>OV725078.1:34557142-35228336 GCA_928085145.1 Nezara viridula
AAAAGCTAAAATTGCGGTAAAAATAAATAAATCTTTCATACAACATAGCCACCTCTACGACCTTCAATTTAGTTTCAGAACCCTTGAAGGGCATGACTATTTGCAGGCTCATTCAAACGAAATAGGGGTAGAGAGAGAAAAAAAAAAAAAGTAAAATCGTGCCCACTCTTTAATGATGAGAGCATAAATAAACTTCGACACGTGCCTTACCTTGGCAGAAATAAGGCGAAAAACTCCAATAACAATCCTTATAGAATGAGATATACATTTACTGGCCAGCTCCAAGAGTTGTGGATAATAAAACTGTAAAATTTGCATACAAAAAAAATCCTAACTTTAAAAATTTATATTCAGTATGAAAATACGGTTTATAGAATGGGGAAAAAATAGAAGTTTCTGAAATGGTTGTAAGATCGTTGAATTTTTACACACATTTCTCAGAGCATCAGCAAACGTTTATTGGTATTCGATACGAATAATCACATAATTTACACTTATAATCATATAATTATTTATAAAATCAAAATACAAATCATATATGAACATTATTCACAGTATTCACTACACACACTATTATATTCGATACATTAAATTTTTGAGTCATTTATTATGTGTTTATTACACATCAGTAACTTATTGTGTATTTGTCACTTATCAGGAATATATTATGTTTTATTACTTATCAGTAATCTATTATGTTTTGTTACTTATCAGTAATGTATTATGTTTTATTACTTATCAGTAATTTATTTGGGCTTTTATTACATGTCAGTAATTTATTTGGGTTTTTATTACACATCAGTAATTTATTGCCCATATATTACTTGTCAGTAATATATTTTGTTTTATTACTTATCAGAAAGTTATTTCGGCTTTCATTAGTCATCAGTAATCTATTGTGTATTTATTACTTATCAGAAAGTTATTTTGGCTTTTATAACTTATCAGTAATTTATTTTTGTTTTAATACTGATCAGTAATTTATGATGTTTTATTTACTGTTAAGTGATTTATTATTGTATTACATACCAGTAATTTATTATGTTTTATTACTCATCAGTAATTTATAATTTCGTTATTACTTATCTGTAATCTATTGTGTTTTTATTGATTTTCAGTCAATAAACACAGACACAATAAATGCACGAAAATGACATAAAACCTTTGAAGTTTCAAATATTTTTAGTTACTTAAAATGAGTAAATATTTTATTACACAAAGAGGAAAATCATCAACGTATTGATTTAATTATATGAAATATAGACAGCATGTCACTTCATGCCTTTTTACAATGACCCAATGAAGTGATCAATTATGAATAATTTAAATAGTTAATTATAAATCATGGGTGATAAATATTCAGGACGCAGTCATTATAAAGTTTTTACTGTTGCCGACGTTTCAACACAAACATGTGGGTCATCATCAGGGCATGTTTCGAGCACTGACGGTATTCAAGCACTGGATTGATGGATGAAAATGGATGGATGTCTGGGTTGAAACATCGGCACCAATAAAAACTTTATAATGACTTCATTCTGGATATTTATCACCTAGTCGACTAACTTCCTTCGTTAATTATAAATAATTAAGTATCGGGAATAATAATCAGTATCGGAAAGCAATGAGTGTTAGCTGATGCTCTAAGATATGTATGTAAAAATTCAACGATCTCAGAACCATTTTATAAACCGTCAATTTTTTCCAATCTATATATAAACCGTAGTTTCGTTCTGAATATTTATATATATTGATTTTTAAAATCAGAACTTTTTTTTTATTTTTGTCAGGTCATGGAGGCTTATTAACCATAAGAGTATATATGACCTATAAGATGTAACATTTTCCAAGGATAATCACAAAAAAATAAATATTTTGAATGATAACGTGTAAGATCATTCAAAACTGCATACATAAAAGAGAACTAGGAAAGTTTTGCAATATGAGTGAAGGAGTCAAGCGAGGAAGGGGGAGAGTTGGCGCTTGTCCTGTCCCAACCTATGCAGTACATACATACATTTTTGTATAGGTCTCATTTCAATGGATATATAGATATATATATATATATATTACACCAACCCTACCATTGGAATTCTTCTCGTATTACTAAATGCTGCAAGAGTATCCTCATTCATTGAAACTAATTACTCTAACGCAGACCATTTCGAACCCTTGTCAGACGAGATACTTACGGGCTTATTAACTGATTAAAACAATCAAGGTAGCAACTAGCTTTGGGGATATATACAGCAGGTAGAGGGGGGGGGTATAAATTTTTAAAGAAGAAACAGAGCTCTAAGGCGGAGAATGATGAAAGGGATAAGAAGGAGGAGGAGACCTGATTAAATTAGGGGCATGTTAAATATTTCCCAACTTCTCGTACGTGCTCTAGGGTAGAAAATTACTTATCTCAGGGCAAATAAACAGATGGGATAGAACATTAGGGATCATGTGGGATGAAAAGGGAACTTTATACTTTAATAAAGTTAAGTGCTTCTCAGCATTCAGATAATTCCCTACTTCGCGTAGTGATTTCGCCCTATTTACAGATTTCGAAATTTAAAAGCCGATTTACAAAGGAGGTAGGATGTGTATTTCTGAACAGTTTACATATGCAAATATGGCCATTTTAAAAGACTCTCTTGGAATAATCGTAGAGTATAATGTTTCAAATGAAAATGACTTTTTTATTATTGTGTTAAAGATATAAAATTAAGTGTTAAACATTTAAGAGATTATTTGACTTTATCAACTTACTCATTTGGAAGTGTGCTGATTATTAAACTAATCCATCAAATAAAAAAAATATTTTTAAAATGCCCATAAATTCAATCATGATTATCATACCACATTAACGATTCCCGTTATTTTATTTCTGAATTTTACATTAAAAAAAAAAAAAAAAAAAAAAAAAAAAAAAAAAAAAAAAGTGAATCCCTTCATGCTTAAAGAGCTGCGGAAACTATAGAATTTAAGATAGTCTCAATTAAAAAATCAACTAATAGTAAACTTCAACATAAATATTACAAAACAAAGTTCATTTTAACATAAAGTGATTAAAATTCAGCACCATTTTAATAGCTAACAAAGTATAATTAGTTATGATATATCTGTTTTTTTTATATAATTGACTATTCTGTGGAATATATAACCTTTTATAGTTAAAACTTTTGTCTTTCAGGTGTAAATGATGCCGAAGACAGACGCAACCAACTTTTTAATAATTAACTATATAATAATAAAACTACATACAGTTTGCTAAGAATTAAAAAAAAAAATGTTTAATCGAAATATTAAAAAAAAAAGATTTAAATCATTGGTGATTTATTTTCTATATTCCTTTTTTGAACAAGACTGCATTATCTCTTCCAATCTGATATTCTTCTTCTTTTTTTTTTTTTTTTTTTTTTTTACCCAATATTTCTCACGCACCTCTAGCTACTACAAAGAGCTCATCATCCCTTTCTCCTCACTCAGATTTTCTCGATCCTATTTCACTAGTCACTTCAGCCTTTACCTCCGCCATTTCACGGTTGAAAGAGCTGAGGTGTTTTGGGACGTGATCCCTTCTAGTTCTGGAAAATCAGGAGTTTCGAAGTCTCGGATAAGCTCCAGAACTCCAGTCCGGAATTTCTGACCCACTTGGATGGGAATCCCTAATGCTCGGTATACATAATTATCTATGAAATCATTTCTGACAATATTATTTCCTAAGAAATGCAATTTTCTATAATAATGTATGTTTACATCATAATCATACTTATTGTCCATGTGACAGATTATTATATTTCTAAATAAATTTAAAAAAAATCATACTAAATAACCTTACAAAATGGTCACTTAACATAATATAAAAATGATATTTCATTTTACTCATCAAATAGAAATTAATGCTAATAATAATTTTCTTGTACAATCTAGTAAAAAAAAAAATCATCTGGTGCGGTGCGCGCATCACACAACTTTCACTTACCACCCTCTTATTAGCAGAAATAAGTATTTTCAGATAAAGGGGGAAGTGAAAGTAAAAATTATAAACGCTACATTGTTTTATGTTTCATTGTGGATATTTTTATTTGTTTAAGTACCCTTATATATAGAAATTTTAATATTTATATAGCTATAATATATACAATTAAATATTAAATAATACCAACGAAAACATTTAGGAATACTGCACATGTATATGTACATAATATTGTCGTAGTCAGTATAATATTAAGCTCAGGTTACTGTAGAAGCCTGTTCTAATCTTCGGGCCAGCTCAGGAGCGCTCGAGTTCCTTTGGTTCCTGGATTACAACTATTCTCCGTTACGACCTCTTATTTCTCCTTTATTTAATTATAAAAAAATTTCATATTTTATATTTAACTATTTTTTATATTAGAGACTAATGTAAAATGGTTAATTATTCCAAATAACCAATATTAAAGGTACTTTAGAGGAAGCTAATATCGCAAAAATAGGCATTTAACCCCTGTTAGAGAACATCAATAAGAATAAAACCTACATTATATTAAAAAACGCTCAATTTTACACTGATATAATGAATTTAATCAAAATCAAATTATCTTACAATTCAAGTGGAAAGTAAATGAATATTCATGGAATTTTTACTAAATCATTAAATTAATTAATTTAATGAGAAAGAGCCCGATATCTGCGAATGTTCGTTGATAAAAAATTTGTATGTTACTATAAGATTATGTGATTGATGGAGTTTTAGGCGGATTTTAATAATTTGATAAAAAGGGATCTGTACAATGGACTATAACGCAGTGAAACTTTGAACTCCGCGTTTTCGATATTTTACAATTCGTACAGAAACTACAACCACTAGTGCATACATTGTAGTAAGAGTGGCAACCAACGAAAAAAAATGAGTTTTAATGCGTTTATAAAAAGGACCTGATTTTTATTTATGAATGTTATTGGGTTTTTTTTTATTGCCCGGAAATTATTACAGTCTTATAGTTGTAATATAAAACAGAGAAAATAAATGATATGAAAATATTTTTATTAACCAAAATACACTCCATTACTTTCAATACAATAAAATACTGAATATTCATTAACAAACAATTCTGAAAATGCATTTTTTAACAAATTTTGATCAATAAATTTTAGCGGCCTAGATGCCTAAATAAGATCTTCACTAAAATTCCTTTCTAATTTTGTTTCACCCTTATAATTGACCAGTCAACTACTTTTACCCATCTCTGATATTTTTAAATGATTTTTTTTTTTTTTTAGAATCTACTACATTTTATTGTCTTTTGTGAAAATTTATTACATAGTTTAGAGGTTAAACAAATACAAGTAAACACATGAACCAAATTAAATTGGCCAGAGACGTAATTTTATGTAAACAGTTATTACGTTTACCTGTAGCAGCATAACAAAATTACACTTGAAGTGGTGTTTAAGGTTTCCCTGGGATTTCCATTGGGTAGCTGGACACGGAATTGGTCTCACCCCTACACTCCACTAATTGACAAGGCTTGACCAATCGCTTTAATTGGAATGACCCATTGAAACTGGATTAGGCAACAATATTCAATGGATTCAAGGAGTAAGCAAGTTGTTCTTCGAAGTAGTTGAACTGTGAAGAATAGGTTCAATAATTTCTAAATTCTAACCATGGCCGGATGTCTTATCTCTAATACCGACCAAAATATTTTTTCGGCTACTGTAAATAATTCAATAATACTCATTTTTATATAAAAACTGAAAATGTTTCTATTGAATTATGTATGTACTTTATATAAAGGCAAATCATTTCTAAAAATCAGTGAGTAATATCTGAATAAGAGTTCATCATTCAAAATAAAAGAATAAGATTAAATAAATTGAAAATTAATAATCTAAGGGTGACAGATAATAAATATTTTAAAAATTTATTGATCAAAACAACTGGTAAATGATAATTGAAGTAAATATTAAAACAATTCAAACTAGGATAATTATTTTCCATTTACAATTGAAAGAAATTTAAATAATAATTAAATTCAAAACAAATAATAACAATACTGTAAACGATAATTTTAATAGTTTTCTCTGCTGTTGTTATTATTATTATGAGAAGGAATTAGTCGAGGGTGCGGTCAAAAAAAAAAAAAAAAAAATTAAAATATATAAATAATTTTAATTTTTGCCGACGTTTCGACCCACTTTGCAGGTCGTCTTCAGGGCGTTGGATGTGGCACTGCGGGAGGCAGTTGAAACACTGGGCAGTGGGAAAGCAAAGCAGGACTCCAGAGATCCCAGTGCCACTTTTCCAGCCGCATCACTAGTATTAAAAGCCAGTGGAGGCTGAAGGAGGGCACTAGAGCCACAGATGCTCAGGACTTGAGTGGAGAAGCTGGCCATTGCCAGGACTCCAGAAGCATATTTACAATAGATCTCGCGGCCACTGCCGGGAAGTATTTCCTAGCACTCTCCCTCTTCCAAATCATCCAATGCCACCCTCCTTCATACATCTCCGGGCTCTTGCCGTTCCTGGTCTTCAGATTTATATACAAGATCCCACCAAACCGCTTCTTTCGACAAATCGATCATTATCCGATCATCATACCTGTGACACTCCATCCCTTCCTACATCCGTCGCTTCAATACTCTCCGTACCTTTAAATCCCGCCAATTCAATCATTTCATATCCATCCAGCCACCATAAAATTGTAAATAGATATTACTATAAATATGTATATAAATTATTAGATCGTTCTTAATTATTTCCACTTGATATTTTATCAATATTAACTGATTAAAGTAACTTAACTAAATTTTTTTATTATTCCTATTTATTTACTTTGTGATTATTTTTTATGAATCTGTGAGGCTACATATCCCACGTTTCCGTTTTTACGTATTATTCTAAGGAGACTCGTCCCAGAATAAATAAAGTATTATTATTATTATTAAGGGAACTATTTTTTCTTGGAAAAAAACTTAAATTTTGTTTTTCAAAAAGGAGAAATTGCCTATCTGAAGGACAATTATAAAACTAGGAATAGAAAGGAGGGAAAATTGAGTAATTTTTATTGGCAAATATCAAAAATATATAAATGTAAAATATAGCGACTGATGTGTAATCATGTTAATGCATAAATGAAGGGTAAGGAATTTGGATCTGGATTTGACAAATAAAATCATCAAGTTCCTCTGTAAATACTTATTAGGAGAATCATCTAAGTCCCCATGCGCTGAGAAAACTTGCAAACAAACTTCTTAATCAAGGACAATTTGGTTTGGTTTGTTCCGGAGCGGGTGCTACTCGGCTAGCGACCAGTAAAACGGATCAGAATATTCCATGGGAAGGAGTAGCGGGTCCAAGATTTAATTTTTGTGAGGGGGGAGGAGGGAGGTTCACCCCGAATGTTTTTTTGTTTTTTTTAATACATATACATATAGTATGAATGTGACTTACATCTCTAATATTCGTATAGTAGTTATATGTTATATTATATAGTAGTCATATATGCATTATAATTTAAAAAATAGGATATATTATTATTGTTTAAGTATTTAGCTTGGATCACTCGCATCAACAAATACAGACCAATGAAAAAAAAAAATTAATTTTAGGGGTGAGGACTTCATCCCAAAATCTCTCTCTCCCCCCCCCCTCCTCAGATCCTCCCGTAGATCCACCAGTGATAGGGAGAGATATGAGGGATCTGATCATTTTTTTTCTCAATAAATTGCTGTATCTCAAAATCTAACAATAAATAAATAAATAAATTCTTGAATTTTTAGTATTATTTTCATAAATATTGGAGCTCTCTATACTGACTATAAATATTAATGAATTTTGTGATTTAATAAACATTATTAAATTAAATTTTAATACTTCACTTTAAGAGTCTTTAGTTCAGGTGGCATTTTATTGTTTAATATTTAATTGACTTTTTGTTGAAACTCTATATTCATTTAAAGAAAATTGCATTTATTTACAATAAAGCAATTATTAACTACTTAAATCAAATATTTCTTTACTTATTGATTTACTTATTGATAAAAAACCAAAACTTGGATTTCCTACTTGTAATTGTGGGTAAATGGTTGACTGTCGTGAATAATGAAGAGAAGAATAGTTGGGGGATCAGTCAAATAAGAAGGCAAAAATAAATGATAATATTTATTTTGACGTTTGCCGACGTTTCGACCTGAAGTTCAGGCCTTCATCAGGGCCATGAAAAGAACCAGATAACAAGGTATGAGAAACATAAGTAGTGTAGGTAAAAAAAAATTAAGTAAAATGAAGTTGTTAGAATAACGACAATAGTAAGATCTAAGAGATAAATAAAAATAACTTCTTCATAGACTTTACAATATCTCAATTTTCTATCTAACTATTCTATTCGCAATATCTTAATTTTACTATTTATTTTCATTTCTTATATAACTTCATATTCCTTTTTTCTTTTTTACGTTTTATTCTAAGATTTCCATTTTAATACTTATGTCACATTTTTTGATTATGTTTACTTCATCATTCCACACTTTGTAACGGTTATTTTTATTATCTCTTAAATCTTACTATTGTCATTATTTTAACAACTTCATTTTACTTTAATTTTTTTACCTACACTACTTATGTTTCTCATACCTTGTTATCTGGTTCTTTTCTTAGCCCTGATGAAATCCTGAACTTCAGGTCGAAACGTCGGCAGATGTCAAAATAAATATTATCATTTATTTTTGCCTTCTTATTTGACTGATCACACCAACTATTCTTCTCTTCACTGGATTTCCTACATTTTTGCTGAAAATTGGCCAATTATTAATAAACTTTTTATAGTTCTTGAGGTCTGCTATCAATCCTATACAAATTTCCCTCTACCCGCGGGACATACTGTATATATAACCTAACTGCATCTATAATATTTATTTTAATTAAGGAATATCATATTATTTTTGCTGGTCGGTTTTTCTGAAATCTTTAATGCACCTCTAGACTGCCTTGCCCAAATCGATTAAGTTAATTCGGCTAGCGGAAGGTTTGGACAAGGGAACACCGAAGGTGAAAAATTATCAAATTTATAAATTATGTTAAGTGTATTTGACTAAGTGATGGGGGAAGGAAGGGTGAAGCGCTTGATAAAACTCATTCGATCCTTTTTTCTAAGAGGCCTCCTCCTTCAAGTTTTAGCAAATGCTTATCTTGTACGATGTCCCGAAAACAATCTTCGGATAAATCAATAAAAAATTGATCACTTTTTTTTAGAATTTTTAGAATTCACCTAACGAAAAAGTTATGGCCATTTACAATGTTGCGTTATCAAATTATCTACTGACGGCTTACAAGTTATACGATCTTTCCATGTTATATGATGTGACTATCGCATATGAACTCTGGAAATCATATTAATTATTCCTGTATATAAAAATTTCAGTAAATGGCTAAATAGTTAAATACTGATTTTTTTTTTTTTTTTTTTGGTAGTTCAACTTGTTTATTGGGAAACATTACAATCTTTCTCAATAAGGACATTTATAATAGAAGTTAGAAAGCGCATTCATGATATTACATTCATAAATAAAGAAAGTAATAACAATAGTACATAGAAATAAAATAGAATAAAGAGTAAAAACCTATATATATATATATATATATATATATGTGTGTGTGTGTGTGTGTGTGTGTGTGTGTGTGTGTGTGTGTGTGTGTGTGTGTGTATGTGTGTGTGTGTGTATTAGGTTATAATTTGGAGAAATTCCAAACAACACTTAACAACAACAGCTCCGTACAAGTCAGCGATATTTTCCACAAATGTCATATTTATACTTCAAGATTATGGATCATATGTAACGTTGACATATTCTGAGACTAGTCCAGTACTAGGCATACTATACATAATTTTTTATATACAATAAATTAGACTCGATGAGTTTTTTTCTTTTTACTTTCACTTAAATATATATGTAATATATAGTTAGGGTAAGTATTGCAATCGTGAAAATTTTTGAATCTCATTTTTCAACGGAAATACATGTTTTGAGGTCCCCTGAGTCCAAATAACCAAGTATCGCAAAATTGTCTGTGTGTGTGTGTGTGTGTGTGTGTGTGTGTGCGCGCGCGCGAAAGAATTTTATAAGTTAATACAGGAGAAAAAAAAATAAAAATGCAGAAAAACCTGCATAGACTGTAGCGCCTAAACGAATGTACCGATTTCAATAAAACTTTGCTAAAGTCAATTTCTCGACACCCTTTAGATTTGTCTAAATAACATACTTCAACGAAAAGAAGCTGGAAAAAAAGTTACGAGGGATGGTAAAATTAAATTCCGAATAACTCAAAAAGTATACAGTTTTTTGTCGATATTGTATGTTTTTTTTAAAGTTTATAGAATTTCATAAAAAAAATTTAAAAATTCGATAAAATCGGACAATTAGGAGAAAAGATATGTTCTCTAGTTTTTTCCCCGAAG
Source organism: Nezara viridula (assembly GCA_928085145.1). NCBI lineage: Eukaryota > Metazoa > Arthropoda > Insecta > Hemiptera > Pentatomidae > Nezara > Nezara viridula. The sequence goes on from OV725078.1 coordinate 34,567,573, forward strand.
AGGCGAACATTTGGATAAATTTAAAATATACTTAAATTGTTGAGACTAAAAAAACCTTTTTTCTTCAGATATTTTATAAAGTATCTTTCCTAAGAACATATTTCATAAGAAATAAGTACCTAAATTTATACATTTATTCTCAGTTCTATTTGTTTCAACACTGCAATCACCACATCCGGAATCAACTTACTCACTGTCTTCATAGATAACTTTTTCAACTAAAAATATCACTAAAATGACATTCCTCAAAAATTTTGAAATTAGAGTTAGCCATTCTGTGGTTTATAAAAGCAACGAAAGTTGTGTGGTTTATAAAAGGAGATAGAGTGACTTGATTTTTATTGCCTACCGTCGATATATTAAATAGACATTTTGTAATTACAATGGTCTTAATGACTTGTTATCTGTAAGCTTTAATCTTTAGCTCCGTTTACAATGCACTTCAAAAAATTTTATAATAACCTAGCATTGCCAGAAAACAATTTTTATTCAAAGTAGAGCGGTAAGTGGAAGTTTTGTGTTGCGCGCACCAGATTTTCTTATTCTAAAAATAATACTTGAACAGTTGTGTGTGCTAAATCAAGTAAAAAGTTCCAAACTAAAGTGACCATGCAATAAGACTCCAGTCACAAATGAAACAAGACGGAGTTCTAATTCTATGGGCTGCGACTTCACTCCAACCGCTTCATGACAAAATATCTATATATTTATATCCATCACTCCACTTCGAAATCTGATCAGTCCAATCCGCATGGACCAACAACATGGTACAATAGAACTAAGTACCGCAAAGCTGTTCATTGCGTTCAGGGTTTGTTATTATATTAGTTAAATTTTGTTTTATATAGAATAGAATAGAAAATAATTTTGTTCTGGGACAAAGTCCCTTTAAAATAACAAAAAAGTACAAAATTAAAATATTATCCTGGCCTAAATAAAAACAAACACAAAAAGTAAAAAGAAAGAGAAAAAGTGAAGAAAACATTAGTTAAACATATTATACACAAAATAAAAAAAATCTATATAAAAAAAACCTTCTTACTGTACCAAGACAGTTAAAACTATGTACAGTGGTAAAACATAAATATGCACTTTTAGAAAAAAAAAAAAAAAGGTTTCTGTATAAAAAAAAAAGAAAGCCGATTCTGATAGTAAAAATTGTCTGAGTATTTAAGTGATGCATTATATGAAAATACATCATTATGTAAATCATTATGAATAATACGTAATTTTACATGAAAGGTTAGCGGGTATCTGACTGTTTTTGGGACAGGAATTGGAATAGGAATGTTTTAAATGTAGATAGGGAGGGGAAATACCGAATTTTGATAGGAAGGGAACTCCAGAAATTAACAGAGCGAGCAATAAAGGAGTTTTGGAACGAAGAAAATCTGTGAGAAGGGATGTAAAGGTCTGAAGGTCGAGATCTTGTGGAAAGGAAATGGATTAAGGACTTGAATTGGAGTAGGTGGTAGTCGTAAGAAGGACGATGATTTGATAGCCTAGGAACGTACCTAGGAAATATTGTCTTCGAATGGAGGGGAAGAGCCGTTTTAACTCAGTGTAGTGGTGAGAGACATTTGTTGTTTGTTGACATATAATTGTTAAAATTTACAACTAATGGGTGAATTTTTATAACGCTATGGCACACCTATAGAGTAACTAACCATTGGTAGCAGTTAAATATAGGTTGAAATTAAAAAAAAGTTTTTGTTAAAAGTTAATTAAACTTATAGACAAGATGTGAAGACGAAATAAAAAGTGTAATTTTTCTAAATGATAAAAAAAAAATTACTTTTGTTTATTTAGTTATTTTTTTTAAATCGTACTCGGTCAATATTAGTTCTATTAAACTGTGGATAGAATTAGGATAGGTATGTAAAAGAGCAATGTATAATAAAATGTGGAAGCGGCAGAATAAAAGCTGTCACCTAATGAACTGACCTACGGCAAACAAGTGGTGACCAGCGGGCATTTATATCAACGTTCTGTAGCAATCGTTGAACGGAAGTAACTACCTTTGGACCTGTTTCAAGTCACTGTAACAGGCAGTTACTCAGTCAGTTTGGCACCGTGCCAGGACCCGTGACACGGTAAATTAGTGAACCGTTTAACCACGGATATTTAAGTGCAATTAGTTGCTCGCTAAGTAGGAACGCTACCCCTCCTCCCCCAACAAAGGGTCTTCCGTCGGAGCAGCACTAGCGCTGTTTTTACCCATGCATTCATCACTCAAATCGGAATTATGCTGAAATGGAAACTATGCTCTGATCCTGGTTGTAAAAAAAGTCTGAGTTTTTTTGAAAATTTACGAAATGATGATGAAATCTGTTTTTTGCTGGAACGACACAACTCTGCGAAAAGTGGAGATTAAATTAGTGAAAATACTAGGTTATAACATGCACTGGTAAGATTAGGTTTGAAACATTTAAGAGATCCTCAATGGTATGTATTAAAGAAGACTCTTTCATTCATCGAATGAGAAAGGGGCATAGCATTGGGCTCAAAGTTGAATTGGCCATTTATTTATAATTATTTTTGTTTTACCATTCTAAGTTTCTAGGCCGCCTAAAACCTACTCCTAATTTCTTTGACTTTTTACGCTACCAACTACCCAATCGCCTCTCCAGCTTCCCACCACTTTCCTACTCATATTCACCAGCCAAGTTTTACACATCTTCACCTCACCGAATCATTGCAAAGAAGTAGGCCCTACTTTTGATCCAAGGTACCAAAGACCAACAAAGTGAAGAGCATTTATGAAGATACAGAACCACTGCCTCAAATAACAGGACCGTCGGGAGCAAACCACCATTTGTAGATTCAGAATTGGACATACTAGGCTGACGCATGGACACCTCCTTGAAGGGAAGCCTGATCCTAGATGCAGCAGCCGCAACACACCATTGACCATCGAGCATATTATGCAAAATTGTCAGCACTTACGTCCTTCAAGAATTCCACTAAAGGGGGCCCTACAAGGTCATTTGGAATTGCATTCCGAGGCGCTAATGTCGTTCCGAATGATAGTGTAAGGTAGTGAATGAAGTACTGATGAAGGTGTCTGGCGGATTTCCGAACATCCGGAAATAAAAGGATCATTCACGAGAAGTGTAGGAGGGATTGAGGTAAAAATAGTTGGGAGACTAACCATACTACTGGATAGATTAGTTTACCTAGGCTTCACAATCATTATAAATTCCTGATTTTCATTAAAAGTAAATAGTTAAAGTTTTTTATATCCCTAGTTTATATTTTTATAAACCATTTTCAACTATTGTTTCTTTAAATAGTCAAGTGGGCAATAAATTTGAAAATAAAAAGTGGAATCTCCACAATTTACTTTAAGAAAAAAAATATTTAACTGTTGTGTTTATTTGTCATTCATTTTTCTATTTTTCTTAACAAATTGATTATTTTCGCAATACTTTTCCTAAATTTTTGTAAGTAGTAGACTTATATTTTTCTAATTAAGCTTATTTATGCTGTTTCTTTGTTTGCAACTGAGCTAAATTGGCGTCAGCAATGATCAATAATGATTGAACGTGTAAGGTTCTTCATGATCAAAGCGACCCCGAGCAATCTTGGCCATTCTTGTGACGTTCATTCACGAATGATCGTGTAAGGTCCCCACAAGACTCCAGAGCTATCTTCAAGCAGAACAGGAAAACCAGAAGAACTTGTTGCAAATTTTGAAGGATAGAAAACTGTCTAAAATTAATTAAATTATGTAGCATGAACACGGTGCCTCTAACCTTTGTTGTTGTACCTGTCACCATAAACTTTAATTAAAAAAATAAATCTTTTAAGTAAACATGTTTTTATAAAGCTTTTTGTTCATTGTTTGATTTCGTGTTAGATTGAAATATTTTCGTAGCTTCCATGTAAATATTTGAAAATTAATAGCTTCATGAAACATCCCTCATAAATGTGGCCAATTTCAGACCTTTTTTTATTGAATGTGAAGAATATTTAACGATATCATACATTGTGCTGACATGATATGGCTAAATAAAACAAACAAAAAAAAAAGAAAAAAAAAATATTAAAATTAATAAAAGCAATCTGAAATAGCAGCCTCATATGCTAGGTCAGGCTTTTATCAAACATTTAGTCAAACTCGTGTACCTGATAAAACGTCTGTCAGTAATTGTATCTGTGATTGACGTTGTTCAGTTTTAGTCCAGCAACTAATATGGGAAACATAATCTGTCAAGTTTATAAAATATTCTATATTGTCCAATTGAATATCTTTATTATTTTATTGAAAGAAAACCTCACCAATATAAAATTAATATAAAAAGTTATTTTCGCCAGCTTCTAAGTAGTTATACATTTTGTTACTCTCAATTACAGTTAATTTTTTTTTCAAATCTGTCATAAGATTATCTTGTTCTTCATAGTAGCAAATACTTTATTATTTTACAAGAAGGCGTATACCTGCATTAACAAAAGGGATGGTAAATTATTTTTGAAGTTGTTATATGGATCTAACAATACTTGTGGTACTGAATGAGCGCTGTTTACATTCAAAAAATATATTTTTTTAAATTTATTTATTTAGAAATATAACAATCTGTCACCTGGACAATAATTATAGTGATATATAATATAACACATTCACACCATATATACAGAAAATATAAAAGTAAAATAATAATAAAAAAACTATGTACAATAAAAAATAAAATAACCTAAAGATAAGTAAATTAAAAACACAGTTATAGCTATATTCAAAAAATATTAAACTAAAAAAAAAAAAAGAATTCTTTCCGAGAAATTCGAAATATAAAACTAAAATAATATTTAACTTTCAACAGCATTCATTATTATATGCCTCAGGAAAAATAAACATGGAATATTTTCGTAATTAAAATTAATGAAACGTGATTTATACTCATTTCTGATTTAAGTAATTAATTCTTATTTTCTTCAAAGCTCAAAGTCTTAGATTTTATTTGCGTGGAATGAGAGAAATCCTATTTTTACGATTTAATTAAATAAAGTTAATTAGTAATACTTTTTTTTACATTTGATTATTATTTTTAATGGCCAAAACAACCTTATTTTAGAAAGGTAATCAGATTTTTAATTTATGTTGCACTCTTTCAAAAAGAAAAATATTAATAAGTTCCTTGGGTGACAAATATTCAGGACGCGGTCATTATGATTTTTTTTTTGCCAAATTTTCAACCCGAACATGTGATTCATCGTCAGGGCGTGGTTCGAGCACTGAAGACTTTATTAATATGTTCCCTTCAATAGAGGTAAAAGTTTTTTATGAGAACCAATAAAATCTGCAACCCTCAAGTGGAATAAGTATACGATTTTAATGTCTTATATAAAGAGTCATTCAATAAAAATAATAATAAATGAAAAAAAAAGATAATGATAAAATAAGTGAAGTAATATTTGTACATCAATATTTCGAAAAGGGACACCCTATTGGCGTACACCCAGCCTATATTAATGATTATAAGCCTATATAATTATTATCTCTTGAATAAGTAATTAATTAAGAGGTAAAATTTGACGATTGAGCATGATCACCCGTATGGCAGCAATGCCAGGTAGGGTGAAAAAAAAAAAGATTGAACGTGATCATGGCACGATAACCTCCATGAACAACTGTTAGACTTAAAACAGTGCGTCATTAAAAAATACTGAATTCAAGACCCTTTTTCGACATGTTCGTTTCAACTTTTATTTTTTGAAATAGAAATAAAAATAAATATTATGGGTGAAAATATTCGAGACCCAGCCAGTTTGTAAGACTTATTGTTGCCAACATATCGCTCCAAGGTTGTGAGACATCATCAGGGAATTCAAGTACTCAGGGTGTTGACAGGCACTGATGATGACCCACTAGAAGAGATGAGCAAATGATGCTCTGAGTACCAAGTATTTTACTCAAATACTGACCATTTTTTGAATACCACAAAATTTTCTTACTACTTCTGTCGATGTCAAACGATTAACTGAAGTAGTAATCGAATTCCCAACAGTGATTCAATTTTAATAACTCATACTAGACTAAAACGACAATAAACCGCTCGACGTTTCCGATTACTTCAGTACTTACTAGACAAACGCTATAAACTTCCAATTAATTACAAAAGACTCAGATACATGACTATAAAAAGGCCTATTTGGACTTACGAAGTTGAGCTATGGGGCTCCACTAAACCATCGAATTCCTCTCGTATCCAATCCTTACAATCCAAAATCCTTCGTAAAATCCTCAATCCTCCCTACTTTGTTAAAAATAAAACCATCGATAATGACCTTAATGTTTCTTTTGTTTCAGATCTGGCCCAATCTAGATACTTATTCTTCCATAATAAACTTCAGAGTTATCCCAACTCTCTCGTTTCTAGCCTTGCTTCCTCTTCAATTCCTGATAACCCTCCGAGGCGTCTGAAAAGAAGATGGCCCCGTGCTCTCCTACTGTAGACATATCATTAGAGTGCTACCATTGGGTAGTTACTCAGCTAGTGTTTTCATGTCATTATATCTATATGTTCAAATTTACTTCATGTATTTATTTAATACAGTTGTAAATATCATTTAGAAATAATAAAAAAAAAAATCAATAAAATACTTGGTATTCGGCACTCGTAGTAGCGTTTGCTCACCTCTGGCCAGAAGCTTAGGACTTTACAAAAATAAAAATCATAAAAACTGAGTGCGTCCTGACTATTCATCAACCATGATATGTAGAGCACTTGACTAACTTCCTTCAATAAAAATAAATGTATAAATAAATAACAGTCGGGGTAAATAATGATCAAATGTTGCGCACATACTTAACTATGTACAATGTTTACATTCTTTCCTACGAAGTCCAAAACCGAGCTTTGTCTTCACTTGTAAAAAGCAATGTAGGATTCTAGGAAATTCAAACGCTTCTCTCCCAGCCTGTAATATAATTCCAGTGCGAGTACTATATTTCTCATTAATTCGAATTTATTTAGCACATTCAAAAGATTAAAAACATTTATTTTCCGATTAATCCACCCCTTTTTCATAACGGTTACGTTTTAGCCTCGATTTATCTGAAGTTAAATTCTTTTTCGATTAATGGAAGTTGGAACAACAAAAACGTAAAAAAGACCATTAAACGAGGATTTTTTAAAACATTTATTTTTATCAGATTTTAGTATTTTTTTTTTATTTATTACATTTACAACTGTATGAAAACAAATATATATCCAGTAAATTTTATACAATGACATGAGAACACCTGTAGAGAAACCACTCATTGGTAGTGTGTATAAAATTTCTAAATTAGGTGGATGAAACGAGAGGATTCCGATGGTTATGAAGTTTATTATGGAAGGATAGGTATAGCCAAATCGGAAACATATGGATCATTAAGGCTTTATGGTGTAACCAAGATTAAGGAGCATTTAAACAAATAATAAAAGTCTTCTCTCTTTTGTTTCCTGTGACTAATTATTAATTAGTTTTTAGCATATGCATGTGCTCTGATATCTTTTATCTTGACTTTCGTTTCTTGATGTTTATATGTGCCATGCCATACTATTGTATATTGAATAAGTATCTTTTTTTTTTTTGTTATTTTTATTATCTTAAATATCTTCCTGTTTATCTTTAATTGTATATAATAATTATGTTTAAATTCTATCTTTTTTCTTGTATTTTATTTCTTTTTATTGTACATAGTATTAATTCTGTAAATATTTCTTTCTGTAAATAGATCTCTTAACCTGTTTTGCCGCTTTATGAAAATATCCAACCTGACCCCTTCTCACCTGAGCACGGTAGAATAAATATTTAATGATGGCCAAATAATGGGTAAGTACCTAATATTTTCTAGATTTATCTCTTTAGAGACGAAAGGCTGGTAAAGCCAGGCGCCCAACAAGTAAAAATTCCGATAGAAAATTATATTTAATAAAAATTATTTTATTATTTTTTTATTTATCCTTTTTTTGTTCATAATGGATTATTTTATTTGTGACAAAGTAAGGAGCATTGAGGATTTTACGAAGGATTTTGGATTGTAAGGATTGGATACTAGAGTGATTCGATGGTTAAATGGAGCCCCAAGGCTCGACTCCGTAAGTCCAAATAGGCCTTATTACATTTATATACAGGGCGTTTCAGGGTTAACTGGCCGAACTGGAAAAATAAACTAAAGACCTCAAAACAAGAAAAAAATTCTTCTGAAAGTAGTCCGCAAACGCTTTGTTTAGGAGATATTCACACCTAAATATTTTCGTTATCAATTATTTACGTTATATGAAATAAATAAAACCTATGTATTTGTTCTGACTACTTTAACAATTAAATGTAAACATAAACATACATATTAAATGTTGTTCAAAGTGAAGGTATGTCCACAAACGCTTTGTTTATGAAATGGGTTAGATAGAATACTAATATGGCCTTTATACTAACTGTATAAAAACTAGTGGAAATATAACGATTAATACTATTTGGAATTAGCATTGGGAACTCTCAATAACATTTATCAGTTTGTAAGAGCCTTTCGCAGAGTACTCATCATTATGCCTTCCATTTTTACTAATGGTGAAGATCCCAAAATGGTGTTCGTATACGATTTTTGCAATGCTAATGCTAATGCTGCCCATCGTGAATGTGCCAGGTGATTTCCGAACAGAAGGTAAACAAACAAGTCTATCATTAGCTCCTCGTTTCAACGTCTTAGAGGAACTGGTACGTTTGCTATAATACCACGTGCTGATGGTATGCCGAACCTGTCTTAATGCTCAAGGAAATCACTTTGAACAAAATTTAATATAAATGTTAATGATTACATTTAATTAATAAAGTAGTAAGAACAAATAAATATGTTTTATTTATTTCATATAACTTAAATAATTAATATCTCTTTAGGTGGTAGGAAATTATAACTAAACTCTTTAGGTGTGGATATCTTCTAAACAAATAGTTTGCGGATATACTTTCAGGGGAATTTTTTTTCTTGTTTTGAGGTCCTCAATTCATTTTTGTAGTTTGGCCACTTAACCCTGAAACACTCTGTACATGAGTCTTTAGTAATTAATGTATTTAGCCTTAAATAGCGGACGACACGCTATTTGAACAACAACAGTAAGTTTAAAAAATGCATCTTCAACTTTTGTGTTTAAGAACAAAATGCTACAGATAATTGTTTAGTTAAATAGCTAAAATTTGTAAATAAGTTGATGGTTATTAAGTTTATTTATTTAATTGTTATAATTTTGTTTTTATAATATATAAACAATTGCACCAGTAACAGTAGATAATATTTTTAAATAATATTTTTATTGAGAAAAAAATTAATTTTGCTTCAATTAAAGTCATTGAGTATTTGAGATGTATGAAACACGAGCATATCATATATACTATAAAAGAAAAACAATAGAACATTGGAACAAAATAAAAGAAAACATGGAATAACAGAATAAATCAAACATGAGACAACATTAAATAAATAAAAAACACATTTATACTGTGATAATCCAAGGACTCCACCTGGACAAACTTCTAACTTGGAATCCTCATACCAGACTGAAACGACAAGAAACAGCTCGACGTTTCCGACTACTTCAACACTTGCTAGACAAACGCTCTAACCTCCCAATTATTTACAAGAGACTCATTTACATGACTATAATATTTGAACTCACGGAGTTGAGCTATGGGGCTCCACCAAACCTTCAAATTCCTCTCGCATCCAATCCTTACAATCCAAAATCCTTCGTAAAATCCTCAATGCTCCTTACTTTGTTACAAATAAAATTATCCACTATGACCTTAATGTTCCTTAATGGTCCTTCCATGATAAACTTCATAAACATTCCAACCCTATTGTTTTTAACCTTGCTTCCTATTCAATTCCCGATTACCCTCCGAGGCGTCTAAAAAGAAGATGGCCACGTGATCTCCTAATATAGACATATTATTAGAGTGCTACTAATACTAATGGGTAGTTTCTCAACATGTGTTTCATGTCATTATATCAATGTGCGAATTTACTAAATGTATTTTTTTTTTTTTATACAGTTGTAAATATCATATAAATAAAAAAATACTTTGATAATATATTTATTTTAGGAACATTGGAAGGACGTGGAAGGAATAAGCATAAAAAAGATGCACTTGATAAGTAGGCCATGGTCTATCGATGAAGATAGCCGGTATTAAAAGTTTGGATCTGAAAACTTCGGAATTTTTCGACACCTGTTAGAGCCACCTATTCATTGTATAGCCTCGGATCAACTCAACTCGTGGCTTTTGATCTGGCCAGGACTTAAGTATGACGTTGCACCACATCCTGTCGTTCCAAATTCCATCAAGATTTCCCATTTGCCGAAAGGTTAATTATTGAATATTATTAAGTTGATTTGTTAAATAGTAATCACTTGTCTTCAATTAATAATTTGAAAACAACTGGTACTATAACGTAATGAGATAAACTATACCTACAGACATCTTCAAAAAATATGATAATCGGCTGCTTAAATTTATGGATTGTTTCCTAATAATATATTAACCTTAATGAATAAAAGAAAAAAAAATTAATTTCGTCCAAAATCATAATGGTGTGAGCCAATAATAGATACCCTTCCGTATGAAAAATGGCTTGTTTTTAAGATTTCTGGGAAGAGGGTATGTGACAAAATGTATATATATGTATATACATAAATGATTTTAAGTAGTTATTGATTATAACTTTTAAACTACTATTTTAGTTTGAATGAATCTACCACTATTACTTTTTTTTTTCTTTTTTTTTTTTATTCATTGATATTTACAACCGTATTATAAAAAAAAAAATAAATACAACTAGTAAATGTGCACACAGTAATAATACAATCACATGAAAACGTTTGTTGAGAAAGTACCCATTGGTAGCAGTCTAATAATATATTTACATAAGTAGATCACGAGGCCATCTTCTTTTCAGACGCCTCGGAGGGTTGTCAGGGATCAAGGAGGAAGCAAGGTTTGAAACGAGAGGGTTCAGATGGTTCTGGAATTTGTTATGGAAGGATAGGTATCTGGATTGGGCCAAATCGGAAACATATGAAACATTACGGTCTTTATGGATGATTTTATTTGTGACAAAGTAAGGAGCGTTGAGGATTTTATGAAGGATTTTGGATTGTATACTATTGTATAGGATTGGATGCGAGAGGAATTCGATGGTTTAGCCACTATTACTTATGTCTTTATACGTGGCAGAATGTGAAGTATTCAATAAAAAAAATTTTAATTTGGAGATCTAGGTAAAAAAAGGTGTTTTTTTTTATCACTTTAGAAGATAAATATTTGAAAATGAAGTACTTTAAACTTTTTTTAAAATAAAAAATATTATGTATATTTATTCCTTAATTATTCAGTTTATTTAATTATCTATTTGTATTTATTTATTTTTGTATTTTATTAAACTTTTGAAAGCTGTATTTAATTAATTATTATTTATTGCACCTTAAACTAGTCCATAATTTTATACAATGTGTATCTTAAGAGATGTCTTTTTTATTAGAATCACCACAATACCAACTGTTAAAAATTTTACTTACTGGTAAAATAAGCATGTTTTGCTCACTAGGCACATCTGAGCATTATATATATATATATATATATATATATATATATATATATATATATATATATATATTATATATATATATATATATATATATATATATATAACTATTTACATATAATGAAAATCAGAAGTTTATAATGGTTGTGAGGCCTAGATAACCTAACCTATCCAGTAGTATGGTTAGTCTCCCCACTACTTTTACCTCAGTCCCCCGTCCACTTCTCGTGAATGAACCTTTAATTTCCGGATGTTCGGAAATCCGCAGCGCACCACCATCAGTACTTCATTCACTACCTTACACGATAATTCGGAACGTCTTTAGTGCAATTCCGAATGACCATGTAGGGTCCGCTTAAAACACCAGAAACGGCGTCAAAGGTAGAAAGCAGATAAATTAAGGACCGACCCTATACCTGGTTCAGAGTAAAAACTAGTAACAGGCTAAATAACTGGTTCCTCTTAGGGTGTTACAATTATTGCGAAGTAATAAGGTGACGTTAAAAACCAATGAGAACCATTCTTGGCGCACCCTGAAAAGTTTGTATAACTTCTACCGAGAAGCAAGAGAAGCGTCTTATCGGAGATCCGGGATGGAGGAGAGGTCTGATGTGGAGATCCGGCCTTGGGGATGGGCCTTACGTTTTCCTCTGGCTTGGGGACCGAAGCCCTGCCCCTACATAGACCACTATGATCCTGGGAGCTTGACCAGATGACCTCGGATCAGCAGATGCAGCGATGATATGTACCAACTACACCACTTTATATACAATCGATAAGTTAACGATGTTAACTATTAATTAATTTAATTAATTAATTTAACAATGTTATAATATTTCATAGCAATATAAATTTCAAACAGACCATCTGAAATCATGCCTTCACAGTTCATTATTGAATTCATTAATTCTTGTAACAATAATTTGTAATTCTTATAAATATAATTTGTATATATTCTTTATTAAAAAATATAAATAAATTAAGTTTGTTAGTAAAAGTTATTTTAATCATGCCACCTATTTATACCATTATGATCACAGGTAAAATGTAGGTAATTAGAAAGCACGATAAACACACACCAGCCTTTGTGAAAAGAAATCCAATTAATTAATCATGGACCAAATATGTTAAAGAACCAAATTTATTTTACTAATTTCTTATTAATTAAATAATTCTGGATTATTATGGATGGTTATCTAGTGTCATTCCGAATAAAATTGAAAACCCCAAAACGTAGCATTTTTAATGTCATCCCTTTTTGGGGGATAAGACATAGCAATACATTTACGATTAAGAATTCTTAAACGACATTTTTAAACCACTCAATCATTTTTTTATTAACTTAAATAACTTGGTAGTAAAACAAATCATAAATTTCTTTTTATGTATTTTTTTGTTCGTTTTATTTTTTCACATTTATGACGATTCTTTCTCAGTAATAAATTAATACTGGTTTATAGACTTATATTTATAGACTATTATTACTAACAATAGCCTATAAATCTATATGCAGGTGTTACTATTGATTTATTCGTTGTGATATTATTTTACTCATGTTATAATTCTTATTCTGAAAATGGCGGCGGCTATATTACGTTGATATCAGTAAGACTAGAGTACTGTAATAGTGGACCAATCGTACCCACGGCGATATTTCAATATGGAATTTGATTTTATTTAAGATAACAGTTATTTGAAGGCTACGTTATCTCCCGTTGCCATAGATCAGTTAGATTTATCTCCGGATACGTTATAGGGAAAATAATGGGATACAGTGCATCCTGTTTGTTGCATTAGCATACATGTAATATTATAAATTTATCAGAGCAGTTGTCAGGAACATATAAATCACTAAAGAGAAAAAGAAAATCCCATTTTTTTATCTTTTTGTTTATTCTAACTTATTTTATATCAATGTCTCGGAGAAAATTTTCCGATTGTCATGTAGGAGTTTATAATTCCAAACACCAGAGTATTGCATGTGATTCATCAGACATATTCTATTATTAATATATTAACCTCGTATATACAGGATGTCTAGTAATTAAACGGAAATATTTAAAGTGGCGATAGAATGCCTCAAAAAGTTATAAAAAAAATTATTATAATCAATGATTCGATGTTTTCCTCCTGATTGTACATAGTTTTTGATTATTATTTAGTCATTATTTTACTTTTGTTAATTTTATATTTTCTGTATATATGTTGTGAATGTGTTCATATATCAATATAATTATTGTTCACGTGACAGATTATTATATTTCTAAATAAACCCCCCAAAAAAATAGATAATCCAGATTTAGTGTTGTTATTTTTTAAAAGTAAATCACGTTTTTTGTAGAATTGTTTTCATGAAAACATAAATATTAGGATTGGAAAAAATAAGTTGATGACTTAATAATATAAGGTTCAATAGTAAGGGTAGAGATCTGTGTAAAAAAAATCTGGTGTGTCCACTCACACGACTTTCCAACCTATTTCAGAAAAGTATTTATATCTTTACTTATGTCCATCAAGAAACAAAAAAGAATTGAATTAAATTTATTTTCCAGAAAATACGGTGTATGGTAGACAGACCAATGGCTCAAAATGTGTTTTTTGAACTCAGGGGGCTCTGAAACGTGTAGATCCGTCGAAAACCGCATATCAGAAATTTGACCCGATCGCAATACTTTCTTTACCTAGTATAGGTAGGAAAATAATAAATTAAAACATGATTAGAAACTAGAATAAGCTGTATCATCGCTAATACTGGTTCGATTCCGATGATGAATTTAATTACCTTTCAAAAATTTTATTATAAATTTTACCATAGAATATATACTTAGCGAGTTAGGGCCCGAAACATTTTTATTTTCTTTATAATTTTCTTCCAGAATTTTTTCCGGAATTGAGTCCATGTACGAAAAAAATCTAGTTCTCTAGAAAATCTTGGCACAGATAGACAGACAGACCAATGGCTAAAAATGTGTTTTTTAACTCAGGGGGCTCTGGAACGTAGAGATCCGTCGAAAACGGGCATATCGGAAATTTGACCCGATCGCAATACTTTCCTTACCAAGTAAAGGTAGCAAAGTAAAAACTTGAGCATTACAAAATAATGTTTGCAGAAGCATATTTTTAATAAATAAAAAGCGTTTATTTGTGATTAATATAATACATCTTAGTTTATAGAAAGAATACATTAAATATTTTAAATAAATTATTGTGGTTATTCATGCTGAAGGTGAAATCAAAGGTAGTTATTAACTAGAGGCGAATCTCAAATTAATTAATATGAACTTCAAGCTTATTACAAAAGATCAGATTTTCATGCAACACCGAAAAAAGGTGCAATATAAAACTCAAAATGTGCAAAATCGTGCAGTAAAAACCCCAAAAGTGAAACATTGTATAGATTATATGCAAAAATTATATTTTTTGTTTCATTTATGATATTATTACTTGTTTACTCCTTTAATAAGAGTTATATCAATAAATTGAAGTTAGGTATGAAGTGTAGTAACATGAGAAAAGTCCAATTCTAATTTAAAATGAACGACGATCAATCTAATTCCGTATGAAAGAAAAGCAGCTTACAAAAAATTTTCATATATTTTTAAAAACCTAGTATTTTTGAATTGAGGCTTGATTTTACAGAATTAGATCAATTTAACTTTTTAAAAAAGTAAATGTTGAGTTAAGCTCTTCAGCTTTTATTGAACTCCACGGTCTCTCGTGCAGGCCGGCGGCGTTTTGTCAAAGAAAATTCAGCCAAACGGCAATAAACCGTTTGTTTACGAATAATTTGGTACTTGTTTGTTTGAAAACAGGAAAATAAATATAGACATGTTTTGGAACTGGGAATAACAGAGCCATGAGGATAAGAGCTTTGTAAGTGACTATGTACACGCATTGAATTAAATTATTAAATACATTTTCCTCAATTATACTATTATTTATACTATAAAATGTTCGTACTTGTATAGTAATTTTATTACCTCTATTGAACAATTAGAGTTTAAAATATCTATTCATCCCAAAAACATAAATTTACAGTGTTATATTGGATAAAAATTTTAAAAACTATTTCCGGTCTTATGCCGCCCATGGTTTGGACACATTTGTTTTCAACTAATATAATAATAAAAGTAAATACATATTTTAAAAAATAACTATGTACATGTTATAAAGGAAATTTGGTTCAAATACTTTTATTTTTTTATTTATTGGCTTATAAACAGCGTAGCCATGGAGTCTTGCCCAATCAATGTTAGTAATAGTTAGTTTGTAAATAACAGGTACAATATAAAACATGAAGACAGTATAAGACGGAAAAAAGATAAATACATTAATATAAAACATATTGTTCAGATAAATATAAACTAAGTTTCACAGTAGATTCACGAAATAAATAAACTTAATTAAAACAGAAAAAAAAATTACAAATTTTATAAGAAGCAGTGATACATAAACTTAAATATACTAATTGGTTAGTAAATATGCGCTATATTGATATGATATACCAACACATGAATAATCATACGTTTTAAAGTTACGGGTTATTAAGTAAACTATGGTAGTAAAAAATACGAACAATAAAGTAAAACACATTGTTCAATTGTTCAATACTTTTAATATCTAAAACTCCTCCAACGATAAGTCGTCCTTGCCCGCGTTGATATATTTATCGAGATATCTTTCTATGAATTTCAACAAACGAACATTCAAGGGTCAAATGCTTTACGCCATTAGTGATAAGGTGACCGCACCACTTACAAACTTCTTTAGCCCTAAAACATGAGTGATATTTCCATGACACAGCGCCAGGCAGTTATTCTTCGAAACTCTCAGACGACCCACTGTTCATAGAAGGACAACAAATTTGAAGTAGTTTTGCGTTTCCGGGTAATTATAACAACAGATTCGCCTATAGATGTGACTATAATTGGAATTAAACTATACTAGTAGGCCCGTGCGAAAAATTCGCACAGTATATAGTTATCAAATACCAGATTAATAAGAAAAGAAAAAAATGCAACGTATCAAAAGATAAAGAAATTAAATGTTACTTTATCGATAAATATAATCGATAAGAAAACAAAAATTAATTTAAATCTTCTTTTTTGTTTGGAACCAACATGTTTACAAATTTCAGTACGCTGTATCTTTGCTAAAAATTGTCCAATTTCAATGATTTTTTTTTCCTTTTGTAGGGAATTAAGTAATCTTTTATATAATCACGGGCATAACCAAGGGAAAAGTGTGTCATTTTTTAGTTATTCGCGAATAAAGTTTGTTTTCCTTTATAACTTGTTTGCCTGAATTTTCGGGGTGACTGGACTATTGCGGCTCAATCTTGAGATTTGGTGAAAAATTGACGATGATATGGCTTCCGATCAAAAACACCATCGATAAATAATATAAACTCCTCCTCTCTCGATCATAGAGACCTGAAGTCGACGAAAAGAGACATGTATTCAATGACAGTGCTACAATTAATGTAAGTTTGTGTGGATGCGAACCCTATGCCTTGCGTTATCTCGAAAATAGTACGTTGTTGGGCTTAAAAACGCAGGATCCGATAGTTCCGGAGGAACTATCCGGGTCTTGTTGTACGCATCAAAATCTTCTAGATCCAATTCGTCCTGTATCGATCTACAGACCTACCACTGTTCAGGTATTGAAGCCTAGCAAAATGTTTGTATCGACTTTATTTATTTTAGAAAGAAAAACAAAAGTGGAGAATACGATTCGCTAACCCCCCGTGAAATTCTGAATCCAACGGTACCCCATTCATGGTATTTGACCATGACAGGAGCTTATATTTGGTACAAAACCGATTTGGAGCCTTACTGTAATAATATATGTACGGATTTCAATGTCTTTGGAATATAAGTTATTAGATAGAACTGTCAAAATAGTTTTTTGGTTCTTTATTAATATCTTTGGATTCGAGAAATCGTTGAAGTACTCTTGAACGAAATTAGAAGAGTCTAACTTTTCAACTTGTGATATCCAGTTGAATTCGAAATTAGGCTGCCTAGTGCCCATAGCCAAAAGTTTTTGTTAACACTTTCGCGGAAGTCGATGGTCTGGCAATGAAGATATTTTTATACAAACATTTATAGTTTTCTTTAAAACCGCCATTAAAACCGGCGAACGTCCGGTTTTCAATCGTATTATATAATTAGGTATTGATCTAGGCCAAACATATAATTCCTTAAGAATTTTCACTTGAGCTAATTCGATCGATTCAAAATATCTTAAGCGCCAAACTTCGGATGCATAAAGAAGAGTTGAGAAGACCATTGAATCAAAGAGAGCCATTTTGAGTTCTCATGGATCGCTCTTTCGTCTTATTAAAATCTCACGTACTTTTGCTCATGAAACAGTTGACCTCTGAATAAAGTGTTCAGCAGCCATAGAAAATTTTGCCGATGATGAAAATGGAACTCCTAGGTAGTTATAATATTTTGTACTTTATACAGTTAAAATTAAAATTTAGCCATTAAATTGTAAAATACCCAATATCAATAAAAAAAAATAATAATAAAAAAAAATTGTGCAATTAAGCCCGAAAATGCCAAAACGTCCAATTTCGCGCAAAATTGAATATTAATATGTTATTCTAAGGTATAGATCGTGCAACGGATAGATTATCGGGTTTAATATTTTTCATCTAATCGAACAAAACGCGCAGTAATATGAAAATCCCGTCTCTATCTATTACTAAACAACGGTTTTTTTTAAAAGCGAAATAATTATAGTCGAGTTGATGGCTGATATCAGATAATCGGGTACAATAAATGATTTATAAAATCTTGAAGTTAGCGTTGTTTAGCCGCTTAAAAATCCTCTTTAAATTGTTTCAAAGACAATCTCTACTAGAATCTAAAGATTCTATACCCTTTAATATGAAACAAGGATTAATTACCTCAATTAATTATTTTTTTAGCTATTCCTTCCTTTTTAACAAAAAAACGTGACTTGCTTAACAAAAAACAGAAAATTTGTAGTTTTTTTTTGCAAAATCAGATCATAGTTTATTTAAACTTTTTTGTAGCTCTTGAGCTACGATTTCACTTCCACTGGTACAACATTGGTGTTTACATGTACAGACCTGAAGAGAAACTACCCATTTTTACCACTATAATCACAGTTCTATAATAGAAGGTCCCGGGGCCATCTTCTTTTCAGAATCCTAAAAGGGTTGTCAGAAATCGAGAAGGATGAAAGGTTGAAAACTAGTGGGTTTGGATGGGTTTGAAGTTTATTATGGGTAGGTAGCTGGATAGGACTAAATCTGTAACATATGGAACATCAAGATCCAAAGTAAGGCACATCGAGAATTTTCGGAAGATGTTTTTTTTGTAAGCATTCCAAGGTATGCATGTGTTTTTGCTTAGTTTTAATCTTCTTATTTTTGGGTTATTTTATTTTATTTATTGTATATACTTTTTGATTAGTATTTATTGTTATTTTGCGTCTATCTATTTTATATTTTTGGTACATATAGTGTGAATGTTATCCTACCTCACTATAACTAGTGTCCATTTTTTTTTTCGAGGTAAAATAATGGAGTCAACTGTTTCAAACTATAACCATTCATTATTATATAAATAATTATTTTTTCTTCTTTTCGTTCAGTTTTTATTCTGTCTAGATGGGCCGGCTTACCTCCAATGATGAAAAGAACAATTCAGAGAGAATTTGTACTGTGGGGTATGTCATTCTTATTTGTAATAAATCGTTGTAAAACATACCAATTTTATATTTTTCAGGACCTAACCAGAAAATAGGTTTACAAGTTTAAAGTAGATGATGAGGATTGTAGCTGGTCGTTTGAAGCACTACTTGAGATAGTGGCCTGTAAAGTCCCAAAAGTCCCATCCCCGAAACCGCACGGGACCATGTATCGTCCTGGTCACGTTCTCACTCTGATTTATCTAGCTCTGCTTAGTTCTTCAGCCTCTCAAAAAAATGGCTACTCCCTTGTTCCCTTCAACTGATACAACTTCCGTCCCATTTTAAGTTGGACGTGGAGAACGAAACAACAACAAAAAAAAAAATAGCGAAAAGCGTTTTATGAAAAGTTAACAAATATGGTGAACGCACCAGTTATGGCAGGTTGGACTTTAAATGTAAATAATACCCTTCCTTGTTGATTTGAAGGTTCCAGTTTTTTTTTTTTTTTCTAGGGTATTGAAGAACAATACCCTCTATTGACAATTGTATAAACAAAGTTCCCAAAAGTACCTACCATTGTTGGTTCTATAGTGCTCTTAAGATCAGTGTGTTTCATACCTCCCTACTAACAGTTTTGCTAAGAGTAACTTGAACATTTATCTTATCTTATCTTTATCATAACCTTTATAGTTAAATAAAATTATAGACTTTTTCTGATGTATGTCCATTACTGGTACTGACCCCATGCCCATCACTAGTAAAATTCGGGGTGACCATCACTAGTGCAAAACA
Source organism: Nezara viridula (assembly GCA_928085145.1). NCBI lineage: Eukaryota > Metazoa > Arthropoda > Insecta > Hemiptera > Pentatomidae > Nezara > Nezara viridula. The sequence continues at coordinate 34,587,617 of OV725078.1, forward strand.
TGTTTTTTTAAAATGGAAATTATATCTTCATAATTGAATATTTTTTTCAATTTTAAAGTGCTAAAGAAAAAAAAAACACCCTAGAGATACTAAACGTCCAACGGAGAAATTTATAACTATAATAACTAGGGCAGTATAAGCCAAAAAAAAAAAAACTCTTTTTCGATATTTTAAGTTAAAAAAAATAGAAACCCACGGCTTCAGTTGGTATCTTGGGTTTGAGTTATCCTTATTCAGTTTTTTCAACGGCTACCTTTCCTAGATCATTTTTCAAACCTTCCTAGCCAAAAAAACCTACTTACCATCTTGAAATACTCCTTCTTCCTCTGTTCATTCTTTGAACACGGGATCCCAGCCCATATACCTGTATATTCTTTGAAAATCCTTAATAATGCGTGCTTTCTGGTTTTGGAATCTCTTACCCATGTGTAAAACCTATCTTTGACTTCATTCAAAAACCAATTATTATTTTATCTTTTCAACAATCAATCTTCCGAATGTATGTGAGATAAATACTTTTAAGGAAAGAGATGGTTCTGGGTGGTGGTCATAAATAGACTAAATATTTTTGCCATTAGTTAGTCTATTTATGACTGCCACCCCTGACCATCTCCTTCCTTAATAATACAACAGTCAACTATTAAGTATTCAACATAAATACTTTTATTGAATTTTTTTTCTTTTTTATGATTTTATGAATAACAACTATAATTTTTTTTTTTAAACACATAACCTGAAGTTATATAAAAGGTTTTCAAACAGATTTTTAGTAGCTTGAAACGCTTTTTCTGAATTTGTCTACTTCAATTTGTGAACCGTTTACATCTATTTACTGCTCATAAGCGCACATTATTCTATTATTTGAAATAATTCACGAAAACCTCTTGGATTCTCAACCTTTCTCATATATTATGGATATCCAATGAATCATAGTATATGATCAATGAGATTATGGAAGTAATGTATGATGGTATATAAACGAGGCATTTTATTATACGCTTCCAACAACCGGCTATGAAAAGGATAAAATTAATTCAACATAAATAACTGTAATGGCTGGTATAAAGCTCGGAGAGAATGGAAACAGAAGCGCTTATTTACCGACTAGATTCATGAAGAGTTAATTATCAATGATTAGTGATTACGGGAGCAATGGGGCGGGGCATGTCCCCCCGCAACGGATTGCCGCATTTATTTAGCCACCGTGTCATCTTTATTGGACAGCCCAATGACAATATGCTAGCCACTCTCCTCATTAGCTGGATTACTACTTCATCTGTTTGCCCGCTTACCAACTCATTTCCTAAATGAAATGCTCGCTTAAATAAAGCCCAACTCCCCTGGATTTTAGTTTTGTATAACTGAATTTATAAGAGCAATGTTGGTTTTATAGCAATAGTTATTTATCACTTTCCGATAAGACAACACAACGCAAGGATTAAGGAAAATTATTATAACGGAGGATGAGTAATAAAATTGATTTAACGAATCTAGCGGTTCACTTCCAACATGGTTTTGCCTAGACACCTTCATATACTGAATGCTGATCCGCTATAACCTAAATCTCTAAGAATGAGGGTTGCTCATCTCCCCCTCCTCTCCCTAAGGTCGATGGAGCATAATCCTTCCCAAGATATTTTATTGCTTTCCTCTTCTTACAAACAATCCAAACAAATGTAGAATTTAAAACTTCACAGATTATATACAAATATACCTTATACACTCTGTTCTATGCGTTCACTTGCCTTTTGATTTAAAAATTTTTATTTCGAAAATTATTTACTCGGCCGAAATGTGGCCCCCTCAAAAATTTTGAAGGCAGAACTTGCCCAGGTTTAACTCCAGTTATGAAACATCCGAGTTTCACTCACCAAGGGGTACTCCGGGAACTCCTGCTAAGAATCGATAAAACGAAATCCTAACTACTAATTATTTTCATTTCCATATGTGTAAATAATATAGCAATGAAAAGTATTGCTATTGAGAAAACTTTTTTGTCCGAGTTTACCACGAAGAAAAGATTCCATGATTCCCAGAGTCCTGGAACAACAATGAACAAATTAAAGTGACTTTTACTTGTTAAAAGTATATACTAGGTATGAGTATATCTAGGTAGAAGTTTCTTAGTTCTACATGGCTATTCACCTTTAAAGCCCAAATAGACTACTAAGACAAAGGTAAATTTGGTAACTTATAAGTCCCGTCACAGAAGTCGGGTAAGATATTTGTTTCTTTTGGTATTATTGGCCTGATAGATTTGTTGACACCTTAACTAGCCTTCTCATCTGATAAAGGGCTATTCCAGTAATCTGCATGTAAATCTGCGACATCTTTGCTGATTCGGTCTAACCATTAGACGTTTTTTGGCCTTCCACGTCGCGTTTGCCTACTACTGGGACATTGGTTGTTATGTAGAGGCTACCTGATTGTTGCTTCGAGTTACATGTTCTGCCCGTCTTAACATCCTTGCCTTTATATCATGTGATACTGAATGACCAGTTTCCATAAGCAGCTTTATTTTCTTTTCTCCTCAATGAATTAGAATTATTCCTTTCCCTCGTATCGTTTGATATAGATTAGCGAGGATCATGAGTATAACACCACAACTCATCATCTTTTCAAAGATTTCAAAGCAGCTTATAACAGAATAATACGAGACCAAAGCAGAGGCGGTCAGATTGGTGCGACAGGAGATGCTCGCAGTATCCTGAGGGTAAGAAACTGAATGGCGTCGGCAGGAAAAAGAAAAAGGAAAAAAACCCTGATCTTGTCTACGCTTTCATTTTTATATCTGTCCTCCTGCATTTACCACCATATATTTTGACTAGTCTGTATTTATTTCGATCCTGAATTCTTTACAGATATATGTTTATGAAGATGGTTTGAATAAAATATAAATATAAAATTAAATTTTAACTATATAATCATCATCATACAAGACTGGAGCGACAAGAAACCGCTCGACGTTTCCGACTACTTCAACACTTACTAGACAAACACTATAACCTTCCAATTAATTACAAAAGACTCATATACATGACTATAATAAGAACTATTTGAACTTACGGAGTTGAGCTATGGGGCTCCACCAAACCATCAAATTCCTCTAGTATCCAAACCTTACAATCCAAAATCGTTCGCAAAATCCTCAATGATCCTTACTTCGTTACAAATAAAATCACACATAATGACCTTATTGTTCCTTATGTTTCAGATTTGGCCCGATCCATATACCTATCCTTCCATAATAAACTCCACAACCACCCCAACCCTCTAGTTTCTAACCTTGTTTCCTCTTCAATTCCTTCGAGGCGTATAAAAAGAAGGTGGCCCCGTGATCTCCTAATGTAGACAAATTATTAGAGTGCTACTAGTGGGTAGTTGTATAACAAGTGTTTCATGTCATTATATCCATTGTACAAATTTACTAGATGTATTTTTTTATGCCGTTGTAAATATCATAATAAATAATAATAAAACTATATAATTCGTACCCAACATATGTAAAAAAATAAGTAACGATATTTATTTTCCGTTATGATTGAATGTTGACACAATTTGGAAACCAAACACCAAAGCTGATGCAAGAATTGTAACGTAAGAAGGGTAGTGGTTATAATTTTGCTGTTTTGAAACCTGACAGTATAGTGATTTATGGCGGCCAGTTTGTTGGTTCATCCAGTAGGCCATCTTCACAAGTTGTGTGTTTGCCCTAAGCATCTCATGTAAATTGGGTCTATACTGGCTATCTGATCTCTAAGCTTCAGGATTGTCCTCGTGTTTAGAAAATTCATTCAGGAGTCTTCCACTCCTTCATTCCAATCTATAAAAATAGACTGATACTTGTCCTTACAACACCATTGCCAACTTCGGTAATCCATTTTCCCAGTAGAATCAAGAAAAAGTCATAGAGACATTGAATTTATAGGACACTCGAAAGAAAAAAAGATATCACTTAAAACCACTGTAATATCTAACGGGAATAAAAAAATAAGGAAGCGAGAGGTTTCCTATTCAGATTACTGATTCGACCAATCCGTTCATATTTCTTTCCTATCATTCGTTCGGCGAGAATCGACGAAGTGGGAAAGTCATTCAGCCAACACCTTCCCACTTCCTTTCTCATTCCCCCAGTTCCGGGACTTTAATTTCCTTTCTTAATAGTATTTTCCTCTTCAGAGCGAATTATGCGTTCATTACGATCTTCTTTTTTTAGCTATCACACATAAGTATTTTTTCGTACTATTAAACCTTTTTTTTTTTTTTTTTTTTTGAACTACGTCTCATATTTTAAACTTATATACTGTGTCTCTTAAGTTAAAGGAAACGTTTATGGATCTGATAGTAGCCCTCAAGCGAAAAAAAAAAAAAAAAATGTACGATTTTCCACAGGAAAGTAGGTATTCCAATAAGTCATATTATTTTTAATGGAAAGCAATATCAAAAAATATTCAATTTGAGTAATTAACAATTGCTTCATGGTATCATAGATAAACTTTAACTTAAATGAAAGCAGAGTTTGTCCCTTGTTAAAACAATTTAAAATGGAATTTAAATCGCCTATAATAAGTTCTGTTTTTTTATAACTATAACCTAACTATAAAAGCGCGATTTTTTTTTTATCTCTCTCCAAATATCATACAAATACTCCACTTTTAGAAAAACTTCCATGTCAATAAGTATAAATTGAATCATAATTAAATGGAGGTTTTGATTACGAAATAAGTAATAAAAATTTCTCATATTATGTACTATCCTACGCCAACACAGATCTCGTTATATCAAGGCAGAGAAATTAAAAATAATTTAGTTCAACAATTTTGTAATCATAATAATATTTCTTTGACTTATGGTTCCACCAATCATTCAAATTCATTATGATTATTAAATAGAGTTCATTTGAAAATTAAGTGATTTATTAAAAATAATTCCACACGAAAGAAAAACGTATACATATATATCATAGTACAAAACTATAATATACTTAATATCACAGTATAAAACTAATACAAAGTAAAAAGTACCCATTAAAAACTGATACAATTTCTGACCGAGCACGGAGCGTCTAAGAATTACTTCAAAAGATTTTGTCTGACAAACACAGATTCATGAATCTGTGACTTACATACTCCCCAAACATTCAAACACATACTCTATGAGATTGCAATTAATACGAACATGCAAGATACGACCTGATAAAAATCTGCTTAACCCAAGGACAAACATGGCCACTTTCAGAAAACAAAAAGAGGACAAAATATTATAAAATTGAGCTGTTAAACTTTATTTCTAAGATAGACCTAGAATTAAATCCAAACCCGATTCATAGAACAATGTTTATTTTATAAAAATATATCTAGTATTTTTATTATCCTGATCAACGTTTATGTATAGTTTTATTATTTCAACTTTATATATTGCTACCGTTAGTTAAATGTTTATTTGTGAAAATGCTGTTTTTTCTTTTAGTATTTTTATCAATTTATTTATTTTTAAGCATTATCACCCGATATTTTATTAACTTTAATATGAATATTTTAATAACATTCTTAACAATGTTGTTGATTCAGTTTTATTTTATGTTAAGTATTTCTGTACATATATCTAGTTTATTTTCTATCTTTTATTTATATTTACCTATTATTATTGTATTATTGTGCTTTTTCACGTATTTTATTCTTCAATGTTTATTTTATATATAATCTCTTTAAAATTGTAAGTTAACTTAATTTAATTTAGGCGATTGTTTGTTTTTTCTTGTTTTTTTTGTTTGTTTTTTTTTATAATAAAATTCTCAAACAAATTTAATTTGTAAACAATAGTTTAATTGTTGTCAATACTTGAAAACATTTAATTCTATAACGTATATATATAATAAAAAAAATATCTTAATTTCAAGTAAACAAGTATTTTAGCTTTAGTTATATTTCTTTTTTTTACATTTATTTTTCTTATTTTATGTTGTTTTCTTTAATTTTTAATGAAAAAAAAGTCATAGCATAGATAAAATGTAAGCACAATAGTTATATGTATAATATGCGAATTCACATCGTGTATGTAAACTCCTTTTGCACTTTTGCATATAACTTTTGCATATAGGATTACTATGCAAAAAAAAAAAAAATTATTTTAATATAAAAATAATAAAAGGGAAAAAAATATAATTTGTAAAACAAAGCAATACTATTTTTACCATTTCTATATTACCAAACAATATTATTTCGAACAAAATTACCTGAAGGTTTTGTGTGATCTCCTAAAACTAATTTTTTATGTTCTATTTAGGAAAATAATTTATTAATCGATAATTTATTTTTTGAATAAAACCTATATGAGAGCCTTTCAGTTGAAAGCATGACCAACTCCAATTTCAAATTTTTTGAGCAAAGTCATTTTACTGATATTTCTAGTTATTAAATTAATAATATATGCACAGACAGTAAGTTCATTCAATAATAGGTAATATCAGTGTTGATATATAAAACTGGAAAAAAGAATAAATTTTCCTACTAGAAATGTTACTACAATTATTAATCAAAAAGATTAAAATGGAAGTTAGTCATTCTGTCAACTGAAAAACCTCATATAATGGTAACTGTGCCAGTATAATTGGTCATCTTTGAATTTGATATTTCTCAACTTTCATTTTATTTATAGTGAATGATATCACCATATTGTTAATAAGTGTTTGTTGACTTCAAATATTAAAACAACAATAAAAGCTTCTATTTAATAATTGTAAAATTTAAAAAAAAAACATGTATAATGTTTTAATATAGAAGCTGAACAAAGAGGATGACAAAAATTATTAATTAAAAGTAATAGAACATAATTAATTATATAACACAGATCAGTAAAATAATAACTAATTTTTTTTTTTAATATAAACACCTCCAAAGCAACATAATATGAGAACTGATACATTTGATAAGGACATTTCAGCAAACTTCATACTTTCCAAGAGTTTTCTTGTTTCCCAGAAACAATGAGATTATGTCTAAATGATACTGTTGAATATTTTTATATTTTTTATAATAAAGAAGAATGCCTATAATTACAAGGATTACAATTTTACATAAGATAAAATAATAATGAAAACTGTTAATGTCTACAAATGATAAAACTCTAATGCTGGAATAGTATAATTTATTTCTAGCATTGTTTTATTTAATATTACAGTATCACAAAATGACTGTAAAATAGTGTTAACATTATGAGTATAAATTTTATCAAATTGTTGAAAAAAATCCTCTTTGTTAATAATAATTAAGGCTACATTTGGTAAAAATACAGCATTTTTATGACAATAAATTATTTTACTAATATTTACAGTAATATAATGATTTAAATATTCTATATATCTTATATTATTTGTATTACTTAATACTAGTTTAAGTTAGTTTTAATTAGTTTAACATTCTTGTAAATTTTCATTATGTGCAATAGATGAAACACATTTTGACTTTGTTTTATTTAGATCTATATGCAATAATAGTTATCAATAAAGATACTATTTTCTTTATAGGGAGAGGCTCCTTTCTTTAAGTGAAAATCATTCTTTATATCAATTTCATACTATTCATTAATTCAATAACTATCTATCTAACTATCTATTCATGAATAGAATAGTTAATAACTTTTGGAATTGGTAAAATAAAGTATCCTTTAAAAGAGTCATGGTTAATCAGTAATTTTATAAAAGTGTGAATTATATTATGATCAGTTAAACAAAAGATTTTACTATTAGTCCATAAAACTTCAGTATTATTTGATATAAGTTGTATGTTCTTTGGTAATTTTTTTATTACATCAATCATTAAATTAGTGTGAACAATATCAAAAACAAAAAACCTTTTTTTACTCTGTACATTTAAAAAAAAAAGTTAATTAAACATTAATCTTTAAATAAACAACATTCGATTACCAACTTTATATAATGTTTTTTTTTTCTTTTTCTGTTATAAATGTGAATTAATTCCATAATATAGGCATAATAATAATTATATTATGATCAGTTAAACAAAAGATTTTACTATTAGTCTATAAAACTTCAGTATTATTTGATATAAAGTTGTATGTTCTTTGGCAAATTCTTTATTACATGAATCATTAACTTTGTATGAAATCCTTCATTATTCTGTAAATAATATTAGAGTTATTAATCAATATTAAGAAGTTTATCATTTTTATAATTTAAGTTTATTGGAAGTAGAAATAATAAATATTGAAAATCATTTAAATAATTTTAATAAATATTAAATAATAAACATTTAATATTTAATTAATATTTTTTTATTTATTATTCTTTTTTATTTATTTACTTTATTTCATTTTATTTTTCTATTTTAAAAGTTTATTTTGTTATTAATTTCAACTCATTTATTGATTTATTGCTATTTTTTTTAAAGTTTATTTATTTATCTTTTTATCTTATTAGCAACAAGTGTCTATTGTTATTTTTATTTATTTTGTTCTATCAATCCTTTTATATTATTATTTTTATCATTTTTTCTTATTCTTATTTTTTGGACTAACCATCCAAACCAGTATAAAAGTAGTGTTATTTAGTTGATCGGGCCCCGATGACCTGGATATTTTTGCGCCTAGACATGCAAACAAACAACTGATTTTAAATTTCATAAAGTGCATCATTTAATAAACGATTTGACCAACTAAGTTTCAGAAAATTTTGAGTTAATTCAACATAGAAATATTAAAAATCGTCATAATTGAGGATTAATAAATGGTTTAGGAAATTTATTAGTTGGAGTTAGTTTTTCATTCTGTTTTAAGAATTTTAAAATTCGCTACCTCAACTATTACGCTTAGGACATGATCGAGTCAAAATTTGGTTTGACAATATCGATCGGTTTGAAGATTACGGAAATCTGAGAAGGTGCCTGTTGTAGAATTGAAAGAACAGTGTGAACTTCTAAGAATCAAACATCAAACACACCGCGGCACAACCTTCCACTCTGCTGGAGATCAACTGATGTTTAAATGTTATGCATTCCAATCTCTTAGTGATCAACATCTTCTCAGAAACAGCCTTGAAGAATCACTCCAAAAGGAACTTAGTGCTATTAAAAGTTTAATATTGTTCCTTAAGGAAATCAAAATTTAATCACATCTTGTAATTGTAAATGTTTAGTTTTTTTAAGTTTGTAGGTTCCTCTTCAAATAGTAAATATACCTGTTATTTTTTCTTCTTTTAATCATAATTTTTAACTATAATGTTTTTTTCAATTTTTACTCTCGTAATTTTTAATATTTAAATTGCACTTTCTAACTTTTCTTCTTTTAATATTATTTTTATTTTTTAAACCGTATTTTTAGATTATATTCCTGAAATCATTAAAATTTTATTTAAATGTCCTTGTTAACTGTTAACTTATCGTTTTCTAATCTTTAATGTTTAATTTTAATGGTTCTTGTACTTTTTAATATTTACACTGTATTCTTTAATTTCGCTTCTATTAATCTTTATTTTTATTATTTAAAAATGCATGTTTTAGCTTTTATTCTGATAATTAACCTTTATTTTTATTTTCTTTGTTAACTTATCTCCTTTTAAATCTTTAATTTTCAAATTTTAGTTCAATTGTACTATCATAATCATCTGTAACTATCCTAAACTTTTCAAATTTTTTATTTTTATTATTTTAATGGAATTTACAACTGTATTACAAAGAGAATACAATAAGTAAATGTGAAATTGGTAACATGGCATGTACAACATGAAGAGAAACTACCCATTGGTAGAACTCAATCAAATTTTAAATCGTATTTCTTAGCTGTAGTTTTGTTGTGTGCATAGTAATTGACCAAATTGTAATATAGGGCGAAAATGACCCAGGTGGTTGAAGAGCCCAAAACATGTTTAAATAAATACTTGTAAAATTGAATATTTATTCTTCTTTTTGCTGGGAAGTTGTATGATATTTTCTGTTTTTGGCAATAATAACTCCCAATTAAATTGAATATTTATATTATCCTGATATTTAGTAAAATAAAAATTGTACATGCCTTAACTGTGAAATCAAGGTGTGTTTTTTTTTTAATATTGTAAAAGTATAGAAAATGTTAATCTTTCATTTTTATTTGCTTATTTACATCTTATACTTTTTAATTGTTAAATATTAATTCACTTATATTAATCATGTTAACTTAATGCTGACATATTTAATTTATGTTTTGAAATTGCTTACATTTTAATGTATTGTGTTATGAATTTGGATACCAAGAATTTCCTAAATTTTGCCTCATTTAAAATTTCAACATTATTAAAATTGAAATTAAAATTTTATTCTATGTTTTTGGCAATGACAACTTCAAAATATACAACAATTGATTTATTTGTTGAATTTACATGTTAAGTTTACGTTTCAGGATATTTATTCCTATCTGCAGAACTTATAATCCCATATTTTCTAAGTGATTCATGGATAGAAAAGAGGTAATTAAAAAAGAATGCATGTTGCAATACATGTTAGAGTTGTGTTGTTACATACATTTTTTAATTACCTAATGTCTGATGTGCTCCTTTGTCTTGTTTTATATTTATGTTATAGATAAATTACAGTTATAAAATCTAGAGCATCAAAATTCGTACAGACCAATAATTGGGTGTCTGCTATGGGATATACTATTGACATTTGGATATGATTATTTACTCTTTTAATATTGTTTTTAAATGACTGTTTGTTATGTAGCTGGCATTTCATTTTTACTATATTTTAATTTTATTTAAGATATCAGCAGAATGTGTTCCCAAATGTTTGGTGTCTGTTTTGTAATTTACTGCTGTTTTATTGTCTTTTGTGATGTGGTTGGCTTGAAATAATTTTCAATTGTTGTTTTATGGTTATGTGCCTAATATCTGTTGTTTATTAAAAATTGAATTTGTGTTGTAATTTTATGCTGTGGTGTGCCAAAGCTGTGGTGTTTATGTTTTTTATATTTTGCAGTTGGTAATGTGCTGTGAAATTCTGGTCCACAAGTATTTGGATGTTTCCCCGATGTAAATTTTGGGGCAATTTTGACAGTTTAGTTTGTAAATCATATTTCTCTTGTCTAATGAGTCTATTCTGTCTTTTGTATTGGTAATGTACCTGCCCAGTTTTTTATTATTGTATCGTCACAGTTTGATTTCTGGTACGCCATAATCTTTAAACAAGTCCTTAATTTTGTTTGTATGTTCAAGTATGTAGGTCATTTTGTAGCAGGTGTTAAAGTTCATTTTGTTTGTTGTGAAATGTTTTCTTGATTGTTAAATTTGGTTTTTCAAAAAATTTGGTAATAAATGTTTTTGTTGATTTTTTTATTGTTGTTTTCTTTTGGTGTTTTGTGTGTTACTTGTTTTTTGGTTTTGTGTTGTATTTTGTAATCAATTGTACCATAATTTGTTGTTTAGGTTTGCAGGGTAAAAATTTACAATTAGTATTTTATCAATTTCTGTTTTTTTTTTTTTTTTATAGAATAAAAGGTTTGTCAGTTAGTTCTATTGCTTTGTGTATTAGATTGTTGGCTGTATTAATTATTTTATATCTCGGATGGTTTCAAATTTAATTATCAAATTATGTATTGTTATTAAATAAAATTTAATAACAATAGTAAAAGAGTAAATAATCATATACAAAGGTCAATAGTATACCCCATAGCAGACACCTAATTATTGGTCTATAGGAATGTTGATTCTCTATATATTATAACTGTAATTCATCTATAACATAAATTTAAAACATGACAAAGGAGCACATTAGACATTAGGTAATTAAAAAGTTTATGTAACAACGCAATTCTAACATGTATTGTAACATGCATTATTTTTAATTACCTCTTTTCTAGCCATAAATCGCTAAGAAAATATGGGATCGTAAGTTCTGAAGATGGGAATAAATTTCCCGAAACCTAAACTCAACATGTAAATTCAACAAATAAATCAATGGTTGTATATTTGGAAGTTATCATTGCCATAAACAGCGAATATCATACAGCTTCCCAGCAAAAAGAAGAAAAGAAGAATAGAATTATATTGTTAGTCATGTGCACATATTATTAGGATTATGCTGTCACTCATTTAACATTGATTAGGGCATACTTCGAATTTAATTTTGTAAATAAAATTTGGCTAATTATTATTATATATTTTATCTATCATATCTGTTTGTCTAATTTTGGATATTGAATGTGCCAAATTTTATATTGTAAGTATGATCAGACTAGGTGAATGTTTTTTATAATGGTATCTGTAATCATTGAATTTATTTAAATTTTTAAAATGGTATTTTTATTACTGTTGTAGTAGTTACTTTATTACTGTTTTGAATAGTATTTTTGTTATCAATAATTTAAAAGTAGAATATAGATACCTAAAATGGTTTTAATGAAACATTCATTAAAATAAATAATCTGATGTGTGGAACTGGTGTACCTTAAAACAAGCTCTAAAAAAAATAATAAACAATATTTCAGAACTAAAATAATTACCAAAATTGCACTATAAGTTAAATTAAATTAATAACAAACCTGTTCTTAAAGTATATTTCAAATTGCAGGCCTCCCCTAATTAAGTGGCTCATTACCCATTGTCTAACTACTCACAGGATTAAATATAAGCCATGTTAAATTGTTGGATATACTTGAGACTATTTCGATTAGAAAAGTAAGTTATAATTCCTTATACAGAAATTCATATTAATCTATACTTGCCTTTATAGTACTTCTAGTAATGTATAAATATCATAAAGCATTACTTTGTTACTTATGAAAAGTCCATTCATTTCATGAATACTTCAATAATGAAAAGTTCTTAGATTAAAACTGGATCATTGTCAGTCGACAAGGAAAAAAATGATTTTTTTTTACAGAAAATTTTATTAAATTACATGGTAAATTAATATTGTAAAATTACAACCTGTTACTATCAAAGGAACAAGTTCTATATACCCACACCATAATATAACAGGTCCAGAAAAATTTTAATCAATTCACTTTGTGACATTACTGCTTTTATAATTTACCTATTTTCAAAACAAATTGTATGATCATACAACCAAATATAATAGGTATTGAAAAATGTAATTAAATTAAACAAATAAACTAAAATTGACATTGTAATGTATCTGCCTATCCTATTTGGCTAATATCAAACTTATTCTATGAATAAACAGCATAATATAATAGGCACTGACAAACCTAATTGACTTACATTTAAAATTCACATATGAGGTTCTAACTTGTTGTTGTTAATCAAACAATTCATATAACCAAACACCACAATCTAACAAGTATTAACAAACTAGAATAAATTATACTATATAATTTACATCATTTAACGTTTATAGCAATTCAATTTATCAATTATCGAACAAATTCTATATATGTAAAACATGGTATCTTAGGTTCTGACAAAGCTAATTAACTTACATTATAAATAAGCTTTCTGTCTTTCTATTATCATACAAATATTGCATATGAACACCAACAAATCTATATATATGAGAATACTGATACATTTGATAAGGATATTACAGCAAACTAGATACTTTTCAAGAGTTTTCTTGTTTTCCAGAACTGCCACACTTTCTAAAACTTGTAAAGTGAAAAAATTTATTTCCTATGGGCTAAAGATTTATTGAGTAACCCATAGATAATAATAAAACAATAACGTTGTTTGAACGGTAACAATGTTATAACCTCTAAAACATTCGGAAAATAGTTTGAACTAATAAATCTTATTTCACTATAATTTATTTTAATGAAAGCATGATAGTAACACAAATAATAATTTTAGAAGTATAATATTAGCAAAAATAATAATAATAACAGTTTCTATCAGTTATATGGACTCTGATCCCAGCCATTTAGGGACCATAAGCGAATAGTGAACTATAAGAGACTATGCATATCACCATATATGTCATTTCATGGCTACACTTATTTAAATCCACGATCAGAGAACTCAAGCTGATTCAGTCAATTGTCAGCTAGTTATAATGCCAGGTTAGATCTAGATAGTTATTATTTACCGTGTCTATGTTTGATTGTATGTATTTATTTAAAAAAAACCTTTTTATTAAGTCTTGATTGCGTTGAAGTATTTTTTAATCGCATACTTTTAAATTTTGTTCTAAATATTTTTATGAAGTACAAGATTGGTGTGATATTGTATTTATATTTCATCAATAACTTCCAGAGATTTTAAAAATAATATATTATTACACAAAAAAAAACACGTAAAGTCGCATGCCTCCCGCAACATTCAAATGTGGCCAGTTGCTATATATATATCAAGATCAAAATTATGACGTTTGGGGTGGGATCTGGAACATCCGACAGAGATACATTCTTTCCTTCCCAACTTACCTACCTACCTTCCTTCTTCCTTTGCATGTGATTAGGGGTTCTGTCAGGATGTGGCTTTGACCACCTTTTTTATTGCCACCGAATTTCGAAAAGACTTTTCAAATTAATAATATTTTAATTTTTAGTTTTGAATGTTGCAGGAGGCTTGGTATTTATTTTTTTCAATAATACATTATTTATTATACATTATACATTCAGTCAATTGTCAGCTAGTTATAATGCCAGATTAGAGCTGGATAGTTAGTATTTATCGTGTCTATGTTTGTTATTCAAAACAAATCTTTTTAAAAAGTCTTGTGTACGTTAAGGTTCTATAAATGGCACCCGAACGTAGGGACTTGGGCAGAATTTTTGGAGATTTTTTAGTTACTTTGCGGAGCTTTGAGTCGAGTGTAAGACCGATAACTAGCAGCATAAATAATTCTCTCCGTCTTGAGGAAGATTACCATTGTGTATAAGAGTATAGCAAGCATTCTCCACGACTTCAGAGGTATCTTTAGAAACTTTCTTAAGATTTTCAAATCTTGTCACCCCAGTTTGAAGATCAATCGTTGAGACCTTGCAGCACCAGAGCAGAGAGTTTTAACTGAAGACAACGTATTTCACGGTAAAGTTAATTTTATTTAGTTTATTTTCATTTCTGTGAAAACTTTACAAGAAAGATTAAACAGTTTAAGGAAGCCAATTACTACTTTAAGTCCAGAAAATATTATTAGAAACTAGTTCTAATTTCAGTAAAATAGTATAAATTCAGATGTGGCTACGGAAATTAGAGATGGTGATTTTAAATTAATTCCTTTCGACGTAAACCTATGACCTCATGTCCCACAGTATCCTTCAATAATACCCCACTTATCCCTGTTGAACAAATCCGATACCTTGGACTTCATTTGGACAAACGTCTAACTTGGAATCCTCATACCAGACTGAAACGACAAGAAACCGCTCGACGTTTCCGACTACTCCAACACTTACTAGACAAACGCTCTAAACTTCCCCTTAATTACAAAAGACTCATATACTTGACTATAATAAGACCTATTTGGACTTACGGAGTTGAGCTATGGGGCTCCACTAAACCATCGAATTCCTCTCGCATCCAATCCTTACAATCCAAAATCCTTCGTAAAATCCTCAATGCTCCTTACTTTGTCACTAATAAAATAATCCATAAAGACCTCAATGTTCCATATGTTTCCGATTTGGCCAAATCCAGATACCTATCCTTCCATAATAAACTTCATAACCATCCGAATCCTCTTGTTTCTAACCTTGCTTCCTCTTCGATTCCTGATAACCCTCCGAGGCGTCTGAAAAGAAGATGGCCTCGTGATCTTCTCATGTAGACTAATTATTAGAGTGCTACCTGTGGGTAGTTTCTCAACAAGCGTGTTTCATGTAATAATATTTCTCTGTACAAATTTACTTGATGTATTCATACTAATACAGTTGTAAATATCATAATAAAAGTTTAAAAAAAAAAATAAAAAAAATAATTCCTGAATATGATGGTGATCCTTTACTTTTAGAACATTTTATAAGAAATGCCAAATTTATTTATGAATTATATTGTAAAGATGATAATCCAAGTAGAAGTATTAATCATTCCAAATTAGTATTAACATTACTAACAAAATTAAAAGGTAAAGCTAAAAAACCAACTTATGATAAATAATTTTCTAGTGTAAGTGATTTTTGATATTACTAAAACGTGAATACCAGGATTCTCGTAGAAGAGAACTATTAGTATTAGAAATTCTTAATACTAGGTCATATCATAATGAAAACCTGTATGATTACTTAGATAGATTAGGGAAGAAAAGATGCAATTTGTATGAATGTGTATATACCAACACAGAAATAGAAGACAAAAAGTAGAAAATCGGTACGATTGACAAATTTCAAATCAGATTTTTTTTACCATATTAAATTCGATACTATCGAAGATATTGATGAAATTTTAAGGAACAATGCCACACATTGTTCATAGCTTTTAAGGTAAAAGTAATTGAAAAGAAAAGTAACCAACATCCACATTAGTCTAATTATAAAGATAAAAATTTTGATCTAAGTTATAAAAATAATCAACTATTGTATAAACCACCTTACGAACAAAATCCTAATTTTAGTAACCAACCAAATAATTATCACCAACAAAATCCTGATAATAATCATCATCAGAATTATCAAAAATTCATTCATAATCAACAGTGGGATCCGCAAGCTCAACATAAATATTTAATCTATAATTGATTATGTTCTTAATAAGACCCTTATTTCTTCTCACAATCCTTTGTTTGTATATTATTATATACTGTAATGTAAATATTACATAATGATTTTTAATATTGGCGCGAAAGCAGTGACTTCACTAACTACTTTCAAGGAATGGACAAAGAGGCGGAGGATGAGAGATGGAAGGGGAAGCAAGGGGCATATGAGAGGAGAAAGTGACCAGCCGGCAAGGAAGATCAATGATACCGACAGAATACAGCAAATACCGGAAATAGAAGATTTAAAGAAGACATTGTGGAAGTTTAATATAGTGGAGCATGCATCATCAATACAGAGGAAGATTCACTGCGGACCAGTGTGAGTGCAAAATAAATATTGACAATTAGAAAGCGCCAAGAGTAGACACCGACAAAACTGAATGGAAATTCATAAATATTTCATTGAAAATTAATTTACGCTTTTAGATTATATAATTGAGGAATGTGTGTTTATTTTCTCAACCCAACCTGAGAAATAATTTGTAATAAAATAAAATAAATATAATTTGGTTCAGAAACTGTTTGTCTACTTTTCAACAGAAGATTAACGTTACAACACACATTAATTTTTCTTTATACTTTCACTTAAGTAAGTATTGTGATTGTGAAGATTTTCGAGTCTGTGTTTTCAACGGAAATACATGTTTTGAGGTCTCCTGAGTCTAAATAACCAAGTCCCGCAAAATGGTGTGTGTGTGTGTGTGTGTTATCAGTCTACCTCAAAAACGAAAAGTCGTATGAAAGTAAAATTGAATATTAAGGTGTTCACAAGCTTTCGATATTACAGCAACATTTTTGTCAAAATCGGCAAACTGGAAGAGGTACTTTATATAATCGATTTAACACATTTTTACGATTTTCTCAAAAACGCCCTTAACGATTTTGATTAGACTTAGCATATCAGTGTAGTATTAAGGAGTTTTTAATACAATGTAGGTTTTTTCTCATTGATGTTCTCTATCGGGGCTTAAATGGCTAATTTTCAATATTGGTTTCCTCTAAAGTACTTTTATTTATTTTTTATTTGAAATAATTAACCATTTCACATTAATGTTTGATATAAAAAATATAATACATACTCCGAAAATATTATGTCCATATACATATGTGGTTTTTATCAATGATATCGTTGGTATTATTTAATATTTAATTTTATAGAATACAGCGATATAAAAATTTAAAATTTTATATATAAGGGTATTAAAAGAAATAAAAATGTCCACAATGAATTGTAAATAAATATAGTGTCAATAAATTTTACTTTCACTTCCCCTTTGTCTGAAAATACTTATTTCTGCTAAAAGGAGGGTGGAAAGTGAAAGTCACTTGATGCGCGCACCAGATTTTTTATATAACATTTCGTACTTCTTGGCCATTTTCAAATTCATTAACTGCAAATTTTTCTTCTACATCTCCACATTTGTGTAATTTTTACTCATCAAATTTATCCAGACAAAATAAAGTATTTCTCTGCGTCAGTCAAAAAGTTATTTGTTGGTGGCTATACTTTTCGTTCTATAAAATAACAAAAAACTTTTTTTAATTTTTACATTTTTAAAAAAAAATAATCAATAAATAAATAACATTAATCATCAATTAAACAATATTCGATTACCAACATTACATAATATGTTTTTTTCTTTTTTTCTTTTAAATTTTAAATAATTCAATAATATAATCAAAATTTATTTATCCATTTATTCAAAAATCATTATGCGCCTAAAATTAAAAAGTATATTATTTCATTTAGTTTCTATTTACCTTGTTTTGTGTGTAGAAAAAACTATATATTTCTTGATCTGTACTTTATTCATATTTTCATCTTGTGTGTCTTCTTAACATACTTCTCTTACTAAAAACTGTATATAGATTTGAGGAAGGGAGCGAATTTGGTAAACTCTAGTTTATAAACTCTTAACTTATTAAAGAACAAATTAATTTTAATATCAGTACCATGTATAGAAAAATAT
The DNA here is from genome assembly GCA_928085145.1 of Nezara viridula. Classification (NCBI taxonomy): domain Eukaryota; kingdom Metazoa; phylum Arthropoda; class Insecta; order Hemiptera; family Pentatomidae; genus Nezara; species Nezara viridula. The sequence continues at coordinate 34,606,227 of OV725078.1, forward strand.
ATTCTGTTTATTTTTTTAGTTTATTTACGAATTCAGCATATGGTTTATTGATATTTTGTGAGTCTGTTTTGAAATTGTTTAATTTAATAAGCATTATTTAAATTTTCTGTAACAGTAATAGCTTCTAAGTATTGTTTCCTATATTTATTTTTCTCTCTGTATATAATCTCTACTTAATCAAAATCAAAATTATGGTCTTACTCTGCATGATGTTGTGTTAATGATGTTTTATTTTATATTTTTGATTTTCTTTATTTTGACAATAATTTTTATGGTGATATATTCTGTCTCTTAAGTATTGCCCCCATTTACATTAATATACCACACCTGTTGTTTTATATCTAAGATATCAAGGCAACACAAGATATAGCATGGTTAGTGTTAAATCCACAAAATGTGCCTATATCAATAATTTGTCACATAGTTTAAATAGAATTTTTACTAAAAACTACTTACCTGAATATAAATTTGTGTATAAACCTACTAATAAAATATCAAATTTATACAACATGAAAGGTAAAATAGAAAAAAATAAAATATATAACATAAACTGTTTAAACTTACCAGGAGTATACTTAAAAGACAGAATATAAAGAAATAAGAAATATAAAAATAAAACAGAATTAACACAACAACATGCAGAGTTAGGCCATAATTTTGATTTTGATTAAGTAGAGATTATACACAGAGAGAAAAATAAATATAGAAGACAATTATTAGAAGCCATTGCCATTATAAACAATTTAAACAATAGTATCAATTTCAAAACAGACTCACAAAATATTAATAAATCATATGTTGATTTAGTAAATAAACTAAAAAAAACATAAAAAGAGTATATTTTTCTATACATGGCACTGATATTAAAATTAATTTGTTCTTTAATAAGTTAAGAGTTAATCCAATAGAGTTCAGCAAATTTGCTCCATTCCTCAAATCTCTATACAGTTGTTGTTAGGGCAAGTATGTTAATATGTCACACAATGTAAAAAAATTAATAAATTACAGATCAAGAAATATCATATAGTTTTTCCTGCACACAAAACAAGGCAAATAGAAACTTAATGAAATAATATATTTTTTAGTTTTAGGTGCATAATGATTTTTGGATAAATAAATTTTGCCTATATTGTTGAATTAATTAAAATTTAAAATATTATATAAAGTTGGTAATCGAATATTGTTTATTTAAAGATTTATGTTATTTATTTAATGATTATTTTTTCTTAAAAATATACAAAGTGAAAAAGGTTTTTTTTTTGTTTGTTTGTTGGTTTTTGATATTCTTCATACTAATTGAATGATTGATGTAATAAAAAAATTGCCAAAAGAACATAAAACTTATATCAAATAATACTGAAGTTTTATGGACTTACAGTAAAATATTTTGTTCAACTCATCATTCTATCTATGATATTAATTTAAAGAATGATCTTTACTTACAAAAAGGAGCATCTCTCTTTATCAAGGAAATTGTATCTTTATTGATAACTATTATTGTACCAATCTAAATAAAACAAAATCAAAATGTGTTTATTCTATTGTACATAATGGAAATTTACAAAATGTAAATTAGTATTAAGTGATAAAAATAATTTATGAAATGCAGAATATTTAAAGCAGTATATTACTGTAAATATTAAGACAATAATTTATTGTCATAACAATATTTTTACTAAATTTATACTTAATTAATATTAGCAAAGATGTTTGGTTTCCCCAATTTGATGAAATTTATACTCAAAACTCTAACACTATTCTACAGCCGTTGTATGATATAGTAATGTTAAATACTACAATGCTAGAAATAAATAATTATAATATACAAGTACTAGGGATATTGTCATTTGTAAACTAAGCTTTGTATAAGTATATCTAATATATTTTAGAAAAAACTTATCCTGGAGTGCGGTAAAAAAACAACTATAATATATAATAGTATATTTTATTACATTTTCCAATATATATTAATTATTTAATCATATATAAACAATATATATTAATTATAGAAAGTTACTGTATATGTAGATGACTATTGACATTCATTTCAATTTAGAAAGGTAATTATTAGGGTAACTGGAGTATATTATGGGCAATAGGCAGTAGGTATATTAATAATAATAATAATAAAAGTAAAAAAACATACCATTCCGTCAGGCACTGTTGAAGGCCATATGATGGCTGGTTGTCTGGTGTCTTTGTATTATATATAAATATATTATATTTATAATTATATTATATAGTATTTTTTGACCGCATCCCCGACTAACTTTTTCTGAAATTGAATCCACGAACTATCTCCATACCATTATATTTAATATAGATTATTTTACTTTTTTTCTTCTTGGAGGTTTCATGTAAATGTTCTATTTATAAGTATAAATTAAAAGAACTATTTTTTTGTTTGTTTGTTTTGTAATTACGTTTCTTTTTCTTTTTCTTTTTCTTTGATAAATAACGAATTAAAGCGAACGATATTACCATTCATCGTTAATCTGGTCATAATACCATTTCACTTTTTAAATAACGAATTTGAAAAAAGTTCCTAATGGAAAATCCGATCGAACGGAGGATAGAGGAGGATAAATAACTTTACCCCTACCCATTCTATACAATTTCAGTAATTCCATGGCGTCATCTGAAATGTGGGTGTTAAGTTGTTGGGTTGGATAAATAACGAATCCCTTAATAATTAATTAGCTCTGAAACGACAGGTAAGCCACCAACGGTTATTTTTTTTCTCTCTCAATTTCGTAGTCATGTTTTGTTGATTTAAGTTCTGAAGGGTTCAGTGAAGGGTGGTAAAAATAGAACGGTTTCGGTTTCAACTATCCGGATTCCCTAACATTTTAATTATTATTAAGTATTAACCGATTCAAGGAAAGAGAAACGCAAGTGAAATAAAGAATGAAGGTGGTTAAAAATAATCTGGTCTAGTGCGCGCATCACAAATATTGCTTCAAAAAAGTTAACATTAAACTTATAATATAAAATATGACTACAAATATAGTAAAAAAAAAAAAACCAACTTATAAATCAACGAATAACATATGTAAATCATCATACATATTTAATGTATCATACATATTTATGATACATTACATATTTATAACACAATAGAGTAGAAAAATAACTTTACTTTGGGACAAAGTTAGGGAAGAGCAATTGCCCCCCCCCCTACCCACTTCTGTATACGCCCATGCCGAAAATTCATTATTACTTTGTTTTAAAATATGTTTGCTTTGCCTTTTAAATAATACCGCAAAGAAACCGTATACTGATATTTCAAACAAGCGGCGCCCTTTGAATCAATACTGAAACTGAAAATACGATAAACAATGTCCTGCTTGTTGTGTTGAGTACTTAGGATAAAGTCATGTCTATCGCTCTTCCAAGAATGCGGCGCCCTCAGATATTTTTTTTATATATACGTAAACCTCAGAGTGCCCTTCTTTCTTTATTTATTGGTTCAAAAGTTCTCTTGAAATTGAAAACTTAATGTGCCCCCCCCTAATAATTTCTGACTTGAGCCATACAACCCACCTCTGGTTATTAAGACAAAATTGGTTTTGACTAATAATTTAATTTTTCCTTTCGGAATCGCACCATGCGTCACATAAACGTTTTTGTTGGAAATTTGGTGTAGAATACACCACCCAGAGCTTGGCCATTAATACTGAAACATCCTGTATATATTCTGAAAATATGTACTTGAGTACTTATAGTAAAAATTATCGTAGTAAACTTATAGTATCGTAGTATGAAAAGTAAATGATATATAAACACGAGGTCAAAGTAATACGAGAATAAAGCACTGTTACCTAGTATAGGATTAATCTATATATTTTTTGGTCAGCCAAGAAAAATATAATTTTTTAATGTTTCTATGAAAATATTTGTTATATCTTACATAATATAAAAACAAAAATTACTAAATTAATACAATTATTATTATACATTAGTATTTCGTTTCTCTACATTACCTTTTACGACTTCATATGATAGGTATTAACTCTGGTAAAATCCTACACATTCCCAACGGTATATTGTTCATCAATGTATGTAATGTGTTCGATAGCCATCAGCAGACAAAACCCACTTCGGGTTTCTCGATACCATAAAAGGTTTTTTTTTTTTTTCGTTTGGCTTTACAGACTTTGTTGATTTTTTTTCCTGCCTGAACCAGCCTTCTCCGCCTATGCCTCTTATGGGCTGCTTATTGCTTTCCAGTTTTCTGCATGCATCTTAATAGACTGTTGCTGCAAGCAACATGACTCGTCCGGATGTAGCTCTTATTTATACATATAATAATTCTAGGTAAGAGATATATAAACTTCAAACTTTATCAACATTAAAAACTATTTTTACATTTTTAAGTGCTATTATCCAGTGATTCAATGATACATCTGGATATTGATAGAAATTATTGAATAAATAAATATATAAATTTATATTACATTAAGAACAATAATTTATTATAATCAATAACCATCTTAGCAAAGTGTAATTTTCTTAAATTCTTATTATTATTTATATGTTATGTTATGTTTTATGTTGTCTTCTTATTAGTGTTGCCCAAAATCGGTCTTGGTCTTGCACTTTGCAAAACAAAGACCAAGACCGCTTAACTTCTTCAAAAGCAAGACTGGTAAAATAATACCGATTTTTGAATAAAAATTAAGGCAAAACAATTACTTATGCTTGACAATTTTATTTACTGTATGTAAAGAATTGGTGTAACCAATATAATTTTGCATTTGACTCTTTTAATTTTTCATTCAGGCTTAGTTACGTTTCTCTTATCTAAAAAAATAAAATAATATCTTTATAGTAAGAAGCTAATAGGTAACTGCAAGACTTTGGCTATTACTGCCCAACCACTGAGCTTCCCCACTCCCTTTTTTATTTTTATTTTATTTACTTGTACTACAGTTTTCTTTAGCAATACTCCACTTATCCCTGTTGAGCAAATCCGTTACCTAACTTCAGAATCATCCCAACCCTCTCGTTTCTAAACTTGCTTCCTCTTCAATTCCTGATGTAATACAATTGTAAATGTCATTAAGAAAAAAAAAATTATCTACTTATTTTTATTAATCATTTACCCCTCATTTTTATTTACTTTGTTTTATTTTATTTTAATTATATTTAATTTTCTCTTAATTAGTTTCATTTATTTATTTTGTATATATATATATATATATATATATATATATATATATTGTGTATACTTTTAGCTCTAATGCTTATTGCTCTTATTATCCCAGATTGTGTTAATATTCAATAAATAAATAAAAAAAAGGAATGGGTACTTTATAACTGCCCTAAATTTATAAAAACACCACCACAGCCACCAGATCTTAATATGATAATAATAATAGAACCACTGTGGGCAAAATTGGAGATAAAAATTAGAATACATGCAATATCTAGCAAAAAAAAAACTTAAATAAATAAAACGAGAAAATCTTCGACAGATTTATTTATAATGTTATTTTAAATAATCACAGTTGAATATATTATTGAGTTTGTACCATTGAGAATTATTATTATTGATGAGAACCATTGAAGTATTTTCTTTTTCTATTTTTTTTTTTTTACAGGGTGCAACAATTTCACTGTGAGGTACCGTATGATATATTTTATTTTAACTACAATTACGTCTTGGTTGGTTGGTTATTTTAATGTTATAGGAGCAAAACATCTAGGTCATCAGCGGTTTATCCATAAAAATATTGTTATTAAAATATTTAGCTGGTAGGTTTAACGGTAAAAATAAAAATAAAAAATAAAATAAATAATTAAAAATATATACATATACAAAATAAATAAATAAAATAAGAAGGAAAATTTTTTTTGCGTTTTTCGTTTTTGTAGTCCTTTTCGATGACTCCTCACGCCTACCAAGATAAATTTATACGAACAAAAATGGAAGAGAAAGAGACCTATATCCGATATCTAGGACTCCACCTGGACAAACGACTAACTTGGAATCCTCATACTAGACTGAAACGACAAGAAACCGCTAGACGTTTCCGATTACTTCAGCACTTACTAGACAAACGCTCTAAGCTTTCATTCAATTACAAACGACTCATATATATGACAATAATAAGACCTATTTGGACTTACGGAATTGAACTTTGGGGCTCCACTAAACCATCGAATTCCTCTCGTATCCAATCCTTTCAATCCAAAATCCTTCGTAAAATCCTCAACGCTCCTTACTTTGTCACAAATAAAATCATCCATAAAGACCTTAATGTTACATATGTTTCCGATTTGGCCCAATCCAGATACCTATCCTTCCATAATAAACTTCAGAATCACCCCAACCCTCTCTTTTCTAACCTTGCTTCCTCTTCAATTCCTGATAACCCTCCAAGGCGTCTGAAAAGAAGATGGCCCCGTGATCTCCAAATGTATACATATCATTAGAGTGCTACCATTGGGTAGTTACTCAGAAAGTGTTTTCATGTCATTATATCCATCTGTTCAAATTTACTAGATGAGTTTATATAATACAGTTTTAAATATCATTAGGAAATAATAAAAAAGACTTTATTTTTAGTTGTGATTTTGCTTCTGTTTTATTTTCCTAATTTACATTTTCTGCGTAAATGGTGTTAATAGAATCTCTCTTCGCTATAGCCATTGTCCAAGTGGCAGGTTGTTACTCAATAAAATAAAAATAAGAAAAAAACTTTTTCATTTAAGGTGAATCTCCGGCATTTTTTCCTGTCAGGTCCTAGGCAACTCAGCTTAATCGAATTAATTCGGACAGGAAGTCAGTTCAAATCATAGGAAAAGCAGTCCCAACGGTAAAAAAAAAAAAAAAACACTTTGATATGTCCAGTACAGAAGCTGTCATGGATGTCGAGTATAAATCAGACCGGCAAAGGATATCATATATGTGTGTGTGTTCGCGCGTGGAAAAATGATAGTTACTGATACGGCAATAGAAAAATTAGGAGCTAAGACATGATAAGAAACTTTTTTTTTTTTTCAAACTGATACTGGATCGGACGTGAACAAAGATAAATTGGCATTATGATTCAAATACGAGCACACTCGAAATAATACAGTCGAACCTTTGTATATCCTACTTCGAAATATCGAAAATCACATTATATCCGATATATTTTACTTGATTCCATTTTTCAAAAACATTCTAAATATCAGATATGATATTTCTATTGATGCATAAGTCGCGTTTTAAAAAATATAAAATGTAATTGTAATCAAGAAGTGCCTTAAGCTTATGTTAATAAGAATAAGAAATTAATATGAATGGACTTGTTTGAGAGATGATAGATTTACATGAACAATAACAGTACAATCTGCCACATCAAGGTCATTTGGTATTATGGCTCTATGCTTACATTCATTCTTTATATAAACATCGAAATACAAGCTAAGAAGAAAATAAAATAAGAAGAAAACATAAATAAAAATATATACATTAAAAGAAAAAGAAAAAAAATACTTGTAAAAAGAAGAAAAATACACTGTAAAAATAAAGAAAAAATAAAATAAAAGACAAAAAATTACTTGTTCACATTCATTCCTATATACAATATTTAAATGATAACAATTAAAGAAGAAAATGGAAACTTGGTCAAGACCTTATTTAACAAGAAGCAACTAACGCAATTTCGGGTGTGGGATTCTGTGATATATAAGAATGTAATTTTTATTTTATATTCAGCTTATATTTGTATTCCTTATTGCGAATGTGGTCTAATAAGCCATAATTATTAAGTATTAAAAAATATTAAACTGGTGAAAGCCATAACAAGTGGAATAATAAATAAACATCGGACAAAAACCGTTAGGTTACAAAATATGAAAAAAATTTAAATCCTTTAAGTTTGATAAAAAACGAAGTTTTATTGAAACGTAATGCATCTCTTAAAATAAGAAATAAATATTTATTTTTTTCCATAATATTGAAAAGGTGAATATCAATAAACACGGGATATTGCAATTTTTCTATATTTATATTTAATGTAAATTTAACTTTTATAGGACAATTTTTTAAAAAGTATCATGAAATATATTTTAGAAAAAAGTTATTAAAAGAAAAGTTGTAGGATTTTTTTTAAAATAAGGTCCTGGGATTATTGTAAAGATAATTTTCATTTGCTGAAGTTTGGAGCAATAATGAGAATAATTGGAGGTGAGCGATCGCTTATACTATAAGCTCCTCGTCCTCCAGGTTGGGGGTTTGGTGTAGGGCTGGTAATCTTCTACCCCATAAAAAAACTGAGTGGAGATTGCTTCAAAAGATTGCCAACCATCCTTCAGGAAAACGCCTGATGAAGAGGGAATGGATTATGGTCGCGTACCGTTAGTAAACCACGTGCTCCCTGGATATCTCGAGAAGAGAGAACCAAAAGATCACTGCTGTCGTCTATAAGAGCCCTCAAGAAGCTGCTAGAAGACTCATGGCGAAAAAGTAGAAATCAAGAGCCGTAAAAAAACAAAAAATAAAATGAAACAAATAAAAAAAAAATAATTGGAGTTAGATTGCAAATATAATTTTTCTTGAGTGTATTGTCCGATTCTTATGTTAAACATTTTTTCTATATTTAATTGCTATGTTTCATGAGAAAAACATTGAATTTTCAAAATAACATAAAAGCTATTGAAAATAGAAGTTATATTTTCATTTCAAGCAATTGAAAACAGCAGCTAGCATCCTTTTGTTTCATGAGTTGCGATAGAGAGATGGTATTGAATATATAATAGATGGCCGTTGCATTACAAAGGAAGATGGTCCGGGGTGACTGTCATAAATAGGCTAAATAGTGGTAAAACTATTTTATTAAAAGCCAACGTTTCCCGACTTTGCAGGTCTTCTTCAGGGAGGTGTGTTGAGCTCCTGTGTGAGGTGTGAAACGCCTTGCCTAACACACCTTCCTGAAGAAGACCTACAAAGTCGGGAAGAAACGTTGGCTTTTAATAAAATATTTTTGACACTATTCAGTCTATTTATGACCACCACCCCGGACTATAATAATATAATCATCTTCTTTAATAATACTACCGTAAACTATTAAGAATTCAAATAAATAAATATTATACAGGGCTAGAACGGACAAGATACAAAAACATATAGAGAATTGTGGAAGTTACATAATATTAAGATAAAGATTTGATCCTAATTGTAATTATAGGAGAATTTAAGAGCAATGAATCGATATCTGGAAGTGAGAAGAAGGAAAAAATGATAAATAAAAAATATTAAGTTAAAGAAAAAGATTTATATAAATATGCATATTTATAAGTGTTTATCGTGAGACCTGGGGCTGTCTGTAATGCAGTAATGTAATAATTTTGTAATGCAGGAATTATTTATTTTTATGGTGAAGGTAGCACCTATTGTAGATTAAATTGTAAAGTAACTTACATAAATGTAAACTTTTATCAATTTTCTTGTATGTTCTGCCAAATTAACAATAAATAAATATTGTTATAGAGATGATATTTCTTAGGATCAGGGAACTGCTAAGTACGATCAGAGACGAATTGAGTCTAAAAGATCAATGGTGATCATTAAACTTTTATTATCAGTGATCAATTAATTTTTGAATTTTTTAAACGGAACTTAGCTGAGTTCAGCCGCTAAATATTCCTCTTTAAATGGTTTCCAAGATGTCAAATTTCACTTTCATTTGAAGCAAATTTTATGGAGTTTACTGTGGAGCAATTGTTAATTGCTCAAATTAAATACTTTTGTAGTTATCGCTTTCCTTTTAACAAAAAACGCAACTCAATTAAAAAATAACAAATCTGAAATTCCACACGTTTCTGCTGGGATCAGGCCATTGTTTATTTACTTATACTTTTTTGTTTTCTTGTAGTCTACTATCACCCTTATAAATATATGCCTTTACTTATGGGACAACATGTATACATTTTTTTTCTCTCATTTTTACAATTGTAACTTTTTCCTATGATATTTTTTATGTTTTATTTATTATTTATGTATTTTGGTTGGATATTGCATGTCATCTATCTATATTTTTCAGCTGTTTGATTATAGCCTTCCTTGCAGTATGCGATTGGATGTCATTTTCGATTTGCTTTTCTTTTCTATCCTCATGATGCCTGAATTGGTGGATTGTTGACGATTTTTTTATTCGTTATATGAATTTTAAGACATGAAGCTGTGTGTTTGGAATATTTCCAATTGTAACATAGAATCGAATTTCTGTCTCTTGGTGAATTTTTTTACTGATCTAGAGTAATTATAAACATTCGACATTTTTTCTGAGACTGAAATTATAACTTTTTTTTATCCGTACTAACATAAAATTAAAAAAAAAAAATAGTGAGAAATATGAAATACCTGGATATTTCTAAAAATATCTGAACAATAGTGGGGTATCGGGAAAGGCAATAAGTACAGAGCTGTAAAGGGAGGACAGACATCCTGTATCTTGACAGGGGAGAATATAATACAGACAGCAGCAACCACTCCAAGTCAGCCAGCTTAAGGCTGTCAGAGATATTTCAATTCCCCCTCTATTCTCACTGAATTGTCTGTCATCTTTCCCTCCAGTCATTGACAATTTTCTCATTAATAATGACTGTTTTTATGAATTTTAAAACTTCTTCGTCTATGCTGGACGTATCGTCTAATAGTTCCACTAAAATATATTTTAAACTTCAATCAAATGAGACCTATTTTACTGGTGTTCAAAGGTTAATTAGTTGTCTCTCAAAATTATAATTAGAAATGATCAAAAAAGCTCTCTTCATGAACCAGATCAGAAGATATGAGAAAAAGATCGACTCACTCACCGAAATGAGCTACAGCGTAATCTCAGTATTTTTTATTTTTCTACGCTATAAATAATTCCTTCTTTTGTAGAACATTTAACCTCTCTAAATAAAAAAAAAAAAAAATATTCTCGTTCTATGATGTTTTTACTTTATCAATCCAAGTATTCTTTTCTTAAAATATTAATAATTTAGTTGCTGAAGATTAACATTTTTATTAGGGAGAATAAATGTTCCGCTGTATTGAATAAAAGAGATTGTCTTTCTGACTTTTTTATTTCATCACTATGAGTCTAGCTTCAACGATAGAAAAACATATAATTTTTTAATTTTATTTTAATGAAATTTACAACTGTATTACATGAAAAATACAAGTAAATGTGACATTGGTAACATGACATGTGCAGCATGAAGAGAAACTACCCATTTCTAGAGCTCAAATTAAAGTTCTATATTAGAAGGTCCCGAGGCCATCTTCTTTTCAGACGCCTCGGAGGGTTATCAGGGATCGAGGAGGAAGCAAGTTTTGAAACGAGACGGTTCGGATGGTTCTGCAGTTTGTTATGGAAGGATAGGTATCTGGATTGGGCCAAATCGGAAACATATGGAACATTAAGGTCTTTATGGATGATTTTATTTGTGACAAAGTAAGGAACGTTGAGGATTTTACGAAGGATTTTGGATTGTAAGGATTGGATACGAGAGGAATTCGATGGTTAACATATAATTAAAAACGCTTTTATAAAAAAAGAATTTACGTTTTGATACCTAATATCAAATGGAACAATTCCCAATATATTGGAAGTAGCTAGTTGTTTATTTTTCCTTTATACTTACATCATGCTTCGAATTTTTCATAGTTATGACTAGAGACCTAATTTTCGTGCAGCAAAAATCCGGAAAACGTGCTGTAAAAAACTTAAAATGAACAAAATCGTGCAGTATAAATCCAAAATATGTAAAATTGTGTAATTAACACCTAAAAACGAATAAAACAATTGAAATGTAACATTGAAAATGAAATTCCAGATTATAATTAACTATTATAATAACGATTATTATCAAATAATGCAGAGAATTGAATGTTTGAAAGAATAAATGAAAGCAGGAATTATAGGTGCCTATGTATATATTACATAATTCAGAGCAATTTTAGATATATAACTTTTATTAAAATAATAATGAAAACTTATTTTTTAATAGAGTTGAAGTTTCCAATATTATAGATTCACAAACGTTATTATTAAAATTTAAAAAATTTTGAGAAAAAATTTAAATTGACTGTGATGTTGAGATTTTTAAGTCCTCAAAAATTAGTGTTTAAGCTGTTTTCCTATAACACTAAATATTTATATCTTTGGGGATCACGTTATTTCTAAAAAAAGAAAAATCTTTGATAAGAATATTTTTTCTTACTTGTTCCGCAATGACCACTTATCAGCGATTTCCTATCACCTGATTGATTCATAAGGTGTATAAAACTTTCTTTTCAAATTCTTTTTTGTGCTCCCATTTCAAATCGGGTTATTTTTATGTCCATATTTCAATTTTTGACGGGAGACTAGATTTTATTTTCAGCAGTATAATTGTTTTTTTTTTTTGTTTTTTTTTTTTATAAGAATGAAATTTATTCAAACCAATTCAAAGCCAGAAGTGATATTGAAGGGTTGAAAGGTGAGCGAGGAATCAATCCAAAGCAATAACTATGAATGTCTTACTAGCTAATTCTAGGAAAGCAACTTTTTATTATCCGATACTTTAGGCAAGTTCTATTCCAAGAAAAGATCTCATTTGTGTTTACTTCTTCCTTTTGTAATGAATACGATTTTGCTTCACACAGAAGTATTCCCTCCCTCATGTTTATCTATTTTGAATAATGGATTTAATTTAAACAATAAATAAATAAATAAAATAAAAAGTAATAAAAATACAGCTGTTGTACTCTGTAATATCTCTGTAAAATGGTCTTATTAGACCTCCTGAGAGTCCCTTTTATCAATGACATTAGTAAATTTAATCACTGTTTTCTCGAAAACAAATAATATTAGGATTTTATTATCTTGAACAGTTTTTCAGCTATTCCTTCTAATTCAATAATAAACGTGACCACACAAAATTGGTCTAAACTCCATTTCTGTTCGGAATGGACTCATGCATCATATACATTTTTTTTCTTGTAGGGGGAAGATTTTGTCTATAATAACCCCCTAGAGTTTGGCTATAAATAACTGAGACGCCCTGTATAATATTTATTTATTTGAATTCTTAATAGTTTACAGTAGTATTATTAAGGAAGAAGATTATATTATTATGGTCCGGGGTGGCGGTCATAAATAGACTGAATAGTGTCAAAACTATTTTATTAAAAGCCAACGTTTCGACCCGACTTTGTAGGTCTTCTTCAGGAAGTTGTGTTAGGCAAGGAGTTTCACACCTCACACAGGAGCTGAACATACCTCCCTGAAGAAGACCTGCAAAGTCGGGCCGAAACGTTGGCTTTTAATAAAATAGTTTTGCCACTATTTAGTCTATTTATCCCGGACCATCTCCTTCCTTTATTTATTTATACATTTTTCCAGTGTTGAACTCGAGAACTATCTGATTCTGAATAATTTGTTAACAATTTTAATATTATTAAAACATAAATAGTACTAATTGAAAATATCAATTTGAATTAACGAACAAATTTTATAATGTTAGGCATCATTTAAATCAGTTAATCATTTTTATATTAACGTTAATGTAATAAACATAATAAAATCCTTGATTCAGGTATAATTCGTCTGACAATCGATTCCTGATACGAGTGTATGCCGGTGCAAATATCGGCCATCAGCAATGGCGTATGCTTTCGATATATGAAGAAACGGCTAACATTGGACAATGCTTTCATCCAATATGCCAGTGGTCAACGATGACAAACAAAAGCGATTTCCCCTTAGTGTAGAACTTGGACTAAATGAACAATTTTAGGGATTAAAAAAAAAAATCAATCTGGTTTCTTCATATTGTGCTATGAATACAATCAAATAATTTTTTTATTTCTGTCGATTTATGTTAATTTTCATGTTGCCCTATTACAGCAGTGATAGTGGGAAAAGTTCATTCTATAAATCCAAACAACTCAAGAATCAAGTAATGCTAAAATATTCTCCCATATCTCTCTCTATCAGGAATTGATCTGTACTTATAAAGTATCTAGTCTTAAAATTTACGTTTAAAACAAAAATAATCTGCTGATTAGTCCAATTATATTCATAAAAACCTAAATATTAGGATCTGGAATTTTAAGTTTGTCACTTATAAATATGGATCAGTTCCTATGATAGAAATCTGTAGGGAAAACACAGTTTCATAATCTCTTCAAAATTCATTATTATATATTTTTTTTAAATAAATAAAAAGAGTAAAATATATACCAGATCGTGTAAAAACAAGAAATAAAAGCCATGAACAATTAATTGTAGTCATATTTGCTGAAAACAAGCGTACTTTTTTATTTATTTTTTAGTATGCTCATTATTTATAGAGTAACAGTTTCAATACAACGCTTCTCAACTATTGCGGAACCTTCTTCTTTTAAGCGTTTAGATGGTATGAAGTGATGTAAATTTTTTATATGGGATTTATTTTTCTTTGTTATGATAATGGTGAAACGTTTACAACTTAACTGTTCGCCTTTCTATCGGAGTATTAGCATTTTTCAACGTTTCTATCATGTCCTAAAATAATTTTGTTTATTTCAGTTGTTAACCCAAAGTTGTTATGAAAATAAATAACATCTTTAAAATAAATAATAACCATATGTTAAAATGCTGTAGATTAAAGATACTCAAACCTAATGCCCAACTCGTTCAAACACCACCCAGTTCGTTTTCATCAGTTTTTTTTTTCTTTTTTTTATATCAACAGAAATAACTATTTTTTTTCATTTTTAATGAATAAGATATGAAACGATATATAAATACTATAACACTGAGTAAAGATGAAAATTTGGTGTTCTGAGGATATCAGGATTTGCAGGAGAGTGTGGAAAACAGGAGAGGGGCGTTCGTAGACAGAGACGAATGAGGAAAGAAAATAAAGGGGGCCTTGACTTAGAGATGATATGTTAAGCCAGCGAAGAAGAAGCATTACTGATACGAATTATAATTAATAAATATGATGCACTTTGAGTAATTTCGTAAGCTAGAAAATGAAACTTTAATTTTTACTGATAACACCCAAAAGTTGAGAATACCAATTATTAATGAATGTCTAAACTCATTGTTTATTGAACGTGAGCATTTCCAAAACGCATGATTGATTAGTTCTCAATAACTATCCAAAAATATAAAAATCAGAATGTATGTTTTCCACTTTGTGTTGTTCACAAAGCCCGGAGAAACGCTTAAACCGAAATACGTAAGGTTATCATACAAAAATGATTGCATAGATGATGCATCCCATAGCAGTGATGGCTTGAAGAGGATTGCATGGCTCAAGCAGCGCCATTAAAATTTTTGGGTGAGCACATGTTAACGGGCTTGTGATTTTGAGTAGTGTCCAAATTGCAAGAGACGAGTCTTGGTCTTGCAAACTTAGTCTTGGTCATGGTCTCAATCTTACGCAAGAGTCTCGCAACAGTCTTGCAATTAATTATTAGCTTATTACTATAGAGATATAACAGTAATTTTTTAGATAGCAGAAACCTAACTAAGCATGAATGAAAAGTTAAATGCAAAAGTATATTGGTTATACGAATTATTGACATATAGTAACTAAGATTATCAAGTATTTTGCTATTTTATAAACTAACTATTTTATTAACATAATAATATTAACTATCAAGTATTTTAACTATTTTGCCTTAATTTTTACTAAAAAAATCGGTTTTTTTTTAACAGTCCTGGTCTTGGTCTTGCAAAGTGCAAGACCAAAACCGATTTTGATCAACACTAATTTTGAGTAAACCATATTTTTAAGGTTAATATTGTTCCTTAAGAAAATCTAAATATTTCCCAAACTTTAATAACTAGATTTATCAGAAAGCTTTATAATATTTTTTATTATTTAATATAAGCCTTATAATATATTTTATTATAAATATTATAAGTTATTATAATATTATAATATCTTATAATATTTCTATAAATTTGTAATAAATCAACCTGTAATTTATTTATAATCTTACTAACAGATTTATAAACTTATTGTAATTTAAACACAATTACTAACTTAATTTAATTTGTATTTTTCACTTTAATTGTACCAGTTAATTCTTATTTTGTATGAAATTTTTAACATTTAAATTTAAATTGTCGTTTTAAACAGTAATACTTCTAAATGTAATTATACCTGTTAAGTTTTATTCTTATAACATTTAATTATTAACCTTAATCGTTTTTTAAAAAAAATTCTTCTTATAATATTTTAGTTTCAACTTCAATTTTTTTTGTTAACTTTTCTCCTTGTAATTTTTAACACTTAAACTGTGCTTTTCTTTTTTTAATATTAATTTTTAGTTTATAAATTGTATTTAAAACTTTTATTCTTGTAATCTTTATCTTTTTTATTGTAATTGCTTTTATTAACATATCTAGTAATAATCTTTAAATTTTAATTTTTCTAACTTTAATTTAATTGTACATCTATATTCAACTGTATCTATATAAGTAAGATTTGATAACAGTATTTTTTCACTCAACAATTATTCTTTATTTTATTATACCGTTTCAAGATTTACTTTCATATCCTATCTTTAGACTAGAAATTAGTATATTATTATTATTTATATTTTTATAATATCAATACAATATTTTTTTATATAAATTCTAACAACAATAACAGAAATTGCCAATCTTACCAGTAACTTATCCTAATATGCTCCTTTTTTTTATATATATAAGATTTGTCATAATTATTTTTTATTGTCATAATTCATTTTGAAAATGCAATAATTTTATATTTTTATTCCACGATGCTATTATTACTATTTATTATTACTTTTTTTTATGTATATAGCACGTTTCTATAATGAATTTTTTACCTTAAATTATTTTTTAGACTCCTCTAGGGAGAGCTTAGTCAGATACAGAACCAAAGTCAAATTCCAAAGCATTGTTATTTATTTTTATATATTTAATTTGTTAATAACATAAACATAATGGCTACCTATTTGAACTGCATCAGTTTTATAATTTATTGCTTTTTTTTATTATGTTTAATGATAAATATGGATTCTATTATTTTTCTATGTGTGCTATTTGTTTCTTTATATAATTTTGGTATTTGTGCTAAATTGAATGTATGTCTATTTGTAATGCTATGATGGCAAGGGCTGATTGTCTATTTTACTTACTGGTTCATTCTTTGTTCTATGTTTTGTCTTGTTTCGCCTATGTATGTCGAATCACAATTATTACAATCTACCTTGTAAACAACATCTTTTTGTTTTAACTTTTTTATTTTATCTTTCATCTCACATAGGTGGGGGGGACTATATAATTGTTTGGTGTTGATTGTTTTTTGTTATTTTTGTTATGTATCCTTTTTTATTTATTGTATCTACATATTCTTTAATTTTATTTGATAATTTAGGTCCCGGGTCAATTCTTAATTTCCGGTAGGTATTATTATCATTTAGTAAGTTTGACATTTTTTAATTATATTCTTCGACATACATAATGGCTATTTGTTTTGTTTTATCTGATTTTATGAAACATCTGTCTATGTCATCTTTGCTAAATTTGTTAAAAATTCTTAAATCATTATTCATATTTTTTATAAATATATTATCTTTAATTTTATGATCACTTCTTTTTAAATAATTATTGATTTCAAGATTGATATCATTTCTTATAAAATTTGTATGATTGCCAGTAATAATTTCATTGGTAAGTATATTTTCAATATCGCCTATTAATTTTACTAATTCTCTACTTATTGCTTTGTTATTTTGTTCGAAATTCATGCAGAAATTTTCACCAAGTGGTAAAAAGTTGATAATTTTTATAGATATTTCTATTTTAGTCAGGTCAATTACTCTATTTTTAGTATGGAGTGAGTTGTATTCTTCTGTATTGTTATTCATTGAATTTATCCAATCTTTTATATACATAAAAGAAATAAAAACAAAAATTTATAATATTTTGATTGAAAATATGTTCCTTAAACCAATCATTAAAAAACTGTGGATTCAAATTATTAAGCAAAGAGAAAATACAAAAAAAAAAAAACTTTTGATAAAATAGAAAATAATCAAATACTTACCAATTATTTTAGAAAATACCAAGTATTTTTAATTTATATAATCAATTATTTTGTAAATATTTAATTTTATTTTATAGACACACTAACATGTTTATTCATATTTTGTATTCGTAATTTGTAATTTATTTATATTCTGCATTTATAATTTATAAAGGACACTGCAAATATAATCCCAGAATAATAAAGTTATATCCATTCATTCATTTATACATAAAGCCTTAGATAACGAACCAATGTCTAAGAAGCACTAAACTGGCGGACAAGCATCCATGAGTTAAATAGAGATGCAAATGGTTTGGAATAACTGACCTTATATATTTGGCTTTATAATGGTGTCTATAACGAATTCTATTTCCTGAGTCCAGTTAAAATAAACTGTGCCTATTTTAAAAACAGATATTTCGTAGTTTTATTGCGAAAAGTCATTAAGTGACATTTGATGACCTCAAATCATTTAAAGCTTTAATGAATTTTCTTATAGTAAAATCCGAAAATTTATTTCAAAACTTCAGTTCCATAAAAATTGAACTTTTGCAATAAACCGACAATGTAGATCACAGTAAAAACTAGTAATTTATATTAATTAATTAATATAAACAAGCAGTAAACTTAAATAAACAAGCAAAGCTAAATATCATAAAATTATTCCAGATTTTGTTTTTAATATTTCCAATTTTTCTGAACTTCGAAAAGTGAAGATAAATATGCGGCTTAACAATACAAGACTGAAATCAATTGTTTCTCTGAAAAAATTTTAAAAAACAAAAAAGTATTCGAAGAAAGAAAACAAGCATTGAAAATATCATGTCGAACGAATTCCCATTAAACTTTATCGAGGGAATGTTTCTTAGCTAATAATTCATTGTAAAACCGACATCTTTTGAACAGTTTTTATTCGATTGATCCGCTGAATGAAACCTCTGTTTTTTTGTTTGTTTTTTTTATTTCTCAATTTACTTAACTTATTCGTACAGTTTATTTTCCAACTATATTTCTGTTTTGATATTCAACAGTTCAGTAGGTGTGTATAGATTGAATAGCTGTGAAGTTTTTTTTTTTCGAATTATTTTATTTTCTAAATAAACTTCCACTCTTAGGAGGGTTATAATTCTATGGAAATTTAACCAGACATTTCTAAACTCAGCATCAATGGGTGTCCATAGCTCCTGAATTTAATCGATCGGTGGATTTCATCGATAGGAAACTATTAGGTTTATATATATATATATATATATATATATATATATATTATATATATATATATATATATATATATATATATAATTTTTTATTGATTTAAAAAAAAATCATGTACAGTCGCGGTCATAGAAATTGCATAACCCCGTTAACATTTTAGTAAATTTTATTTTATTTACCAGATCGCTATCAGCAAGGTAAATGACTCCCTAAAAACCGATTATATCATAAATATGTTGAAAAAGAGAAACATTAGTTCAAGAATATGCAAGATACTGGAAGATATGTATTCGAGATCAAATGCAGAATATAAATCAGGAAATACAACAGTAAAAATAAAAATTAGAAAAGGTGTACGACAAGGTGATACCCTTTCTTCTAAAATATTTATATCAGTTCTCCATGATTTGATGCAAACTATGAATTGGCAGAACAAAGGAATGACAATTTTTGGAGAGTGGCTGAACCATTTAGAGTTTGCTGATGATCAAGTCCTAATAGGTAAAAATATAGAAGAAATCCTAACGATGGCAAACCAATTAATAAAGGCTGGAGAAAACATAGGACTGAAAATAAATTATAAAAAATGCAATTATATGTCAGTGAACGTTGAGGGAGATATAAAAATAGGCGAACATCATATAGAGAAAGTAGATACATTTCTATATCTTGGGCACGTTATCTCAATTAAAGGACAAAATGAAGAAATAATCAGGCGATGTACTCAAGGATGGCGCTCACTCTTCAAATTTAAGGATGTATATAGATCCTCGGTGAGCTCAGAGGTCAAGAGAAAACTTTGGGTGAGCACAGTACGTCCTGTCATGACATATGGTTGTGAAACATGGGCAATTGACCAGAAGACTTGCCACAAATTGAGGATAACCGTCAGAGGAATGGAGCGATATCTTCTGGGGATAACTCGAAGGGATAGAAAAACAAACAAATGGATCAGAGCTAAGACTGACCTTCCAGATATTGTGGAAAAAGTGCTCATCAGGAAGTGGACCTGGACCGGACATGTAATCAGGAGGAATGAATTAACATGGACCAGGCAGTTTATGGATTATTATCCAAGAGAGCACGTGAAGAAGAGAGGACGCCCGCCGACAGACTGGGACAAGGAGATGAAGAAGACCTGCGGGGGAGCAGCATCGAAGAGAGTAGCATTGGAGAGGAAAGAATGGAAAAGGATGGGACAGGTTCATTACCTAGTGTGGTTACAAGAAAGTTAAATATAAAAAAAAAAAAAAAAAAAGAAATCGAACTCAAAACCTCAACTAAGTTGATTTTGTACATATAAGAGATTTTGTATTTGTTTTTTCATTATTTGCAAAAATAAAGGTTATTATTATTATTATTATTATCAGAAAGATCTCCGGATATTTCTTTTCCACTTTTGAAACGAAATCCCCGAAACAATCGCACCATCAAGCGGTCACATTATTCGTTTGTTTTTTTGCTCCTTCCAGTTTTTTCTTTCTCTCCATTGTGCCTTTTTTTTTTTTTTTTTTCAAAACTATGACTACCGTTGATTGGTTATATCTATCCTCTTTACCATTTCCCCTGAAAATTCCTTTACTTCATATAACGTCACATTTTTAATATTTTCCGACGAAGACAGTTTTTGATACAATTAATAATTACAGTTTTTATCCCGATATTAGTTAAAACTGAACTAAGAAACATTGTTAAAGTTTCTTTTATTCTTAATAAGTAAAGAAAAAACAAAAATATGCAGTGGAATCTAAGTTATTAACATGGAAATCAAAAGAAATAGGCGATGCAATTTAGCATCACTAATTAGCATGATAATCAATAATTAGCACAACCATACGTTAAATATTATTTATTATATATAGGTGTGAATGTGTTTTATTTAATTTTATTTTATTTAGCTTTTATCTATTATTTTATTTTTTTTTACATAGGCATATTAATTTACTTAATTTTATTTTTCAATATTTCTTTTTCTTTATTACTCTATCTTAGTTATTATTTGGATGTACATATTGTGTAAATGATTAATGTAGCCTTAATATTAATGCTCTTTAATATGGCAAAACAGTCTAGCTCAAAAACGAATAGTCGTAAGCAAGTGAAATTGCCCATTTAAGGTTTTTATATGCTAGGGATGTTACAGCAACATTTATAAAAATCAGCTAACCGGAAGTGGCATTTTATATAATGGACTAAACACATTTTTGGCGATTTTATAGAAAACGGCTCAAACGATTTTGATTAAATTCATCATATCAGAGTAAAATTAAGCAGTTTAAAATAAAATGTAGTTTTTATTCTGAGTGATGTTCTTTAACAGAGCTTAAATGGCTAATTTTAAATATTAGCTCCCCCTAATGTACCGTTAATTTTGTTTATTTGAAACAGTTGATAATTTCGCATCAATCTTTAATATAAAAGGTAGTTAAATATAAAATATGAAAGAATTTGATGATTAACTGAAGGGGAAAAAGAGATCGTAACGGAGAGTAGTTGTAATTGAGGAACCAAAGGAATACGAACCCACCCGAGCTCGCCCGAAATATCAGAACACGCTTCCATACGTAACATGAGCTTAATATAATAAGGATTCCGACAATATTATGTAAATATACATATGCGGTTTTTATAAATGCTATTGTAGTTATTATTCAATATTTAATTGTAAAGGTTACAGCGATATAAATATTAATATTTGTATATATAAGGGTACTTATACAAATAAACATACCCACAAGGAAATTTAAATCAACGTAGCGTTTATAATTTTTACTTTCACTTCCCCTTTGTCTCAAAACATTTATTTCTGTTAAGAAGAGGGTGATAAGTGAGAGTTGTGTGATGCGCGCACCGCGCCAGTTTAACTAATTATGATTCGATTAATACTACTTTAATACTAATTTATCAGAGCATAAAAATATATATATATCAGCAGCCTACCTCAAACTCTCACTTTAATTCTATAAAGAAGGAATTGTTGGACGTATCTATAAAATTTATACCGTGATCCGAACCCAAGAAAAGACATTGCTCTAGAGATTGGGATAAAATAAAATCGATCCTGGACAGAGAATAATGTCACCGAGGGGATTCCTTGCTAGATCCTCCCCCCCCCCCTTTCCGCCCCCACCTCCTAACGACCTACCTGTTACTGAATTATTGTCAAAGTTTTATTTAATATTTCAATACATCCTCCTTCCTTACACATTAAAAAAAAAGTATTTTTTACGATATCTGAGAATAAATAGTTTTAAAATATATTCGGAGCATTGTAAGAATAAACCGAGACAAAGTTTTTACTTCTTTGCGCATGTCTGATGATTTAGATATTAATGATTGTAGGACTGTCGGTACAAGGCTTGTTTCCACCCCGTTAAAAATATTTTATTAAATAATACTACACTATGTTGCATTTAAAGAACATTAGTAATAATGAGAAAAGAATTCATTCATAACATATTTACATAAAATATAAAAAAATAAAATAAAATAAACCTAAATTAATATTATCTTAAATAAACAGTATAAACATAAAAATTTATGAAGTAAAATAAATCCTATACACGCTGAAGGAATATGCCTCAATATATACTTAAACACCTTGGTAAGTTGATATGGAAATTGACATATACAAATATGTTTGACATACACCCATAACGAAATTCTTGACTTTTTCATATATTGAAAGACGCCTGACTAATGCTCCAAGTTAAAATATACCTAAATATCAATTTTCTTAACAGTCTATCACAGTTTTAAAATAAATATGGAAGAACATTTCTTTCGGATGTACAGAATTCTCTGATTTCTGCAGTCGGTTTTTTTTTTTTTTTTAATTCAAGTATATTTTTTTATTTTAATATTTTTTTTATTATTGAAAATTTATATTCAACGCACATGATATGATATGAAACCAATACAAATTTTATAATACTTAACATCTAATAAAATATTGTTTATGTATTTTTAACTCAAGTTGTTTCGAAACATTTACGAGATTACAAGATTTAACATAAAAATAGTTCAAGTCGTTCGAGGTGAGTGCAGAAACCACCTCAGTAAAAAAAAACTCGAAAATCGTTTTAGATGAAAACAAGCTTATAAAGGCATGATGTGTGTTGTGTACAAGACCACGTTAATCTGTTTCGTAGTCCCGTAAATACATGACGTCTTTTTCGATCGTTGAGCGCAGAAATAACATGAGTCAGTGACTGACGTGGTTTCTGCACCCACCGCTGGATCGCATGACCAGCAGAGATGAGCATATTTATATTTTTAAAAAAATACGAATACTATTTATATTTATGGTACTTATACTTATATTCATAAAAAAAAAAAAAAATATGAATACAGATGATACGTATTCACGGCTGTATTTACACCAGTAAAAGAGAATACTCAGTGTTGTCGTTTATCAAAATGAATAAGCTTTAATTTACAGAAGTGAATATAAATATTTCCACACAACCTTCTTAATGAATACTCTTATTTATTTAAAAAAATCTATTTATTAAAAAAATATATTTACTATATGTATAATTTTATTTTTGTAAATAATATTATATTCTTTGTTTTACAATACGTTATGTTACAATGTATTATGTTATGTTAATTATCACTTGTAATGTTTGTAAGTAATATAAAATCCCGAACCTTTGTAAACTTGTAATCAAATTAAATTGTAAAAAAATTAAAACTAATATAATTTCTTGTAAAATGAATTGTTAATTAAAAAATATAAGGTTTTAATGAACGGTTACCTTTCACCAAGTTTTCAGCTGTCTATAAAAAACAGTTGAGTGCAGAAACAGCCTAAGTGCGATTCAAATTTTTAATTTTCCTGAGCCTAATTTGTGTTGAAATTAGGTAATTTTTTCATGACAGTAACATAAATGCATGTTATGAAAGAAGAAAAAAAGGATGAAATATTTGAAAATTTGGAAGAGTTATGACGTTTTTTCTCTCTCCTGAAAAATTGAAATTTGTGACTGAAGTGTTTTCTCCACTGACCGATTCAATTATATACGTTACGTAACTTTTAACGGACAGATCATTTACATTTTATACAATGACTTGTCGGCATTTTGAGCCCGAAATGTTCAAAACACTCACGGGATTTCACCGGAAAAACCACTAAATATAAATATCGTTCTAGCTGTTCGCTCAATCCTTACATACCTTTTAGCGGACTAACCAAACACATCCAGTCGGATCTAAGCCCCCCTTTCCGCCCACAGTGGTCAAAACTTAACCAAATTTTTTTATATTTCCTTCATATGAACTTTGGCGTTAGAGTTTGTAAAGAGGATTTAAGTACCTGATAAGGCAAAAAAAAAAAAGATTTTTTGTTTTATTTTATCACATAAAAAAATTTATTCTGACTATGAATATTCTATCACTTTTTTTGCGAAAAGCTATGATGGAAAATACATAAAAATTTGCGATTTTTAAATCGCAATATCTTTTAAGAGGGAACGGGTTATAGAATTTGACTTATGTCATTTTGTTCCATGTGAAACAATAAACGAAACCCATCTAAATTGGTTAGGCTCTACTGGCATCTGGCTGAGTTATCGACATTCAAAGTTTTGCATTTATTACTCAACATAACTTTTAAATCTTCCAGCTAAAAGCGTATATTTATATATATGTATATATTTATTCATATATATGTTTATATATTCGGTATATATGTATATATTTGATGGATTTATTTAATTCGTATACATTTCTTATTATGTTTATTTATATACACAACGTTTAGTAGAATTTCGGCGCATTAAATTTCAGTAGTATCGTCATAAGATTTCCGATAAGTAAACCGATAACATAAGTAAATCTAAAATAAATTTCAATTAGTGTTGTCCTCAAAGATATTTAAAAGATCTAATGCTTCAACTCTTAAAGTTTTTAAACTTTGTTCACTATATTTGTATGTATTTTTTAATGAAAGATAAATAAGGGCAGAAGATAAAAGTAAGTATGAATGGTATTCCCTAATTTCTCTGATTTTTTGCTAGAAAACCCGGAAGAAGGCAACGCGCCGAAACTCTGCTTAAAGTTGTGTATATAAATAAACATAATAAGGAATGTATACGAATTAAATAAATCAATCAAATATATACATTCTTGGCGCTTTTAGGTGGAAGATTTAAAGGTTATGTTGAGTAAAAAATGTAAAACTTTGAAAGTCGATAACTCAGCCGGATGTTAGTAGAAACTAACCAAATTAGATGGGTTTGGTTTATTGTTTCATTCGGAACAAAATGAAAAAAGTTAAATTCTTTGATACGATTTTAAAATCATAAATTTTCACTTTATTAGTTATTTTTTCATCATAGCTTCCTTCAGAAGAGGTTTTCTCTAAAAACTAATAGAATATTTTCTTTTCAGAATTAAATTTGAAATTTTCATTAGTTTGGAAAAAATAAAATAAAACTTTTTTTTTTGCTCCATTAGGTACTTAAATCCTGTTTACAAATTTAATGTCAAAGTTCATATAAAGAAAATATAAAACTTTTGTCCGAATGAACAAAATGTCGACTTGGTTTAGTTTTGACCACTGTGCGCTCTCCCAAAAAGTAAAAAAAATATTAATGTTATAAAAATAATTATTTATAAAAGAGTTAATGGTTTGTGTGATTTCATTTATTAGAACTTTTTATAAACAGAGGATCCCGTAAGCAGAGAGAAATAATAATAAGAGTGAAAGCAGACGTTAAGTGCTACAAAAAGTGAGAAATTCAAGTTTTTTGTTTTTTTTAAGTGAGTCGCGTTTTTTGTTGAATCGAAAGCAGTAACTAAAGAAATATTTTATTTGATTAATTAATATTGACTTCATTGTAAACAAGATGAAATATAATTTAGATGAACATAGAGTCACAAAATCATTGACTTTTGAGCGGCTAAACTAAGCTAAGTTGTGTTTATAAAAAAAATAATAAATTATTCACGATTTTTTTTTTATCATCATCCAAATATACTACTGTTACCCCACTTTTACAAAAACTTCTTCGTTTAATAATCTTAATTAAGTTGAGGTTTATTATAGAAAATTTTGAGATTAAGCTCAAATTGTGTAGAAAAATAATGATATTTTTTATTCTGTCAAGAAAAGTATTTCTGGAGGGACTGAAATGACGTAGGTGAAACCCCTATAGACCATGACAATTTAATGTTCACTGAACATATTATTTACGACATTAATGATGAATATATAACAGAGGACTCATCAAGACTTGAAAATGACCCTTAGTATTTTCGAAATAGCGTATCAATATAATGTTTGTTGATAATTGGCCTAATTTATATAAAAATAAAATATTATTTAAAAGGTAATAAGAAGTTAGGTATATCATTTCGACTGTGTGGTTAAATTATCCAGTTTTCTTTTTTTTTTTAATTTTTAAAAAAACTCAAAGTTGAATATCATAATTTTATTCAGTTTGTACAAATTTAAACGGACTGTTATTTTATTCAATCTGTATTCATTTGATCTTGGCCGTTTCTGTCTTATTCTAAATTCTAAATATATACATACACATATACATATAAAAAAGAATTATAATCTCTTAATTCTATTTTATATGTATATATATATATATATATATATATATATTTATAATTTAATATTTCATAGATATAGTATTTTTCCATTGTATCCATCCACATCTTCAAATTTTAGATACTGTAATTTTCTAGGTTTTTCCCAATTACCCAAACAAGTCACATTCCCCTATACCTGCCCTTACCCCTAGATTTCCAATTCTAAGTGAAACTCCTAGCAGAACACAACTATAAGTTTCTAATTTTATTCTTCCATTTTATTTATTTAATTTTTTTTTTTCTTTTCTTTCTCCACATTCCTTTATGTCTGTTATTTCATATTATATCCTTTTCCCATTTCTTTCAATCTCTCCTGTAGATCTGTAGAAGTATATTCACATTTGCATTAATTATATATTACACTACAACAACTGTGAGCATCTATTTACTTCAGTTTAGGATCTTGTTACTTAGCTTACTCTGCTCATATTTTAATGTACTTACTGTTTAAAATTTCAATAAGCTTATTCATATTGTTTATAATTTTTGTATAAATATTATGTAACTGCAACAATTCTCTATCTTTTGTATCTTGTCCGTTCTAGCCCTGAAGAAGACCTGCAATGTCTGATCGAAACGTCGGCTTTTAATAAAATAGTTTTATCACTATTTAGCCTATTTATGACCGCCACCCCGGACCATCATCTTCATTTATAAATTTAATACATTCTATTAATAGAATAACCGTAGAATTGACAATAAAACTAATTTTGGAATTCCCTATTAAAAAATAACGTTTTAAAACGGAAAGTATTTTTTAAAAAATATCAGAAATTTAGATAGAGCATTAGTATTTAACTGAAGTCGGAATGAACCACCTAATAGAAATAAAGCTAAGAGTAATTAAACCATAAAGAAGGCAAAAGGACAAATTAACAGGAACATTGGGGCTGGGGTAATCGGGAAGGGGGGTGAGGGGGGGGGGGGGGACTGAGCGAAAAGGGGGGTGTGCCTACTGAGCATGTCCTGCCGCAGTCCCTTAGCCGCTGCCACTGCCACATTTTTGCATAGCGACTCACCACTTACCACTCACCACCACCCACCACTCACCACTAAACGTGTTAGCACTTAACTTAGGTTAGAATAAAACGCTCACCCGTCTCAATGAACAGCCGTGGAGGTCGCTGCTATGCCCGATCTGAAACAAATAATTCATAAAAATATATATAAAATAAGAATTTAAATTTATTTTACTTGCAAAAAAAATATACATATATAAAATAAAATAAGAATACAAAAAAAAAATAAATCTTATAAAAATTATAATAAATAAACGACAGTTAATAGTCCCTAATGAATAATTACTACTAATTAATAAAGTAGTAGTAAATAAATAAATAATTAAAATTAATAAAGTGAGAAAAAAAAATTGTAACTATATTATATTATTTGAAGATTCCTATTTATTTTGTAATTTTTCAGAGTTATTATATCTATCTGCCTATAATCATTATTATTATAATTTTTTTGTTTAATTAAATATTATAGAAATTATTTTTTCTCCATTCATTATAGTTATTACTGAATATAAAATTTATAATTTCGGTTTAAACAAGAGCCAAGTTTCGAAACCGAAATTCGTATAGAAAGAGAAATGAACAAAATATTTGCAATCGTTTAGTTTTATCTAGAGTCTTTTTTCTATATTATTTAGTCGTAATAAAAGTCAATCATTGAAGAGAAGTTGGTGCAACGATAGAAGAGAAGGCCTGAACTTATGGCCGAAACGTCGGCAAATATAAAAATAAATATCATTTATTTATTTTTATTTTATTTATTATTATTTTTTTTTTAATGAACATCCCAACCAACTTCTCTTCAATTAATCACTACAGTGAACCGTCAATCCTATATTATGTAATAAATAAAACTTTATGATTATTTAATTCAAGATTTATCGAATTATATTAAGGAATCTGACTAGGAAATTAATCCCGCATATAATTTACAAATAATAACATTTTGTTTTCGTTATATTACTATTATTAAATAGACATTGTAACGTTTCGGCTCTTTTTAAAAATAATATCTTATAATATTACACTTTCATTGCATAATATTGTAACTTCAATTGTTTATAAGTTTGTTATTACGTTACTATAAGAATTTCGTTCTAATTATCCTCTAATATGTTAATTAATTTTGATTGGTCTGTTAGTGAAACAAGTTTTTAATTTCATTTAAAATAAATTAAATGTTATTTAATTAGAAAAAATTAAATGTTATTTAATTAGAAAAAAATTAATTTGAGTTTTCGACATATAAATAAGAAAGGATAATGGAAAATAAACAAAATAAAAGAAAAAGAAAGATACAGCCATTTATAGTATGCTGAAATACTTTTAAAATTGCCAAGGAAGAATAAACATTATAAATAAACTGAAATTGCATATATAGGTAAGTAAAAATGTTACAATAAAAAGGCATCAATACAACGTATTGTTGAATCAAGATTCAAATTTTTTTTTTTTTATTACCTAAATATTTTACGTATAAGAGAATAAAATCAAAAGAAAAATATTTGAGGCTAAACAAATATCATAGAAAATCTTTTATATTCTTGAAAATCTTATATTAACTTAACTTATGAATAGTTGTTAAATGATTAATCTACAATTACGTTTTTTTACAAATTTTAAAAAAGTTCAAAAGGAATCCATCTAGTGTGAGGCAAAGATTTATGATACTTTAAATTGAATTTATATGTTTTAAAAGTTATTTCCCTCAAATAATAATATATTTAAATAATGTTTTTTTGTATACAGCGAAAAAAGAGATTAGTTTTACAGCCTCATTGTTAACTTAAAATAAAATAAAATGTAATTTAATAGTAAAAATAGTTTTAAAATCTATTTTGTGGATTTTAGAAGAATGCTCAGCCCCTGAAATAACTTGAGCTAAATGTTCTATTTATGTCAAAACATTTATTTATGTCAAACATAAATAAAACATTTAATAGAAGAGAAGAATGGTTGGAGTGATTAGTTAAAATTATATTTATTTTTATTTTTTATTTTTTATTTATTATTTATTATTTATTATTTTTATATTTATTATTATAATTATTTATTTTTACTGATCGCCCCAACCACACTTCTCTTCAATTATTCACTACAGTTAACCATCAATCCGCTAAACATTTAATATTTTTAAAAAAATTGCTACCTTGATTCGTATGTAGAGGAATATTACGGCCGGATAATTATGTTTTGGAAGTAAGTAAAATATGAAGACTATATTTAAAATAAATAATGTTATACTTCAATATATGACATTAACGTTATTATGTCATGTAATACTGTTTTGAAACAAATATATTAAAAACGTTTTAATTAATAAATTAAATGTAGAATTAATATAAAACTCTGATTACACACCATGATTGATTAATATTATAAATGAAATTATTATTATCTCACTGATAATTAATATTTACATACGGGAGTTGTGATTCAGTGTAATCAACAAATAAACGATTGAATATATTAATGAATGAACAAAAAAACAAACAGCAATGAAACGACAAACTACTGATTATTTATTGTTCATTCGATTGTCATAACAAATCGACATGTGCGGTTTCGAAATACTTCTCTTATAAACTATTATACAGGGAACAATTCAGTTTAAACCGAACTCGATTATAGATAATTTATCTTTCGGTTATTATATTATTTTTTTCTTCTCTATTTACTTTACAACCTATACTAGGTAAGGAAAGTATTACGGTCGGGTCAAATTTCCGATATGTAGTTTTCGACGGATCTACACGTTTCAGAGCCTCCTGAGTCCGAAAAACACACTTTTGGCCATTCGTCTGTCTGTCTATCTGTGCCTAGATTTTCTCGGGAACTACTAAACCGATTTTGTTTCTTCTTTTTTTTATTTTGTATGGTTTTGACTACTGATCCCTGTGACAGAAATTGGGTTCTCCATGCGCAATAGCTGCTGTGCCACAAATGAAAAACATTTTAATGAAACTTTCCTATAATGTTCTAATAATCGTCCTTTCAATTTTCATATATAGACTAAATTCCCGATAAAATTCAGAAAAAAAATATATAAAGAAAACAAAAATGTTTTGGGGTTTAACACCGTTTAACATGTTTTTTTAAAGGTGATGAAATTCCCAACAAAACTATATAAAAATCGTTTATTTTGGACAACTATTAACGAAATAGCAGTTATTAAATTTCCTATGTAAAATTACGGGTACATATCCTGGTGTCAGAAAGGGGTGAATGAGTGGAAAAAGATTACTAAGTGAAAGTAAGAAAATCTTTTGCCCGCATCATACAAGCTTCACTATTTCCGCTGCTTTTAACAGAAATTATTGTTTGACAAAATTTAGCTATTGCAAAATTTTTTTGATCAGTAATATTTGAGGGTATTGAAGTGTTTACACTGATCTACCTTAAGCCGGTTTACATTGCTTTAGTTTATCAAATAAATCGTACTCAAATCTTTTCTTTGACCAATTTTCAGGAAAATAAATCTAATTAAATTTTTTTTGTTTCTTGATAGACATGTTTAGTGCTACCAAAATGCGAGACCGAGACGGGTATTGGTCTTGCGCAAGATTCTTTCAGTTACTTATTAGCTTATTACTATAAAGATATCACTGTATTTTTTTAGATAGGAGAAAACTAACTAAGCCCGAATGAAAATTTAGAGGAGTTAAATGCAAAAGTATATTGGTTATACCAATTATTAACATATAGTAACTAAGATTGTCAAGTATTAGTAACTATTTTGCCTTAATTTTTATTTAAAACTCGATTTTTTTTACCAGTCCTGGTCTTGGTCTTGCAACAGTCAGGGGCCTTGGTCTTGGTATTGCACTTCGCAGTGTGTGCGTGCACCCGTGCGTGTGTAAGTGTGTGTTTGTGTATAATAAATAGAAACCAGATATGAGCATAAATTAACGTCATAAAACACAGCAACACATCATTTATGAATCATATAATCCGGTGGTATTCACGGAAATCAGCTTCTTAAGTGTCCCTAAAGAGTGCGACTCCTCAAATTTTAGACCAGACAAGTGGGGATAGAAAACGACTCACTCTTTGATATACAATATTCTGCAAAAAATTAAAAGTAAAATAAAACTGTGCTCATCAGATTTATTAACAATTAAAGAATTAATGCCCAATATTTTTATTTAATTAATAATTATTAAGTATTAAGGCCATTGAAGTTTTATAGTAAAGATTAGTTGTTTATTAAAGGGTGTAATTTGTAAAGTGTTAATTTTATATGGTTCAATTTTTGTCATAAATATATATTATAAGAGCTCTATTTTGCTATTAAATATAATGTTACAGTCGTTTTAAATAACTCAAAAGATCTTGGAATACCCCAAAATCCTGGGAAACCAGGAAGAAACCATTAGTAAAGTTATGAAGTTTCTACACAATGAAAGTCTTATGAAACATATATGACTAGTTTATTACTAATGATCTTCTGCAGATTTTTTTTTATATATTAAAAGTTCATTTATTGATTTTATTGCTATTTATTTTTCTTTTAAGTTTATTTATATTTATTTTAAGTTTATTTTTCTTTTAAGTTTCTTTATTTTTCTTTTAAGTTTATTTATTTTTATTATTAGTTTATCAATTTTATCTTATTATTGTAATTTATTATTATCTTTATTTATTTATTTTTAATTTGATGTACCAACCACCTATACAATATAAAATTAGTGTTATTTAGTTGATGGGGTGCTGATGGTCTAAATGTTTTAATCCTAGACTTCGAAATAAATAATATAATGTTAAAAATAATTAAAATCATAATGATATCTAAACCTAAATATTATATTTGTTGTTTGTAGTGCAGTACTCTTATAGGCAACAATCTCGATTTAAAATTTAACTATTAATTATTCCATATAAATTATTTGTTGCAGCTTGTAGTATCATAATAAAGTTTAAATATTAGCTCTCCCTTTCTGGGGATATCGTACCCATAGACGGGCAGGTAAATAGTAATGAATAGAAAAAAATTAATTAACAAATAATATGAGAATGTCAGACAAAGTTATCATAACAATATATATATATATATATATATATATATATATATATATATATATATACATATTTGTGGTTTATCATTGTTTTCGTTTATATATAATGAAATTCTATTTTTATGAGAGCATTATATTTTATCATACAATACTCGTAGAGACAAAAAATTGCCCATGGGTATTAGGGCGAGAAACAAATCTTGTTTAAAGTTGGTAAATTTTAACTGAAAAGCAATGGCTTTAGCTAATATGAGCGGATGTTAATACATTTCCTAGGAAAAATGGCTGGGCTCTGATGAAATTATAAAAAGAGTCCCCTCTTTCCAAGAATATTTCAATTTAATTCAATCTAACGAGTTGATAATTGTTACTTCTTTCTTTCGTTTCAACTCCTCCACCGCCGCCAAAGAATATTTTTCCCGAGACTTAACTTAAAAATATTTTAGTCAATTTGCGCTGGGGCAGAGTGGATAGAGATTTTATTGTTCTCCTGAGAAATGCCGCAATTTTTTGGAGTGCAGAAGATGGCTCTTATACAACTTGTACTCATGTCACGTTCTAAAAATATCGCATTTACTTATTCTATAGATTTGTTTTCTTTATTTATATAAATTTACAACAACGCGTAAAAAAATATAAATAACGGACACTTTTAAACTTATACATTAAATGGTAAAAAATGTTGATGTTGATTTGCGCGGCGTGATGGTAGTTTATTTTGCGTTAATACTTACTTATTCTTCGAGTTTTACGTAGTTATAACAATGAAAACCTATGAAATGTAAGACTGTACTCAATTAAATTCATTAAATTTTAATTTTTCCATACTTTAACTTCATTCAGCTTCCATTCTCGGAAACAGATCGGTATCTTGGCTTTCTTTTAGACCGAAGACCAACCTGGAACATTCATACTAGACTTAAAAGACAATAACTCAACCGACGATACGGCCAACTATACAGACTACTAAACAGAAAATCTAAACTTTCTATTGAAAACAAATTACTTATCTACAAGACAATACTGAAAACTATATGGACATACGGACTTTAACTGTGGGGGACAGCAAAATTTTCTAACATCAAACGTATCCAATCCTTTCAATCTAAAGTCCTTCGAGCAATAGTTGATGATCCGTTCCATGTAACTAACAAAACCCTCCACCATGACCTTAATATCACATTTGTCCTAGACCTTACCCCAGAAAAATTCTCCAGATTTCACCAAAACCTTACCTATCATCCAAATCCCCTTGCACAATCTCTATCCAGCACCACCCATCCTTACAATCCTCCTCGAAGGTTGAACCGGCAGTGGCCCAGAGACCTTCTGTGAATAAGCATATATTGGAATTTTGGCAATGGCCAGATCCTCCACTCAAGCCAAGCATGTGTGATTATAGCGCCTCTCCTCATCAGTTGTTAATTGCCAGTAATGTGGCTCAGTGCCAGGCGCTGGGATCTTCTAGAGCCCTGCCTTTCCTTCCCCGAGTGGGGAGATAGGCTTGGAGATCATGAGTGAATGAATTTTTTTTTCTTATATATTGTATAGAAGCATGTGGGAATTTAGGTAGTTATTTTCATTAGCTTAGTTTCGTTTTGATTCTTATTGTTTATTTTAGTTTTAGGATTATTATTTTGCTGCATTATTTATTGTTAATGTGCTCTTTTAACACTATTATAAATGTCCTTAATTGTGACAGATTGTGATATCCCTCAATAAATATGTTTTAAAAAAAATCCATCAGTGAGACATTTTAAAGCCAAAATCAAAAACTTCTTTCATATTAAGATCTAAAAATATTTATTCAAAATATCTGTAAATAACGTTAATTTTTTGTAAAATCACAGAAAATTGCTCATTAATTTGTGTTTTTAAGGGCTAAATAGGGGGAAACTGGAGAAAATAGTTATTAGACAACGTTCTAAGGAGAGATAATATAGTAGAAAAGGTATGATTGGAATAATTCGATTTTAAGAAGTTTTTTTCCGCCTCTGAACCACTGCGACGTTTCTACACACATGGCACGGTCGCCTGTGTTTGACAAACTCAATAAACATAATTTTTTGACTGAACATCTTGACCATTTTTCATACTTACAATTTCAACAATAAACTAGATAATCATCCATAATAAATTGAATAAGTAATTAAATAAGTTACCAGAAGAAAAATTACCAATAATTATGTTTAAAAATAAATAAACATTCCAGGATGTATTTCTGGTAAAACGTATATCGAATTAAAATAAACAATGGCGAAGGTATGCGCTACAGAAAGCGCCAAGAGCTTAGAAACTTAATACATAAAACTATTTAATTGAATGGATAGAACAGAATCTGCCTGAAGTATTGCATGGAATAAGGGTATGAAGAAAATTGGAAATCTTGAAGTGCGCTGGAACGAATTGAGGCGACAGGTTGCTCGGTGCTCAGACAGTAACTGACAAAGTACACCTTTTAAAGTCGATAAACATTCCCCGCACTGACTCTATTACCAATACTTGGATGTCTAGACGTCATCCAAGTCCATATAAAGGCGAACTCCAACAGAGATTTCGAATAACGTAATGGAATAGTTGAAACCACAAACTAAAATGTTATTGGACAATATCGTTTTAAGACTTGTTTGATTAGTTCAAGTAGATTCGACAAGACAACCAACCGTACGCTACTATTACCATACGAAACTTAGCGTTATGTTCAGACTTTGGGGAATTATACTTTTAATAATAACAGAAGGCTAAGCGAACACTAATATCTAATATCGCCAGATCCGTATTCTTGCAAACACGCCTTGGTCAACTCCTACGAAGTTTGACTGCATGCGATTATCTGTATTATTCACCTCAACAAACATACATGTCCAACCGTCCCGATGGTTGTACGTCAGTTATACCCAAAAGTTGCATATTCGAGCAATTCAGAATTTTTTAGCCTAATAAATTATCAAATGGATTCACAATGTTCTTCCTCAAGTAAACATAACCAATACTGATAAGTAAAAAAATTGGCCAAACTCAGTAATCATCATATGCTGCAATTAATAAAACGATTCATCCTCGAAAAAAAAAATTAAATCAATATATTCTAATTTCTTGAATTATTTTTATGTGTTTCTAGATATAATTTTAGAAAAATAAAATCATTCATAAAGACCTTATGTTCCATATGTTTCCGATTTGGACCAATCCAGAAACCTATCCTTCCATAACAAACTCTAGAACCAAGTGATTTCATGTAATTATATTCCTGTGTGCACATTTACTAGTTTTGATTTTTTTTATAATACAGTTGTAAATATCAATGAATAAAATTTTTTTTTTTGAATAAAATGGATTTGATATAATTAATCCAGAGATGGAGATATATTGACTTTTATAAATGTATTATATACATTATTTTTAGTTTGTAAAACTTTTTACATATTTCATTTTTAATATTGTCTATTGTAATAATAGTTAAGATACATCTACCATCAATCAATATAGTTTATTATTTACCATTATAGGTCGTATAATATTATATCCCTGATTGTATTTAAAGATTTTCAGACCTGATGATGACCCACATGGGAAATGAATGTTCCGCGGGAACTAATTTTTCAATTCTTTGACAAGCGAAAAAGTATTTAGTTTTTTTTTTCTTTATGATATTTACAACTGTATTAGGAAAAAATACATTCAGTACATGTGATAACAGAAAATAAAAACATGAAAACACTTGTTGAGAAACTACCCACTGGTAGCACTCTAATAAAATGTGTACATAAGGAGATCAAGAGGCCTTCTTCTTTTCAGACGCCTTGGAGGGTTATCAGGGATCTAGGAAGCAAGGAGAGAATCGAGAGGGTTCGGATGGTCCTAAAGTATATTATGGAAGGGTAGGTATCTGGATTGGGCCTAATCGGAAACAAAAGGTATATTAAGGTTGTTACGGATGATTTTATTTGTGACAAAGTAACGAGAAAAATAATAAAATTGAACTTAAAAAAAAATAATGAAAGTTTATGTTTTTGTTGCTCATGTATATATAACATAACAGTCAGTCATTGAGGACCATACAGAATCCCATTCTATTCTACCCAATGAATTACAGGAAAGTAAGAAAACTAGGATGTGGAAGAAGCAGCTTAAGGAAGGATCCCTTACAAAGCTAGGTCGTTAATTTTAATTTCCAAGAGATAAGCGCTTTCCAAAAGAAAGGCTCCTTTCCTCGGAAGACACTTCACAAGGGAAGCTTTTCCGCTTTCCTTTATTTTTCCTTTCTTTCTTTAATTAGTACGAGCTAAAACAATACTTATGTAGCTGCATCCATCTTCATTCCAAGGCCCGGCTCCTCATTAGAAAAGTCTCAGCATGGCCAATTAGAGAAGCATTACATATTCATGTCGGGGAAAGGATGCACCAGGTTGGAAAGATCTACCTGGTCCAAAGATATAATTGTCCCTGGGGAGGGACATCTCCCTGTTTCATCATGGAAAGGCTACAATGGAATATAGTTGCGAGAAAATAATTGAGCTCTATTTCTATGGAACGAGACAATAAGTCATGATTCCTGGAAACAAAAGATATTTCACTGACCAGACAGCTGGCTTATCATTATTCTTATAAACAATTCAACTGATCCCTATAATAATTCTGTACCCCGAAGGTTGATATTTACCTTGTCACATTTTTGTATTTGTTCGAGGAGCTAATTTTCCATAACTTCGATCTATTAAAAATCGTAGCTTAGTTACTAAATTATTTAATAAAAAAACGGACATGGTGTACTTTTCCTCTGATGCACATATTTTCTTTAGCGTTTACAATATGCACACATGTGAGGGGAAAGTGCTAAGGGGAGGGGGAAGAGAGGATTTCGGGCTGAAGCCCCCCAAAGTAGTAAAATATAACCACTTTTTATGAAAAACCATATTAAAGGTAGTTAGTTACTTTCTCTTTCTTCTATAGTAATAGTCGATATATACTTTCAAACACACACACACACACACATACACACACACACACACACACACACACAGGGTCTGTGGTTACCATCCAGGCTAAGGCGCTTACAATAGGTAATCAAAGTTAAGCAACGCCGAGCGTGGTTAGCACTTGGATGGGTGACCGCCCACACCAAGAAAAGCCACGCTCAACGAGTTTTCCTCCCCCCCCCCGGGTATGTGATGCCCGTCAGGCTACTGGAGGCAACTCACACCGACCGGGCGTAGGACTGATGACCCTAGGAAACCACATCTCGCTGTCAAAGATCTTCATGGTCTGTAGCGCCAACCGAAAAAAAAAATAGATCATGTATCCGCTACTGATTATTCATTACTGATATGATTAAAGCTCTAATACTTATTACCGCTAAGTGTGGCAAAATATATTATATCTTATTAAGTATATATATATGAATAAAATAGTAGGTATTTATGAATTAAAAAATATAAAAACCTAAGGTTTTGGACTATCATTCAAAGTTCCTTCCCCACTCGATAAATTAAAATTTATAACGCTCAGAAGCATTTTCACATTTGTTACTAACTGCTGTTTTTTTTCGCTTTGTTTTTTTTTCATTCTCTCTCGACACAAGCCAATGCTTTATTTCGCTTTGTGTAAACACTAGTGGGAATCATTCAAGCTCTCATGATTTTATTGTTGAAAAATCATTTTTACGGACGCTGATGATCAATAAACACGAAATATTTTCGTCAATGTCCGTTGAGGGAATAAATACTCAATTGTTTGAATACCATAGGTACAATAGATTACTGCCCACAATAGACATCCAAGGATTACAGGAAAATATGAATTCTTCTTGTCCCATTTTAATTCCTAAAATATTTTCCTAGATATTCATGAAATAAATTTGGATAATGTTACTATGTTTTACTATAAAAAGTTCCTTTACTATCATTTATAATTACGACTGACCGTTACGTTACAAGGTTTTTTTTTTTTTTGTCCATAAATCATTTCTTCTTTAATATTTTCTGAGATTTATAAATTAGGTTCTACTGTAAATACTTTGAAAAATAGCAAGTATTGTGTTGTACTTAAGCATAAGAGCGCTTTAGTAAAAATTGTATTATATGTGTCGTCAAACAGAGCGGGAAACGCCAAAAGTAAGAAAATGGTGAATTCGGCCCCAAAACCACCTAATATTTTTTGTCTCATTTATTGGTGATGTGTGTAAGCTCAGATAACTATCAATTTATATTGTGTGTAATGTTTCAATTTATATTGTTTGGTCACTACCGAAGATATTTATCATTAATTTTATTCGAACATTTCCGTGAAGAATCGTTCTTCGAAGTAGCGTGTATTGATATTTTTAGTAAGCTTTGTTATGTTGGCCAAAGTAGTTTTGCTACAACTATTTCCTTTAATAATACATTGCCTTATCATTTGTTCTTCTAATGAAGCAGCCTGAACTGTAATTAATGAAAGGTTTTTCATTTATTTTCAACAAATACTTAAAAATTGCCTTTAAAAAAAAAATCAATTCATTTTTGGGTTGATTTTGTCCACATGCATTTATGTGTACTCTCTACCCTTCTCCGATAATCCTAAAATAGAGCTTACGAAATAAAGTTTTCTTAGGAAGGATTACTTGGATTCAATAACAAGGCATTTTAATATCTCATATATATTTTTTTCCCGATTTGTTTTAAACAACTTCCTTTTCATTTTTCTTCTTTTTTGGAGTTGAATGCTTCCGAAAT
The DNA here is from genome assembly GCA_928085145.1 of Nezara viridula. NCBI lineage: Eukaryota > Metazoa > Arthropoda > Insecta > Hemiptera > Pentatomidae > Nezara > Nezara viridula. The sequence continues at coordinate 34,645,812 of OV725078.1, forward strand.
AAATCATTTTTTCATGGTTGGAAACACAGACTGAGATGAAAGTTACGTCGAAATTCAAAGCGATAAGGAGTGTTCTGAGATTTGGGAGGCCGTAGCATTATGGTAGGAAATATAATATTTATGCTGGGCGATGCGGTCTTTGAGGAGATCAGGAGGATTTATTTACAAGACATTTTTCAACCTTTAATCCAAATTCCAGGGGAGGAGTTTTATAAGTTCTGATTTTCATTATAACTTTTTTATAAACAATCATTATAACTTTTTTTACTAGCATTGTATGTGTACAGCTATAGAAAAATTAAATTTTTGGTCGTTCTCACCATGGTTGATGTTATCCAATTGTAAGAAGAAAAGAAAAACATAGTGAATTATCATTGGATGGCACTGACGGATCCAGGATTTAATTTTTGAGGGGGCTTGAGCCCAAAAGATTTTGGGCTACTAATACGATATTGGGGAGAGTAATACGATAATTACTTTAGAAGAAAGGAAGAAACTAAGTACATATTTGAAATGGCGTTTAAGTGATTCTTTACGTCTTTTTTTTTTTTTCGGTTGGCTCTACAGACCTTGTAGATCTTTGGCCGCCTGAACCAGCCTTCTCCAGCCTATCTTGGGCTACTGTTTTCCAGTTTGTGGCATGAAGCTCAGCCGTATCTTTGTTTATCCTATCTATCCATCTGGTTTTTGGCCTTCCACGTGGTCTCATGCCTACTACTCTGGCATTCATTGTAGTGTAAAGTCGTCCTGATGGATTGCTACGAGCTTCATGCCCTGACTATCTTAACCTCCTTGCCTTCATGCCATGAGATTGACTGACCCGTTTCTGTCAGCAGTTCTTTATTGTTCCTTCTCCTCCATGTGTCAAGGTTCTGGTCCCATATAGGACCTGTTATCCTACGTAGAAATTCTTTCGAATCTCTCAATTCTGACTTCTAGTGTGCCGGTTAGGGCCCAGGTTTCACAACCGTACAGCAGAACTGGCTTAATCATGGCGGTGTACACCCTTATTTGGGAGGGGGGACTTCAGACCGAAAGCTTTCTCCCCTCCCCCTTTCCCCCGTGTATCTGCATGCGTGTGAAAGAAACACTTTTGAACATCTCTATTGTATTATTGCTCAGATCATTTTTATGTAAGTACATACAGGACGTATGTAAGTAGGAGACGATTTCTCCTAACAACCATGTAAGCAATCATGCTAAAAATTGATCGATGGGGAAAAGTATTCGGAACGAATCTACTGATCACAATGAAATTAATTAAATTTAAGTAAAGGGATACAAAACAGACGTGATTTGTATAGATTAGAAGTCTTGCCCTGCGCTAAATAGGATTGCAGCAGTTCTCAAAGACGTAGAGAAGTCTCCCCCGGAATCTGATAATAGGCTTTCAACTCTAAGTAGTATTTCAGCTAACAGCAATTAAGAACTAAATGGGTGGTCGTTGGGACTGGACAGAGAATGGACTACAGAAAATCGAGGTTAGATGTAGTTTTAACATTACAGAAATATTTTATAAAAATCACTAATTTAATTAGAGAAGGGAGTTTCAGAATCCGTAAATTCAAGGTAGTAATGTCTGAGGGACTAGTGGATCTATGAGGGGAGAGGGGATGGTAGAGGGGTAGGGAGAGGGGAGGGGCGAGAGGAGGGGAGAGGGGAGGGAGAGTTTTCGAACCCGCTTTCATCCAAATGGATTTTTTTTTTCATTGTTACACTTCTTACTGTGAGTGTTATAAGGCGGGGTGGCCGAATGGACTAATAGGTGTGCACAGCACCACGAGTTGCCCGGCAACCAGATAAACGTTATGAAAGATTAATAAGTAGTTCAGGTCCCGGTGCCGGAGGGGATTTTAAATTCCCCGCCCTCACCCCTCGGTCGGGGAAAATCCCGTATGGCCTAAAATTCGAAAAAGGGAAGAACCAAAACTAAACAAATCACAGTGGTTCTATTTCTAAAATTATAATACACAAACAGCTACTGAATATAACCATGTATTATGAAAAAAATGTTTAAAAATTATCCCTAAAAGCATTATTGTTCGTGTAATTACATTTTTTTTTAAGGGCTTCATAAATTATTTTATATAGGTAGTTAGTATCTTTTCTTTTATTCCAAAGTGATTCCCGTTATATATGCATATATTTCAGATTTGGCTGTTGTTCAAATAAAGTATTTTAAAATAAAAATAAAATACACTTTTTGTTTTTTAAAAGCATTTTCTTTTTAAAATACAAAATACAAAAGAATATTTCTATTTTATTTACATGATACTAAAATACAAAACATATTACCAAATTGAGTAAGTTCCCTGTATTATATGCTGAACTTCCACTAGAAAGTATTTTGTATTTATATATCTATTTTTTTTATATTAAAAAAATAATAATAATAAAAAAAATAAAGGAAGGAGATGGTCCGGGGTGGCGGTCATTAATAGGCTGAATAGTGGCAAAACTATTTTATTAAAAGCCCTGGCAAAACTATTTTATTAAAAGCCCTGGCAAAACTATTTTATTAAAAGCCCTGGCAAAATTATTTTATTAAAAGCCCTGGCAAAACTATTTTATTAAAAGCCTTGGCAAAACTATTTTGTTAAAATCCCTGTCAAAACTATTTTATTAAAAGCCACTATTCAACCTATTTATGACCTTCCTTTATAATGCAACGGCCAGCTATTAAATATTCAATTAAAAAAAAATATTAGTGTTTTAGATTTGAAATACATATTCTGAAAACAATTTTCAGAAAGCCTTTTATATATATAAATACAAATCTATATATACAACGATTATTACTTTGGAATAAGAATAAAGATCCTAATTACCTATATGAAATGGGTTTAAGTCATTCTTAAGGTCCTATTAAATATAATTACACTAACAATAATTAAAATTAGTTTAAAGATTATTATAGTTAGAATCGGTAATAATCTGTCGGAAAAATTTGAGGTTCGTTCGGGTTTAAAACAGGGGGATTCCCTTTCGCCTGTCCTGTTCAATTTGGCATTGGAACATGCCATTAGGGAGGTAATGCGTACCAAGAAAGGGTTGGATCTGGGTGGGACAACATCCCTGCTGGGCTATGCTGATGATCTGGTACTGTTAAGCGAAGACGTTGAAACTATAAAACTAAATGCGACAACGTTAATGAAAGCCGGTAAAAAACTAAGACTCGAAATAAACGTGGATAAAACAAAATATATGGTTAGCTGCAAAAACGGCGATACTACTGGTGATATCGATATAGACGCTAATATGTTTGAACAGGTAGAAAAATTTAGGTATCTAGGTTCTACGATAACTAGAAAAAACGAAATTGAAGAAGAGATTAAGGTTAGACTGAAGTCATGAAATGATTGTTATTTTTCTGTGACAAAACTACTTAGTTCGCGCCTCTTGTCCCGGAACTTAAAAATTAGAATCTATAAAACAATTATCTTGCCTACAGTTCTTTATGGATGCGAAACTTGGCCGCTTACACTAAGGGATGAGCAGCGTCTTAAGGTTTTTGAAAATAAAGTATTGCGTAGAATATTCGGACCGAAGAAGGATGAGTTAACCGGAGAGTTCAGACGGTTACACAACGCCGAATTGCGTGAACTGTATCCGGGTAATATAATTGAGGTAATTTCATCGCGGCGAATCAAATGGGCTTGTAAAGTTGTTGGGCTTAGTAACGAGAGAATTCCTAAAAGGTTAATATTTGCTGTGCCAAATGGTAAGCGTCCGAGGGGTAGACCGAAGCGAAGGTGGGAAGACTGCATTAAAGCCGATCTGAAGGGACACTGGGTTTGGACGGCGAACGGTGGAGGGAGGTGTGTAACAAGCGATTGGTGGTGTCGGCATCGAACCTTCGGGTTCGCTAAGCCTTTTATTATTATTATTAGTTTAAAGATAATTTTTTAATATTTTTTTCATAAGACATAGTTATATTTTACCATTTTGAGGAGGGGAGGAGAGGGCAAAATTTGTACCCCAGTTTGCGAGGTAATTAGCTAGATTTTAGCTAGAATTTATTCTAATGAAAGTTCGTATCATGATGGATCATTTCGGTTAAATATTCAGATAGAATATATAGGTAAGTGAACTTTAAATTGTAAATTCCAAATATAAAAAAATCGACTTTGAATAAAGATTAAATATTCCTATGAAGATACACACACATAAGCGTTTTCGTCAGTGTGTTTAACCAGAGATCAGAGACGAGGAAAAGTGGTCGGAAATAGCTGAGAGACTAGCGATGAGTGTGTTTAATTACTCGAGTTGATTTCTAGCCCTCTCAACAGCTGCACTGTCAGTTTATAGTACCATCCCTTTTTCTCATTTGTTCCCACTTTATTTCTCTTTTCTCTTGTTTACAGAACATTCGCCAAGAGAACACGCGAACAAAACAATCTATTAAGTGACTGTGTGAAAATTTTACATTGTACGTACAGACGAAATGGGTTCTCATTGACAATTCTCCGTTTCGTAGTAACATTTTCAATATCAACTTAGCATGAATGAAACTATTCGAAATGGGTAGAGGAGGTTGGCTACGGTCATGACAGTGTACGATTGTTACAGTCGTCATATTAGCGAAACTATAAGGAACAGCCGATAGGTTTATAGGAAAGAAAGAAATGTTGTGCATGTCTGAACGTATATAAAAGTATCGCGCGACATTAACGCTAGTAGAGACCTTTATTACTTTTTAAAAGCCAAAAGCAACTATTTTTATTCTATTTATTTGAATGATTGTTGTTATATGTATACAGATAGAGTAATGGATGTTTTTTCCTTGTTATACAGGATGATTAAGGATTAAGTGGCCCAAACTGCAAAAATGAACTAAGTACCTCAAGACAAGAAAAAAATTTCCTCTAAAGGTATGTCCGCAAACGCTTTGTTTAGGAGATATTCACGCCTAACGATTACCTATTTATTTGTTTTAACTACTTTATTAATTAAATGTAAACATTAACATTTATATTAAATGTTGTTCAAAGTGATTTCGATGAGCATTAAGACAGGCGAGGCTTATATGTGTTATTGTTTCATGAGATTCATCCTTGACCATAGTCATTGACCGGACTTGCTCAATCATATTTCATATCCCAATCAATGGATTGGCTGTGCAGGACCAGTGGCTTGGCCAGCACACTCTCCAGAAATGACACTACTGGATTTTTTGTTTGGGATGACATTAACCAAAAAGGTCTAGTCCGGTCAATGTTCTTGACTCTTGCGAAGAAGGATAATTGAATCTTGTGAACCAATAACCTATATCGTGTGCCGTTCAGCCACTGCTGCTGTTGAAGAAAGATGCCGAGCCTGTCTTAATGCTCAAGGAAATCACTTTGAACAACATTTAATATGAATGTTAATGTTTACATTTAATCAATAAAGTAGTTAGAACAAATAGATAGGTTTTATTTTTTTTATATAACTTAAATAATCCATAACAACGAAAATATTTAGGTGTGAATATCTAAACAAAGCGTTTGCGGACATACCTTCATAGGAAATTTTTTTCTTGCTTTGATTTCCTCAGTTCATTTTTGCAGTTTGGCCACTTGATCCTGAATCACCCTATATATTAAACGTTAATTATTAATTAGCAGTGATTAATGTACCTATATAATTTTATATTACCGTGGCGACTGTTTTTTGTGAAGCAGTTAATGTTCCCGAAAATTGGTCTTGGTGTTGCACTTTGCAAGACCAAGAACAAGGCCGCCTAACTGTTGTATGACCAAGACCAGGAATGGTAAAAAAAAATCGATTTTCTCAATAAAAATTAAGGCAAAATAGCTACTAATACTTGACAATCTTAGATACTATATGTAAAAAATTGGTATAACCGATATACTTTTGCATTTAACTCCAACGGTGAAATTGCATTGTGTACGGTTGTGAAATATTTTCTGAGTTAGGTTGTGATACAAGTAATTTATATTTTTTTTTAGATGCCAAGAAAACGCTCGAGGAAGACCGAAAGTTGATTCTTACACAAAGGTTTATGCCTTGTTAGTTATAAGCGATGTATTTGTTGTATAATTTTATATAATACAATAGAAGTGATTTTAGACTGTTTTGGTGATTTTTGATCTTGCCACTGCCGACCCAAAGCACTGTCACAACCTTTCTTGGGGTGGGGTCGGACATGACATTTTACTTATTTTTCTATGGGATTACCATTGTACTTACGGAAGAAATTGCCAAGACTCTGATATCATAAACAGAATAAATCGTACAACAAATAAATGAATCAATTTGAATTAAATCTCAAATAAAGGCTGTAAATGCAATGATAAAGCCAGTTCTGATAAAATTTGAGATGAAAATCCTTTATATGATGATCAAAAACAAATGTGATAAGAGTAGTAAGGCATAAAAGAGACGGAACAATAAAGAAATATGTCAACCGTTATTTGATTATATGAAGGCAAAGAAGTTAAGATGGGAATTGGGTGAAGAAACTGGTCATAGACAGAACTCCAATATATACATAGTAACTAAAAGTCGCGGGATCATTGCCGATTTAGTCTTTGGTTGGATTTTAGAGGTGACTGGAGCTATTGTGGACTAGATTTACATCAATATCAAAATCAACAAAATTTAAAAATAATAAATTTATGAAAAATTAAATAAGGAATTACATTTCAGAATTCAATAATGAAATTAGCGGTTAGTAATTTGGTAGGTTGTTTTGATGTTTTAGGCGCAAAACATCTAGGTCATCAGCATTTCATCCATAAAAATATTATAATGATGTAGAGATGGTTGATCGTTGATATAAATGAGAAGGAGTTAGTCGAGGGTGCGGTCAAATAAATAAAAAAATTAAAATATATAAATTATTTTAATTTTTGCCGACGTTTCGACCCACTTTGCAGGTGAGTGTTTCAACTGCCTCCGGCAGTGCCACATCCTACGCCCTGAAGACGACCTGCAAAGTGTGTCGAAACGTCGGCAAAAATTAAAATAATTTATATATTTTAATTTTTTTATTTATTTCACCGCACCCTCGACTAACTCCTTCTCATAAAAATATTATTATTAAAATATTTAGCTGGTAGGTAAAAAAAAAATGTTACTTCTCAAAACTACTGAATGATGTTCTCCTCACCAGTAAGTAACCTAATTGAAAACTATCATGAAACTAATAATAGATTAAATTTGAATCTTTCCTATTGATTCTCCTGGCTACCATTTTATTTCGCTCACCTTCATAGTTTCAATTCAATTATGTCGCTTTTCGTGAACTTAACTCTATGAAGGGATTTTTAGTCATTATCATTATAATTCTATCTTGAAGTGAATCGTGAAAAAACTATAATGTTTACGCTTTGCTTTTCGTGAAATTTAATCAATGAAATCGTAGAAAATGGAAGAATGATCCATATTATTTACGATGAGATGTTAGCTAGCATTAATATTATATATTTATAAATATTTTACCGTGTTTTTCTTTATTATTTATGGAATAATAACACACTTTGCCATATCCAAGGCCAATAAGTAGATTTTACTCTGCGTATCATTTCTTGATGACACCCTACCCTCCCCCCTCTCACCATATCCATCAACTTTATGATTTTATTAATGATTAAATATAAATTAATCTTGATAAAAAGACAATCTAACTGGTACCTGGGGGCAAAAATCCTTCAACGACGGTAGTATTTCGATGGTCTACCCATTTTTTTTTTTTTTTTTTTAACGCTACTGCTTTTAAACGTTACTGCATTGCACAGTTGGACCACGCGGATTTGCCTTTGGAGAGCAATAGGGAGGGTAACGTTTATGACCAGCCATCGGTGAGGAGGAAGTGGGGGCCAGGGAGGGTGGGGAGGTAGGGAGATATATCTGCCGAATGTTGCCAATGCCTCCTCCTTGCCACCTTTATTTCCGCTAATCTATTTGGTCATTGTTCCAACGCTTTTGTCGCTCCCAAAGCTATTGTTTTATTTCATTGCACCTTCCGCCCGAACAAGGGCCTTTTTAGGATGTGCTCATCGCGTTTTGTCCCAGCCATTAGAAGACCCAAGGGCTCGACACAGCCCGATATTAAAAAGTTATATAGAATATGATGAAATATACCTAATTCCAATATATTTATTAAAACATTGGACCCAAGATAAAATCCGAATTTATGCTTTATAGAAGAATCATCCGAGATCTGTTAGGTCTCATATGTGAGTAGATGGACCTACAAAACTAATCATAAAAAAAAAAAAAAAACTTGAAGAAAACCGGTACCACTAACAACCCATGAAGTTCTGGGTTCAGTACAATGTGAAGAAGTACTGTTACAAGGCCAACAGTTGTCCAGGGAGGAGACGGTCCAATATCATACTCAATCGCCAGGTTTTCCCCCTTAATTAATTATTTAATTAAGAGTAAACACTTTATAGAGGCTGGGTTTGTCTCAGGAGGGTCTCCCGGCCTCAGGGTCCCGGCCGGATTCGAACCTGGGGCTTCTAGAAGTATTCACCCACTGAGGTACCCTGCTTTTTGATTATTAGTTAGATTTTATTTTGCTTTTGTTTATTGTATATTTTCTGTACATATGGTGTGAATGTAGTCTTACCCCACTATAATTATTGTCCATGTGGCAGAATCAAATATCATTCAACAAAAAAGAAAAAAATGTATAGATAATAACTTTGATAACCATGAATAAGTATACAACAGATACAAAAAGTGTAATAAGAAAATTGTAAATAAAAAATTATTCATAAGACTCTTTGAAGTAGCCTTTTTCATGTTACTTTATATAATGTTTCTGATATCTCTATTTTTTTTTAAACAATTTTTCTGCGTTTGTGAAATTATTTTTTAAAAACTTTCAGATCTATTTTATATTATTATTCTGATGGATGGCTCACACGTTTGAAAAGTCAACTTGTAAATAAAAAGATAATTAATGTTTTGCTATTTAAAAAAAAAATTGGTGATTTCTTCCTTCTATACAATAATTTTTAGTTATTTTTCTATTCTATTCTGTAATATAAACGAATTCTTGTATTGTGGGAAGATATAGACCGTGAAGCATTTTTGTGTGTAATTTGTGGGTAATTGCAGATGACGATCAACATAAATTTAAAACTCTTTCAAGTTTTTTTTTAAAGGATTCAAAATTTATGTTGAGCGTCATCAGCAATTACAATAAAAAATAACTAAAAATTGTTGTATGGAAGGAAGAAATCACCAAAAATTGTTGTCTGGCAAGTACTTTCCTGGATCTTTTCTATCATTATAACATTTTTATGCAGTGAAGTTTCGTCTTACTATGAGGTAATTTTTTATCATATTATGAAAAATCTTATATGCCAAAGTTACACTGAAACAAATATTTTCTTCGAACTAAATAATGAGATCTTTCATATGATATAACATAGCAAAACGTTCTGATATGCATAAGGTTAGAAAATATATAGTATGCCGGACTTTATAGTAAGGGAAAGCATTGGGAACGTGAAAAGTTTAACATATAAATTTTCAATGGAAATACATGTTTCGAATCCCCTGAATCAAAATAATCAATTCTCACAAAAAGGTTCGTTTGTTAGGTAGGTACATACCTGGGATGTTTCAGCTGAATTCGACTAATTCGAAGTGCCACAGTAGGTAATTGATTTAACTTTTTTTGTTTTTAATTCAAAACGGTAAGTCATTTTTGATTAAAATCTTCATATCGATTTAAAATCGATTGACCTTTTATATCAGATAGGTCTCATTCCCAGTGAAATAGTTCGACGTGGCTTAACAATTGATTTTTTTAAATAATACTTCAAAGTAATTTTTTTTTAGAATTAATTAAAGGTGTCACATGATCAGTCCTAATGCGAAATGGATGGATATAAAATATAAAAATATTTCCAAATGTTGAAAAAGAATTAACGGAAATAGTAATATATATGCGTAGTATACTGTTGGATGATTAATGATTTTTTTAAAAATATAATTTTATTTATATATATATATATATAGCATATAAAGCCACAGAAAGGGACTGGAGAGTGGCTAAAAACAAATGACATTTAATTATTGCAGTTAATAATTGTACTATCTGCATTCCTTAAAGTGTTTACTATCCATTTCCATTTATTTTTTCTTATTTCAAAGAGGATAGGAAGCTGTTCAATGGTACTCTAGAATCCTTCGTTAAGAGGTCCTCTCTGGCCATTTAGATTGCGGTCGATTAACGGTTTTAGTCACACACCGTGTTTCACTGCGCTAGATCAAGACTGACTTTACGGTGGTGTAAAATAGCCTTATTATAATTTTTTTTGGACGATTTCTCGTCTATCTTAATTAAATACAGACGCATAAACACCTCATTAGGTTTTTAAATCGACTTTTAACATCGTTCGACGAACCTCCCTCTATACTAACAACGCTTACCAAGAAGATCCCTGGAATACCCTAGTTGGCCTGGTCGATTGACAAAACTGCTAACAAGAAGGGATTCAAGACCGGCCAGAGGGCACATCTTTGTGACACCAAGGACCTTCGGAAAATGGAATTTTCTCCAGAAAATTATATCCAGGATATGATTCATCATCGGACTCATCAGACTCCTTGGACCCTCTCTTTGTGGATGGCCTTGATTTCAACAATAGGGATAATCCAGACTCGAGCGACGTGACTGGCATCTCAGGGTTAAATGTGTTATGTGGCAAATGTGAGCAAGCTTAGATGGTACCAAGGCTAGGAGTGCTCGTCTAAATAAGTCTTCCTTTGATGTTCATTCAAAATTATCAAATATACAACTTACTCTTTGTACAGTTCTCATTCTTTAAAACATTTTTAATGATTTCTTAGAGAGGGCCACTTATTCGATTTCCGTTTTTCTTGTTCTTTTTAAAAACTTTTATGTAAATCTCCGTTTTCTAATTGTTATTAATATTTTTTGTATTTGCTTTTGCCTATAATTAAGTAATAATGTTATTATGCTAAGAGACTAAAACAGTGGAAAAACTTTTTTATTTCAAGCCAAGATTTCGACCCGACTTTGCAGACCTTCTTTAGGGAGGTGCGTTCTTGTTGAATGAACCTCCCTGAAGAAGACCTGCTAAGTCGGGTCGAAACCTTGGCTTGAAATAAAATAGTTTTTCCACTGTTATAGTTTCTTCATGACCGCCATCCCGGAACATCTCCGTCCTCTAAAATATAAAACGGTCAACCATTAAATATTAATTTTTTTTTTATTTATCAGTAATGCGACTGAGTGAGAATCGCTGGGATCTCTGAGATCTGAGAGTCCAGATTTTCTGTCCAAGAGTAGAGGGAAAGGCTTGGTTCGGAGTTCTCCTGGATGAATGAATTTTGTAAATATTGTGTAAAAGTATGTATTTAAGTTGCTATTTGATTAGTTCTTTTATATATATATATATATATATATATATATATATATATATATATATATATATATATATATATATATATTTTTTTTTTTTTTTATTTATTTATTTATATGATATTTACAACTGTATACAAAATTCGCACTGTATATACATCTAGTAAATTCGCACATGGATATAATGACATGAAACACATGTTGAGAAAATACCCATTGGTAGCACTCTAATAATATGTCTATATTAGGAGATTACGTGGCCATCTTCTTTTCATACGCCTAGGAGGGTTATCAGGAATTGAATAGGAAGCAAGGTTAGAAACAAGAGGCCTGGTATGGTTATGAAGTTTATTATGAAAGGATAAATCCCATCAAAATTACCTTTACTCTCCGCCGTAAACCTATGACTTCCTGTCCTACAGTATCCTTCAACAATAGCCCTCTTATCCCTGTCAAACAAATCCGATACTTAGGACTCCACCTTGACAAACGATTCACTTGGAACCCGCATACCAGACTGAAACGACTAGAAACCGCCCGACGTTTTCGACTACTGCAGCACTTACTAGAAAAACGCTCTAAGCTCACAATCAATTACAAACGACTCATATATATGACAATAATAAGACCTATTTGGACTTACGGAATAGAGCTTTGGGGCTCCACTAAACCATCGAATTCCTCTAGTATCCAATCCTTACAATCCAAAATCCTTCGTACAATCCTCAACGCTCCTTACTTTGTCAGAAATAAAATCATCCATAAAGACCTCAATGTTCCATATGTTTCCGATTTGGCCCAATCCAGATATCTATCCTTCCATAACAAACTGCAGAACCATCCGAATCCTCTCGTTTCAAACCTTGCTTCCTCCTCGATCCCTGATAACACTCCGAGGCGTCTGAAAAGAAGAAGCCCTCGTGATCTTCTCATGTAGACAAATTATTAGAGTGCTACCAATGGGTAGTTTCTCTACAAGCGTGTTTCATGTGATAATATTCCTCTGTACACATTTACTTGATGTATTCATACTAATACAGTTGTAAATATCATAATAAAAGTTAAAAATAAAAAAATAGTAAACACAGAAAGTCAATCCAACATATATATATATGCATTTAGTATTAGTTATTTTGATGTTTAATTTATTTTACATAGAGTGTGAATGTGCTCACTGAACTCTATTATAAATGTCTTTCATTGAGACAGATTGTAATATTTCTAAATAAATAAGTTCTAAAAAAAAAAAAAAAAAAGTATTTATTCTTGATGAAAGTAAAATAAGTCTAGAATTCTGTTTTTAAATGGTGTCTATATCTGAACTTTTGTTTATCTATATTGAGCATTCTAATCTAAGTTTTGTAGCTTGCAATACGCAGAATAAATATTTACTTTTTTGTCTTTAAGATACTTTTTTTTCATAACATCTGAGAGAATTCTGTGTTAGATTGTCTTTTTTTTTTATTCATTAAAATATCTCTTTAACGTGACCAACTTTACACAATTTTAACACAGCATACTTAGTTTTCCTTTATCTTTATAATATGATTGGCTATAGAACTTTTCATTTTTTTGTGTCCAATATTATCCAAATATCCTTTACTCGTAGTTTTCAGAGCTATTCCTTCTTATCTGAGAAAATACATTCAAAGCCGTCCAAAAAAAAAAAAAAAAAATGTACCATTAAGAGAATTTTATAAAAATACTCATACGTTTTTGGTTTATTCCTTAAAGTACTGATAATTAAATTTTTTTAAAATTTTTAGTGTATTCGATTTGAAAAATGATTTGTTTAATTTTTTCATAATATAATATTTGAATTCCCATAAAAATATTTTTATTCACTCATTTTATGGTTCTTTGACTTCAGGGTTGTCTCATCTAAAATGATAGTTCTTTAATTAAATGCGTGATCAAATGAATAATTGTATTTTAATTATATAACTATAAAGTCTTTGATTTTAACTAAAATACATTAAACACACCATGAATAGTGTGCTTGGATAAAGTTATGATTACTCAAATCCTATTAAATATATCCTAGAACTTAAGCAGTCATGGGCAATTAGTATTTAGTGTATGATTTATTGTGCGTATTATGGCGGACTTCGCATTGTAAATCAAGCGCGCGATTGTTGGCGATATGTAAGGGCCGGAATTTAATTTATACTAAAAAACAAAATATGTACAAGTATATGTAATTATAATTTAACAGATATGTAACAAAAATATAACAAAAGTGTGTAAAAATAGAAATTCTGAAAGTAGATGAACATTATAAATTAGGTAATAATTTAAGGGACTGGTTAATATTTGCAAAGACACTTAACCTATCTATTTATTATTTAAACTATTAGTATAAATATACAAAAAACAATTAATGGAATATGAACATTGTGACTAGGATAAAATCACTTTCTTTTCTTTAATTTATTAAATATAGTGTATATAGGTATGCATGTATTTTCATTTCGCTTAGTTTTAATTTTCTTATTTTTAGGTTATTTTATTTTATGTATTGTATATACTTTTTGATTATTATTTATAGTTATTTTGGTTCTATTTATTTTATATTTTTTGTACATACAGTGTGAATGTTATCCTACCTCACTATAACCAGTGCCCATGTGACAGATTGTTGTAATACTCAATAAATACATTTAAAAAAAAATTATCAAAGGGATGGAGGGAATTAGTTTAAATTAAAATTTACTGACATCTTTAATATTTAAAATAAAATATCCTAATAATGTTAATAGTTGAAATGAAATTTCACAACAATTTTAATAGTACGTAATTAAACGAAATATTCCGGAATATTAATTTAGAAAAATTAAAATATTGTATTTAGTTCATAAATATTTTAATTTTCGCCAGACCTTTGGGCTACATCCTTGGATTACCTCTTGAAAATAATGAAACTCAACCACAATTTAGTTTATTTTTACTAGTCATACAAAACATTAAATAAAATAACTTAAAAAAAAAACAATATGGTAAAATGTGAATTGTAAAATATAACTTGTAAAAAAAACAACAGAATAAAACAAAAAAATAAATAAATCAGTTATTTAAATTACAGTTATGTTTATAATAATAATTGTAAATATCTCCAATATAAGAGTATATCTCTCATTTTATTGATTTTCTGATTTAATAATCCATTTACGAAATAAAAAATCCTCAGCAAGAATTTTCATATTGTGTTAACAAAATTATTTTATTTTTCATTTTTTATATGATTTAAAGGATTTTATTGCAAATAAAGGATTATTATTAATATTATTATGTAGTAAAAATAAAATCAGTATGAAAGGAAACGATCTTGAGGCTAAATTTGAAGCACGTGGGAAGCTTTCCTACCATTAAATTCAATTAATTTGTAATTTGTTTGTTGAAATATTTAAAAATAAAAATGTTTCCTTCTATTTGTCCTCGTTTATTTTTAGATATAAATCATTTTCGTTGACTAAATTTGTGACGATATTTTGATGCTCTATATTTATATATAAAAAAAGAAAAATAAGAAGATAAAAATTATAATGATAAAGATAATTAGAAGTGCATTTTATTAATTTATTTCCTGTATTTTTTTCAAAGATATTTCAAAACGTGTTATAGTCGTTTTAACAGAAACAAGAAAATTGCTTCTGTTCGAGACAAGTGATTCTAATTGATTATCAAGCTGGGGAAAAAATAAATAAAAAATCTTGAAGAGTAAAAAGTGAAGAGTAAAAAAAGTGACGACAGAGTCACAGAGAGGTACTTAAATACTGAATTTCCATTGGCTATTGAACGTGTCATACAATTTTTTTAATACTCATTTTTTTTTCAAAAATGTAATTTACCCTGCTCTTCGTTGCCTACTAATTGATTTACTAATCAAACGCTCTAGGCTATTATAATATTATTTCCGTTTAAAATACGCTAATCTTCAAGGCTAGTTGGAAATAAATTCAAACTTAGGGTCACGTTTAACTACAATATTTATCTTGAGACCTGTCTGGAACCTTTCGTATTATTTTAAATTTTCCTAAACGTTTAAGTAGCATTATCTGCAAAGACTTTAATGCATGATATATTTCAAATCTGTTTCGAAATGAATAAGCATCTTGTTTTAAACTCCAAATCGGTCTCTAACTTTTCTTCTCAACCCACTGCTATTCCTTCGACGAAGCTCTCCCCTTTTGGTTGGTTCGGGAGAAGCCAATCTAATACTTGCAAGATTAGATAATATTAAACACTCAGATAATCCCAATTTTTTCTGATGCAAAATTGCAAATTATTTAAAGAAAAGTCGTTGGGGCGGAGCTGCTACATGAAAGTACTTAAACAGCTACACTATGGGCTTCTAGGGCCTAGATCAGTTATAACTATAATAATAATACTTCATTCATTGTGGTCAAATTGGAATAATATACAGAGATAGAAACGCGGATTTTGGAGCCTCAGAGAATTATCAGAAAAAATTAAAACAAATGGATATGGTAAATAAAAAAATGGAACGACGGATACAGGGAGTGATAGAATTTCATATGGATGTGGATCGGATAAAGAAAGATCTGTCGAATTGTTTGGTGGGCCCTTGTATATAAGTCTGAAGATCGGGAACGGGCTTTGCGAGATTAGACAGAGGATTTGAATTGAAGGAGTTCGGAGATATATGAAGGATGGCAGGATTGGATGACTTGGGAGAGGAAGGAAGCTAGGAAGTACTTACGACGGTAGGAAGGATAGAGCCACTTCAACTCTTCATAAAAACGGGAAACAGAAGCGTTCCTTGGGACGTTGAAGATGGATCGTACAAAGCAGTTTATCAAACGTTTAGTTTCGTCTCGAGATCTCCAGAGACAACCTTCCCTATACCATACAGAAATAGTCAAAGTGACGAAATATTAAGGAAGTGATCAGGAGTTTACGGATTTCAAATGGAAATAGGTGGCGGAGATAATTTAGACGTTTCAAAATGGAAAAGCACTGTGGGAGGTATTGGATACCTGGTCTTTCCAGGAAAGGGTTTAACGAAAGATTTTTCCATGGCTCTTAAAGGTAGGATAAAATTTGATGGGAATATCATGTAGAAACAGTTTTGGGATTTTAGAAACAGTTTTATGGAGGTGATTGGGGTCAATCAAAATTCTCTTGGTCTTTGCCGCGTTCAACTCCAACTTGTTAGATTCTGCCCAGCCTCAAATTCTATTTAAGTCCTCTTGAAGTTTTTTGGTGGCTGCTAATAGGTCAGAAGGAATAAGGGCAGGTACATTTAGAAATCAAGCATAAATATGGTATTTTGAATGATGGATCAGGAGAGAAAGGCATATAACAAACGCAAAAACTATAATAAACCAAGGAAATGTAACTTGAGTTAAAATTAAATAAATTATAAGTAAAAGAAATAAATATAAAAACATTCATACTTAATTACAATATTTACAATCAGGCAAGAGATCTCCGAGCCCAGCCCTTTTCCCCACGTGTGAAGGACAAAGCGAGACTCTAAGAGATCCCAGCGCTTCTATCTCAGCTGCGTCATCGGCATTACCAGTCCGGCGGAGACTGAGAGAGGGCACTAAAGCCACAAACACTCATGACTTGAGTGGAGAAGCTGGCCATTGCCAGAACTCCAGTAACGTCTTTACAAAAGATCTCGAGGCCACTGCCGTTTCAACCTTCGAGGAGGATTGTGCCATGGGGTTAGGATGGTGGATTAGGTTCAGGTGAAAATTTGAGAATCGGGATGGAATAACGTCAAGGATATAAGGGATGTAAAGGTCATGATTTAAGGTTTTGTTTGTAAGATAATAGGGAGCATTGACTATTATGCGGAGGACTTTAGACTGAAAGGATTGGATGCTCGAAAATTTAGTTGTCCCCCACAGTTCAAGTCCGTAGGTCCAGATGGGTTTGAGTATAGTCTTGTATATTAATAGTTTGTTTTCTATTGAGAGATTGGATTTTTTGTTAAGTAGTCTGTATAGCTGGCCAAATCGTCGGTTAAGTTCTTGTCTTTTAAGTATAGTATGAGGGTTCCAAGCTAGCTCACTAAATATTATCACATTAAATATAACAAATTATACTAAATAATGGGAATATACGATCAATATGAGAATCATAAACCTATTGATTTATTTTTAGAGTATGATAAAAATGATCAGCCAGAGCAAAGTTTACCATAGCAATTTATACTCAATTGTAATTGTATATATAGTAATATTACTACTTCATCGATTTCGAACAAAAAAAAAATGTATTTCATGTTATTGAATCCGTCTTGTTGATGTTTTCTATATAGCAGTTTTCTCAATGTAAATTGGTTTGGTCGGTAGTGAGTGATCATACATTAGTTCTGGAGCAACAGCCATATTAGCAGCTGACAAATTTAGAATATAATTTGCATTTTGAATTTTAATTCTATCGTTTTTATCATTTTTCTCTTTTCATCTTTATTTTAGCATCATCTTTAGCATACATGTCTTCATCTTCATCCTCAAATGTTCTAATGCTAGGGATGTCTTTTTACTTTCACATACTTTCAGAGGAGTTTCATACAAACTAAATCTTATTTTGTCGAAAACCGATTTAAAACAATGATCGTTATTTTCACAGCTTTAATTATATTCTGGTACTTGTGGCAGTGTTAAGAAGCGCGTACTTTTTCCTGTTTCCATCGGCCACTTCCTTATCTAACACCATTCTCTGAAAGATCAAATATTTCCTTCTCATTTAATACTAAAATCTCGAACTTCTTCTTCAAAAGCTCTGAGTAAGCGGATAATCCTTCCAAGTTATGAATATCATAATTGAGCGACTGTTCTTAAGTCATTAACGTACCTTGTAAAGAAAACGCGGATCATTCTCGGCTTCTTCTTACTTTCCATTTTGAACTCAGTCAAAGAACAAGAAAACAGAGTTCTCAATAGGTCCTGTCACAGTCTCCACTAATGTTCCGTAGCGGTCAATCTATAACTAACCGTTATATTTGGTCCCTTTGTTCAAATAAAATAAAATTTAATACCCTGATTGAAATAAAATTCACTTTTACTCCAACACAAAAGAGCTTTTAGAACTTTTAAACTTTGTTTGTTTATTTAGGCTTTAAGGTGTAAAACCCTAGGGTCATCAACGCCTGTGAGTCGGTTATATTTGATTCCTTGTTGCTTAATACTGCTGATATATCCGGTTTTAGAGATAATCGATTTAGGCTTGAAGTATAATAAGTGCGTTCTTGGAAAATATGATTGATTGTGAGAGGACTATTGTAGTATCGACAATTTGGTGGTGGCTGCTTAGTGATGAGATGTACATGAGTTAGGTTCGTGTGTCCTATTCTT
Source organism: Nezara viridula (assembly GCA_928085145.1). NCBI lineage: Eukaryota > Metazoa > Arthropoda > Insecta > Hemiptera > Pentatomidae > Nezara > Nezara viridula. Next base: position 34,664,493 of record OV725078.1, read on the forward strand.
AACCTGGTCACGGCGACATCCTCTCTACGATTACGGCGATTTGATGTGGTCCAGGGCTTCACTGATTTTTTAACAACTTTTAATTTGTTAGGTGGGCTTTCGTTCCACATAGATTGCCAACAATCCAATATTTCTTTTTTGAGAGTAAAACTCATTTCTGGATGGATCAGAATAGGAATATCTCGGTCTGGGATCGCAAGTGCATGTTTTTCTGTCGTATCTGCAAGCTCTTACTTACGTGACTGGGAACCCATATAAATCAAACTGATTTTCCTAAATTTTCATGAGTGTGAAGGTATTTGTGTATTTTAAGGATACTTGGATGTTTTGAGTACATATCATTTAAACCCTTTAATGAGCTCAAAGAGTCGGATATCAAGGCTATTGAAGCTGGAGTTATTGACTTACAGAAGTGGAGCGCTGAGGCTATTGCGTGAAGTTCTGTTGTGTATATGCTGCTTAGTTTATGTAGTTTTATTTAATGTGTGGAGTTATGGGTTACAAACGAAGAAGCTGTAGTATCATCGGATTTCGAACCATCAGTGTAAATTAAAAATGGTTCCGGAATATTTTGTAGTAGACGGAAAAATTCGGTTTTAAACTTTTTGACTAAATTTACAACACACACACACACACACACACACACACACACACACACACACACACACACAAGCACACACACACACACACACACACACACACACACACACACACACACACACACACACACACACACACACACACACACACACACACACACACGCACGCACACACACACACACACATATATATATATTTCACTGCAGAGCATTATATACTTTTCTTTAAGACAAAAGGTAACAAGTGCCAATTTGAGGGACCAATAGCCGGCCTTGGAAAGCAGTTCTCACCCTTAAAAATTATTAAGCTCGTAAAATGGCGAGGAAGCTGCCGTGTTTTTATTTCCTTCATTTCGACACCCCTCCCCCTTCCCACCAATCCCTTTCTTCGTAACGGATGGAAGAATATTTTTTATCATCTGGACCTCCCTTCAAATTTTCTCACTTCATTAATCAAGTCAGTCGCAATTGGATATATTTGATGAGTCTTATATTAACGGAAACGCTAGTGCACTCACATACGCAGTGAAATACTTCCACAACGGATTCCAACTGGTTTTAGTGAAAAGTTTTGACATTAATTCTTCAGAAACCATTTTATTTTATTTTATTTTTTATTTCACATTTAAATTATTCAGCTAGCTGTATACAGATTCTCCCGTTCTTATAACCTCGTTGTGTAATTTTTAAATTTCTTGACGAGAAGCCGCCTGATTCATATTGGTTTTTAATGTAAAACACGGCGAACAGAAGATAAAAGATTTCTATGAAGAACTACCGAGAGAGGAGAGAAATTGTAAACAATTCGTGTAAAATGACTTCATATTCTTCTAAACAGCATTTCCATTTTTATCTTCTGTGAAAATCCCTCAAGATATATAAAATAATCCGTACAAAAATTTATTTGAAAAATAATAATTTTTTAAGTGATGGTGGTGCTTTGCGTCTCGGATTTTGCTAATAGTAAAAAAAATAACATCAAGATAAGAACATATTGAAATGTACGAACATATTTATATCAGAACATGAAATTAGCTATATTGTTTTGTTTTTTTAAGTGTCAACATTGTTGTAAAACTAAACGTGGTAGTAACAGTTGCTATGTTTATTTGTTTATTAAGGCTTTAAGGCGTAAAACCCTAGGGTCATCAACACCTGTGAGTCGGTTATATTTGTAAAATCTATAGAGGATAATCAATAATTAACAATAGATAGAGTTATAAATAAAAAAGATATTTAAAAACATATAAAAGATGAAATATATTAAAATAAATATTAAAAAAAAGAAAGAACAATAAAATAAAAAGTATACCTTTTTTTATATTTTATTTAACAGTCTATGTATTTTAAGAAATTGTATCACTGTTTTTATATTTGATTGGTTGTTGCTTAGTACCGCTGATATATCCGGTTTTAGAGACAATCCATTAAACTTGAAGTATAATAAGTGCATTCTTGGAAAATATGGTTGACAGTGAGAAGGCTATTGCAATGCTAACAATTTGGTGGTAGCTGCTTAGTGATGAGGTGTACATGAGTTAGGTTCGTGTGTCCTATTCTTAACCTGGTCACAGCGACTTCCTCTCTACGATTAGGGCGGTTTGATGTGATCCAGGGCTTCACTGATTTTTTAACAACAGTTGCTATGTTTTATTCCCACAAAAGGGATGACATTAAAAATTGCTATGTTTTGGGGTGTTTAATTTTTATTCGGGTTGCCACTGGATAATTACTGATGATAATTACCCAGAAATGTTTAATACAAAATTAGTACAATATATTTGGATCTATAATATATAGATCGGTCCAGAATTAATTAATTGGATTTATTTTCTCATAGGCTGGTTTGTGTTGATCATACTTTCTAATTACACACATTACCTGTGATCATCATGATATAAATAGGTGGCAGAATTAAAATAACTTTTATTAAAAACTTAATCTATTTCTGTGTTTAATAAAGAATATATAGAAATTATTTCAGAAATCTTAATGTGCAAACACTACATACAATAAACTAAATAAAAAAACATGATTTAATAATGACTGTGCAGGTATGGTTTCAGATGGACTGAGAATTATTGAAATATTTTATAACATTAGGATTAGGAATTACAACTTAGCTATTATGGTATGTGAAGTGGTGTAGTTATGGTATGTTTCATCACTGCATCCGCTGATCCTAGGTCACTGTGTCAAGGCCAGATCCAAAAACTTCTCCAAGACTGTGTGGTCTATGTAGGGCCAAGGCTTCAGTCCCCAAGCCGGAAGAAAACATCTGACCTATCCTCCAGGGCGAAAATCCACATATAGAACTCTTTTCTTCCTTCTCGATTTTATAGAAAATATTCAGAGTAGGGAAAGGGTGGTTTTCATTGGTCCTTAACTTCGCCCTATTACTCCACAATAACTGGTAACACCCTAAAAGGAACCAGTTACTTAGCCCATTACTAGTTTTTACTCTAAGCCTTCCCTCGAGCCAGGTATAGGGTCGGTCCTTATCTACCTACTTTCTACCCTTGACGCTGTTTCTGATGACAGAAGTCGATTTCGTTCACCCTTGTTATCTACACCTCATAACAATTACGAAACCCCGCTATAGCATATCTTTTAGCAAAACTTCAATACATAGCACAGTCTATAAAATTTCCGGAATAGGTTTTGACTTTTCCTTCTATTGTATTTTTTTATCGTGAGACCTACATAAATATGTTTATTTAAGGAAGTAAATAATGATTAAGGAAACGTCAAGGGTGTGTTATGAAGTATTGGAATGCACCAAATTAATGCAAACGGGAAAGTAAAAATAATAGAAAAATTAACTATTGTTAAATGCAGATAAAGCTTCATAATATACCCTAATAATATTTATTTTGGGATACGCAACTATTGATTGGTAATCGTGAAAACTATTGGACAGCATTTACACTTTCTAGGATAATGGTCCATATAACATTCCAGTTTATAAAAACTCAGCTTTTTTTTTTTTTTTTTTTTGCAAATGTAATATTATCGGTATCGATTTTAATGGGATTCACCAAGAGATCCCTTATATATGATGTAATATTTTTATAAAAAATAAAAGAATAAATCTAATAATAAAGTGAATTAAAGAGGAAGAATGGGAGGAGAATAAATGTAATCAGGGAGATAAAGAAATCGTTTCCGACCCTGCCTTCAATAGAATCCATTGAGGCGAGGAATGCGAAAGGGATATTTGTTGATATTAACACAGCCTCCGATGAAAGAGGCCACCGGCATGCCAACCTCTCGGTAATAGCCCCTCGTCTCTTTTCTCTTGATCAATGGCAGGAACTTTTTTATTTTATGCCGCAGCCGGGGTCTATATTTATTAAATTAATCATTATATGGAATAAAACCGATAGCAGTTATAATTAATACAAATAGGCCCCGGATATATGATTAACTGTTATAAAACGCAATTTCGTTAATTATGATAAACAAATACTCACCAAATCGTCTATAAACATCTGAATGAAAAACCCACTTTTCTCGCATTCTGGAACACGATCCGGTAGCCTTTCTCATCCTCATCGATGGATCTAAATTACGTCGATTGGAAGCATTAGCTTTTATAACCAATGATTCAACATATATATATATATATATATATATATATATATATATATATATATATATATATATATATATATATTACTATTTCTATCGGTTCCAGAAGGGAAGGGATATATTTAAAGACGGAGTATTTACCAATATATTTAATTTTAATAAGCAAATCTAGTAGATAGCACAGACCCTATGCGATGCTGTACTACACTGACTTATAATTCATATCAGATTTATATTCTAAAGTTATTGTTTTACCGATTTACTTATATCTAAATTGTCGCATGTGAAAAAAAACATACAACTCAAATGGTAATCGATCCATTTACGATTGAAACATTAAAAATACATTTAATATATTGCATTTAGAATGCTATCGCGGCCATGACCAATCCCTCTAATACTTTCAAAATAGTTATTAATTAATTTAATGAGAAAACATTTTATTTCACGATAATTAGGTCAAGATGAGAAGGAGCGATTCACGAAATTTTAGGTGGGTGCTAATAACTGGCCTAAACCTTACTTGTAAATAGAAATAAATTAATAAATATACGGTGAAAAATGACACAACCTAAATTATTTCAATACTATAGGTATAGTTCTATATAATACATATCATGAAACGAAATAATGTTTATAAGATTTGTATCGTTATTATTTTTTTTTCTTTTTGAAATTCTATTCCCCGAGGGGTACAAAAAAGTGAAGAGGCGCGATCCAATAAGGGCAGGGGATCCAGAGCCAATCCATCAGCACAGCTGGTCACCGAGAGCCATGAATAATAATTTATCAAGCCAAACGATTTATGGTCTTCCCTTTATGTATGAGGACAAGAAAGACCTTATGAAATCCTCAGCTGCGAACGGCCGTAAAAAATGGATCTGCGAAGGTTGAGTCACTCACTTTCAGTATTGCGATAAAACAATGAATGATCAGGTACCTGGTTGTTTTGTAACGTCGTCATACGTACCTCTGTCGTCGGGACAGTGAAGACATGTCGAAAGAAAATAAGGAAAAGTATTACCTGCTTGGTTGCATAAAAAAAAATTAATTATTTACCTTCGGCTAGTGAGGGAGGATGAATAGGCCATTGAGGAACACAATTTAAACAACTGATTGAATATATACAAATTAATATATTACACGATTATATATGCATTTCCTTTGTTGTTGTTACATGTAATAATACCGTGTAAAACGTACCTACAATATAGTACAGAATATGTAATAAAATAAAATAAAAAAATTTTTTCCTCTTGGCCTAACAGACCTAGAAGATTTTCGACCTCCTAAAACTGTCTTCTCCAGCTCTGGCTATCTCGGGCCACAGCTTGCTTCACGACGATCTGTATGCACCTCAATAACATCTTCGTTGATTCTATCTATCCTTCTGGTTTTGGGACTCCAGATGGTCTCTTTCCGCCTACAGGACTGTTTTGCACGAAGCGGTAGAGATGCCAGCTGGGGAAATGCCCATGGACTTGATCCTAAGGGAAGACGCCATTAAGTTCGATGCCAAGAGACACGGGGTACAATCTCTCCCAAAAGGACTACGACAGAGGGCAGAAGAAAGACTAGGGAATTGGAAGACGGTGTTAAGGGAAGATTTACTCGAGGGGTGGAACAACGGAGAAGAGATCAACCCTCAGAAAATTCTTCTCCACTGTTTATTCAAGATTAGAGGTGAGGTGGGTCCAACCTGACTACTGGTCTTCTCAAATCCTCACGGGACACGGGGGGGAGGGGGGCACAGAATATTAACCCCCGGTGCCCTACATGCAGGGTTTCTGACACTGCGGAACACGCTGTGCTGACATGCGCAGAAATGGACCAACACCGAACCTGCCTGTACTGGAAAACTGGGTTATAACATCTTGGAGAAGAAGATCTTTCAGGACTGATGGCGGAGGATTACTACCCTCACTTTGTGAACTACGTGAGGAGGTGGAAGGAAGTGGAGGGGCCCAACCCACTTCAAATTGGTTTTTGTATATCCTTAATCTTTTTTTCTGAATTAATCTTTTTAAGAAAGCCTAGTGTTTTGTTATTACTCTCTCGCACGCTACCTAGTGGTTGGATGCAGAAACACAGATAACCTTCGCAGAAATTTAGATCGCCCTAAATTAGAAACATCGCAGTGACATGATCTTGTCATTTGATGTAAGAAGTTGCGTTTTTACCAGCAGAAAGGGTGTGGCTTGTTTTTTTGCGTTACATATGAGACCTCCTCGTGACTTAATAGAGTCCAATTCAATACAGTGTTCAATTCAATTCAAGTTTTTTTTCTTATTATTTCTCTAAAAATTAGTTTATTGCTTTAACACCCAGATTTTTGCTATCATTCGAGACTGACCTTGACTTTTCTTTAAATAATCAAGTTCAAGACAGGGAGGGGTACCTGATGTTACAAGAATAACCTATTGTATATGTATATACATATAATCAAAGCGTTCCTGTAATAAAATTAGCTAATGAAAATGGATAACTATATACATTAACCATGGCGGGTAGAGGAGAATAGGGACATTGTAGTGATGGAGCCTATTTTTCTCGCTGACAGCTGTTAATTCCGCTGACAAGAGCAAAGCAGTGGTTTTAGGAGATCAGTCCGCCAGAGAGGCGGACTGTCTATTTCAGCTCAGCCCAAAGCTTTCTCAATCATCTTTCTTTAAAATTATATGAATTAACATATTTTTTCTTAGAAGATTATAAAATTTATGTAATTAGAACATCATAGAGGTAGAAAAAAAACTAAAATTAGAAAATCCAAATCCAGCTGTTCATTGTATTTAATAAGCTGTAGAATAAAAATATTAAGACATTTTAAGGAAAGATAAATTCTTAAGGAACAATCAATATAAACTCGATTTCGACCTCGAAATTCTAGGAATAAAATAATAGAAATTATTGTTCCTTAATATATGCTGCCTTGAATTTCTGGGGATAAAATTCCAGCCATTGCCGGATTTAAAGACAATGAATCCTTCAATCCAGCTCAAATAGATTATTTTGTCAAATCATAGCATTAACTGAAATTTAACATCTATGTATTAAAAAAAATAGATTTTTTGATTTTTGAGAAATAATCTTTATTTTTCTGTTACGTTTAATATTTATGAAGTTTATCTCTAAATATCTTTACGAACTATTTTTGTTTTCTGCGGCTCACAATGGTGCCGAAATAGCGTTTAGAGGAACTATTAACGAATGAAGGAGAAGGAGAAATAAAGAACTGCTTACTGTAACTGGTCAATCGAGACCTCATAACATGAAGGCAAGAAGGTTAAGATGGGCGAGGCATGAAGCTCGCAGCATCCATCAGGAAGCCTCTACACAACCATGAATGCCTCAACACAAGGCATGAGATCACCTGGAGTACCAAAAACCAGATGGATAAAAGCTTAAAATTCAAAGCCCATACCTCCAGAGAAGTAAAAAAGAATATTTAAGGAAGCTAAAAATGTACAAGGTTTGTAAAACCAAGAGAGAAAAAAATAGTTTTCCATTTTTTATTACAACATATATTTTTTATACAACATTATATCTTAGGCATGTTTTAGAATGTATACATTAGACTCTTGCTTATTCGTCCTCGTCGGGACCGAGACATAGCCGATTAAGCGAAACAACCGGTTAATACGGAGGGTATAAAATATTATATAACTTCTATTGAGCGGGAAAATCAAAATACAACACACAACTTAGGAAAAACACAGTAACACAATTGAGGGAAAAAAAAAAACGTAGTACACAAACAAAAACTTCGACTAAAACCTTTCCAAGAAAATACGCCATGTCTAACGTCGGTAATATACGCAGTTACAGTACTTAACACTGCTGCGTTAGTAAATATGCAGTATTTCTTCATTTCTTTTTACATTTTTGTTTGAAATAAATGAAGGATAAGGATATTGTTTCCAGAATCAATTTTACTTTGAAAATAGATTTGTTTTATTGAGGTCAGTCAATTGTAAAAAAATAACAAACAAAAATCTTTTTGTCTACACTTCAATCTATTTAAAACCCATCGAACCGCAACACTACAAAAAATATGTTTATAACCAGTGGTTTAGAATCGCTTGAAGTTATAAGTCCGATTAAGGATGTTAAAATACTTTTTTTTCTACCGGTTAATCATAATAATTAATTACTGGTTAATGGGGAGAGCCGGTTAATCGGGAGCCAGTTTAGCGGGAGTCTGTATTGTATATATAAACTTTCACAATTAAATTCGTTTTCGAATTTCCAAAGGCGGATTGTACTTTTAAAATTCTCTCATAAACCTTATATTTTTATTTACATTTTCTACCTCCTTTCCTCGATCCCTTATCTCTTCTCTTTCTTTTTCATATTCATACAGCTAATTTATCTAAACCGCTTTACAATATATATATATATAACATTATTATTACATGTTTTCCCTATAACTTTAAATGTTTATGTATAATAAACAGTTTTGTTCCATAACGTAGTTTTACAACAGTTATTCTCCTGTTTTACTATTTTCGTAGCATAGAAGCATTATAAAACATGACTTTCGAAAACAAGTTCTACTGTATTTGATTAATTCAAATAATATGATATTTGTTCTTAAATTTTTTTTTCATCTCAGATCGACTTACAAACACATTGTAATGTAGCGTATACCTTACAATCCATCGGTTTAATGCATTCAAAGAATCGGACAAACTATAATATAAAACGAAAAAAATAAATAATAGATTCTTGACTATAGACTAATAGATTACTATAGACTAGAATAATAGATTCTAAACATATTTATTTAACAATGAAACAATCAATTTTTCTTCCTCTAACGAAAGTAATAATACATTAACTTTATTTAGTTGTTGTTGTATGTACACTTTTTTTGCTATTTTTATTATTGTATAATTTTAAATATTTTAATATTTGTCATTAGTAAGTAGAGATTAGGTCAGGAAAAATAATTAAAAAATATAAGAGAAATGCATGAAGGAAGGAAAAGAGAGAGAATGGAGAGAAAAAAGGGAAATTAAATGTTAAAGACAAAAAAATTAACAAAAAAAAGACTAATGTATTTATTATACTCATAATATATATTATATATTATATATTAGAATATAGAATATATTATATAATATAATATATATTATATATTCAAATGGTACTGTATATTTATATATAAATTGTATATATTGTCCATTACAATTAATATGTATTCTATGTATTTAGCAACCCGATATAATTGGGCAGCATTCTTTTATGAAAATAAAGTGTTTCCATCCTTAGGAATTTCTTGGAAGCTTAGAATCAAAGATGTAGGGATCTTCAATGGAGATGCATCAATAACAAATACATTCAATGAAAACGATATCAATTTACATAAACGATTCCAATCAGTTGTCAACAAGCAACGTCAAAAAAAAAAAAGAGCGCAATTTTCAATTAGAATGTATAATCCGTGAAATCCGGCCATTTAGCCGACACGGATAAGCCTTTAAAAAAAGAAAAACAAATGAAAAATCGGAGGAGATAAAACCCCCTTCAGTACATGCGCTTTGACAACAGTTTGAGATTGGCTGGTCAATTCCGTCCTCTAGGATCAAAGATAAAGCTTTATTGCCGATTGATGGTTTTTAATTTCCTTCTCATAAAATTAAAATATTAGATAATAAAATTGTAATTAATTAGAAATAAAAAAAGTCGAGTAAAATGGGCCTTTGTAAAATTTTATTTGTCACTTTTTCAAATGGACATAAAAAAATTACTGTCAACTGCTTGGGCTTATAAATGATACAATATATTATAGCAGCTCGGAAAGTAAAATGTCAAATCTACGAATGTTTATTTCATTTCATGACAATATTCACGGTGTTTTTTACAAATCATTTACTTCAATTTCCATGTGATAAAATTGTATCAATTAATTGTTAATGTAAACATTTTTTTAATCTAAATTTATACAACCTAATTTCGATTTTCCGATTGCACAAAAAAAAAAAAACGCTGCAAATTATTTCACAATGGTTTATTATTTCCAAACAATTATACATCTAAAGTAACATTACCTTCCTAATGACAAAGTAAAAGAAATGAAAAGTGATTCTAATTATTAGATTACACTTTTTTTTTTTTTTGTAATCATCATTCAATCTAAGGTTTTTCGAACAATAGTTGATGCTCCGTTCTATGTAACTAACAAAACCCTACACCATGACCTTAATATTCCATTTGTCCTAGACCTTATCCCAGAAATTTTTTCCAAATTTCACCAGAACCTTCCTATGCGGCCTTCCTATATTTTTCACAACCTGCAATTCAAATATTCTATTCAATCCCGTCTCACTAGATCTCGTACCTCCGACCTCTATCCACCTCCCCACCGAACTGCAGCGTTTGACAAATCCTTTATAATTCAAGCCGTCTCCTTCTGGAATACCATCCCTCCTGATATCCGACATGTACAATCATTTTCCTCATTTAAATCTCTCCTTTTTAACCACCTACTCCTTTCCCAACCCGATTGTTCAGGAAATGTAGATAAGAGAACATTTAAAGTTCCCCCAGAAAGGATTTTCTTTACTTATGCTATTTTATTTTATTATATAGTTTGTATTATACATATCAGAATGTTTTTAGTGTGATTGTTATATTTTTTGTTTTATTATTTTTTCAAAATCTTGATCTTAATAATAAATATAAATAATTAATTTTATGTATGGCCACACAGGCATTTATTCTGTATCTGTAATTTGTCCTAAAGGGACAACCGTCCCAGGATAGTAAAAAAAAATATTTTCATTTCATTTCATTTCATCATCCAAATCCCCTTCCACAATCTCTACATCACCATCCATCCTTACAATCCTTCTCGAAGGTTGAAGCGGCAGTGGTCCAGAGACCTTCTGTGAATAAACATATATTGGAGTTTTGGCAATGGTCAGATCCTCCACTCAACGCAAGTATGTGTGATTATAGCGTCTCTCCTCAGCCTCTACTGGTTCTTAATACCAGTAATGCGGCTCAGTGCGAGGCGCAGGGATCTCCTAGAGTCCTGCCTTTCCTTCCACGAGGGGGGTGAAAGGCTTGGCCCGGAGTTCTTCTGAGTGAATGGGTTCTGTAAATATTGTATAGTATGCATGTGTTTTAGTTGTTATTTTGGTTAGGTTGGTTCTTTTGTTTATATACATTTATTTTTATTATTATTAGTTCCTGTATTATTTATTGTAAATAGAGTGTGAGTATGCTTTCTAAACACTATTATAAATGTTCTTGATTGTGACAAAATGTAATATTTCTAAATAAACAAATACAAAAACATATCATTAGTAATATGCTAAATCAATGTACGATCAATGTTCAGTTGTGCCATCACCTGACACACACTTCCAGTTTTTAATCATCATTCAATCCTTCCAGTCTAAAGTCCTTCGAACAATAGTCGATGCTCCTTTCTATGTATCCAACAAAACCCTACATCATGACCTCAACATCCCATTTGTCCTAGACCTTATCCCAGAAAAATTCTCCTAATTTCACCAGAACCTTACTTACCACCCAAATCCTCTTGCACAATCCCTATCAAGCATCTCCCATCCCTATAATCCTCCAAGAAGGTTGAAACGGCAGTGGCCTCGCGACCTTTTGTAGATTGTATAAATTGGAGTTCTGGCAATGGCCAGATTCTTCACTCAAGACATGTGTGTATGTGGCTAAAGTGCTCTCGACCAATCTCCGCTGGCTTTAGTACCAGTGACGCGGTTGGGAGAGTAGCGCAGGGTTCTCCTGGAGTTCCCTCGCCTGATTGTATATAGGTATGCATGTGTTTTTTTTTTTTGTTTTTTTTCTTAGTTTTAATTTTCTTATTTTTTAGGTTATTTTATTTTATTGTCTATTGTATATACTTTTGATTATTATTTTGTTCTATTTATTTTATTTTTTTATACATATGGTGTGAATGTCATCCTACCTCACTATAACCAATGTCCAACAGACAAATTGTTATAATACTCAATAAAGAAATTTAAAAAAAAATTAATATGCTAAAAAAATAGCATTACTTCAGTAACACATTCAAAAGCCAAAAACCAAAACAAAGGGTATATATAACCTTTGCTGTATATCATATTAAAAACATCTGGAGACCATATCTTTGCTCCTAATTGTCCGAATTTAACAATTTTTGTTATTTTGGAAATTTGGAAAGTAAATAGTGCATATAGGTTCGTATGTGTTTTTTTTTTGTTTTTATTTATTTTAAAGTTATTTTATTCTTATTTATTGTTTATATATAAATTCTTTTCTGAATAATTTATTTTTATTTATTATACATACAGTGTGAACGTGATCTCTGAACACAGTTATAAATGTCCTTTGAAACAATTGTAACTTTTCTTAATAAACAAGTTAAAAAAAAATTGAAATTGTATTAATTTAATGTACGAAAAATTGTCTTAAACATTATTTTTAGTAAACAACTGAATAAAATAGACATAATTTTAATGTTTTCTTCAAATAACCATGATAAGTTCATTTAATTTTTGAGTTTTCTATGATCATGTGTGTTGAATAACATTACGAGTGATAATGTGATTATCACAGATCACAGATAAAATAAGTAATGATCCCAATAATTTTTTTTTATTATAGAATGTTAAATAATTAAACGTTATTAATATAAACAAACTTTGATTTACTAATGAGAATGCCAAATATTATATACAAAAATTTGTGAAACCATTAGTGAATCTCTATTTGTTAGGAGCACGACGAACTGTTATTGTATGCGCTTCAAATGCCACACGACAGCAGTGCCATCTATTGGCGTAGAAATGAACCAGAGATATCTACTGGAGTCCTACCTGGGACCTAGACCAGTGTGGCCAAAGGGCAAGACAGAAAAATAGTCCCAGTAATACCTATTGCCCTTGTGTGTGGCAGAATATTTTATTATTCGATAAATGAATATAAAAAAAATAAAACGTATTCCTCCCTACTTCAAAATAAGGGGATGCCAAATACCCTTAACACGATTCAAAGTTTATTTTACAAAGAACTGACGACCAAACCATCGTTCACTTTCGAAATGAATAATAACATAGGGCCTTATAATAAACGACGAATCTTCAATCATATTGCTGTATACTTTTTTCGAGACAAATGACAATTCAAATTGGTGGAGACAAAACTGATATAAGAAGAAATGCTAATTTCGAATATAAGACAATGCCCGCTTTACAAGGATATCATTAAGATAGTAGTCCTAACAGTTGTTTACAATTTCCAGGGACACGGAGTGCCATAGTAGCAACAGAGAGGAAAGGGCTACAGAGCGGTTAGTCAAGTAGAAGTTGGACAACTGGAACGGCAATTTGACTTGGGCTAGAAACTGTGAAGTGATTCTCTACTCTCATCCACCATCTGCCTCCACTGCTCATTTCTGTCTCTGACCATTTTATACAATGATTGCGTTTATTAAAACATATCATAAAATTTATCTGAAGAAACGTTCTCAACTAGTGTAATGTTTAAATTTTTTAATCGATTGAAATTTAAAACTGTATTAAAGAAATATATTCAGCAAATGTGAACAATTAGGTATAATGAAATGACAAAAACGGACTTGCGGAGATACTACCCAATGGTAGCAATCCATAAATATTCCTAAACAAGAAGATCACTAGGACATCTTCATTTCAGAAGCCTAGGAGGATTATCAGAAATTGAGGAAGCGACGATACTGAATACAAGTATGTTTTGATGGGACTGGAATTTGTCACGAAAGGATAGATATTAGTGTTGCCCAAATGCGAGACCGAGACGAGTCTTGGTCTTGCAAACTCAGTCTTGGTCATGGTCTTGGTCTTGCGCAAGACTTTCGCAACAGTCTTGCAGTTACTTATTAGCTTATTACCATAGAGATATTACTGTATTTTTTTAGATAGGAGAAACCTAACTAAGCCCGAATGAAAAATTAGAGGAGTTAAATGCAAAATTATATTGGTTATACCAATTATTAACATATAGTAACTAAGATTATCAAGTATTAGTAACTATTTTGCTTTAATTTTTACTAAAAAAATCGATTTTTTTTTTACCAGTCCTGGTCTTGCAACAGTTAGGCGGCCTAGGTCTTGGTCTTGCACTTTGCAAGACCAAGACCGATTTTTTGCAACACTAATAGATATCTAGTCCATACCAAATTAGCAACATATGGAACATTAAGGTTTTTATGAATGATTTTATTTGTGACAAAATTAAGGATTTTACGAAGGTCTTTGGATTGTAAGGATTGGATACGATATAAATTCGAGAGTTTGGTGGAGCCACAAATCTCACCCCCGTAGGTCCATATAAGTCTTGCTATAGTCATGTAACTGAGCATTTTGGTATTAATTGAAAATTTAGAGCGTTTGTGTAGTAGGTGTAGGAGCAGCCGGAATCGTCGAGCAGTTTCTTGTGTTTTCAGTATTTTATGCAGATTTATGTTTTATTTAAATAAAAAAAAGTCTATAGATCAAGACTATTTGTTATTAGCAGAGCCCGTATTTTCATGCAGTAAAAATTCACAAAATCTGGAATGTAATCTGAAATATAAAATCGTAAAATATTCAACAAAATAAAATAAATATTTTTGTTTTAAAACACAGTATTTAAAATACCAAGTATTTCTTGTTTTTCAAAACACAGTGGATTGTAATCACAAAGTATTTTAATCGTTTCAAGAAAAGGCATTTCAAACACAAAATACAAAAAAAAAAAAAATTGTATTTTAATTACAAAAACATGTTGCTAAAGCGCTCTTGCTCAATCTCCACTGGGTTTAGACCCAGTGACGCGGTTGAGAGAGAAGTGCAGGGATCTCTTGGAATAATTCTTTTCCCTCTACAGTTGGAGGGACAAGTCTGGCTCGAAGTTCCCTCGCCAGACTGAAAATAGTGTATATGTATGTGTTCTTTTTATTTATTTATTTTTAGGTTATTTTATTCTTATTTATTGTATACATATATATATATATATATATATATATATATATATATATATTATTTTTCTGTATAATTTATTTTATTTATTGTACATTGAGTGTGAATGTGATCTCTGAAGACTATTATAAATGTCCTTTGAGACAGATTTTTCAATAAAAAATAAATAAATATTACAAAAAACAAAATACTAACTGGGGAACAATCAGTCTGTAATACATGGTACGAAAAATGTATTTTTAAATATTTCATTTGAAACACTACTCAGGTCTGACATTAAGTATGCTCCAAAAAAGTTTCCAAATATTCACTCAAGACATTCTATCACACTAAAGTGATTTAAAAAAGTTTTGAACTACAAAAAAAGAATAGAAGATGAATTGAAAATTCAATTCAATTATTAATTTTTTTTTTATAAACAAAAATAATTAAATACTGGAGGAAGTTAGTCGACTGTTCTACATATCATGTGTGATAAATATTCAGGACGCAGTCATTATTAAACTTTTTTTTTTTATATAAAAAAGTTTTATAATGAATGCGTCCTGAATATTTATCACATACACACACACACACACACACACAAAATTAAATATAATGTAGCGTATAAAAACGAAAACTATATATGCATACATATTTATAGTTAAAAAACAATATAAAATACTTGTTAAGAACTAAAATATTAAACTGATATAAACTTTCAAGTAGTATACAATAAAAAATATTCAATATTTAAAAAGTATAACTGTTTAAACTATTTTCTATGGATGACAAATAGTCAGGAGGATATGCAGTCTAAATTTTAATTTATTAAATCTAATTATTATTAACATATTTGTAATAATAGAAATATGCAATTACATGTATTTATTATAAAATATGCAATAGAAAATTTGACTAATTTGCATCTGTGAAAGTCTCCCTACCAACAATGTATGAGATTGTAAAAATATCCTTGTATATGAAGCTTACATAAATAAACAGTTAGAAAACGAGAAAAAAGACAGTAAAACTATAAATGTACCATTACTAATTAACTAAAAAAAAAAATAAAAAAGAATTATTATTTACATCCAAGCATCATTATGTAATTATTTACTTATCTTAAAATTAATGAGAGTATACCAATACTCTGGTTCAATCGTATAATAAATTATTCATAATTAAGTAAAATATAATCAAGGCAAATACACATAGAAAAATAAAATCATCAAATTCTAACTTAAATATTTAAAAACTATATAAATTATAATATTAAAATAAGATATTTAATACAACATAAGTATAACATAAGAAATAGAATGCTAAAACTAAATTTTCTCTCCATTATCCATAATCAAAAGCAGATAATCGGAAATGAGGAAAAAGATGATGAATAATAATTGAAACCGATAAATATCTCTAGAATAAATGAAATATAATTTGAGCAGCTTATAGACCGCGGTTACCTTTGTACTTAAAGAACAAGCATTCTTCAATAAAAGTTTCAAGAGACCTATTGCTTGACAAACAATTACAGAAAGAAAAAGAAAAATTCTAACTAATCTACGTTTATCTTTTCACTGAACTCTGTGCACCTCTTGATACCTTTTTATAACATTGGTTAGGGACGAATATATAATAATTGGGTTTTAGGTATATTTATATTAAAACAGAATGTGTATAAATATTATTAATTGAAATAATTAAAGGTCGATGATTTTTTTTTATTTATCAGTTATTTAATTATGTTGGTTATTTATCGATTATTTAATTATTTTTGTGATCTACTTCGTTTTTATCTATATTTCATGTCATGTCGTGAGACCATTCTTAATAAATTTTATATTACATATTTATTACAATAAAGTTTCTTTTTAATATTTTTTTTATCTTATTATGCCCGTCATATTTTCATCTTAGTTAAGATCTAAGTTAACTGTCTATAAACAACTTAACCTTACCTATTTTACCCTTTTTGTACTTTTTCTTCTTATAAGCCCTGAAGGAGGCCAATAATGTTGGCTGGAACGTAAAGGAAACAACGTCACATTTTTGTATTTGTTCGGAAAGACAATTTTCCATAACTATAAGCTATTCAAATTTGTTTCTTAGTAACTAAATTATTTAATAAACAAATTGACATGGTGCCCTAAAGGAGGTAAACCAGCAATAGTGCCCACTTGGTGTAATTATTCGCTCCAACCCAGAGAAACCTTTTCCTCGATTAAAAATATAATTCACACTTAGGTATTGAGCAAAATAGAAGAATTATAAATTTACTTACAAAATCTATTTCGGTAGTACACGATATAAAAGAATGTGTAAAAAAATGACCGTTTTATCAACCAATATTTGTATTGTTATTTCTTTGATATAAAATACAACCAATACTCAAAGTATAGTCCATTGTTATCTACCGTCATTAGCCATCTGCTAGCCAATTGCTCGATCCCACGCTGATACCATTCTTTGGGATGGCTGTCAAAGAATTCTTGGGCCACAACTTCAATTTCCGCAAAATTACCAATTTTATTTCCTTGAAGAAAATGGGCCATGGATCTAAATCAGTACTAATTCGATGGTGCGAGATCTGGACTATATGGTGGATGAAGCAGGAGTTTTTGAGGCAAGGGTTTTTAAATAAATTTTCACGAATTTCTAACCTCTTCGCTAATTAGTGAGGAGTAAGTTCTTGAGGGACCAGTCTACTGCTCTTTTTCACCTTCCCCATGGAGAATAGATGGCGACTAACAGTATCTTTCGAAACACCACATTTCCTGCAAGTTCGCTTGTACTTGTGGACGGATGTGATTCAACAGCTTCCTGAAGAACCTCATCAATATCCATTATTGATCGCCTAGAGCCCTTCTTTATTTCTAACGTCATATCTCCACTGCTAAATTTTTCAAACCAACGCATATGTTTGTGTCCTTACGTATAAATGAAAAATATTCAAGTTAAAGAACACATTTTCATTTAAATTTGTTTTTTCAACTAGGATGCTAAATGGGAGAGGAGTTGGCCGTTAAGTTGAGCGGTTTGATAAAACACGCAAGCATTAATCGTTGCCTGCCTTCTTTTATTTATTTTCATTTGCAATTACAACTAAATTTGAGATATTGAAAAAAAAAACATTTTAAATATTAATAGGGTATACAAAGAAAATGACTTCTTATCAAATTCAAGATTCCAAAGGACTGTAAATATTTTAATCCCATTTAATATTTACCAATACTTAATAATTCCTTTAGAGCAGTCTCTAAGCTTGTTTAATTCCACTCGACTTCTTCAAAAAAAGCCTCAGTTTAATTATTTGTTTCAAAGAAGAAACATGACAGAGTCCTGTTTAAAATTATCTTAATTTTAAAGCATTACTCAAAAAAAAAAATTCACAGCCACTGAAGTAACTCGTGAAATAATCAAGGGAAAAAGGTCTTTGACCATCGCACTGCGCGGCGTTGGTTTGAAAAACTTAGCAGTGGAGATACGACGTTTCTAAAGGAAGAATGGTTCCGGAAGACCATTGATGGATATTGATAAGGTTCTGCAGGAAGTTGTTGAGTCCAATCCGTCAACGAGTACTCGCGAACTTGCCAGGGAGGGTGTTGTGTCGAAAGATTCTGTTAGTCGCCATCTAATCTCCATAGGGAAGGTAAAAAAGAGCGGTAGACTGGTCCCTCACGAACTTACTCCCCAGCAATCAGCTAAGAGGTTAGAAATTTGTGAAAATTTATTGAAAAAGCAACTATATTTGATATGAGATTCCTGCCTAATCCACCATTTGGTCCAGACATAGCACCATCGGATTACAACTTATTTAGATCCATATTTTCTTCAAGGGAAAAAAAATCTGATAATTTTGCGGATGTTGGAATTGCGGTCTGAGAGTTCTTTGACAGCGATCAGAATGGTATCAGCATGGGATAACAATGGACAATACTTTAAGTATCTTATATCAAAGAAATCATAATACAAATATTTGGTTGAAAAACGTAAATTTTTGTTATATACCCTATTATTTACCGAAATTTTATTTTATTTTTTTATATGTAGTTAAACTGAGGAATACGACCTAAATAGATATTTTTAAATTAAGGGTTATCGGGGTTACCAAATTTTACAAATGAATTTACTAGCGTAGATATACACTCAAGTAGAACATCATTCATTGTATGTAAATCCTAGTAATTTATATATATTTTTAATGGTCACCGAGTACCGTCTTTAGGAGCCATGGCACGCAGAAGGGTCAGGTATCTATTTTATTACAACACTAAGTCACACTTGTCGTTGAAGAGTTTTTCTAATTCCCCTTATCGGCTTCACTCCCCTCTCTTAAGCCCCTGTCCGTTATCCTCTTTCCTTCAGCCTTCGATCCTCTACCTACTACCGTCTCCAAACTCACGTTTATTTATATCATTTATTGGATAATTATGCTAAACTATAAATAACTATTCATGCTCTCATCAAAGGCATTTTACCAACTTATCACATTCTCAAATAATATTTATAAGTAGAGACAGTTTTTTCGTGGACCCGGAAAACGTGCAGCAAAAAACTCAAAATGTGCAAAATCGTGCAGTATAAATCCAAAATACGTATAATTGTATAATTAACTCCTAAAAACTTGTAAAATCATCAATATTGTTTAATTTATAATATTTATACATCGAAATATTATCAGATCTTGAGTTAACCGAGATATAAAAAAAAAATCTGAAATTTAACATTGAAAATGAAATTCCAGATTATAATCAACTATTATAAGAACGATTATTATCAAATAATGAAGGTCATTGAAGGTTTGAAAGAATAAATGAAAGCAGGAATTATAGGAGCCTACTTATATATCACATAGGTCATACCAATTTTAGATATATAACGTTTATTAAAAATAATAATGAAAACTTTTTTTTTAATAGAGATGAAGTTTCTACTATTATACATTTCGAAACGTTTTTGTTAAAATTAAAAAAAAAAATTGAAATAGACTGTAATGTTTAAATTTTAAAGTGTTCACAAATTAGTGTTGAAGCTGTTGTTTTTGTATACCACTAAAAATATATTTTTGGGGATAACGTTCTTTCTAAAAAACATTCAATTCTTTGATAAGAATATTTTTGTTATTACTTGTTCCCCAATAAGTGTCTGTCAGTGATTTCCTATCACTTGATTGATTCATAAGGTGTATAGAACTTTCTCATCAAATTTTTTGTCATCACATTTCAAATCGGGGTATTTTTTTATCCAGATTATAATTTTTGAACGGGAGACTAGATTTTACATTCAGCAGTATAACTTTTTTTTTTATAAGAATGAAATTTCTAAAAATCAATTGAAAGCCAGTAGTGATGAACGATGAGTGAGGATTCAAGCCAAAACAATAACTATAAATGTCTTACTAACAAAGCAGCTAATTCTAGGAAAGCAGATTTTTGTTATCCAATACTTTAGGCAAATTCTATTCCAAGAAAAGATCTCATTTGTGTTTATTTCTTCCTTTTGTAATGAATACGATTTTTGTTTCACACAGAATTATTTGCCTTCTTCATATTTTTTATATTTTGAATAATGAATTTAATTTGAATAATATAGTAAAATAAATATTAAAACACTCACTTATACAGTTGTATTTATAAATAGTATAATTTAGCACAAAAGTGCAATTCAATACAACAAAAACTTCGTGCAATACAAAATTTAAATATATTATTCTACAGGTTCTGAAACGACTATCTGTTCGGGTCCGGAGTTTTCACACGCAAGCGAATAAAAAGTGCAATAACATGAAAATACTCTAGTTAAAAGCAATCGATTTGCCAATTAATGAACATCATGTCATTTCCAACGGAAATAGACATTACATAGCATCTTATAGGTACATAAAGTTTGAAATTGAATCACTCTTTCAAAATGTACATACAACTTTTTTATCAGCAGTTGATTTATTATTTCATATATATATCACGTTTAGTAAAACATTGGGAGGTTTGTACATGGAATTCAAGCCACAGCGAAAGTTTCACAATTTTCACTTTGATGGTTTCATGGTAATAAAAATAATAAAATTAAACATTTCATTTAATTTATACCAATTCTTGTAATAAATAAAAAAAGTTTGTAGTTTTCCACAAGGTAAATGTTGAAATGATCAGAATAAAATAATTAGTGCTGCATATATTTATAATTAAGTGAATTGATTAAGCTATACGTCACGTTAAAAAATATTTTAAAATTTAAATATCACATTAAATTATAATGAGTTATAAAAATAATTAAAGCATCGACATCCATATTAATCCAAATAATAAGAGATGTGATATAACTATCACCTAAAAGCAATCAGATGATAATTTCACAGTATGTACTTATACTTACATTTATAAGCGAATTAAACAACCAGCCTTCTCAAAACAAATTTAGTTCCTACCTCCCTCTGTAATCAAAATATTTTAGAAGACTTAATTGGGTTTGCGGTTAAATAAATAACGACTCGCCAAAATCACGACTTCCCCTTAACATTTTCATTTAACTTCCAAAATTAAGAATAAATAAGCCCATTTAATGTAAATTTAGAGATGTTTTTCTGCATTTTTTAAAATACATCTCTGGTAGTATAAATATATCTTAAACTCTAATTAATGTATTAATTGGTTTACTTTGTAGTGAAGTATTGTGTTTTTAGTTTATACTTCATTGTACATTATTATTCATAAAAACATAAAATTGTTGAAGAGAAGTTGGTTGGGGTGTTTAGTCAATGAAATGACAAAGTAAAAATAAATAATATTTAATAGTTAACCGTTGCATTATTAAGGAAAGAGGTGGCGGTCATAAATATACTAAATAGTGGCAAAACTATTTTATTAAAAACCAACGTTTCAACCGGACTTTGCAGGTCTTCTTCAGGGCTAGAACGGACAAGATACAAAAAGATATAGAGAATTGTGGAAGTTTACATCATATTTAGATAAAAAATTATAATCAATGTGAATAAACTTATTAGTTAAAATTAGTTTTGCGATGTATGGTCTCTTATTTCTATATTCATATTTTACTTCTATGCACGTTTTACTTATTTCATTTTTGTTTTTATTCACAATGTGCTCCTATCTATAATTTCTTAATTCTATTTTTTAGGTATATGTATATGTTAATAATTTATTATTTCATAGATATAGTATTTTCTCTTGTTTCCATATCTTCAAATTTTAAATACTGTAATTTTCCATTTTTTTTTTTACTTTTACTACTTAACCCCCCCCCCTCACCATTAGCCAACCAGGTAAACAAATTTCCCCAATACTTACTCTTACCTTGGTTTTCCAGTTCTAAGTGAAACTCCTTGCCGAACACACCTGTAAGTCTCTATCCTCTATTCTACTAATTTTATTTACTTATTTTTTGTTTTTCTTCTCATCCTCCACATCCCTTTATGTACATTATTTCATATTATATCCTGTTTTCCTTTCTTCTAATCTCTCCAGTATATCTGTAGGAGTATATTCACAATTGCATATATTATATTTTATTATACTACAACAATTGTTAACATCTATTTACTTCAGTTTAGGATCTTGTTACTTAGCTTACTCTTGTTTATACAGCTTACTGTTCTTAATATTTTAAGTTAAAAGGTTTTGTCTAATGACATGTAGGTAGTAGGGATAGCCAACGATAGTCGATATTTCCCTTCCGATATTATCGACTACAGATATTATCCCTTCGATATTTTAATATTTGAATTTAAAAATAACATTTAAAACTATCGTTTTAAGAAAGCGCTAGGAATTATACATAGATGAATCTGATCTTTTGAAAAAAATACTGATCTTACCCGCTTCCTCAAGAATGTGGTTCGCAGTGGAGGAAAATACCAATATTTCGATAGTACCAACTATCCTAAGTAAATTTGAATAGCGCGCGTGGGACCCTTTCAACTCAGTAAACCAAGTTTGTCCAAATTTGTTAGTTAGAAACTTCTCAAACCAAGGCCACGAATTACAAAAATAAATCAATTTATGATGCAAATAAATTTATCTTTCGCTCGATCCAATCTATGGATGAATCGAAGGTATAATTGGTTGAATGAAAATTTCTGAAAAAAAAATATAATGGCGAAGATGGACAGGAACTAAAAAATTAATTTTACTTAAGAGGTTGGAAGAATTGATATTTCCAATTATTAATTTAAAGAGGAGAATAATACATTTTTTGACTCACCTATGTGCTAGAGAATCAATATTTATATTGATAATCATATTTCAAAAATATTTATAATATCGATGGAAATGTAGACTATAAATATTTCAATGCCGGTATTATGATGGTATCGATAGTTTTATATATATATATATATATATATATATATATATATATATATATATATATATATATATATATATATATATATATATATTTTGTATACATATCATTTCTATTAACGTCTACCAGTTTCTCAATATTCATATGTTATTTCTATTTTTTTGACTGAAGGATCCAATCAACTACTCTTCAACATAAACACTTCAGTCAACTATAGTATAAAATTATATTTTATGTATACTGCGCTTAATAACAATTCTTTAAATAAAAAATAAAAAAAATAATGTTTTTATAGTTAATGAAAATCGTGTTTAGGTTTTTTCCGTATTAATGGTTAACTATTTACTATTGTTTACTTATATAATATTGTATTGTATTTACCCAATATTTTCCCTTTGGCAAAGATTATAATTCCAATTTACAACTTATCCAAAATTATTAGGATTCTATATGACTGAAAAGTTGTATGTTGTTTTACAGAATAGATGATACCAAATAAATTAACTAAAAATTCAAAAAATATTAATATATAATTTACAATTACTGAATAATTACGCACAGAAACTTATTAACGAACTTAAATTTAATTAAACTATTAACGAAATTTACAATTAGTGGATAGCCAATGCTATCACACAATTGTCCGTAAGTACTAAAATAGCAATTATTAATTGACATATTAGATAACGCTAGGAAATTGATAAGGAAACATTTTCTGCATTATTAGTAAAAAAATAATTTTGTTCATTAAAATATTTTATTGTTTTACTACTATCGGAAAATGAGAAAGATAAAACGTTTCTTTAGTTGTACTGCAAAACACGGAAAAGGAGATTCACAGAAGTTTCAAATACCAAAAAGCTGGTCACATTATTCAAAAATAAATATCCCCTGTCAGCTATAGATCAAAGGGATCCAACGCCAATTTGGCAGAATCCTAAAAAACAACGTAAGCTGGTAGATGAAATCCAAGAATTGAAAAGCTTGTGCATAGCTGACTGAATTCGGTCAAACAACAATTTTAAACTGCTTTTCCTTGTTCAGAATATAAATATTTTATTTGACTGAACAATAAAATAATTTTTTGGAACTTCAGTTACCATTCTTAATTTCAGTTTCATATACTCTTCTAAAAACTACGAATGCCTCAGTAGCCAGGAACCGCATGAAAGTAAAAAAAAAAAAAAAAACAACAGATGGATACATCAAATCAACAAAGCTGAATAAAGAGGGGAGGATATGATGAGCTAAAGATATACAAGGTCTGTAATCCAAACAGAAAAAAAATCAAATTTAAAATTATACAGCCTGAATATCATAATTTTAAATAACTTATTCAGGACGTTTCAGTTCTTAATATCCAAACTCTAGAGGATGATTCTAAACATAATTTCCAACAAAAAAGTTTGCATATCTTGCATGGGCCGACTCCGAATGGAAAAGGATTTTTTTTTTTTTTTTTTTTTAAATTTCTTTATTGAGTATTATAACAATCTGTCTGTTCGACATTGGTTATAGTGAGGTAGGATGACATTCACACCATATGTACAAAAAAATAAAATAAATAGAACAGAATAATAATCAAATGTATATACAATAGACAATAAAATAAAATAACCTAAAAAATAAGAAAATTAAAACTAAGGAAAAAAAAAATAAATAACATGCATACCTATATACAATCAGGGGAGGGAACTCCAGGAGAACCCTGCGCTACTCTTCCAACCGCGTCACTGGTACTAAAGCCAGCGGAGATTGGTCGAGAGCACTTTAGCCACATACACACATGTCTTGAGTGAAGAATCTGGCCATTGCCAGAACTCCAATTTATATAATTTACAAAAGGTCGCGAGGCCACTGCCGTTTCAACCTTCTTGGAGGATTATAGGGATGGGAGATGCTTGATAGGGATTGTGCAAGAGGATTTGGGTGGTAAGTAAGGTTCTGGTGAAATTTGGAGAACTTTTCTGGGATAAGGTCTAGGACAAATGGGATGTTAAGGTCATGATGTAGGGTTTTGTTGGATACATAGAAAGGAGCATCGACTATTGTTCGAAGGACTTTAGACTGGAAGGATTGGATGCGCTTGATGTTAGAAAATTTCGCTGATCCCCACAGTTCTAGTCCGTAAGTCCAAATAGGTTTCAGTATTGTCTTGTAGATCAGTAGCTTGTTTTCAATGGAAAGTTTAGATTTTCTGCTTAGTAGTCGGTATAGTTGGCCGTATCGTCGGTTGAGTTCTTGTCTTTTGAGTCTAGTATGCGGGTTCCAAGTTAGTCTTCGGTCTAAATGAAAGCCAAGATACCGGACTGTGTCTGAATAAGGAAGCTGGATGGAATTAAAGAGTACTGGTGGACAGGAATTGCGTCGGAGTGTAAAAGTAATGTGTTGGCATTTAGATTCATTAACTTTAATGCGCCAGTTATTACACCAGTGCTCAATCAAGGTGAGATGACTTTGGAGATTTAAGGATGCTATTTCGGGATCAGAGTTGGATGATAAGATTGCGGTGTCGTCAGCGAATGTTGCAAGAAAAGTATCGGGATGAACAGGGATGTCAGCAGTAAAGAGGATGTAAAGCACGGGACCGAAGACGCTGCCTTGGGGAACACCGGCTTTAACGGAGTAGATATTGGAAAATTCTGTTCCACAGCGAACTCGAAAGGAGCGGTCAGAGAGGTAGGATCGGAGGACTAGGTACAAGGACTGAGGTAAATGGATTTTAAGCTTGGAGAGCAGTCCGGAGTGCCATACCCGGTCAAATGCCTGTGCAATGTCCAGAAAGGCACCCGAACAGTATTCCTTGTTTTCTAGGGCTGAGGAAATATGATCAACAACTCGGAGTCCTTGTTGAACAGTAGAATGTTGAGAGCGAAAACCAAACTGATGGGAAGGGATATTTTGGGATTCTATAATGGGTAGGATTCGTTTCAAAAGGATCTTTTCAAAAATTTTTGAAAGGATTGGGAGTAGGCTGATTGGTCTATAGGATGTTGAGCTATTGAGAGGTTTTCCTGGTTTTGGGAAAAGGATAATAGTGGAGTGTTTCCATAACAGAGGGAAGTGGGTGGTGCGTAGGATACAATTGTAGATATATGTAAGGAATATGACTGCTTTGGATGGAAGTTGTCGAAGGATTTGAGGTGTAAGGAGATCATGTCCAGGAGCTTTACGGAGGATTAGTTTTTTTAATTGAAATTTTACTTCGGAAGGATGAATAGCTTTTGGGGGCAAGGAAAGTGGGATTGGTGATGTAAGGAGTTCTTCTACTGTTACGGTGTGGGCAGGATGGGATTCCGGATGTGAAATAAATGTATTGGATAGGTGAATGGCGAACTCCTCAGCTTTATCTTCGTCAGATGCTGCCCAGGAGCCATCACCTCGTCGGAGAGGATGGGAAATGCGGTGAGGATTTAGGATTTTTGTTGTGGTTTTCCAAAGGGAATTGTCGCGAGAAGAGAGGGAGGATAGGTAGGAGTTGAAGGATTGTGATCTGAAGGTGGCTAATTCCAGTTTTAATTGTTTGCAGTAGTAATTATAGGAGCAGCGGTCGGTAGGATGTCGGGTTCGTTGCCATAATAATCTGGCACGGCGTTTGGTGCGGATTAGGTTAAGGAGGTGTTGGGGTAGAATGGTCTTTATAGGAATTCTGGAGGAGTCTTTTGGAAAGGAGGCAGTCCAGGCGGCTTGTTGGATTGTGGTAGTAAAGGAATTTACGGCACTATCAAGGTCATCGGGAGTTTTGAGGGATATGTTGAGATCAATATTATCGGAGATTATTTGGCGGAAAAGGTCCCAGTTTACTGGGCCCCTAATGAATGACGGTGGAGAAGGTTTGGGAACAGGTTCAAGTGAAACATTAAGGATTAGAGGACTATGGTCAGAGGAAAGTTCATTTAGACGTGTAATGGAACAATTGAGGGGACTTAAGCCGCTGTGGATAAAGAAATCAAGAAGATCAGGATTACGGTTGGGATCTGTGGGCCAGTAGGTAGGAGAGTTGGGGGAAAGGAGGTGAAAACGTTGGGAATTGAGTGCAGACAGCAGGGTTCGGCCACGAGAATTCGTGGTTCTGGAACCCCATTGTTGGTGCTTGGCATTTAGGTCTGCACCCAAGATGAAGTGATGTCCTAAGGAGTCGAGGAGAGAACTGAATTGGGCATTGGATATGGATCGGTTAGGAGGGCAATACGCTGATGCAAGAGTGACCGGAAAGGAGAAGGTTTTTATCACGATAGCGGTGGACTGTAGGAAATCATGTATTGGTAATGGGAGTAGGTGATGGGAGAGGGATTGGTGTACAATTACAGCAGTACCGGCATGTGCTTTTCCGTCAGGGTGGTCAGTACGATATGTCAGGTATTGTGGTATATTGAAGTGCTGTTTAGTGGTTAGTCGAGTTTCAGTAATTAGTGCCACATCAATGTTCTTGTCAAGTAGTAAAGTAGATAGTTCGTCTGTATGATTTCTAACACCATTCGCATTCCAAAGGAGAATGGATATGGGTTTAGGGATGTGAGTCATTTAAGGATTTTTCAAAGGAGGGATGAGGTGAGATACGAGATTCGTGAGGAGTGATATGAGTGGAGTAACAAGGGATTTGAAATCGGTGAGGAAAGATGCTAACAAACTTGTGAGATCTGTTGCATTTGAAGGAGGAGGAATATGAGGAATTTGTTGTTGGTGGTTAGGTATATTAGGATGAAGAGGATTTTGAGGTTGGGTTTGAGGTTGTTGTTGTGGCAGGGCTTGACATTTATCGGTTAAAGTCTTACCTCTAAGTAGTTGGGAGAATGATACATCATTGTTTACAATTCTGGAAGGCTCTCTCTCTCTTCTTGTTCTTAGTGCTTCATCTTGAATCCGGTTTTTCTGGTGTCTGGTTTTGAGATTCTTGTAAATTTGGCAGCCTTTGTAGTTGGCCGGGTGTCCCTCCAAGCATAGGGCACATACTGCTGGATCTTGTATAGGTTTGGTGCACTCTACAGATTTGTGCTGTTCACCGCACTTCACGCAACGCGGCAGATGGTGGCAATATGTCTTCGTGTGGCCATAGGTCTGACAATTATGGCACTGCACGATGTCTCTCTTGGGATATGGCTTCTCAACTTTCACCATTGTATAGTATATTCTTGTGATATCATATATTTTTTCGATACCTGGTGATGGCTCCAAGTCCACGAAAAACAATGGTAGTGGGATCCTATTTCGTAATCCTGGCTGCTCCCTGTCCTCCTTCAAAACGTTTGTTACCTGGCGTACATTGAAACCAAGCGTCGTTAGTTCTTCTTTAATAACTTCAGTGGGGGTTGAGGAATGTAAATTTCTTATCACCACTCGTAAAGCTCTTTCCTGCCTCAGCTGGTAAGTGTGAAAATTCGCATTTGTTTCTGATAAGTACTTCACTATTTTTCGGTAGGCTTCTGCAGAATCAGGTGTTATCTTGGTGTCATTGGTCCTGTTAAGGCATGAATAACTGCCAGAGCAGATTTTATTTAGTTGGGTGCAGAACATCTGGAAATTTTTTATATTTTTCACAAATATCGGAGGAGGCTTTGGTTCTCTGGGTATTGCTGCAGACTCCATTACTTCTTTGTCATTTTGAAGCACTTGGTAGGGGTTTGGAGTAAAGAAAGGTGATTCTTCAATCGTTTCTTGTGCAGACGTACCTGGTTGGGGCTGAGGTTCTGGTTCTGAAGTGTTCATTTTGGTCACTGGAGGTATTTCTCGTAGGCAGCGACGAGTCCTTTGTTTGGCTGGTGAGCTAACTCCGTCTGACCGAGACCTCTTGGGCACCTTACTGGCCATCACTTGCTGATCATACCGCATATCATAAGAGAAAAATAAATAAATAAATAAAAAAAAGAAAAAAAAAAATTTTTTTTTTTTTTTTTTTTTCTTAAAATAACAAAAAAAAAAGATGCCAACAGTAAATATCAACTGCTCTGATATACACTTTAACTGTATCACGTGAATAATCAGAGAGATTCCGCTATAAAATTGGTAAAAACTGAGAGAGGAGTTGAGGAGACAACCTTCTCATCCGGAAAAGGATTTAAGACAATTTTTGTGTTTTTTTTTAAGGTGGTCACTGTTGTTATTAAATAAGAAATAATTGCTCAAAAACTGCTCAAGATAATGCTAAGATAAATGCTAAGTGCAACATCTTAAAGTAGACAATTTGTTTTTGAGAAAACAGTGAATTAATTTACCATACTCAGCTTCCGCTGGATTTAATACCAGTGAAGTGATTGAGGGAGAAGCACAGAGATCTCCTGAAGCATCGCTTTTCCCTCCATAAGTGGGGTGACAAGTCTTGTTCGTAGTTCCCCTGGCCGATCGTAAATACTCGTAGTGTATATAATGCCTGCATCTAAGATGTTTATTTTTATTTTTCAAAGAACATTTTAATTATATTTAATTTATTAATTTTTATTTTATTATTATTATTACTTCTTCCCTTATTACTGTGATATCTTATCATAATGATATATTTATTATAATGACATATTTTATCTTAATATTGTCTATAGGAGAGATAAAGAGAGAAAGGGAAATTAAATGTTAAAAAAAAAAGGAAAACAAAAAAAAGTATGAACAATGAAAGGAAAAAAAAAAATTTATATATATATATATATATATATATATATATATATATATATATATATATATATATTATACTCATATTAACTAACCACTTCTTTATGTTTATATATAAGTTTATTTATTGTCCTACGGATTAACGAGTATGCCGTGTATATAGCAACGCAATATAATTGGGCAGCAACGTTTTATATTTTATATGAAAATAAAGTGTTTCTCTCTCTTGTTCTTATTTCGTTTCATATTATTTTGTAATTACTTTATTTATTTTTGATTCTGTAAATATGGTGTGGATGTGCTCTCTGAACTCTATTATAAGTGTCCTTAATTGAGACAGATTGTAATATTTATCAATAAACAAGAAATAAAAAAAAAAACATTACCACGGTCTTTTTTTTTTTAATTTCATTGATATTTACACCTGTATCATAAAATAAAAAAAAATACAACTAGTAAATGTGCACTCAGAAACATAAGAACATGAAATCTCTTAATGAAAAACTACCCACTGATAGAACTCAAATAATAAATTTACACAAGTAGATCACGAGGCCATCTTCTTTTCAGACGTCTCGGAGGGTTATCAGGGATCGATGAGGAAGCAAGTTTTGAAATGAGGGGGTTCTGACGGTTCTGCAGTTTTTATGGAAGGATAGGTATCCGGTTTGGGCCAAATCGGAAACATATGGAACATTGAGGTCACCAAGGTCAATGATAAAAAGACTTTCAGGTGGTCTAATACGAACGCTGTATTGCTGGAGTTACAGTACCCATGCCCGAGCAGCATATCATTATAATCCTGATTCGTGAAATAATTCAGTATAATGGTAGGCTTTGCGTAGTTAGACCTCCTGAAAGTATATTTTATCATTGATCGTAGTAAATTTAATCACTGTTTTCTCAAACAAAATTTTGTCTAATTTAGGATGGTGTACTTAGAATTTAATTTTCTTGGAACAGTTTTCAAACAATTCCTTCTTATTCAATAAAATATGAGACCACCTTAAGAAAATCAAAAGATTTGAAATTAATTACGTATATATGTAATATATATTGCGATCGTGAAAAAATTTGAATCTGAGTTTTCAACGAAAATACACGTTTTGAGGTACCCTGAGTCCAAATAAAGTCCCGAAAAATGGTTTGTATGGTCTGTGTGTATGTCTAGCTCACAAACACTCTAGCTCAAAAACGAAAAGTCGTACAAAACTGATATTACGTATTTAAGATAGGTATATGCCTTACATGTCCTAGCAACTTTTTCCTTAAAATCGTCTAACCGGAAGTGCCACTTTATACCAAGACTGAAAAACATTTTTCGGTGTATCATTGTATAATTAAGTGGTATTTAATATCATGTAGATCTTATCCCCGTTGATGTCACTTTACAGGGCTTAAATGCCCAATGTCCATATGCGTCTTCCCCTAAAGTACCTTTAATACGGCATATTTTAAACAATTAACTATCTCTCATTATTTAGAGTTACGAAAAAATATAAGTATGTATTTATTAAAATATATATAACTTTTGAAAGAATTTGATAATTGAATAAAGGAGAAAAAAATAAAAATGATTATCCAGGTCGAAAATAAATCTCCGAAAACACTAGCCAGAAGTAGCTATAATATATCGTTGAAAGCGAGAATTTTAGAAAAAAACAATATTTAATATAGGAAGTTGTAGAAGGTAACAGAGAGTGGAAAAAAAGTTATAAATACTAATTTTAGAACACTAATAATATTTAACGTAAATCACATGTTTTCAAGGAAATTAAATGAAATTTACTAACTAAATGTAAACTTTTGAAATATTGTTGTTTAAAAAAAAAGTATTTAGAATTCACCTTATCAATGCAATGACATTGTTTAAAAAACTATTTCATTGTACTTGTGTGAAAGAAGAAGTAAAATATAAAATCATTTCATGGATGTACAAAGCACATTTTTATAACCTCAAATTCATTTAGTGTAGTTTAATAATTCTAGATTTGATATTATATTTAGATATTCAGGTATCTATCGCCCGTTTATTCCGAAAAATTATCATGTAACCTTTTAGAAAATTAAATTAGTGAATAGTTTGATGAAATTTCCTTTTGTGATATTCCAGCAGTATCCACTTAGAATCAGTGTGATCTGTCCATGACAGACAATGCAAATCTCCGTTTTAGTAAACTTTGCAATGGAAAATAACAGTTTAAAAACTAATAGTCGTGCAATCCATAATCAACTGAACGTACAATCCATAATCAACCGGAGGTATAATAATAGGAGTTTTGTTATTTTAATGGTATTTATGATTTAATTTAGCTGTAATTTTTTAGCTTTAGCTCAGTTAAAAATGCAATTCAATAAATTTGAATAGCCCAATATGACCAAAAATAATTTATATATTTAAATTCAGCGGTAAGTGAAAGTTGTGTGTTGCGTGCACCAGATTTAATTTTTTTGTTGGAAATGTCCAGAATCACCCGCGAGAATTTGATCATTAAAAACTGAGACATCTTGTATGTTTATCGATATAAAATAACAGGAATTTGAGGTTTACAACTTATAGAATTTGAGAGTAAAATAGTAAAAACGTTACAGAATAGCGTTACATATTTTTATATGTTTTTTTATATATTTATGTTATTTTTAAAACTAATTGAAAACATCGCAATTTTTCCTCAGCCCACCTTAGTGCCATAAATTACAGTGGCAAGGGTCAACACTATTTCTTGCCTATTCCTCCTTATCGGGTTTCCTCGGAGCGGGTGGAAGCCAACTCCCCCCTCCCTCCCATCCCCCTCCCCCAGATAGGAAGGGACGGCCGAGGGCTAGACCAACACAGATCGGGAGCGGCAGAGGTCACTAGTCTTGTTGCTAACTTCCCTGACGAGGCTCAACAAAACCTCCAACCTAATTTCCAACTAACTTTTTGTTCTAGGGGCTCTGCAACCTTCCCCCTCCCCTTCACAAGAGCCAACCGCTTGGTGTTTAATCAAGTCTTTGTTTATTTTTTGATTGGTTTTAGCATATCTGTTTTGTTATTTCTTGATTTCACAAACACTACTTATCGATAAAGGAAGAATAATATTAATAAAATTAAGAATAATCCACATAATAATCCAAAAATTTTAGCACTACAGATAATTAAAAAAGAAATCGCATGGTTTAGGGACTTGCTTAATCTGATAGAACTGCATGAATTAAATTTCAACTTAATTCAATCTAACTGTGATGATGTTAAACTATGGAGATCTAATTTATATTTACTAAGAACTCAAATTCAGAAATTCATATATAATCAATATGTAATTAAAGTTCAGAGTTCTAAAACTTTCACTTTTTATCCTCATTTAACTTCAGTAAATTATATTGAAGACAAAAGCTCGATGAAGGTGATCAGATGTCTAATTGAAATTAGAGGTTATGTTTTAAACTTAAATTATAAACACTTCAAGCAAACAAATAATATCTGTAGCATGTGTAATACAAACGAAACAGAAGATCTCTATCCCTTCTTGGCTGCTTGTACGATACTCTCTGAATTTAGAATTAAACGGTTAAAATCTAGAAATTTATCTCGGGATCTAGTAATAGATTTAATAAATGGAAACAATTAGATAGCATTAGTAAATTACTGCAAGTCTGCTTTCTCCTATAGAATAATGCTCACCAAAGAATTTAACAGTTAATAAATTGAAGAATTTTGGTACCACTCTTTTTGTAATTGAAATATTTATATAACTTTTACATTGTAAATATAATTGTGCTTATTTTCTTATTAATTATTTGTATATAAATAGATTGAAATATAATTTTGTTATAAAACACAGAATCCTCTTACGGTCAACAGACCAAGTAGCACGTCTGATTTTCGGTTTTAAATCCAAACCTGTTATTTTTTATTGTCTTGTAATTTATATTATGAAATTTTTATTATTAAAAAGACTTTTTCTTCTTCTTAAGAATAATGAAATGTCTACCTATCTAGAAACTTCAAATTTCAAAAACGCTACTTAAAATTTTATATAAAATATCAATAGCTCAAATAAGTCCAGCTGGACAATTATCTAGAGCTGTCTTTGGAGTGAAAACTTCAATAAGCGCGTTATGCACTTTTTTGTGAAGAGTGAATTGGATTGAACCGTCAGATCTCCGATGTGTAACTCTCGGGTAAAGTCGCCTGATGGGAATGTTTTTGCATATGGATTAAAATATCTCAAAAACTAAAACTCGGATATGCATATTGTAAGCCTAGGAAATGTTCATCATTTCACCCTCTTTGTAATGAGCTATTATTCAAAATTGTATCCGTTGTATCAATTTAACAATTCACCTGTATGTAGGATACTCATGGCATTGTAGTTTGATTTTTTCCATTTACAACATAATTATCTTTCCACCCTTAAAATAATTACCTAAATACCCTTTTCGCTCCAGACTTAACTTTTTTGTTATCCGCTAATCACGATGGTTCCGTTTGTTCGATTCAGTTTCAGAACGAACAGTTTTGTCGAGTTCGACAAAATAGCTTTAGCTTATTCTAACTAAATCCTTCATGGAATCACTTAATTTTTTTACTTTAAAGGAACAAAAAAAAATTGGACAATTATCGCCGCATATTTATTGGAGAAACTAGGACATTGTGACACATTTTTTTTTTTTAAATTGAAGAGAAGTTGGTTGGAATGTTCAGTCAAAAACCAGATAAAAATTAGTAAATGATACTTATTCTTATTTTGTCCAAGTTTCGGCCTTCATCAGGGCTAAAAAAAGACCAATATGTTACCAAAATGAATATGTTTACAATTTATCATCTAGCACTTTTTAGACATTTTTGAAGTAAAAACTTCTTTAGACGCGTTTTGCACTTTTTTGTTGTGTAGAGTGAATTAGATTGAGCCGTAAGATTTTGCGATGTGTAACGCCCGGGTAAAGTCGGCTGTAGTCGACTAATTGAAGTGTTTTTGCATATGGATTAAAATATATCAAAAACATAAAATCGGATCTGCATATTGTAAGCTTAGGAAATGTTCATCATTTTATCCTCTTTGTAATGAGCTATTATTCAAAATTGTGTCCTCATGGTGCCTGAAACGTTATCAAGCTAACAATTCACCTGTATGTTATATACTCATGGCATTGTAGTTTGAATTTTTCCATTTACAACATAATTATCCTATGAATCTTTTCCAGATTTATGCATATTTTAATAATTTATATATATTTTTATGGGCGGCTTTGATTCACTTGAACCTCAATTCAATACAATTGGGTCGTATGATACCCGGCTAACTAAAGCAACCTAACGGGAGAGTGGCAATCAAACGCCACGGACCGCATTGTAAACGGCCGTGATATGTATGCAAAGCCATAGCTACCTTCACCTCATCAACATCTCTGAGATACTGTCCCCCTCCTCCTTCCTCCCCCCCTCCTCCTCACTCCTCCCTCCCTCCAACATCCTCAGGCTCCACAACCTCCACGGCTTACTACCACTATCCAAACAAGGGGGAAGACACCATCTGGTGAATGTTTATTTTTTCAAATCAATGGATTAGATAATAGTATTTACCTATACAAGAACTCCGAAAACACACCATAATACTATTAATCAGTTATTAATTTCATTTTGAGTTCTAGAAATAAAGTTCTTTTTTCATAGTTGAGGCAGTAATACTTCAAATTTCCTTCAAATCACTTTAATCACATTTATTATCTCTAAGGTTTCGGGGAAATTTACCCATCATCAGAGCAATCCTTATATTCACTGAAACTATTTTTTTACTTTAAGGGAACAAAAAAAAATTGAAAAATTATCGCCAGCACATTCATTAGACAAACTAGCGACATTGTGACACATTTTTTTTTTTTAATTGAAGAGAAATCTATTTGGGTGTCCAGTCAAAAAACAAAATAAAAATAAGTAAATGATATTTATTTTTATTTTTCCCAAGCTTCGGCCCAAACTTCTGACCTCCATCAGGCCTAAAAAAAAAAAAGACCAAATAACAATAGGTTTGAACTATTGAAACTATCAACTTATGAAAAAAATATAATATTAATAATAATAATAACGCTAGGAACTTTTACACACACACAATTTAAGGAACACAATTTAAAGATAAGTGAAGTAAAATAATACCTTAAACACAAGCATGACTATATACACTATTTATAATTAGTCAAGGAAACACACTAACATGTAGAGTTTGTTTCTCTACATGTGATGGTAAAAACTGGACTCAAGAAAATCCCTAAGTCATTCTTTCAAATTCGTCACTGGTACTAAAAGCCCGGTACGGATTGAGCGAGATCGCTATATGGCACAATTAATTATAAAATAATAGTTCTAGTTTCTAGTTTCAATTTATAATGTAAAATTCAAAAGTTATTTTGAAAAGGTTCGAGTTGGAAGACATCTCTCCAACATCTTTAGCTAGGCTACGGGCGGATTTTTTTTTTCCGGTTTTGAAATATTATAAAATTTGAATGCTTCATTGAGGAAACTGGTATAATATTGTTCTGCCTGCTAAACAACCCCAAGGCTGTTGAGCTTAAAGTAAACAATGTTAAAGATAGGTGTGAAGCAGAGGTACCCAGCCCCCCACCCCAGGGTCGATGGCCAAAGATCCTATACACACCTCCCCCCCTCCCAAGATATTTAATTGCTCATTTTTTTTTTTTAAAGAGCAAGGGAAAATTGTTTATTGGGTTTTCAAGGCGTAAAACATTCATTTCATCAAATTAATCTTGTTTATCTTTGGATTAAATTTTTAAACAATATTAAATTTTATTTAACAAATTGATTGATTTTAAGAAATCTAACACAAACTTTATTGTGTCTTCGTCATCACTTTTATATTATTTTGAATGTTTTATATTGAAGGTGTAAGTCCAAGACTATTTAGGTTTGATATGTAAAAAGAACATTCTTGTAACGAGTGGCTAGTGTTGCCCAAATGCGAGACCGAAACGAGTCTTGGTCTTGCAAACTCAGTCGTGGTCTAAGTCTTGC
Organism: Nezara viridula; assembly: GCA_928085145.1. Taxonomy (NCBI): domain Eukaryota; kingdom Metazoa; phylum Arthropoda; class Insecta; order Hemiptera; family Pentatomidae; genus Nezara; species Nezara viridula. Next base: position 34,701,563 of record OV725078.1, read on the forward strand.
TCTTGCGCAAGAGTCTCGCAACAGTCTTGCAGATACCTATTGGCCTATTATTATAGAGATATTACTTTAATTTTTCTGACAGAAAAACCTAACTAAACCCGAATGAAAAATTGAAAGAGTTAAATGCAAAAGTATATTGGTTATACCAATTCTTTCCATATAGTAATAAAATTGTCAAGTATTAGGAACTATTTTTATTCACAAAAAGATTTTTTTTTACCAGTGTTGTTCTTGGTCTTGCAACAGATAAGCAGTGTTGGTCTTGGTCATGCAAAGTGCAAGACCAAGACTAATTTTGGGCAACACTACATGTGGCTGACTTTAAGTGTATGATTGCAGTGCAGACATTGTGGTGGTGGCTGCTTGCTGATGAGATGTGGATAGGTAAGATTGCTGGTGGCGTATTCTTAGTTTGGTTAAGACAACTTCTTCTCTGCGGAAATGGCGATTCGATGTTGATCACGGCTTTACTGTCTTTTTTTAAATATTGTTTCTTTTAATTTGCTTAGAGGACTCTTATTCCACACAGATTGCCAGCTATGAATTGTTTCTTTTCTAAGGGGAAGACATATCTTGCGGTGTTAAAATGGCAGCACCCCGACCTGGAAGGGTAAGTGCTTGTTTCGAAAGTTTTTTTTAAATTTTATTATGATATTTACAACTGTATTAGTATGAATACATCAAGTAAATGTGTACATAGGAATATAATCACATGAAACACGCTTGTTGAGAAACCACCCATTGGTAGCACTCTAATAATTTGTCTACATGAGGAGATCACGAGGCCATCTCCTTTTCAGACGCCTCGGAGGGTTATCAGGAATCGAATAGGAAGCAAGGTTAGAAACAAGAGGATTCGGATGGTTATGAAGTTTATTATGGAAGGATAGGTATCCGGATTTGGCCAAATCGGAAACATATGGAACATTGAGGTCTTTATGGATTACTTTATTTGTGACAAAGTAAGGAACATTGAGGATTTTACGAAGGATTTTGGGTCGTAAAGATTGGATACGAGAGTGTTTCGAAAGTAAAATTAGAAAAATCGTTAGATAAACATAATGTTATGTTAGATAAACATAATTTCATGTTTGATAAACATAATGTTATGTTAGATAAAAAATTATGTTAGATAAACATAATGTGATGTTAGATGAACAATTATGTTAGATAAACATAATGTGATTTTAGATAAACAAGTATGTTAGATTAACAATTATTTACCCTGAAAAAAAATTACGTTAAATTGTAATCATAATTAATTGTGAATTAATTTTATTATGATATAAATTCGTTTTTTAAGCAATTGGACAGTTTATTCTAACGTATATATTGACCAAACATTTTTTTTTTTCAATTCTTTTTTTAGTTATATTACAATGTGTCACATCCAAGGACAATAGTAATAGTGATATAAGAGTAGTTCATTCACACTATGTATAATAAATAAAAATAAATAAACAGCAAAATAATAGTACTAAAAGTAAATATATATATACAGTTTTTTTTTCAGAAAAATAAGGATAAAGTTGTTTCCGACACGATTTTTTTTTTTATACATGAAAATATATTAGAAAATAAAAGAAAGACGAGAACGCTATTGTAACAACGTCAAGTATTAACGGTACCAGGTTTTCCAAAGACCTTCCTCTCCACATCACCTGCCAGTGACAGCAATACAGTCGCGACAACGGCGACAGTACAGTCAATGCAACTCACTTTATAGTAACAGAAACGTTGCCTTGTGTTAAAATAATCCAGTTCCACACGAAACCAGTACAATTGTACATTTTTTTTATGTTATACTTTATGCCAATTACAATGATATATCTATCTATCTATATATATATTAAGGATCAACCGATATCAACCTTTTTTTTTTCACTTTCCGTCAACATTTGTATAGTTTGACATGGAATATCCTCCTTATTGTATATGAAAGAATAAATAGACCATCCACGCATAGGTCTATAGACAAATTTTTACTAATAAAGGAACAATATCAGCCTTTCTTTCCTATATGTCTAATTTTTAAAAAAATATTTATAACTTTAAAACTCATAAGGCCTATATATCGGGTTTTGCTCAAATTTATATTTATGTTGATGCCTTGACGAATGATTGATATTAAGTAACAATAAATAAAAATTTGTCAAACTTTACAAATCTCACTAAAATAAGGTCATAAGACCGATATATCGGTCTTTGCTCAAATTAAGGTTTATGCATATTTGTTATAAATAACAGTCAATGTGAAATTTTTGGAATCTCGATGAAATGAGGTCGCAAGACCGATATATCGGTTAAAGAGGATGACAAAAAAATTTGGTAGTGGTGCCCAAAATAAAAAATAAAAAATCAAATTCTACTAATCTTGATAAAATAAGCTCGTGAGGTCTTTGAACTCTCGGCATCTGCCCAAATTAGGGGAAGAGAGGGCCAGAAAAAAAATAAAAAATAAAAATTCGTCAAACTCAACCAATCTCAATAAAAAAGCGCCTTAAGGCCGATATATCGGTCTTTGTTCAATTTATGTTTATGTTGATCCCTTGACGAATGATTGACACATTTATTAGCAATAAAAATAATATTCAAAATGAAATTCTTAGAATCTCGTTAAAATAAGGTCATAAGGCAGATATATATGTTCGAGAGAATGACAGAAAAAATTGGTAATGGAGCAAAAAAAAATAAAAATATATATATATATTTTTAAAAATTTCTTCAATCGACCTTTGAGTATATAAAATAAAGAATATAAAACATGTTATGTACTTCAATGATTAGGTGAATTTAGAAGGCCACCTTTTTTTTTTTTTATAGGTATTGTAGAATTTTCAGGAATTATTTTAAATGAAAGATCATGAATCAGGATGTTAAAGTGAATGAGATTGGAAATAAAATTGGAATATTTAATTTAGTATAAATCTGCAACAAGGGGATTATTGAGGTCTTTATGGATAAATTTATCTGTGACATAATATAAAGCACTGAGGATTCTACAGAGGATTTTAGGATATGGGGATTGGATACGAAATGAATTCGGTGACTTTATAGAGACCCAAAAATCAATTTTGTATGTTTAAATGGACCTTATGATGGTTAATATAAGATTTTTTTTTTCGTTTTTTTTTTTTTTGGAATATTGGAAATTCGAACGTTATCCAAGTAATTGTTCTAGTAATCGGAATCTGCGAGTAGTTTCTTATCTTTTCAGCTTGGTATGAGGATTCCAAGTAAGATATATAGACCTCAGTAAAGGATTTGTTCGACAGAGATAACTAAAGTATTGTTAAAGAATACAGGATGTTGCAGGTTCACTATGAAGGTAAATGGGATTTGTTTAGATTTATTTTGATTCTCTAATTTTTAAACTTTTTTTCAATGTCTGAAATGCGTGACTGGAAGGATGCAACAATTAGGTCAATATTGATAGATAACACAGATGGGTGATCAGCGCAATTATTACGAAGTATGAAATACAATGGGTGTTATTTACAGCCGGTGAAGAATGCAGAAGTGAAGTAATACAGATTTAGATATCTAGTTAAAAATCTATACATAAAAAAAAACCTTTCCAGGAAAGCCATTAAGAAACAGTAATTAAACCTGTATTGTTATATGAAATGTAGACAATGGGATTTACTAGTACCAAAAAGATATTGAAAATGGAGAGGAAAATACTAAACTGTATCCATGGACCAAGAAAGGTAGAAGATGAGAATAAATGGTTGTATAAAAATATCAAAGATCTAGAAACATCAATGAGGAATAGTTTGTCTTTTGTCACATGAAGAGATTAAGTAAAGACGGGATAAACAGACGGATATATGAGAAAGTAATGGGACTGAAAAACATCAAAAGATAACCTGAGCAGATTAAGGACGAAAGAGTAGGACTTGGGATAAAAGAAGATAATGCCTCGATAGGGATAAATTCAGGGAAACATTGATGTAGGTCCAAGTTATAGAAAAGGGGAAAAGAGGAGAAAGGAAATTGTCAGAAGAACGAAAAAAGGAAATTAGTGAAAAGATGAAGTAGTATATATGTTGGAGCCAGGCGTATTTCAAACTCGAAAATACAAAACTTTTCCCGGTGGGTTTCTTCAAAGGTGAGGAAAATACGAGCAAAATTAACGAAGGGAAAACAAGAGCGGACAGGAGATCTGTAAAACAATATTCAATTAATTAAAGATAAAGAATAATTAAATAATCCCCTCTTAATGTTTACTATATTTAATATATAAAAAAAGAGAGATCTAAATATATACAATAGTTAAAAATCAAAACAAAATGAAACAATGATATAAAAATTCATTGAAAATAAAACCGAGTATAAATAAAATATTCAATAAAAAAAGTGCGCCTTAAGAATAACATAAATAAAATAAAAACTTCTAGAATTAAAATTCATATCAAGAAAAAAAATCAATTTAGCAAAAAAAAAAATTAAAATAGTTTACAAATGTATTTTAAAGACGGTAGAGACATGGAAAAAAAATATCCCAGAGGGAAGTTAACAGTCTTACATCCAACGAGGTTATCTCATATGAAGTCCTGCAGTCGATCGTGGGAAGTATCGAATCGATACGTGTATCGATCTAGATCGACGATTGCCGTTTCCTCAGCTATAGCGTTCAAAATGGCACTATACTAGACCGATGGGATGATTGAGTCGGAGCAAATGGTGGGGTGTGGAGATCTGATGTCCAAACACCCAGATCCTGCGTCTATCAATGTTCGCTCCAGACTGATTCCCGGCAGTCTTATCGCAGTATTTTGGTTGTCTTAATCGCTAGGAATGAGTATTAAGGCGGACTGTTGCGTATAAAAATATGATAATACATCACGAAATAAACACAGTGTTTAGATTATATACAATTAATTAAATTTCTGAGACAATTATCCCTGGATGTTTAAAAAAAAAAAAATAAACATTTATTAAATGAAAACTTAAAAATGGTGAGACAAAATAAATGAAAGAAAAAATGAAATCCATCAAATATATATGACAAAACTACTTAGTTCGCGCCTCTTTTCCCGAAACTTAAAAATTAGAATATATAAAACAATTATCTTGCTTACAGTTCTTTATGGATGCGAAACGGCCGCTTACATTAAGGGATGAGCAGCGTCTTAAGGTTTTTGAAAATAAAGTATTGCGTAGAATATTCGGACCGAAGAAGGATGAGTTAACCGGAGAGTTCAGACGGTTACACAATGCCGAATTGCGTGAGCTGTATTCGGGTAATATAATTGAGGTAATTTCATCGCGGCGAATCAAATGGGCTTGTAAAGTTGTTGGGCTTAGTAACGAGAGAATTCCTAAAAGGTTAATATTTGCTGTGCCGAATGGTAAGCGTCCAAGGGGTAGACCGAAGCGAAGGTGGGAAGATTGCATTAAAGCCGATCTGAAGGGACTGGTTTTGGACGGCGAACGGTGGAGGGAGGTGTGTAACAAGCGATTGGTGGTGTCGGCATCGAACCTTCGGGTTCGCTAAGCCTTATTATTATTATTATTATCAAATATATATATATATATATATATATATATATATATATATATATATATATATATATATATATGTATGTATATATATATGTATATATAACCTAAAATGTATGTGATTTATCTAAAAAAAATACTTTCATCTGTGTAACATTAAAATAAAGTATATGAAAAAAAATCCATAAGAGAAGAACACATTTTAAGAGTTATTTCGACTTTACAAGGTTACGTGATGACACGGACCCAAAGGAGGAGGGGGGGAGTCCTAAACGTTGGTCAGTTTAATTTGGCCCATGTTATCCCAACTGTCCGAGCCTTTAATTAACGGAATTTCTTTTATTCTCGAATAAAGTCCGCTTAGGACACCCTTTTCACGCCCGACTTAACTTTTTTGTTATCCGCTAATCACGATGGATTCCGTTTGTTCGCTTCAGTTTCAGAACAAACAGTTCAGTCGAGTTCGACAAAATCGCTTTAGCTTATTCTATCTAAATCCTTCATGGAATCACTTACTTTTTTTTACTTTAAGGGAACAAAAAAAAATTGAACAATTATGGCCGGCATATTCATTAGACAAACTAGCGACATTGTGACACATTTTTTTTTTTTTTAATTGAAGAGAAATCTATTCGGCTGTCCAGTCAAAAAACAAAATAAAAATAAGTAAATGATATTTATTTTTATTTTGCCCAAGCTTCGGCCCTACGGTTTGAACTATTGAAACTATCAACTTATGAAAAAAATATAATATTAATAATAATAATAACGGTAGGAACTTTTACACACACACAATTTAAGGAACACAATTTAAAGATAAGTGAAGTAAAATAACACCTTAAACACAAGCATGACTATATACACTATTTATAATTAGTCAAGGAAACACACTAACATGTAGAGCTTGTTTCTCTACATGTGATGGGAAAAACTGGACTCAAGGAAATTCCTAAGTCATTCTTTCAAATTCGTCACTGGTACTAAAAGCCCGGTACGGAGATCGCTATATGGCACAATTAATTATAAAATAATAGTTCTAGTTTCTAGTTTCAATTTATAATGGGAATTAGGCACTATTCAAATCTACGTTTACAATACAATAATAATGTACATTTACTTGTGCTGTCAAATAGAAATTAGACTCAAATGATTATTTAGGGATGATATATATATATATATATATATATATATATATATATATATATATATATATATATATATATATATATATATATATATATATTTAGATATGACCAAACCATCTCCCCTCTTCCCCTCCCATATACGCTTAACAGAAATAAAAATGAAGTAATCTTTTGATGTTCGTAATAGTGATTTTCATTTGGTATTATTTTTTGATATTATAAATAACATTCTAGAACACAATTGTGCTTACTTGAATTTGCTATAATTTTATTAAAATATTTGAGGTACTTTTTAAATTTTTTTTTTCATTAACGACCGAAACTGATTTTTACATCAAGTGTTCACAACTGCGATTTAAGAATATTAATTAGTCTACAATAGAACTATTTTTTACTTTCTTCCACTTTTACATTTTATTTATTTGAATTGACAGAAAAAAACCTTGTAACATTCTATATAAAGCGTAACATGCTACTAAAATAAACAAATTGTCTAGTTCTTTGAATTATTGACTTGATTTAAATAATAGTAGTTAGCACATTCTTAATTTATTGTGGGGTACATATTTAGAATTACAGTAAATAATATGTAAGCTTAACAGCCTTTGGGAACATAAGAACATAAGGAAAATAATTAACAAAGTCGATTACAATAAATCATGATGAAGTAACTTTCACTTATTTGAACTAAACTAAAAACCACCTGATATTATAAAAATACGAAAGGAAAGGTGCAAATAATATATAAGTACATATTTAGAGATTTTTATTTAAAAAAATATATATATATATATATATATATATATATATATATATATATATATATATATTATTTAGAATTATTTAGGAAATGGGTGGAAAAGAAGAGAATGAATAGGCGGGATTTGATGGTGGGAATAGTGTTGGCCCGACGGATGGAAAGAAAAATGAAATTACATTGAAACAAAGATCTTATATGAAAAGATCTATGAATGTTGCGGTTTAATGGACCGTGGCATATTTGAAAACCGAGAACGTGTGCTGTGAGAATAAAAAGAGGATATGAATTTAAGGATATCGAAGAGGATGCCAGGAATTACGATTCAGGGAATGATAAAGCCACTTAAAATCTTCATAAAATTGTGAGACAGGCTTCCTCCCTTGACAATCCTCAGGACAATTCATCAAACATTTTATTTAGTTATTTTTTTTGTTAGTCTATTATTTTTTAAATAATATCTCCGATCTTAATAGCAGATAATGAAATATTAATTATATTTCCTTTTATCTCTAAATTTAATCAGAATTTCCATGGATTCTAAGTCAGACAGTAGAATATTTTCCTAATATAAATGGTCGGAAGTCGGTTTTATCAAAGTAGAGATAGGAAAAACTTAGCTAAAACAAAATCCGAATAGTGAAGGAGATAAGATATATTCATGTAAAGTGATCCTTTGATTTTGTCAATTTTATTATCTTTTATTCATGAGTGTCTGTGGCTGTAGCGCTCTTACTCATCCTCCGCTGGTTTACAATACCAGTGAAGTGGCTGAGGGAGAAGCGTAGGGAACTCCTAAGCCTCCCTTTTCCCTCCACATGTGGAGGGGACAGGATTGGTTCGGAGATCACCTGGCAAATTGTAAATAATGTATATAGGTATGTTTTATATAAGGTGTTTGTTTTACTTTTATTTCTATTTTTATTTACTTATGTGTATATATATATTTTTTTTTCTTTACTCTTTTGTTCTTTCTTCTTATTCTTTTGTTATTACTTTATTTATTTATATTTTTGTATATACGGTATGAATGCAATCTCTGAACTCTATTATAAGTGTCCTTAAACTGTGACAAATTGTAATATTTCTGAATAAAGTGTTTTAATAATAAAAATTATCTTTTATATAAAAGTTGAGTTTGTGAGGCGAATTTTTAAAAACTATTAATGATATTCATTAATTATGACTTGTAAAAGACTAGTTGCTTAAGATTGTAATGTCATGTAACAGATTATTTAAAATAAGAGTTCGAATGAAAGGACAGGATTTAGGTGTTAATTTAAATATTTGATGATGCATCTATTATACTTTCTCAAGAGTATGGAAGATTATTTATCAAGTGTGTTGGAGGTATCTAGCCGATAATTTTTAAACGATTATCAAATGTGTTACGATAATTTTTTTTCAGAAATTCTTGAAATTGTAATTTCTAAATAATTTTGTATTTTTGTTCAAGTTTCATGGATCAAGCGGTCGAAGAACAAATCAGGGTAGGGAACAAATCTCCTAAAGTTTGATGATTATTGTGTTTAATTATAAATAATTAATTAAGAGCAAGAAACTGTGGTTGAGCACAGTCCTGGTCAAATCATCTCATTGAACAGCTGTTAACCAAACAACATCTTCATTATATGTTTATATACTTAAGTAGTGCTCATCATTTCTACTTACAATCGATCAATAGATATTTAGGACGGTTTCATTGACAAAATACCTTTATTTCGTAGTTTTATTTATTTTTTGATTAATTTATAAATTTAATAATGATTCGCATATGCTGAAACTCGAAAACAATAATGCCTATCAACCAAGAACTACGCCAGTACTTGGACTTCACCGTGGACAAAAATATGAACCGGAAAACGCCATTCCGTGAATGATCTATCGCACTACCGTTGCAATTCGTTCTGGCTTTGAATGATGACAGAGTTTCACGTTGGCTTTTTTTTTTTTTTTTTTTTTTTTTTTTTGTTTCAGTTATGGCCGTCCGGGTGGATTGTGCACGGGTATAATTGGGTTTGGGGAGATCTATGGTGTCTATAAAGAGGAAAAGATAAAACAATTGGCTCATATAAAGGATTTCAGTGTTGGGCAAGTTTTCTAATATATGTCCTCAATAGCTGCCCAAAGTTTAGTACTTACCCTTCCGACCTGTCCTCGACTCAATAACGCTCAGCTTTTAAGATATCGCCCTTCTGATGAAGGGTTCTTTCATAGGATGCAAAATGGGTATGAATACCGGATAGAGCAGTCCGATATGGCATTATTCAAATGTGTGAGCATCATAAAAATAATGTTGCATCCATTAAAAAAAAATCCAGTGCGCGCAACACAGAACTTTTACTTACAGCTGTATTTTGGATATAAATTATTTTCTGGCAATATTGGGCTATTATACAATTTTTGAAGTGGATTTTTAACCGAGTTAAAGCTTGAAGCTTACCGCTAAGAAATCATTAATACAATTAAAATAACTAAAATCCTATTTATTATATCACCGATCATGGATTATACAACTATTAATAATTAAACTGTTATTTTCCCTTGCAAAGTTTACTAAACTCGAATGATAAAATCTTCTACGCCTGTCAAAAGTGGATACTGTTGGGATGTCAAAGAGGAAAATTAATCAAATTATTCACTAATTTAATTTTCTAAAGTTTAGGTGAAGATTTTTCCAAATAAGCGGACGATAGATACCTGGTTATTTAAATATTATGTTTAGATCTAGAGGTATTAAACTACCGTAAATGATTTTAAGGTTATAAGCATATGTATGAAATATTTTTATATTTCACTTCTTCTTCCACACAAATACAATTAAATAGTATTTTAAACAATGTCATTGCCTTGATTCGGTGAATTTTAAACATAAAAGAAATTGAAAGTTTACGTTTAGTAAAAAAAAATCCATTTAATTTCCTAGGAAACATGTGATATACGAGTAAATAATGTTAGTTTTCATAAATTATTATTTAATTTTTTTGTCGCTCTCCGTTATTATCTACAGCTCTATTAGATACTATTTTTTTCTAATACTCTCCGATTTCCAACGATATATTATACATATAACTTCTGGCTATTATTTACGGAGATTCATTTTCGACCTGGATAAGCATTTTTATTTTTTCTCCTTTATTAAATTATCAAATTCTTTCAAAAGTCGTATTTAGCTTTTTTTCATAACTCTCAACAAGAGAGATAGTTATTATTTAAAATAAACCAAATTAAAGGTACTTTAGAGGAAAATGTGTTGAACATTTGGTATTTATGCCCTGTAAAGTGACATCAATGGGGGTAAGACCCTAAACGATATTAAAGACTTAATTATACAACGATATACCAAGTTTAATCTAAATTGTTAGAGCCATTTTTGAGAAAATAGTAAAAATGTGCACAACCGATGATATAAAGTCGCACTTCCGGTTAGTTGATTTTAAGACATAAGTTGCTGTAACATACCAACCATATTCCTATCTTAAATACGTAATATCGCTTTTCGTTTTTGAGCTAAATTGTTCACATACACATACACAGACAAATAAACCATTTTGCGGTACCTAGTTATTTGGACTCAGAAAACCTCAAAACGTGTATTTACATAGAAAACTTAGATTTTATAATTTTCACGATAGCAATACTTTCCTTAATATATATTACATACATATGTAAGTGAAAGTAAAAATTAAATTTATTTATTGAAGTTTACAACGTTATAAATAAAACCAAACCAGTAAATGTTTAAGTTAGGGAATGCAATAAAACATAATATAACTTTCGTAGTAAATACACATTGCTCGTACATCAATTCGTTTGTTTTATTTTATAAAACTATCTATTTTATTTTTATTAAAAAAATAAATAAATAAACTACGCTAAATTAGGTAACGATTGAATGAATGAACTTATAGGATTTTAACTTAATGGGTCTCAATGAGGCAGATTGTATACAATAAAAAAATAATAAATCTTGTGGCCATCTTCTTTTCGGACACCTCGGAGGGTTAACAGGAATGACTGACAGATTACGTGAATTGGTGTAGATAATAAGTCTTTGGTTGAAGTAGGCATATCAATTTCGGGCTAAATCTGCAAAAAATGTAATATTAAGGACTTTTTGGAATTACTTACATAAGATGGAACATTCAGGATTTTTCAAAGGATTTTAAATTATAAGCAATGGATGCGGGAGGTATTACATGGTGGGGATGTAAATGTAAATGGGATTATTGTAGTAAATTGAAATTTTGAAACGTTTGTACTAAAAAAATTTAGTATTAGTCAAAACATACGAGCAGTTTTTTGGCGTTTCTTCTATGAAGTTCATGATAGAGTATCTGCCAGACAGAGATTAGTGTAATAATAAAAGATATTATAGTATAAAACTTGGGTTCACGGTGTAAGTTAAAAGCAATTTTATGGAACTTGACGGGATTTATATTAATTCTTTAGTTGCTCTCAGAACTCTATTATAAATGTCCTTTATTCAGACAGATTGTAATATTTATCAATAAACAAATAATCAATAAAAAAAAAATTCTTTAGTTGTGACCACAGGCGGATCTACGGGGGGGAGGGAGGGGGACTTACGGGCTGAAGCCCCCCTAAAATGGTATAATATACCCATGTTTTATAGAAAAAAATATTAAAAACTATCTCTTAAAGTATTATTGTTTGTGTAATTACAATTAATAAAACATCAAGAACCACTTAAACACTATTTCATAAAGGTAGTTAATTTCTTTCATTTTTTAAAAATTAACTATCGTTACATATATGAAAAAAAAGCTTTTGGGATGAAGCCCCCCCCAAAATTAAATCTTGGATCCGCTAGTGGTTGTGTCATAATTCTTCAATAAAAGAAATATTAATCAAGGAATCTAACTGTCAGTCATTAGAACAGTCCTTAACTACGTAAAATAAAAAGCAATGTAATATTTAAACATTTTATATTTAACGACATCAAGAGCCTTAACAAAATATTGAATAATTTAAATTTAGAAAAAAAACCTCTGAAGACGTTTAAAAAATTCCAGGAAACGAAATAATTGGTTAGAATATCGTATTATGAGTAGCAACATAAGAAGAAAAGTTGGCCTTTAAAATATTCTATTTTTATTTTTCGATCTTATGCATAATGGAATAAGAGCGAATGACCTTTTTTATTTTTTAATACTTCAAACGATCACTTGAATAAAAAAAACAACAGTTATTTAATAAGGGAAGGTTTGAGGTATTGGATGTATTATTTATGGCAATCATTATAAGCCCCAGTCTCTTTATCTGAGAAAAAAATTACATGAAAAATAGGTTTCCTCTATTCTACGTTTCCACCCCTCCTCAAGGCAGGCCCTATTATCATTAATTAGCATGAATGAAAACGTGTTTTTCGAATCCGGCAACACTTCTTGCTTCAAAGAAGTAGGTTTGAATGAAAACAATATAATATTAAATTATATATTGATGATATATAACGTAATTCGATGAAACCGAATTTGTAAAAAATAACTACAATTACCATAGTTAGCATAAACTCCTTTTTGTCTTAATGAAACACCAAAACCTTAATATCCCATTTCTTCTAGATATTATCGCATAAAATTCTCCAAATTTCATCATAACCTTATGTTTCATACAAATCCTCTTGCACACGTCTGTAGTCCCTATTAGATATACCACAGAAGTATAGTGACTCGGTACACATTTTTTTTTATTTTATTTAATATAAATATCAGGGCCTTTGGAATTTGATCAGTATTATTTAAATGACAAAATTAATTTTAAACAGCATTTTTTTAAACAATTCTTTTCATTTTAAATCCTCTGAGAGCAGAGCTTTGATTTGCAATATTCTAATGTACAATTACGCCGTTACTTCCAACTAATGTATATATTGGAGTACTGGCACTGGCCAGATTCTCCACTCAAGTCCTGAGCGTCTGTTGCTCTAGTGCCCTCCATCAGCCTCCACTGGCTTGCAATACCAATGACGCGGCTGGGAGAGAAGTACTGGGATCTCCTGGAGTCCTGCTTTGGCTTCCACAGTTGGGGGACAAAGCTCTTGATTCGGAGTTCCCTGGGCCTATGTAAATATTGTACATAGGTGTGAATGTGTTTAATTTGTTTTGTTATTTTTCGGCTGATCTTTTGTTTTAATTATCTTGTATATTACTTTATCTTTATATATATATAAAGATGTGACTCTTCCAGATCACCTTCCTCAGCAGCCTTTCCAGTCAAACCTGATGATTTAAATTCATATTTTATATCAGCTTCCTCCTGCATTCCTCCATCAACCTTTTCCTTCTTTACTCCTGGAATATCATTTAACGACGACAACTTTTATTTTTCAGATATTTCTCCTACAGACCTCATATCCGCCGTCATGAAATCTCATTCCAATTCCATTGGTCCAGATGGTATTCCCGTCAAATTAATCAAATTATGCCTACCTGAAATCCTTCCCGCTCTACTTTTCATCTACAATTTCTCCCTTCAGAACGCAATATTCCCTTATTCATGGAAAAAAGCCATTGTCCGTCCTTTACTTAAAAATCCTAACCCTTCTTCCCCTGAAGATTACCGTCCAATTTCAATTCTGTCTAACCTTGCAAAACCTCTAGAACGAATAGTCCAATCCCAAATTTCCAACTTCCTAGAACAATCCAATCAACTTGACCCTTACCAGTCTGGTTTTCGACCAGGCTACTCCACACAATCTGCCCTAATCAAAATCGTTAGTGATGTTCAGTCAGCCATAGATGATAAAAAACTAACAGTCCTTATCCTCCTGGACTTTTCCAAAGCCTTTGATACCATTAACCATTCCATCCTTTTCTCCAAATTGAAATCGTTATCCTTTTCCAACAGCTCTATCCTTTGGTTTCAATCATTCCTCTCTCAACGTACCCAAGCAGTCTCTATCCCGAACCAACCTTTATCATCCTATCTAACTCTGTCCTCAGGAGTGGCACAGGGCTCCAGCATATCTCCTCTCCTTTTTAGTTCATATATTAACGACCTTCATAAATCAATCCTTCACTGTTCACATCACCTTTATGCCGATGATTCCCAAATTTACCTCTCCTTCGCTCCCTCTGAATGGCATGATGCGTTTGCCAAAATACAAGAAGACCTAAATCGGATTTGTGCCTGGGCAAATGAAAATGGATTAAGGTTAAACGTTGCTAAAACCCAAGCCATTGTCCTCGGTTCCAAACCCCTTCTCAGATCAAATACCAACATTCCTCTCCTGTACCTGAATGACCAACCCATCACCTTCAACACTTCAGTTAAAAACTTAGGTGTTATCATAGATCAAACCCTCTCCTGGAATCACCATATTTCCCTCATATCCCGACGTTCAATTTCCATCCTGAAACTCTTCCATCGCTTCCGCCATCTCCTACCCATATCCACACGTAGACTCCTAGTATCCGCCCTCATCTTCCCCCACATTGACTACGGCTGTGTAGTGTACGGTGGCCTCTCATCGGAACTTGGAGTCAGACTGAAAAGAATAATGAATGGCTTAGTACGATTTGTCAATGGGACCCCGAGACGTTCTCATGTTTCCCACTACTACGCCGAGTCAGGGTGGCTCTTCCCCTCCTTCAGAAGACAGTACTTCCTAGGTACATTCCTTTACCAAATAATCTATAATCATCGTCCTTCCTACGCATTCAATCTCCTTCAATTCAAGTCATCTATCCACTCCCTCTCCACAAGATCTCGTCCTTCCGACCTTTATACCCCTTTCCACAAATCGGCCTCATTTCAACACTCCTTTATTGTCCGATCCACCACATTTTGGAATTCCATCCCACTTAAAATCCGCCATGCACCATCCTTATCCACATTTAAAACCCTCCTTTTCCAATTCCTCCTTACAATTCAATCAGACGCTGGGTAGCCTATATTGTATTATTATACTATTGTTGCATTGTATGTATGTATATGTGTATGTATGTATATGTATATATATATTAATATATGTATATTGTATATATACTATTGTACTATTATTGTATTCTCACTATTATTGTATTATTGGGTGTATATATTGTGTATGTACGATTACACTATTATTGTATTTCGATTATACTATTATGTTCTACGAACATACTACTATTACTATAACATCTTTATTATTATCTGTCGCTCATTTATAATTTCATAGCGTATTGTGTATAGCAACTATTTTGCAGTATTAGGACATTATTTCTCATATTATGGCTTCCGATATCTGTACAGTTATGTAAACACTTCTTTTATCCCTTATTTTTTAGTTGTTTTTTTTTGTTTGTTTGTTTGTTTTTGTTTATTGTAATATACATTTTGGCCAGATGTAATGTTTAATTTTATGTACAATATTGTTATTCTCAAGGGACGTAGTCCCAGAATAAAGTTGATTCTTCTATTCTATTCTATTCTTCTATATATATATATATATATATATATATATATATATATATATATATATATTATATATATATATATATATATATATATATATATATATAGAACAGAATAGAATAGAATAGAATAGAAAAATAATTTTATTCTGGGACGAAGTCCCTTCAGAATAACAAAAAAGTACAGAAATTAAAATGTTACATCTGGCCAGATAAAAACATACATAACAAATTAAGATAAAGATAGGTCATTAAAAAAAAGAAAAGAAAAAAATATTGGTTATACATACTATATACAAAATAAAATAAAAAAATCTATATAAAAAACTCTTGAAACCATACTAAGATACTTGAAACTATGTACAATTTTAAAATATAAATAAACCCTTTTAGAAAAAATAAAAAATACAGAAAAAATAAATGTATATTCTTCTTAACAGTAAAATCTGTTTCTGTTGAAAAAAAAAAAGAGAGAAAAAGAAAGTCGAATCTATAATAAGTATTTAGGTTATGAGCTATATGTGAATATGGTCTTATAGATAATATGTAATTTTACATAAAAAGTTAGCTGGTGCCTGACTGTTTTTGGGACAGGAATTGGAATAGGAGGGTTTTGAATGTAGATAAGGATGAAGAATGTCGAATTTTGATAGGAAGGGTATTCCAGAAACTAACAGAACGTGCAATAAAGGAGTTTTGGAACGAGGAAGATCTGTGAGAAGGAATGTAAAGGTCGGAAGGTCGAGATCTTGTGGAGAGGGAGTGGACTGAGGACTTGAATTGGAGAAGGTTGTAGGCGTAGGAAGGACGATGACTGTTGATGATAATAATTGATGATATGTATATATATATATATATATATATATTATATATATATATATATATATATTATATATATATATATATATATATATATATAAATTTTTTTTTCCTTTCTTATGTACATATTGTGTGAATGAATACTATAGTCCTAGTACCAATGCCCTTCAGTGTGGCAGACTGCATTAATACTCAATAAAAGTTTTAAAAAAAAACTTCCAACTTGATGTACTTTGACCATTAACTTTAAGTATTACTAATGACCATCGCAGATACTTGACTACTCCAGGTAACTTCTTGAGTCTATTAGATGCCTATCGTAGGAATATTTTCGTTGGCAAACTACATTAAAAGCTATTAGTGGTTTTGGATTTTTATTCGTATAAATATATCTTCTACTCCATTTTTGACAGTGAGTTTTATGAGTTCTATGAGTGTGACAGTGAGCTACACTTATAAAACTATAGTCTTTAGTTAATTTTTGTATTTGAATACAATTCTGAAACGAGCTTATCTCAATGAACCGAGTGCCTTGCCCACTAATGTATTAGGAGAACAATCTAGATTTTGAGCTTTTATGCTCTCCATTCACTACGGTTGGACATGAAACGGAGCCTTACATTTAAGTCCCGTACTGAAGAGCTCCTGTGGTTTTGTAGCAGACTTGAGCTTAAGCCGATTAATAATTTATCCAGCAGAGAAACTCCTAAATCGTATTCGTTAAGTAAAATCGTATTCAAGAACACTACAAAAAAGGTCAAATCGATTACATTAAGTGTTAATTCCGATAAGTCAATAAAACAATATATATATATATATATATATATATATATATATATATATATAATATATATATATATATATATATATATATATGGTGCTACACCATCTCATACATACATCTGCCTTAAATATGTACAATAATTTCAGTTTCATACAACTTTTGATTTTTGAGCTAGAATGTTCAAATATACACGTAGACAGGCCATTTCGTAACACTTCCTTACTTGGATTCAGGAGACCATAAAAGGTGTAGTTCTGCACTTAAATAAATCATGTGTTAAGGCGATTTATTTTATTTTTACTTATTGATTTATTTCTTATTTCGCTTATGTATTATTGTTTGTTGGTTTGTTTAGATGTCTAGGTGCAAAACATCCAGGTCATAAGCGCCCAATTAACTAAATAACACCACTTTATACTGTTTGGATGGTTGGTACAAATAATAAAAATAAAAAAATAAAGAAATGGATTGATAGAATAAAATAAATAAATAAGGATAATAATAGACACTTATAGATAATAAGATAGAATAGATACATAAATAAATTTTTAAAAAATAGCAGTAAAATCAATAAATGAATTAAAATTAATAAACAAATGAACTTAAAAAATAAAAATAAAATAAAAACATAATAAATCTCCAAAGGATCATTAATTATAAGCTTGTCATATATGTTTTTTAAGTCTTTCACTATCCAGGAACTTGATAACTTTGGTAAGGATTTCTTCTTGATTTTCCAGGGATGCTGATACATTCTGGGGTATTCTGGGATATATTCTGAGGTATGGGCTTATGTATTATTTATGTATGTTATATTATTTTTATATTTATTTTGTCTTAGTTTACTCATTTATTTTTATTAATTTATTTTCATTTTTTATTTTCCTATTATATGTATATATGGTATGAATGAAGCCTTGTTACTTGTTGCCTTTCAATATAGGCAGATTGTACTATTTACTGTTCCATAAAAAAACGAAAAATGAAAAATAAATTAAAACTTGAGTTAGAAATTTTAAACGATCGCGATACTTCCTATGACTATATATTTCCTATATAAGTGAAAGTTTTTTTTTGTTTTTTTTAAATCTTTTTTATTGAGAAATATTACAAGCTGTCTCAGTATAAAAGTAAAAACGTAAACTTGGAATAAAAAATGTTGAGTTACAGACAGCGTCAGTAGGCGATTCATTGAAAGTGCATGCCTTAGGTATTCGGCGCTCTGTGGCAATGACATCATCTAAAAAAATTAAATTTATTTCTTAATCTGTTTTATAATACGTAATATTTGAATTTAATTTCATTAAAAACTTCCCTAATACAGTTGCTTTAATGATAGGTTAACATTATTAATTTTAATTCGTTTTGTATTTTTTCTTAATTTTTTTTTTTAAATCCATATACATTTTTAACCTCTGATTTAAAACTATTTTGCGAATAAAATAAAAAGAAATGTAACATAAATGATTAATTATTTTTTTTAAAAATCCGTATAAATTTCAATAAATACGTAATTTTTATAATTATAAATTTTTAACCTCTGATTTAAAACTATTTTTCCAATAAAATAAAAAAAATAAATGTAACATCGAATAAAAAGTAAACAACGGCAATAACTGAAAGCCTCAAATCACCACTACTTACAAAATACCGTGTTCGTGTTGAGTATTCATTTTTAGGTTGAAAAAATAATAATAATTTTTTGAATAATACCATTTTGGATACATTTGATAATGTCCAAAACGTGTATGAAAATTCAAACTTTAAAAAAAAAAAAAATTGAATCATTATCTTACATAACTAACGACCTGAGGTAATTATATATGTTGTCAATTCAACTCATAATTTACGAAAGAGTTAATTTTTCCTCCTTATAAAATCATAGTTCATGAAAACTGAAAAATGTCTTGCTTATTGATAAACTTATTATAAAGGACAACCAGATAATTGATACAAACTTCAATAAAGTATATTCACAAGCAAATACTGCGAATAAAGCAGTTTCCAACGTTTAGTGAACTACCTGTAGCTACCTTAGGAATTAAAGTAATTTCAAATATATGGTGTTAATTGAACACCGAAATGAATTTATGAAAGAATAAAAGTTTCCTCTTAAATGCATAAATCATAAAATAAAAATATCTATTAGGACATTCCTCATAGAGCGTAATCAGAGAATTTGATTTTGAATTGATTCTCAATTCAATAAACTATTTTCACATGCTACTATTTTATTTAAAACAGTTTCCAACATTAAGAGAACTTAATGTCTAAAAACTATCTTATCTTATAAAATCTATATTTCCTAGCTTGATATATATCCAGCTATCACCTTGGAAATGTACTAAATAATAACACACGGCTTCCCAGATACCTGAATTTATCGATTATTGGAACGCTTTCCAGTTGGATAGAATTTTCCGAAATTTTCTTTTCGCCCTCCAGATATCATATGGGAAAACGGAATGATTCTTGATTAGAGTGACGGTAGAGGACCATTCTGGTTAGGACTGTTTGGACCGGCTACATGGAAGGCCACTCAGAGTAAAAAATACCCTGCAGAGAAAGAGGTCGTGTTATAAGGATGGACATCTTCAGTTGGGATTATTTCTTCCGCAGCGTTGCGGTTAGGGAGTGATTATTCGCATCTATGTATATGTATATATATATTTGAAATATGAGTTCTGTTTTTGGATTCAGTGGGGTATAGTTTGTAGTAAGGTGTTTGATTTTTTTTTTTTCTTATTTCTTTATGACATTTACAACTGTATCACATAAATACATCAAGTAAATTTGGACATAATTGATATAATGACATGAATACACTGGCTGAGTAACTACCCAATGGTAGCACTCTAATGATATGACTACATTAGGAGATCACGGGGCCATCTTCTTTTCAGACGCCTCGGATGGTTATCAGGAATTGAAGAGGAAGAAAGGTTAGAAACGAGAGGGTTGGGATGATTCTGAAGTTTATTATGGAAGGATAGGTATCTGGATTGGGCCAGATCTGAAACATAAGGAACATTAAGATCTTTATGGATAATTTTATTAGTGACAAAGTAAGGAGCATTGAGGATTGTTTGATTTAATAATATAAAATGTAGTGAGGTGCGCGCATCACACAAATTTTATTTACCATCCACAGAATCTATTAACACAGCGCCATAATGCCTACGCGTAAATGTAAAAATTTGATTGTTAACTAAAGAAGAAATAATGGTTGGGGCCTAAAGCAACCGGAAATCCGAAAGTGCCCGATCTTTTCCGAACCAAGCCATTTGCAGATGCCCGCCCAATACCCCTATTACCTATTGTTGGCTTTCTTATTGTTATTTCAACTGTTATATTTGGTTTACCCTTAATTGTTTTCAAAAACGATTTCGAAATGTTATAATATATATATAAACTCCTTTCTTAATTGAGTTTCGTGATAGGGATGGAGGTTCGATAAAGCTTAATGAAGAAAATTCTTGCAAATAAAGTGGCACTTTCCGTAAGTCTATTTTGAGTAAAATGTATAGTATCCCAAGCCTCATAACTTCAATACCTAACTTCAGTTTCATTTTTCAGCTAGGCTGTTCACACACACGTGTACATCATTTTGCGATTTATTTATTTTTTTGGATTCAATAAATCTGAAAACGTACATTTCCGCAGAAAACTCAGAATCGATTTTTCATGATCGCAATGCTATCCTTTACCATATATTTTATATACATATATATGTGGAATTAACAATCATATTTGATATTTAATTTATCTGCTGTTGAAGCTGTTTAATACTTAAATATCATCAGAAATACTCGTAATTGTCAAAGCATGCTGCCAAAATTTATGTGTATACAATATGTCAAGCAATCAATTGTAAAAGATTATGTTAATACATTGCAACTGTTTAATCTTCAAACTAGGGTTTGAAATCGATAATTATTTTTTCCACAAAATCATGTAATAATTTTTTTATTTGATTTTTGAAAAATAAAAATTTAAATCGACATTTGGTGTTCATTTATCGATTAAAATTAAAGGGTGAGTGATACGGTATCATATAAATAATAACGCTTACATCGAGATCAAAATAATGTTGATCATCAAATAAAAATCCCCTTTTAGACACAAATTAATATGTAGGTAAAGTTATTAATATACACATGTTTAATATTATATTCATGAAATCAATTTTATTCTAGGTTACTATTCAGAGGGCGTTTTTACCAGCGCCATACCAGTATATTTTTAGCGACTTACCTTTCAGTTAGACACCTGAGCATTCGGAAAAAAAAAAAAAAATAATAAAACTAAATTCTTCCCAGCTCCATGTTGTGTTCGTGTTGAGTATTAATTTTTAGGTTAAAAAAATAATAATAATCTTTTGAATAATATCATTTTGAATACATTTTATAAGGCCCAAAACGTGTATGAAAATTCAAACTTAAAAAAAAATATGAATAAAGTTCATCCATTAGCCCACATAACAAACGAGCTGAGGTAATTTCAAATATATGGTGTTAATTCAACTCATAATTTACGCAAGAGTTAAATTTTCATCTTCATAAAACCATAGTTCATACTACTGTAATGCTATTCTTTACCATATATTTTATATTTAGATGTATGGAATTAAACAATCATAGTTTATGATAAACATCACGAAATGATTTTTAAAAATTTCAGATACAAATTTTGATAGGATTTGATTTTTTTGTAATTATCGATTCGAAACCCTGCTTTAAACTGAATATGTACAAGAGGGGCCAATTTGACCTTTTAGCGGAGAACATTATGGCGGACTTCAAGATGATATTAATGATATCTATACCACGTTACAATAATGAAATAAACAAAATTAATGTAGCTGTGTTTGTGTTATTATTATGTTATTAGAAGACTACAGATGATGTTTGTCCAGTTGAGCAACTTGATGAAACAAGAAGGCTGGTACAAGTAGATCGGATGTGTGGAAGGGACAACCAGGGAACCGCTTAAGATGAGCCTGCTAAAGGTATTAGCCCTCTTGCCCTGTGTATAGAAGTTCCAAGTATAGGATAAAGGTAAGAGGATGGACTGATAAATGAAAAATGAGAAGAGGGAATTTATTTGAATTACATTAATATATATTCTTAATTATGGAAAAGTATACAAGAAAACAGCTCTACCGAACAAACCTGGGTAACATTTCCTCAATTAGGCTTCAGTGATTGAATAAAATATCATATTCTGATATTAAAAACCATTAATTTAATTAAACATTTAATTTTTCTTCAAATTACTTCTACCCTTCGCCGTAAACCTACAACATCCTACCCCACCGTATTCTTTAACAATATTCCACTGATCCCTGTCGAACAGATCCGTTAACTAGGCCTCCTTCTTCACAAACGCCTTACCTGGAATCCTCATACTAGACTTAAAAGATAAGAAACTGCCAACAGATTCCGACTACTACAACACACTTGAAAAACGCTCTAACCTTCCAATATTCCACAAAAAACTCATTAACACTACCATCATCAGGCCCATTTGGACATACGATATTGAGATTTGGAGCTCTACGAAAACATCAAATTTTTCCCGTATACAATCCTTACAATCCAAAAACCTCCGTAAAATCCTAAATGCTCCTTATTATGTAACAAATAAAATTATCCATAAAGGTTATTTCCATATTTCCGGAGATAATACCTCCTTGGTGCCTTCCTATTCCGATCATTGAGCACATAAACCATGCTACCCTGCTGAACCCATCTCCGCTCTTCCGTACACACTTTAAATACGAGATGTTAACCATCCAGTTTTGTCACTTCCCACTCACAGAATACCATTCTATGAAAAATCCTTTGTAATTTTGGAATTCTAATCTCAACTCCATTCGGAATCTCCCTCACTCAACTCATTCAAACACCACATATTTCTTCATATCCCCAAGTTCTTTGTATCTTTACAATTTTTATTCATATATATTTAATCTTTTTATAAATATTATTATTTTTTCTTTCTATATTATCGTGTTTTGCTTGGGAAACTCTGAATTTGGGTTTAAAAATCATGCATGCTCTCTAAGATCCTTCTTATAAAAAATTCTCAACTCCCAGCACTTTCCAACATCTATAGTCTTCTACAAATAAAACCTAATTAACCTACAATTAAAAATTAAATTAAAGGTGCACTCTCAGGAAATTCGATCTCGTTCTTCGAACCTCGGTGCCCATAATCACAGAACCAAAACCTTTGAATGTTCCTTTCTTGGTCTCTCCACTGCTTTCTGAAATTACCTACTATGTAATATCCATCACGCGCCTTCGCTTTCTTCATTTATATATATCATTTTTCATTACCCTCACACAAGACACTCTACAAACTTAGAATAAATTTTGGATTTGAAGTAAATAATAGTTTTAATATATGAGTTTTAACTCTGGGATCAATTCAGTATTTGATTTTTTATTATATTCTTAATTAATAACAAGAATAGTGGTAGCTAAGAACTGATTCACCACAAACGGAAAAATCCAACTAAATCAACAAATTGGAACTTATCTCAATACAACTTGATAAACTTGACCTTTAGAGAAATTTAGCTGATTTTTGAAACATCAGAGTTGAAACATAATTTATGTTATGTAGTTGGCAGCTCACTTCTGTATCTAAGGTATAATACACTATATTATCTAAGGTATGGATAAAATTAAAGAAGAAATAGAATTAATAATATGCTGATTAGTTGACGAAAAACGAGACAGAAATATAAATTTAGGAAGTAAGCTAATCTAGAAAATCCAACACTCACATATCAATACGTGGAGATAGGATTCGGAATAATTGATCGGATCAGTATCGATGTCATAGGGAAGGGTGGGAGGACGGCCCTTAACAGATCCTTCGTCTAAATTTGAAATTTTTTGAATTCCTCAGGAGAATGTAGGAGCGGCATGCAAGGAGCCGAGGGGGGGGGAGGGAGGAATGTGGCATCAGAGAAGAGGCAAGGCCCTTTCTGAAATTTCTATTCAATTCAGAAATTACTTCTGTCCCTTACACAATCCCCGTCGTCGTTTAGCCATATATGGAGGAAATAAGCCCAACGCTTCTCCAAATTGTATAAGTTATATATTTTATTCTGTCAAATAATTTAATAGCACACATTATTTCCTAAAATGTGGTGATTAGTTGACATGATTCTCGAAGAAAATAACTTATATAAACAACAAAAATTACATTTATTGATTAATCACAGAGACCAATGAAAAACATTTTAAACCAGATCACCTAAATCTTACGTATTTGCATGTGCTGAAATCGTAATTGATATTTTTATCTGTGATTTTTTTGATCAATCACAATTCTCGCACAATAAAAAATCAATTAAATATTTCAAAATTGATAAATAAAAATTAAACATACAGGTTTTTGTATTTTAGCAGATTACACTTTTTACTTACGATAATATTAAGTTACTATAATGAGAATGTTGGTGCTTTTATCTATCTCGGTGCTACAACTCGGTGACGAGTATTGGTCTCTCCATCAGCTTCATCTCTGCACTGTGGAGTCCCAGGATATCCCGCGCATCCTTTGCTACAACATCTGACCATCTGAGTTTTGGTCTCCTCCTTCTTTCAATGCCGTGGAGAGGTTCCGTCGGAACCACCTTAGGGATCGCTTCATCATCCAACCTCAGACCAGATCATCTTCATCAAAAATTGAGTAAATTTCGATGTTCGTCCGCCTTCTCCAGCCTCCATCAATATGCATGATAATAACGATCCGGTTCCCTACTGTAAATACAGCGCTAAAGGCCTCTGCCAGAAAGATGGTGTAAAATTATATTGGAATCTATCCTTTATGACCATCTCGTGACTCACAACAGACCTGATATTGTGTTAATTGATGGTAATATTAAGGTAGTTGAGATTATAGACATCGCTGTGCCAAACGACGGAAACATTAACTCAATCTGAGCATAAAAAAAATCGGAAGTATCAAGGTACAGCAGCTCAATTAAAAAGTTTGTATAAACTTAATAAAGTAACTGTTAGGGGCATTGTGATCTCCAGCAATGGCCTGATACCGGTGTCTACTGTGGAAGCTACTGACAGGCTGGGCCTCCCAACTCATGCAATAAATGAAGCTTAGAAAGCGGTGCTGTTGAATACTGCCACAATTGTAAGAAGCTTTTTCAACATCCAATAGAAATAAAAATATAACATACCATAGGTGATTGGAGTTGATTCTCCCCTCTCAAATAAACAAAAAACCTTTTGTAAAAGTGTCGACAAATAAAGTAATAATAATACATACATTTTCAAAAAAATCCTTTACAAAATCATTGAATAAAATTGGTCATAAAATAATATATTGATTTGATTTACTTCTAAACAATTATTTTGATGGTGGAAAGATGTTATACTTCTTAACGCTTGTAAATAATGATAGTAAAACTGTTATAAAAGTTTAAATTAGATGGGGAAAATATAAACTTAGAAACAATATCAAAATATACAAATATCAGAATGAAAAATTTAATCTATCGGTAAAAATATTGGCGCACTCCACAGTGTATCGCGCTAATCACATTAATTACGTAGATGTAAAGATTTTATAGAGTGTCAATTTTTTTTCTGTTTTAAAATCGGAATTGAATCTCCCAGTTAGCTAAACCTCATAATTCTGAAAATTTATTTCTATTTCTATTTCACTCATACAAAAGTCCTCATACCCGGCAACCAAACGAATAGAAAAAGTCCAAATGAAACTCCTGAAAAAACAAAACAAAAAGTATCATAAATATGCTGAAACACAGTTTCAGGACAGATAATGGGGCAAACAGCGATTCAAACATTGGCAATAATGATAACTTCCCGACTTATAATGAGTGTTCATTCCTGTCAGTGAGTTCCGATACCAATATAGCCTACTGGACATTAAAAACTGTCTCTTTTTTTCCGATACTGCTAAAGCTTCCTTATTAATTATTTAAATTGTTTTTTTTTTACTTCTCTGGAAGATATAAATTATAATAATTAATCGGAAGAAATGGAGAAACAATAATTTGAAATGAATTTTTTTTTAATGATATTTAAAACTGTATTAAGAAAAAAATCATTCAGTAAATGTGATAACAGAAAATACAAACATGACAACACTTATTGAGAAACTATCCACTGGTAGCACTCTAAAAAAAATGTATTTACAATAAGAGGTCTCGAGGTCGTCTTCTTTTCAGACGCCTCGGAGGGTTATCAGAGCTCGAGGAGGAAGCAAGGTTAGAAACGAGAGGGTTCGGATGGTTCTGAAGTTTATTATGGAAGGATAGGTATCTGGATTGGGCCAACTCGGAAACATAAGGAACTTTAAGGTCTTTATGGATGATTTTATTAGTGACAAAATAAGGAGCATTGAGGATTTTGGATGTAAGAATTGGATCCGTGAAGAATTCGATGGCTTTGTGGACCCCTAAATCTCAACTCCGTATGTCCAAATAGGTCTTATTGTAGTGATGTATATCAGTCATTTGTAATTAACTGAAAGCTTAGAGCGTTTAGTAAGTGCTGGAGTAGCCGGAAACGTCGAGCGGTTTCTTGTCGTTTAAGTCTGGTATGAGGATTTCAAGTTAGACGTTTGTCCAAGTGGAGCCCAAGGTACCGTATTTCAACAGGGATAAACGGGGTATTATTAAAAGATACTGCAGGACAGGAAGTCATAGATTTACAACGAAGGATAAAGGTGATTTGACGGAATTTATTGGAATTTGTTTTAATCCTCCAATTTTGACACCATTCTTCGAGGTTTGTGATGTGTGATTGGAGAGTTTGGGATACAATTATTGGATCATTATTAACTGATAGGACACACGTGTCATCGGCACACCTAGTGATGACGGTGTTGGAATGTCAGCTGTATAAACTGTGTAAAGGATAGAACCTATAAATAAAAGTAAAAACTAAATTAGCTACTATCGCCGCCTTCATATTCCACCAACATATCAGTAAAATATGTTGTGTCCCATCTACGCTTCAAGTTACATGAAGGTATATTTGTGGTCAGAGCCAATCAACCTTTTAGGGATTTATACACTTTATTTAGCCCTCACAATTTTACATAAACATTTTAACTGAAGCGATGATTTAAATGGAAGTTGAACTTAAATAAATGATATTATATTGTATTAGAAATACAATTTTCCTCCGTAAATATTACACTCGTAACTTATATGGATTCATGTTTTCATCCACTATGGAAGTGCAGGTCCTGGCAAGGATTTTTCGTCCAACGGTACACAGTGTGCCAGATCCCCCTACCGTAAACTTGCTCCACATTCCATATAAATTTCAAAATTAGTTTGAATAAATTGACTTTACCAGTGTTCTTATTGCTTGAACAAATTATTTGTTAATGTTTTATTATTTTCTGAATATTCAGCTTATTAAAATGCCACTTATAGTTAATTTAACATTTATTTTCAAAGGTATCATGCTACCAATTTACTATTTGACCTAAATGGTGGTATGCAGGAAAAAAAGGCTGTCAATTGAATTTAAAAAAAAAATATAAGGTTCTATTTACTGATTTAAATAATGAAAAAATAGTATCTGAAAAAATTGAATTGAGGATATGGGTATGATTTCTTATTCTACTATTTAATGGATTGCCAGCACAGATTTACAAGAGTAGGTTTTGAATCGATGACGTGACTTAACTGATGGCAAGAATATAACGGAATCGTCAGTTATTTCCTCATGGCCCCTGACACCACTTATCTCCAGGCTGCCTTCTTGGTCTTCCTATAAATACTATCCTATTCATACATATATACATGCCATCAAATTCTTCCTTCTTTATTAGGTCTTAACAGCACCTTCAAACGACACCACTGGATACACTTCTCCACGTTCTTCAATAGCTGACTTCTTTAACAGACGTTTCCATACCCGATATCTTTCTCCCAAGAGCTCTTATACAAGCAAGGTGTTCCATCCAGAAATATGCTCATCTTATTTTCCTAGCTAATCCTTTCATTCCGGATTCTTGTTCCAGTGCAGGATCACCGTTTCTTCTGAAGAATTTTCAAAAGTACCCCGGCCATTTTTGGTCTTATGAAACAGGCAAAATTTAACTTTAAGACACCCTAAGCAGATTGTTTATCAAGCAATAATTTGTAATTCTATTATCTTATGTATATCCAAGACAGATTTAGGTATTGAATGAATCATATGCCTTAACTGGTGGTAGGAATATAATGGAATTGTTACCAATGGAATCCAATTATATCATTACCTAACCAATAATGAAATCGTTATCTAACCCAGCGGTTTAAGCTCAGGTACTATTGCCGTATCCGAAGTTTACCGTCAATATTTTATGTTGGCCATATTTATATATTAGTCCGTTGTACAGACCCCTTTTTATCAAATTATTAACATCCGGCTGAAACTTCGTAAATAGCTTCATCTCATCTTAATCTACCAACATTTTATTTACGAAAATTCTTGGAATTGGGGCGTTTTCAATCTGAAGGTCGGCTAACTTTGTCTATTTAATTAGGTACGAAAAAATCGTAAATATCCATTTCCTTTCTACTTTATTTTGAGATTACTTGAGCACAAATTCGAGAAAAAAAGGGGGCCTTCAAAAATATTGGGCCGTTTGTCCTATATAACCTCGTTATTTTGAAAATTTGGAGGAGCAGGTAACGCCAAACGGCTCAATATTTTTGAAGGCCACTTTTTATCGACTTTGTGCTCAAGTTATCTTACGGTTAAAGTGGAAAGAAAATGGGTATTTACGAGTTTTTATTACCTAATTAAATAAACATAGTTTGCCGACCTCTAGGTTGAAAACGCCCCGATTCCGAGAATTTTAGTTAACAAAATATTTGCAGGTTATTTTCGAAGTTTCAGCCGGATTTTAGTAATTTGATAAAAAAAAAAAGGGTCTGTGCCACGGACAATATTTTTTTATTCGACTGACCCTATTTATTTTAATTTCATGAGATACATTTCAATTCATGCATACGAGATACATCATGTTTCCCATTGGTACACCGAATTGAAGTGGCTTTATCCTGCTTCCCGACGACAGTTCCTTCTTGGTGTTTTCTTCTTCCAGATCCTAAGAACCAAAACTCCTCCCTATATCATGGTACTCCTCACTCTACGTTCCTCTACCCACTCTATTAATAGCAGATCTCAACCTATTGATTTATATATACCTTCTCATAAAACTACATCCTTCAACAAATCATTCGTAATTCGTTCTTCTGGAATTCTTTACCCATCCCCATACGGCAATCCTCAACTTTAAATTCCTTCAAACAACTCTTATTTCACCACCTACTTCATTTTCAAACTTCTGTATCTAGATAATACCTATCGATTTCTGTAATTACAACTTCTCACTGACAATCAATCGACAAGTTTCATTTAATTTAAATTCATTTATTTATTCACTTTTTTTTTGTATACATGTAAACCATATAAAGTGTACTAGTGTTAAAGTGTTTACTATTGTTATTGCAGGTATGATTGCGATAACAATTGAAATTGGCATTCAAATGACCTGTTTGTATTCTGTCAAACCAGACTAAAGGACCAATGTTTTGTACCATGTTATTATTATTCTTAGGGGAATACAGTCCCACAATAAATTAATTTTTCATTTCATTCACATATTAGCATTTTCGATACATGACAATATATCCTCTGTGTTCTTAGTTGTATTCGCATTATGAAATTAAGGCGTAGGTTTTTAAATTTTGGATTTTTTATGGAGAAACAAATATTTAGCTAGCCAGAAACAGTGATTAAATCCATAAGTAATTAATATTTATTGATTTCTGTACTAGTGAAAATAAATAATGTAAAAATTTTCATTCGTAAAAATGTATAAGTAGCCTATGGTAGGAATTCGGTAATGAAACCATTCCCAGGGGGAAACTAATTTATCGCTGATTCAACTTAACAACCACTTTACGATCAAGACTTGAAAGCAGTTGGGCCAAAGCTACCCCATCAGAATTCCGTTCATGGGGAAAATACTGTAACGAGCTTTTCCTCTTCTCGAATTCATCTCGCCTGTTGAGGAGTATTTGAGAAAACTTAAGACATCTAATGTCGCAAGGCTCAAACAGTTTAATCCTTGGCAACATATCGAAAAATCTTTCTTGTAACGAAGTTTGGCATTCAATTAATTACTCGGACTAAAAAATATTTTACATTATAAAACGATTCATTAATCATAAACAAATAATAATAAAAATCGACTGGAGGAAAAAAGTACAGAGCATATCCCGAAAATTCCTGGAATTTACGGAACGCAAAAAGCGATGATTAGGGAATGGATTAATATGTATCTACATTTCTTTTTCTTAGTCTTGTACACCCCTCTTCGACAGTTTATTTAACGTTTCATGCGATTTTAAAGCAAACAAAATATTTTTTTTTTCATATATGTACATATTTGGATGATATCTATATATTATCGTCTGTATTCCTTAAATAAAGAAAATTTATATGTAAAAAAAGAGTAGCAATAAAAGGAAACTTTAAAAATTCCAAGAAGTAAGGTTTACCGCGATGGTTTAACACAGCCCACTTATCCCTGTTGAACGAATCAGATACCTAGGACTCCACCTGGACAAACGACTCACTTGAAACCCACATACCAGACTGAAAAGTCTAGAAATCGCATGACGTTTTCGACCACTGCAGCACTTACTAGACAAACGCTCTAAACTTCTAACTATTTACAAAATATTCATATATATATTATTATAATAAGACCTATTTGGACTTACGGGATCGAGCTTTGAGGCTCTACTAAACCATCAAATTCCTCTCGTATCCAATCCCTACAATCCAAAATCCTTCCTAAATTCCTCAATGCTCCCTACTTTGTCACAAATAAAATCATCCCTAACGACCTTAATGTACCATACGTTTCCGATTTAGCTCAGTCCAAATATCTATCCTTCCATTATAAACTTCTAAACCATCCGAACCCTCTTGTTTCCAATCTTGCTTCCTCTTCTATTCCTGATAACCTTCCGAGGAGTCTGAAAAAAAGATGGCCATGGGATCTTCTAATATAGGAATATAATTGGAGTGCTACCAATGGGTAGTTTCTCTTCATGTTGTACATGTCATGTTACTTGTTTCATATTTTCTTGTTGTACTTATCATTCAATACAGTGGTAAATTTCAATAATAAAAAAAAAAATTAACATACTGCATTTCGTGACGTGTCCTAACTTCTTGATCACCATTAATCTGAAAACCGTAAAACTTCGGAAATCGCAAATCTAAGAACATTATATATTTTATCCAAATAGTTATTAAATTAAGAAATAAGAATTTTATCGATACAATGTTGTATTTGAGTGTTTCAATATTCGCAAAAAGTAAAGTTAAAAAAACATAATAATTGTGGCACTTAAAATATTTCTACACATAAAAAAGCACTGTCATTTTTTAAGATAATATAATTGAAATTACTTTTATACTTCTTGTACCTTTTATCTCCCACTCTGGAAAATTTAACAACGTTCCTGTAATCATATTAATTTATTTTAATTAAAAACACACAAATGTACAAAGTTCAAGTGATCCTGTGAGGGTTTTTGTAGCTCAGAATTTTTTTTTACTCATGATCCGGGATCAAATTACTTATTAAATTCTCCTTTCGTAGGAAAAGACGGGAAAACATGCTTCTGAAAATTTTGACAAAGTTCAAAATAAAAGATTGATGCCTAACCTGGTACTTAGGTCAACAAAATATATCATTGTTGAACACCAAGATAGATGGTTTGAACGTGTTTTTTAATGAAAGAAAATATACTGGCGAAGGTTGGACAACAAACAAAGGTGGAAGGGTACACACCAACTGGAAGACCAAGGAAGACATGGGAAGGCCCAATCTGAGGGGCCTTTGACAGAAGAGCGTTGGAATGGCGATGTAGAAGCTGGCCTGTTGAAGACAGAGATTCCTGGAACAAGCTCTTTCGAAGAGATTATCGCACTGATATGCGGTAAAGAAATCACATAAATTATGGTTTGTATCCTACTTTTTTAATATATATATATATATTAATAGATATTTATTTATATATATTTAATAGATATATATATATATATATATATCTTGCATATTAACCCTATGCAGGAGGAGTTTATTTGCAAAAGTTTACATATACTATGCGAAATCGCATATTATACCCTAACCACCCCTATGAATGTTATACTTAGAACTAAAGCTACAACACTTGTTTAAATGAAAAAAAGATTTTTTTTTATAGCCTGTATTTATATACGAAATAGAGTTAAATATTTTCAAGTATGGAGAACAATTAAATTATTGTATACAACTTAAGTTTGTGTGAAAATTGTATTATGAAAAAAAACAACAAAAAACAATCGCCTAAATTAAATAATATATATATAGAATATATATATATATATATATATATATATATATATATATATATATATAGAGGTTTTTTGAATCTTTTGTTTGTTATTATATTTTGTTTTTATTTATTAATTTTATTATAATTGTTTCTTTAATTATCTTCATTTATTTTTCTTGTATGTATATATTTTGAATGAATGGATACTTTTAGATGTAATGCTTATTGTCCTTGAGTGTGGCAGATAGTATTGATATCAATAAATAAATTTTAAACAAAAATGAATTCAGTCTTCATTTTCTATTGTCATAATTTTAAAATACCGCCCTTACTCAATCTCCGCTGGCTTTCAATACCAGTGAAATGGTTGAGGAAGAAGCTCAATGATCTCATGAAGCCTTGCTTTCCCTCCACGTGTGGGGGGATAAGTATGGTTCGGAGTTACCATGGCCGACTGTAAATAGTGTAAATAGGTATGCCTGCATCTAAGATGTTTATTTTCATTACTTTTTTAAGATAATTTTAATTCTATTTTATTCATTTATTTTCATTCTATTATTACTATTATTTATATTTTCTTTCTTCACTATGATATTTTATTTTGTTCTTTTGTAGCTTTATATTATTGTATATAGGTATGATTGTATTTTTATGTTTTTAATTTACTTATATTTAGGTTTTTTTATTGTATATAGTTTTTATTTATTATTATTTAGTTATTGTTTTACTTTGTTAATTTTATTTATTTATTTTTTGTATATACGGTGTGAATGTGTTCATTTATCAATATAATTATTGTCCCTGTGACAGAATATTGTATGTCTAAATAAACAAATAAAAAAATAAAATATTATTTGAAGTTAGCTTATTTTTTTTATTTTTTTATTTGTAAATATGGTGTGAATGTGCTCTCAGAACTGTATTATAAATGTCCTTTATTGAGACAGAGTGTAATATTTATCAATAATCAAACAAATAATAAAAAAAAATTAAAATATTTTTAAAATATATATTAAGGAATTTATGATCCTTTACTCTTTTTTTTTCAAAATAATTGATACCCATATGTGACCGAAATTTTTAGATTAACCTTCTATGAATCTTAATTTTAAAATGTCTTATTTACCTCTCCCCTGCTAGAGGAAAATATAAAAAGAGGATTCTTCACAGAGCATATGTGAAGAGGAGAGAGGATGTCCATCCCATCACTAGGACTATAGTCTAAGGCTATCAGGAACCTCTGCAATTTGTAGCGACTCTCACAGCCACTTATGAGGTCCTTATCTTTCGTCCAGAAATCTCTAGCCTACATTCCAGATAAGGATAGTCGCTTCTCCCTTTTTTTACTCCCTCCCTTCCATTTTCTTGTGCCACGCGATAACAGAATGAAGATGTTACACTAGAAACTAACTGTGCATACGAAGGAGGAATAATAATGATAATATAAGGGCTCGGTGGAGGTTCGATGCCGACGCTGCTGGAAATCTTCGCCGAAATACCTCCTCCTATTGAACACCGTCAAAACCCGATTCTGTCGGATTAGGGCTAACACAAGCCAGCCAATTACGGGTTGATCTACCCCGGGGAGGTTTACCAGTTGACTCACCGCTGATTACCTTTTTAGTGATCCCTTCGTTCCATCCCAACATCATTATAAACCTGCTCAGTGAACGAGAAGCTATTATTTAAATTATTTGTTGCTTTTCTATAGGCTTCTTCATTATTTAGTCGACAAATTTATCCCGTTGGAATTATTCAACCCAAGCTTTTTTTTTTTTAAGATTTACCGTATTGTATCGAATCTAAGACACACATATTTGTTTAAAAATTAAAATTTTACAGATAAACAGATCCCGGATTTTAATATAGAAAAACCCATTTATGCTCTATAGCACGCAATGAAAAACCGTCAAATATTGAATAATAAAATGAAAAACTGAAGTACTCCCTCATCCAAAACAATAGCACTTTCCTCCAAGGGCTGGCTGATCTAAACAGGGATACCATTAAAGCATTGTGCAAATTTGTTGAATAATCAAATAGATTTTTAAAAATAAATAAATAAAAAATAATAATATACATATATATCTCCATTATATTTAATAAAACAATAGGTGCAGTATAGGAGACTTAATTAGAGATAAAATATTCAATTAAACTAGTTTGCCAACAAATAGTTCTAAACTAAAAATGAAATTGAAATGTAGAGATTAAAAAATAAATATTTTTCTTTTATAGACCAAAATAATTAAAAAATAAAGGAAGAAGATGGTCCGGAGAGGTGGTCATAAATAGGCTAAATAGTGGCAAAACTATTAAATTAAAAGCCAACGTTTCGACCCGACTTTGCAGGTCTTCTTCAGGGAGGTGTGTTCAGCTAGGAGTTTCACTTAGAACATGAGTTCTGAGACGTGCAAAGTCGAGTCGAAACGCTGGCTTTTAATCAAATAGTTTTGCCACTATTTAGCATATTTATGACCGCCACCCCGGATAATCTTCTTCCTTTATAATGCAACGTCAACTATTAAGTATTCAGTAATAAAAACATACTGTGAAAAAAAAAAAGAAGTTAAAGATACACTCGTCGTCATAGAATACTGCATCACCTATTTCTATTAATCCTCGTGTTGATAACGTTCAAAGTTTTTCTTTACTTATTTAAGTTACAATAAAACTTTAACAATGTGTCTCATTTCAGTTTTAACTAATGACAGGATACAACCTGCAATTATGACCAGTTTATACAACTGTCCTGATGATATTTATATTATAGGAAATTCTGAACGGGCTCTCAGAAAAGCGTTTACAGCCCTTGAAGTTATGAGAGTTGGTGGTGAGGTGGATCTGAACTCTCGATTTGAGGTAGGATCTTTTAAGTTTGAAAGAGTAAAAAACTTTATATATCTTGGGTCTTAAGTAAATAGCAAGAATGACATGGTTCAAGAAATACCTATACAGAGAAGGATCACGGCTGCCAATAGATGTGTCTTTGGACTTGGTCGACACTTTAGAAGTAGATAACTCTTAAAAAAACGGCCAGTTTTGTCATATGGCTCAGAGGCTTGGACGATGACGAAAAGTGATGAGATAAAGCTGAGTGTGTTTGAGCGAGGAGTCCTCAGAAGGATCTATGATCCAGTAACGGAGGGTGATGTCTGGAAGAAAAGAAAAAAATAGGGAGCTCAGTTCTCTTCATACAGACATCGATGTCGTCGCCTAAATTAAACTTGCCAGTCTAAGGTGGGCAGGGCATGTGGCAAGAATGAGCGCCTTTGAAATACCAAAAAAATAATGATAAAATAATAATTGAGGAGTTGCACCTCGCAAGACGGGTATGAAGGCCTAGGACGAGATGGCTGGACAGCTTAGCCTATAATGCAAGAACCTTGCTTGCCGTACGGAACTGAAAAGCTGCAACAGAAGACAGAGCTAACTGGCGGAGGCTCACTCTCGGTAACGGGACGTCGCGCCACAAATGTATGTATGTTTCATAAAACTGCCCTCGTTAGAAAATATGAAAATTACGAAGTTCTATGAAGTAAATGAATTTTTACAGGAAATAGTAACGAGGATAGGGAACCACCAATCAACGGTAGTCATAGTTTAGTAAAAAAAAAAAATGCACCAAGGAGCGAAAGAAAAGAACTTGGAGGAGAACAAAAATCTAATTTGACCTCTTAATGATGTAATTGTTATTAGAAAATTGTTTCAAAGCTGGCAAAGAAACAACTATCTTGCAGGTTGTAATCTGGTAATTAATTTTATTTATTTATTTTTTTTATTTGAAGGTTTTAGGCAGTGAGCTGAACTCTCAATGGTTTCAAATTAGCTGCGGGATGTGTGATAAAATCTTAACGTAAAAATAGAAGAATGGACATGGATAAAAAATAAAATCCTAGAATATGTTGCTACATATAATAATCAATAATATAAACTAAATTTTCAATAATAGCGATATAGGGAGTGGCAAAATATTAAATATTGAGGTCAAACTATATTCTCGCCCCTCTCTATTTTTATTGACGGGGAGGTGATCTTAAAGAGGGATCTTGAACATTGGAACATAGTTCCTTACTCACTGAGTTACTTCACTCTCAATGCCGTCAAAAACTAGTAAGATTTTTGATTAATTGATTGATTTTGATTGATACAACAAAAACTAAATATCTCCCCATTTATTCCTCATCCACTGAGGTGTGAGACATCCTGATACCATTAAAAGAAAACGTTCTTTAAAATATATTTTATTTTAGAAAATAATTCATCAGCTATCTTAAAGATTCAAAATAGTTTTTTTAATGAAACAATATTTAATTTTTAAAAAAATACAAAATAAATAATCGTTGTAACAAGTCCCAAGGATTGAGAAAGATTTGATACAGTATCAAAGATAATTTAAAGTGTTAAGACAAGACAATTAAAAAAGTTAGAAAGTATATCAGGAAAAGTAAACGAGGTAGTTTTAGGCTTGTTCGGATTTGACAAAGAATGCAAACTTAGTTCTTTTCTTCTCTTATCCTACCCCCAGTTTACAAATTCCCGTCTGAAAGGTGAGCAAAGATAACTTGGTAAAGTCCAAAGTTGGCGAGAATTTCGGTTAAAGGGCTTGGAACAAGGTTGTTAGACTTCCAGTACACAATAGATAAGATAATGTTTAAAACAGTTTCATCAGTAACGGAAAACTGAGTCTATCCCTTCAATACAATTTAAAATGAGCTCCTTGGATATCCCAGCGAGGATAGATGATTGTATTTCGAACAAAATTAAATAATAAAAATCCATTTATAGCGATCAGACATATTATTTATTTAATATTTATACGTCCATTGCTATGTACTGGGGTGTTTAATTTGATACGGGATACCACTGGATAATTACTGATGATAATTACCCACAGATGATTAATAAAAATTAATAATAAAAAGTTAGTAAAATAAATTTTTATCATAATAATATATAATTGATCTATTGATTGAAAGACCAATAATATATTTATTGGTCCAGAATTAATTAATTGGATTTCTTTTCTCAAAGGCTGGTTTGTGTTTATCATGCTTTCTAATTACACACATTACCTGTGACCATCATGATATAAATAGGTGGCAGAATTAAAATAACTTTTACTAAAAAACTTAATTTATTTCTATGTTGAATAAAGAATATATTCAAATTATATTTACAATCCCCATGCCTGTCATGTCATTATTTCATGTTTCGTCATCACATTTGCAGATTGTCAACAATAAGTTGATAGGCGCAAATATATTTTATAGACAAAAAAAAAAAAAATATTTACAAGAACAAAATACGTGATTCAACGAATTCAATAATTAAGTGTGAAGGCATGATTTCAGATGGACTGTTTTGAGAGTTGTATTGCCATGAAATATTCTAACATTGGTAAATTTATTGTTGCGAATAACACTTATCTATTGTATATGAAGTGTTTGGTTGGTAGATTTCATCGGTGCATCTCATATCGTCAAGGCCAGATCCAAAAACTCCAAGACGCCCATCTGTGTGGTCTATGTCGGTCCAAGGCCTCACTCCCCAAGCTGGAAGAAAACATCTGACCTATCCTCAAGGCCGAAATCCAACATAAGACCTATCCTCAAGGCCGGACATCAACATAAGACCTCTTTTCTTACTTCTCGGCGTATTATATACAAATATTCAGGGTGGGGCAAGGATGGTTTTCATTGGTTCTTAACTTCACCCTATTACTCCACAATAACTGGTAACACCCTAAAAGGAACCAGTTACTTAGCCCGTTACTAGTTTTTACTGTAAGCCTTCCCCAGGGGTTCAGGTACAGGACGGTCCGTTATCTACCTGCTCCTTCACCTTGACGCTGTTTTTGATGGCAGAAGTTGGTTTCGTTCAACTCTGTCTTCCCCACATAATACTTTTAAAAACTCATAATAATTTAAAAAAATTATGCTATACCAATACATAGCAGCATTTTGTGCAAAACTGATTTTGTTGAGTAGTATTACCTACAATGATAATACTGAAATAAAAGTTAATTCACAGCACATTTAATGCTTTTATAATGGTATAGAGATGGTTGACCGTGATAGAATATGAGAAGGAGTTGGTCTGGGGGTGTGGTCAAATAAATACTAATTTTTTAAAATAGTATTTTAATCGTTACGCCGACGTTTTGACCCACTAATTAGGTCTTCCTGAGGGCTAAAAAATATAAAAGGTACATGGTGAAAATAAAATAAGTGAATAATAAGTAGATATTAAATAAGAAACAGTTGTCTGATAAAGAAATAATAAGATGACATCACAGATATAGCGGGGGACAGTATAGTTAAAATATTAAGTATTATATATATATATATATATATATATATATATATATATATATATATATATATATATATATATATATATATATATATATATATATAAAGGTGTAACCAAAATTAAGAAAGCATTGAAAAAAAAAATAGAACTCTCTTTTGTTTCCTGTGACTAATTATTAATTCCTATTTTAGCATGTGCATGTGCTCTAATATCTTATATCTTGACTATAGTTTCTTGATATTTATATCTGGCATGCCATATTATTGTATATAGAATAAGTATCTTTTTTATATTTTTATTATCTTCCTATTTATCTTTAATTGCATATAGTAATTAGGTATAAATTCTCTTTTTTCCTTTTATTTTATTTCTTTTGCTTAAACATTGTATCAATTCTGTAAATAGATCTCTTAACTTTTATTTTGCTGCTTAATAAAAATATCCAACCTAATCCCTTCTCACATGAACTAGCATGGTAGTATAAATATTTAATGATGGCCAAATAATGGGTAAGTACCTTATATTTTCTAGATTTATCTCTTTAGAGATGAAAGGCTGGTAAAGCCAGGCGCCCAAAAAGTAAAAATTCCCATAGAAAATTATATTTGATAAAATTTACTTGTGTTAAATGTAAATGTAAAATATTGGCTTACAAATACAAATAAATATAAACAAAAATAGAAAATAAGTGTGAATAAAAATAGGGAAAAAAAGTGAATATAGCGTGTAAGTTAAAAGTAAACATGTTGCGATAAAAGATAAGAAATGAGTGGATAACAAACTGGTAAAGGATACCTTTGATAACTTCAGGTTAATAAACTCTTGTTTAGAGTACGGTTAAATTCGGTAATTGAAAAACACAAAATAAAAATAAAATCCGATCAAAATTTTTATTAGTACCGATTTTTATTTTTCATTATATAATTGATAAAAATCATATCCTGATCATTATTTTAAAAAAATTACAATTAACAATAATAATAATCATTGAGTAATACATTTTTAAATCAGAAATATAATTTTTTTGAAATCTCTATGATATATTTTGAGTGTGGAGTAGAAGGTGGAGAATACTATTGCCAACTATTAGCCAAAGAACTGCTTTATTTCTACAATTCATTAAAAAGTTTGGCCAAAAAAAAAAAAAGAAGAAATATATACATATGTATTGTGAAGGAGCCGCGTGCATAATTAAAGCGATATCAGAAATATAATATTTAAAAAATTGTACATAAATATATTAATATTGTATTTAATTTGAGTATAAAATGTGTTTTTTATTGTTTGATCAAAATTTCATCATTAATATTTATATACCAGTGACGCGGCTGGGAGAGAAGCAATGGGATCTTCTGGAGTCCTGCTTTGGCTTCCATATTTAGGGGTACAAAGCATGTCTGCGAGAATGTAAATATTGTACATAGGTGTGAATGTGTTTTATTTACTTTAATTTCATTTAGCTTTTATATATTATTTCATTTTCTTGTACACAGGCATATCAATTTACTTATTTTATTTTTTTATATTTCTTTTTCTTTATTATCTCTATTTTAGTAGATTTATATGTACATATTGTGTAAATGATCAATGTAGCCCTAATATTAATGCCCTCCAATGTGGCAGAATGTATTAATTTTCAATTAATAAAAAAAAAATGTATGAAACCGTATCAGTCAGTGAGCAATCATTATTTTTTAACGAATCAATAAACATCAAAGATCGATTGATATTTTGATTTATAAATTAATAATTATTGTATGATTTCATGGAAAAAATAATTATATATTTCAAACTCTGGTTTGGAACACTGGAACAAGGAGCAATCAAATCAAGTAGATTTTTTAGATTGTAAACATTTGGAAAATGAATGCACATTCGAAATATTTCCGTCGGAAAACTGGATAGAGCCACTTCAAATCGGCATACCAACTGGAGACGTGGGAGCGCCTGGAGATTCCAAAGGTGAACCTAATAAAACAATTCATTAGTCTCTAGAAAAATAAGAGAGGAAACAGGAACTGGAGGTTCGTTAGGGGCATAGAATCTCAAGTACTACTTTTTGTAATATTACACATCTATATTACTACTCTTGTTTCTGGAAAAATGTTTTAGACGGCGAAAATATTTTTGCCTTATTCTTCTCAAGTTAATTATCGAATTATTTCATATTTATTATTTATCTATGTCTTATGGCTAATAAAAATGACTTAATTAAAGATCTTTGATTATTGCTAAAAAAATAGATTAAAAGTACTTTAGAAGTGGAAGAAATTTTGCAAGCAGCGTTAAACTATTTCAATAAGAATAATCCCTAATTGACATTTATGACCATTCAATTTTAGATCAATGTAACGATTTTAATCAGAATTGTCAAAAGAGCCTTTTTAGAAAATATTGTCAAAATATATAAAATAAATTATATATACTGGCACCTTAAGTAAGTCGATTTCGGCAAAAAAGTGCCAGTAAAATCCCAGGCATATAATTAATTTTTTTTATTTCTTAATGACATTTACAACTGTATTACATAAATACATCAAGTAAATTTGGACCTAATAGATATAATGACATGAATACACTTGCTGAGTAACTACCCAATGGTAGCACTCTAATAATTAATTTAAATACGTTAATTTAAATTTCACCATCGTGGTAATTTTTAACCTTTCTTGCGAGACTTTGATATTTGGAATTAGGGTACCATGAAATTAATATTTCTCGTTTAATAATTGTTGTTGTTTTGAGTTTAGGTACAAAAAATCTGCTGATTGTTATCATTGTCCTAATCATTACACTCATTTTCAAT
This sequence comes from Nezara viridula, assembly GCA_928085145.1. NCBI lineage: Eukaryota > Metazoa > Arthropoda > Insecta > Hemiptera > Pentatomidae > Nezara > Nezara viridula. The sequence continues at coordinate 34,743,511 of OV725078.1, forward strand.
CTTAAAAAAATTATAAATTACTATAGAGAGTAAGAAAAAAAAAATTATATTTTTTTTATATATAATTGATTAATATTTTTGAATATTTTTTCAATTCCGATTTCACAAACCAGGATTTAAAAAATAGTATATCATTTCCTGGAAATCGCTTTACAAAGCAACAATGTGTCCGTTTGGCAGTTTTTTTTTTTATTACAAAATTCAACAATAGCAAGAATGGAGATCAAAAAACCACAAGACAAGCATATACAACAATTTTTAAACTCCTATAAAATCTAATAATCACTATAATTTCATTAATAAACAAATCATCCAAACTTTTTTTCTGTTTATTTATAGCGACACAAGCCAATTTTGGACCAAGCTAGTAAATATGCAAAAATTGGCCTTTAAATCTTACTTGTTCACATCATCAAAATTGAAAAAAGTTTATTTTTAATTTAATATTTGGTGTCATAATATTTATAACAAAATTCCTATAAACCATTTGCTCCTAACAATGATACCGGTAGCAAGTTACTACTAGCAACTGTATAAATACCATAATTTATTAGCCTAGACAAACACATAATACAAATATATAAAACAATAGGCCGAAGTCTGGAAATGATAAAAAAAAAGTTAATCTACAAATAAGTAAAAAGGATAAAAATAAATTAATCTAGTCGGGATGTATGTGTCCCCAAACAATTAATAAACTCCGAACCGGTAATTTTTGTCCCGAAAAGTTTGATGCCCGTTTAGGCTAAAAACACCTTTGATTCCCTAGGCGGTTATATACCCGTGTCTGGTTAGGACGTTGATTTTGTTGAGAGAGGTGAGGATAATAAAGCTATCAAATTGATTATTCCAGTATTGGTTTGTTTATATAAATTAATATATATATATATATATATATATATATATATATATATATATATATATATAATGGGCATAACTAAACTAAGCCCAGTTTAAAAAAAGAATCATTTCTTCTTATATTATTTAATTTTTATAATTTAGTTAGTGAAGAGTTTTGTGTTATTTTAGTTATAAAGTATGAAAACATTTCCCTTCCGTATATGTCAATTTATTCATCTGTCTAACGTTTCGGACTCTTTGTCCATCTTCAGACAAATTTCTTTTTATTTATGTTGTTTTAGCACTTCACTTAGATTGCTCCTAAATTACTCTTCCATTCTTCGAATATGTCCTTCCAAGTCCATATTAAAAAAAAAAATCTTCTTATATTATTTAATGTTTATAGTATACTTAAGGTAGAGTTTTGTGTTAGTTTAGATATAAAGCATGAAAAAATGGACAAAGAATCCGAAACGTTAAACACATAAATAAATTGACATATACGGAAGAGAAAAGTGTTCATGCTTCATGCCTTAAAACTATCATCAATTATTCGCGATTTTTTTTATCAACCTCCAACTATACTGCTCCCACTTTTAGAAAATCTTTCACGTTTAATGGGCTTTAAGTCCATATTAATTAAGTTGAGATTTACTAGGTAAAACCTGAGATTCACATCAAGGTTTTTGAAAAAAAAATTTGATTTCATATCCTGTCACCTGAAAGTATCGGTGTTTTCAGAAAAAAATTATGACAATAAACTGTTACAAAGCTTTTATTTCTTGTTTTGTTCTGATCTTGGATGTACTATAACAAACATAATTGTCTAAAACACTTGTAAAAAAAGAAAATGTTAAAAATAATGATTTCTCGATTATTCATCATCTAAAGTGATAATGAATTCATGTTTTTTTACGAAGATCTCTATTAGAGGAATTGATTTGCATTTATAAGTGAGGAATTAAATGTCTCTAGTACTAATGTTTACGATTAATATAAATAAACCTGCTGATTGCTTCAATTATACAGGAAAATTCTTCGATAAGTAAATCATTCGTTTTTATTTTTTAAGCTTCATGAGGACCAGACTGAAACGACAAGAAACCGCTCGACGTTTCCGACTACTCCAATACTTGCTAGACAAACGCTCTAAGCTTCCACTTAATTACAAAAGACTCATATACATGACTACAATAAGACCTATTTCGACTAACGGAGTTGAGCTTTGGGGCTCCAGCAAGCCATCGAATTTCTCTCGTATCCAATCCTTAAAATGTAAAATCCTTCGGAAAATCCTCAATGCTCCTTACTTTGTCACCAATAAAATAATTTATAATGACCTTAATGTTCCTTATGTTTCCGATTTGGCCCAATCCAGATACCAATCCTTCCATAATAAATTTCAGAACCATCCGAATCCTCTCGTCTCTAACCTTGCTTCCTCTTCTATCCCTGATAACCCTCCGAGGCGTCTGAAAAGAAGATGGCCTCGAGATCTCTTATTGTAAATACATTTTGTTTTTAGAGTGCTACCAGTGGGTAGTTTCTCAACAAGTGATTTCATGTTATTATTTTCTGTTATAAAATTTACTAAATGTATTTTATTTATTAATAAAGGTGTAAATATCAGGAATAAATAAAAAAATAAAAAAAAAAGCTTCATGAGGGCCTCAGTGGTGGTCAAATACGAACGGTAAATCGGGTTGAACTAGCCTAGGTCAGTCAAGGCAGTTTCTTCCATCGAATATATGGAACTGCTTTGAAAGTGATTAAGCTGAGGTTAAAGCAAGGATCCGGACCATCGAGCACTTTAAATAAATTATTAACAGAATCAGTTAGCACTAAGTTACCAACGGTGCAAGAGCTCTTCCAGTATTCAACGTGTTGTGACACATAATAAATTCAGGGTAACCAACCACCCAGTCCTAATCTACATAGGTGCCTAGCCGGTTCCACACCAATTGCCCTGTGCTCTTAAACATTTTTTATCTTATAATTTGTTCGTTAATATTTATAATAACATATTAAATTAATCAAATTAAGACCATTATATTTTATCAGAATAGAATTGAACGATTGAAAAAAAACCAAACCATTAAACTAGGCGTGGGCAGTATTTCACTTGAAAATAGCACAGATTGTTGGTATTTCGTAATCAGATTTTCTATTTTATTGAAGTAACCTTACATCAGTTCAATTTATTCTGAACATCAACTAACCTCAACTGATAAGTGCAGTAATAATTTAGTGGCATGAAAGGCCGTCCATGAAGATAAAAGACTTCCTGAATATTCAAATTTACAAGATAAAAATGTTGATATCTGAACTGAAACGCGAGTTTTACTGCTGTTACGGAGTTCGCTTAACAGCAGAACATAAAACGGCTCCTATTGCATAGTCGTATACTGTTACTAATAAAGGTCGTTTTTTTAATTTAATATAGTTACTTATGACTTGCAACACTCTTATATCGATCACTTAGTTACTAGAACAAACCGGATCCTTATTTAAATAAGAAATATTTTGGTAGCTTATTCTACAGAAGCACCGTAACATCATAACTTTAAAATTTGCTATATTATTATTAGTGCTAATTAATTATCTAACTTCCTCTGAAAAGAACTGAATATGTAGTAAATTGAAATATATATATATATATATATATATATATATATATATATATATATTTTTTTTTTTTTTTTTTTTTTTTTTTTTTTTTTCTGCTGTAGTAACCCTACAGAAGAGGCGTATATTTTTTAGAAGTGTGCATACACCATGCAAAAGCATATTATATGCATTACAGTGTTATTTAGTATATAACTATAAATATAACTTATATTTAATTTAAAGATATTTAAAAAGAATGGTACTTAATATGTATTACAAGGAGAATATTTATAGATGTTTAAATAAAATAAATAACAATACACGATTAAATAAAGTAAATAATAGTATCAGATGAATGAACAGTACCAGAATATACTAAGACAAAATACTCTAAAACAGAGGCAGAATCAAATACAAAAATTATGCGGAGAATAAACAAATGACACAAATTTACAATTGAGTATCAACAAAATAAAGAATAAAATACATAAGTCTAACTTTAGAAGTATATTATATAAAAGAGCTATGCTGGAATGTCTTATAATTTTATGCTATTAATGAATTCCTTCAACTATTTGTATTTTTTGTATAGTATGGGTTCGGGAAGAGGCCATTTCAATTTATATATATATATATATATATATATATATATATTATATATATATATATATATATATATATATATTATATATATATATATATATATATATATATATATATATTTCAGTTAGGTAGTAGTCTTCGTAGAGTTCGGGTGTGTTTATGGTGTTCCGCTGTTTGTATACGGTTCAGATAAGACTAAATTATTTCGTTTATTTAGATATATTTTTTATTGTTTTACTTTTACTTTTTATTTATTTTATTTTAAACTTTGAAATTATAGTTCTTTAATTGAACCATTTTATTAAAACGGATGGGCAACTACATAGCTCACATAATCATCGAAAAACGGGTCAAATAAAAACCCCACCAGACCCTATTCAAGTAATTGAGGCTATCAAAAATACTCCTACCTACTTAATAGTAAGCAGGGAAGGAGAAGAAAGATTTCAATGCCCCCTTTTTTGATAAATAAATTCACAATTAATTTAGAAGAGGAAGTTAAAAACATTAAGTTGTTAAGGGACGGAAATTTACTGATTGAAACTAGCAATAGTAAACAATCACAAGTAGCTTTTAGATTGTGAGCATTTTGCCGATCAATTTAATATAATCGTAAAACCACACGCTACTTTAAATTATAGTAAGGGAGTCATTGGATGCTTCAACTTAAATATTTAGAAAAAAATTAAATTATTGAGAAGCTACATGGAAAAATTATGGATATCCATTGAATAAAAAAATTAAAAAAAAACGGTAACGAAAAATTTATAAATGTTCCCTCTTTATTACTACATGAAAATCTTGGTTATCAGAACATTAAGATCCAAGTATACACTCCTAATCAGATTAGGTGCTATAGGTGTCTTACTTCCTCCTACCATACCATAAAATGCACAAGTCCCAAAATTATCTGTTCTCAGTGTGGTGAAGAAAAACATATTGATGAAAAATGTACCAAAGAATCCCTATGTGTTAACTGTTGTCAAAAGCATAACAGTTTGGATAAAAAATTCCCTATTCAACAGATGAATAAATAAATTGAAACCACCCAGTTTACTAAGAAAGTTTCTTACAATAAAGCTAAAAATATCTATATACTAGAAAAGCCTAATGAGTTTAATAAGTTATTCTCGGAAGCCATTAAGTCTAAAAATAATGTAAAAATCCAGGAAAGAAGTTCACAAACAGATACATTCTTTAAAATAAAAGGTTCTCAGAATGACCAACAAAGGTAGCTTTTAATGATAATTTCTCTCCACAACCTAACACATCAGAATCCTCTATAACTAAGCTAACCATGGTCACCAGGTCCTCATTTGCGGTCCTCGCGCAGACTTCCTCCTCCCTCCTACTCCTCTTCCTCTACCCCCTCCTCTTCGTCCTTGCCTCCCTCCCTCTTTCTAACTCCCTCTATTCCCTCCGCAACCTCCATCACTACACCTATATCTTCATTTTCTCCCTCCATGTCTTCATTTCAGGAACCTTTGAATAAAGGCCAACTTGAAGGCAGAGTCGAGGAAATCGAGGTAGATTCGCCGAATTCAGGTGACGGCTACACTGAAGTCAGTTACAAAAAAAAAAAAGATAACCCAAGCAACAAAAGCAAAAATAGCACAGTATAACATGTATTGCGTCATTAAATTCCTTTAATTGCAATACCTAGTCATGTAATTAATTCAATGGAATTACAATTGTTTAAAAACCTATTTAAAATATTAATATCTGATACTGTCCTATTTTTATTTGTTCTTCAAGAGGCAAACCTAACTGTAAAAGACAAGTTTACCAATAAAAATGTTGAAACATATAAAAAAAGTTAGCCGGAACCCAATTCACAGTCACCACAGAGTTCTAATAGCTGTACATAAATCTGTATATTCTCAATCTATCCCAATTTACTCCCATCTTCAATCCGTTGCAGTCAAAGTCCACCACTGTTTAAGCTTTCAAATTTGCAATGTATACTTGCCACAAGATCGTTCAATAGAGTCACCTTTTATATATTTACAACCTATTTTCTCGTTCTGTTCTGTTTATTGGGGAGCTTATTGGCCACAATCCTCTATGGGGATCCCGAGACATTAAAATTCGGGTTAAGATCATACATTTTTTGGATATTTCTGATCTTTTCCTACTCAACAATGGAGAACAAACATTCCTCAGTTCTAGCTGTGAAATAATTCTACTGAATTATGTACTCATGACTTTTCTTTCTGTAATTCTGCCGTTTGTAACTCTATATACTGGACTGTTTTAACAGATTTGTATAGGAGGGACCACTAACAAATTCGTAAATACGAACTCCACACACGGGAATCCTAGATGGGTACTAAATAGAGCAGATTGGTCAATTATTGCTTCCTTAGCCTCACCACCTCAAACCTCTCCAGCCGAAGTAAATATAGCCAAGGGCTGTGGAATCATTACTAATACAATCGTGAAAGCTGCTAAGGCATTGATACCGATGACATAGGGCCTACCGAAGAGATCGCATATTCTGTGGTTTAATGATGTCTGTAAAAAAAAGCAACCAAAGAACGTCAAAGAGCATTTAAGAATTTTCAGATATGTGGCCGAGAGTCAGAAACCCCAGCTTATGTATTGGACAAATGTCCGAATAACATGCTCCTTAATACCCGCCGGCACAATAATATAAACCATCAAATTGGCGAATTCCTGGAGACCAAAAAGTACACATACTTCCTTGAAGCATGTTGCCTAGATACGGAAAGCCCAACTAAATTCGTAAATATCTTAGTCTGTAGTGCTAAAGGAAAAGAGACTCTCTTAGTTGATCCTACAATTCGATTTAAAGCAAATGATGAGGATCAAGATCACAAGATACAAAAAGATAAAGAGAAGATGTATAAAAAATACATTCCATACCTACAGGATAGAGAGGAATTTGGTGAGAGATAATTTACGGTTCGAAAGTAGAAGATTAGATTCCTCATTTAACTGAGTTTTTAGAAAACTGGGTGTGAAAAGGAGCCATCTGTAGAATATGGCGGAACCTATTATTTTGGATTCATTAGGAATCTTGCGTCATCACCTATTCTCGCCACTTCGTTATGAGTTCTACGGACAGTTGTGAGAAGAAATGGACTGAAAAGAAAATCATAACAATGAATGTATATATCACAACATTCGGTACTTTTTATAGTCGTGCTTAAATAACATCGTTTTTGTTCTATGTGGCATTTCTATATCAATCTAGTGCCTAAGGTGATAACAAAATATTTTTTTTGTCATTAATTTAGATATTTATCCACATTCGCTTACAGGGTGCGTCATTTCCAATACCTTATTCAAGATGCTTAAAAAAGTGTAAAGCAAGCAAAAAATTAGAAAATCCTGAACCTTTTTTCGATACTAATTGAATTTACTTATTGAATCCATTACTGGTTGGTTTGATCTGGTATCTCTAAATGAAATAAGATCAGAAAAAAAATAATGAAAAACTCGTTGGAATTCATACAATTAGATAAAAGCTCTCGCTAACGTGGATTTGAGTCCCAATACCGAGAAGCGGTCGATGAAGGAGACAACACATCCGTTGATCGGCCAACGGGATTATCCTCGTCTGAAGTAACTCTTAGAATCGAATTACACTTTGATTAATTCCGAAGGGGGTTGGATCTGCTCGGCGTCGAGTAGAGGAAAAAAAATCCTGAGAGGGGATAGGATCCTTCGTGGAAAAATCCATCAGTCTCTCGGTGGTTTGGAACGTTCCATTCTCTAGTTATTATTTCTTCAGACATAATTTGTAAAAGGGTTTTACATTAGATTAACTCATTTTTGTGATTTAGTGAAATTATTGAGACCTATATGATAAACAATTTTATTATTTAGTTCATTTTATTTCCCGTGGGATTTTTTAATTTTTAATATTAATCAAAATAAATCTGAAAACAAAAATATAAAAAAAATATATAATAAATCTTTGGCAATGAGCTATGATGTGGCAGCCAAGCAAGCTCTCACCCTCTCAGGCCAGGGCGTTGCAATCCTAACGCCACAAGATATAAGTCTTCCAATATTTCATACTGGCAATCCAAGTGGAATGAGAGCCCACCTAGAAAATCAAAAGTTATTAAACCCATGGTCAACATCGAATAGCCCTATCCGCAAAGAAATGGTTGTCTTAACGATACTGAGAATAAGCCATACCAATCTTATCTATTCATATCTCATTAAAAAACAGCCACCACCAAAATGCTAACACTGTAATAATAGACGCACTCAGCCACATTTTACAAGAATGTTCTTTATACGTTTCAAACCTAACCAATTCAAAAATAACACCCCAGTATCAAATATTCTAAAAACATTAAGAAGATACAATAAAATTAGTGTCATATTTTCTATAATTAAACATTGTTAAATAAAACCTATAAGTTATTACAAATTTGATTCAATGATAAACACTGGCTTTTATGATCTCGATGCCTTAAAGCCCTGCCGAAAAAAAAAAAAAATCCACCCTAATAACATGATCTGTGTGGACTCTAAGTCGCCCCCGAAAATTGACAGATTCAAATACCTAGACTCCACAATAACCTCAATAAATGATCAACTAACAGAGATAGACCAGCGAATAACGAGTGCGAACAGATCTTTCTTCTCTCTTTCAAAGGTACTGAAATAAAGAAAAATCTCCAGAATTCTAAAAATAAGGGTGTACAACGCCATGATTAAGCCAGTCCTGCTGTACGTTTGTGGAACCTGGGCTCTAATCGGCACACTAGATGCCAGAATTGAGAGATTCGAAAGAAATGTTCTACGTAGGATAACAGGACCTATATGGTGCCAGAACCTTGACACATGGAGGAGAAGGAACAATAAAGAACTGCTGAAAGAAATGGGTCAGTCAATATCTCATGGCATGAAGGGAAGGAGGTTAAGATGGGCAGGGCATGTAGCTCGTAGCAATCCATCAGGACGCCTTTACACAACAATGAATGCCAGAGTAGTAGGCAAGAGACCAAGTGGGAGGCCAAAAAAAAAAACAGATGAATAGATAGGATAAACAAAGATACGGCTGAGCTTCATGCCGCAAATTTGAAAGCCCAAGATAGGCAGAGTTGGAGAAGGCTGGTTCAGGCGCATAAAGATCTACAATGACTCTAGAGCCAACCGAAAAAATATTGTTTTTCAAAAGCTGTGAATTGTATTTTAGATCAACCTGAACCTTTCAAGTCTCTATTTAGCTTGTTTTTTAGAAAAGACAAAGTTGGACAACTTTTTCGTTCGAAATCTGCCCTATAAATCAAATGAAAATTTTTATTTTAAATTTTATTTAGAGACACCTCCCAGAGTTTGGATATTAACAAATGAGGCACTCTGAGGCACAGTGGTAATGTGATTTTACCGCACTATAACGATTTCCATATAGACAGAATTTTATATTTATAACAAAATTCAACTTCTCCTGTTACTGAATTATTAAGTGGAAAATATATATTCTGAGCAAACATTTACTAGTAAGAAATTTATCCAAACTTGTCTTAACGAATTTAAGAAGAGTTAAGCTGTATCAAAATATAACCGGGGCTGAAGTTTTAACCCCTTTGGATATCTCTATACGCTAGATTACCTCACACTAACTTATCCATTTTAACAAGTACACACAATCTTTAAACTTTCCCACTCAACTTATTGGCCCATGTAATTAACAGATGAGTTATGTGATGGGCAACGAAAACAAGCAAACTACAAATAACGTACATTTAATACAAAATATTAAGAGTTCACACACACACACACACACACACACACACACACACACACACACACACACACACACATACACACACACACACACACACACATATATATATATATATATATATATATATATATTATATATATATATATATATATATACATACACACATCAATAATCAATAGACCAATAGATATCAATCTATTATAATTACTTTTTTTCAAAGCAGTATAAATAAAATGAAAATATGACTTAATACTTCGAATCAAGAAATCTACTTGTTATACACAAATTATTTTCAATATTTTTGTTATTATTATTATCATTTTTTTAATCTTCAAATCTCCATCTGCATCTGTCATGAAAATGACAATAAGCATATTTCTTGTTTTGATAGAAAATGGAATTTTCAGGTATAAGGACGAATAATAATTCCTCTTAATTTTTTTTCCCCCGTTTCTTCCCTGCCTAGCCTTTTAGGCTATATGGGATTTTCCCGAGCCGAAGGGTGAGGGCGGGGAATTTAAAATCCCCTCTGGCACCGGGACGCGAACCAGTACTTTTTTTAATCTCAAAACTTTGGTTATCTGGTTGCCCCGCAACTCGCGGTGCTGTACACACACGTTAGCCCATTCGGCCACCCCGCCCCATTCTCTTAAATATTGTATTTCTTTATGAGATAAAGTAAAAATAATAAAAATAATTAATTAAAAATACATAAGTATATAAAATAAGAAAAAAATGGACAAACATAGGTATAAAATAATAATAAGTAGTAATAAAGAAAGAATAATGATAACAATTACATAATATATTAACTTCACAAATAAAAGACAAAAAGATCCTTAGATAACAAATAAAGAAATACTACTCAGTCTCCGCTAGCCCTTAATACCAGCAATACGGCTAAGTGAGTGGCGCTGGGATCTCCTAGAGACCTACCCTTCCTTCCACGAGTGGAGGGAAAGGCATGGCTTGTTGATCTTGAGTGAATGAATTTTGTAAATATTTTATAAAAGCATATATGTATTTAAATAGTTATTTTGATTTGTATAATTTATTTTTGTTTAGTTGACTTTCTTTTAGTTTATATACATTTAATTTTGGTACTATTATTTTGCTGTTTATTTATTTTTTTTTTATTATACATAGTGTTAATGAGATATTCTTATATTATCACTATTATTATTGTCCTTAGATATGACAGATTGTAATATACCTTAATAAAGAATTAAAAAAAAAAGATAACAAAAGTAAATTAAAATTAAATTAAAAGTATATAAATAAAAAATATTGTAGTCTAAAATTCATTCATGATTTGTATGAATGAATTTTAGACTATATATACACCACATACAATTTTTACATTAGTCCATGGGATTCCGATCCAGGCATTGTATTCAACATGTTATGTTATTAATTAAGAATTAATTATTAAACATGTTTTCAAAATTTCATATTTTATAAATGGTGGTGTTTGATTATTTAATTAGCTTTGTGCTAATAAATACATTTTGGTCTGTACTGAAACATTGAAATACGTAATAATTTGTATTTGCTTATAGAACACTAGGTATTATATATTGCAATAAGTAGTTTCACTGAATTCCTAAAGCGTCTTATCTAGTTCATGTGGTCTTCACTTATATTCATATTTTGTTCCATCTTTATAATAAATTTTTGTTTATTATTATAGTTCAATTATATCAATAAAAATAATAAAAATCGTAATTGATAATAATTATGTACTATCCAATGTAATGTGTAATACATAACAACATAAAACATGTGTAACATACAATATTAAACCTATGATCCATTTTTCTAGTGTTCAGCTTTTGTTTATTTTCGATTGATTTTAATCGGCAACGTATTCAGGGAACAGTGTTAGTAATTTAACTGACATATCTATTTGTTTAGTATTTCATCAAAAATTTTCTTTAATTATCCAATATCGTAACATCCCCAATTATGATAAATTCACTTTTATTTATTTAAATAAAATACAAAATATGAATTCACCTGAATTGGATTTTTCGAAACAATAATAGTCATACAATTAGAATATTATTTTAATCGATTATGTCAAGAAAAGGAAAATTCAAGGATGTCTTTTTCGGTCCAATGAAGTGTTTATATAAAGGGGATATATAGAGCAATTATATTTCAAATAATCGAAGAGTAATATATAAAACAAAAACGAAAAACTCTTCTAGACTAATATTTTCTTATTATTATGTAGTATTTAATTTTAATGAAATCGATATTATTACCCTCCGAGGCGTCTGAAAAGAAGATGTGCTCGGGAACTTATAATATAGAACTTTAATTTGAGTTCTACCCATGGGTAGTTTCTCTTCATGTTGTACATGTCATGTTACCAATGTCACATTTACTTGTTGTATTTTTCATATAATACAGTTGTAAATTTCATTAAAATAAATTTTTAAAAATATATTATTAATCAAAATTAATACTTCAGAATCGAGCAAGAATATATAAGATATTATTTCAATATTCTTTATCATACTAATATGAATCTTCTTCAAGACATGTTTTCTTGTGAATATGTTTTTGAGAAAATGACCTATGCTCTTCCGGAATTCTATCCTAAAATCAATTTAATTTGTTTAATCATTTACTGGTGATTGACACTTAAGTAAATCCTTAAGAAAAAAAGTTTTAATTAAACAGGAAAAAATAATAATTTATTTAGCACATTTTTAATTTAAATTAAATATATATTTGAATTAAATTATTTATTTAAATTCAATTATTTAAACTTTTTTGGTAGGGATAAACGATTATTTAAAAACCCATCAATACATTCCTCGCTGTTTTTATCGAAATCATTATGAAAACGAAGAGTTTTAAATAAAATTAAAGCTAAATTAAATAAATCATTACATTAATCTTGTTGTGATTTTACAATTGTATCTACTACAATATTCTATTACATGACAAACAAATTATCCTGAAAGCAGTTTATTATTCCCGGTTAAATACACATTTTAATTAATTAAAATTTTATATATCGAAATATCAGTACTTTCGAATTAAAAAAAAAACTCTATCGAATTGTTTTAAAGTTTAATAACTATAGCCTACGGCTTTATGAAAACGTAAAATAAATTTTATTAATAAGTTTTTTAATACTTTTTAATAAGGTATAATTGAAAAGAATCTTATCCATCAGCTAAAGAATTATTATTAATTAAAAGATAGATAGATCGAGCGTGGAAATGGGTTGATTTTTGGCTTAACTTTAATTTATACTTCAGGTTGATTTCCAATTTGGCACGGGTTCAGGAAACGATAACCGACTCGTTCGATAGGAATCTACCAAAAATTCTATTACTTCGTTGCATTCTCTTATCTTGTAATAAATTGCTCAGTGAAGAATTATTTTTAATTAGTACCTATAAACTGTAAGAATTTATATATTAATACGTCACCCAAAAATTATAAATGGTTTGAAAGAGAAGTGTTTTCTTATTACAGATTATTTTCAATTGGACATTATTTATTAAATATTTCTCATCCTTAATGTATTCGTTTCATTTTTTATTTAGTACTTTTTTATCGGTTAGCTTTGTAAAGCTTATAAATGACTACCAAAAAAGAAAAAAAGTAAAAAAAATAAGAAAGAAAGAAACTTAAATTTATATTAATTTATATCGTACTTTTATCGAGTGGAACATGATATGATATAGAATTTTCTGACAGTTTTTCTAATGGTTGATAAAGCCAAAATATTACCAAATCAAATAAACGAGGCAATATATTTGATTTTAATTAATATAATAAAACATTGAATATCGAAGCATTGTTTTTTTTTTGCGGTTAGGAGGAAAATGAGAAAATATTTCAAAGATCTCTAATGTAGAAAAAAAATCTTAAAAACGATAAATATTGGAACGTTTTTGTTACTAGAAGACGTTGAACTTTTGCTTTTTTTTTTCATTAGGAAAAGTTTCATTAGGAAATTTGAGAATGTTTTTCAACTTTGACAAGAAACAAAATACGTGAGATGAGACATGCCTCAGTATGATTTGTGATAAATTACAGTAATAGTATAGAAAATAAATTATAATAGATAACAGTAAAAATAAAATAGGTTAGAGAGACAACTTTAGACCTTTGTTATAAATCTTTTATTTTTTAAAATAACTCAACCGACGATACGGCCAACTATACCGACTACGAAGCAGAAAATCTAAACTTACCATTGAAAACAAGCTACTGATCTACAAAACAATACTGAAACCTATTTGGACTTACGGACTAGAACTGTGGGGATCAGCAAAATTTTCTAACATCAAGCGCATCCAATCCTTCCAGTCAAAAGTCCTTCGAACAATAGTCGATGCTCCTTTCTATGTAACCAACAAAACCCTACATCATGACCTCAACATCCCATTTGTCCTAGACCTTATCCCAGAAAAATTCTCCAAATTCCACCACAACCTTACGTACCACGCAAATCCTCTTGCACAATCCCTATCAAGCACCTCCCATCCCTATAATCCTCCAAGAAGGTTGAAACGGCAGTGGCCTCGCAACCTTTTGTAGATTGTATAAATTGGAGTTCTTGCAATGGCCAGATTCTTCACGCAAGACATGAGTGTATGTGGCTAAAGTGCTCTCGACCAATCTCCGCTGGCTTTAGTACCAGTGACGCGGTTGGGAGAGTAGCGCAGGGTTTCCTGGAGTCCCCTCGCCTGATTGTATATAGGTATGCATGTGTTTTTTTTTTTTCTTAGTTTTGATTTTCTTATTTTTTAGATTATTTTATCTTATTATCTATTGTATATACTTTTGATTATTTTTTGTTCTATTTAATTTATTTTTTGTACATATAGTGTGAATGCCATCCTATCTCACTATAACCAATGCCCAAGAGACGGATTGTTATAATTCTCAATAAAGAAATAAAAAAAAAAAAAACTAATTTTTAAAATATATACAGGGTGTCCCGTAAGTAGATAGAAGTATTTAAATGGTTGATAGCGGACATGAAGCTCTACAAAAAAGTTTATATAAGCAATTGCCCGAATTCCAGGAGAAAGGTAGGAAATTTAAGATTTGTGTTTTTTTTTTAAGTGATTCTTGGTTTTCGTTGAATAGGAAGTAATAGCACAAAAAAATATTTGATTTAAGTAACTAAACATTGCTCCATATATATTCCATCATAAATATACAAAATTTACTTTCAATGAAGGTAGAGTTTGCCATTGTTAAAACTGTTTAAAGAGGACTATGGGGCTGACACAGCTATGTTCTGTTTTAAAAAAGTCATAAATTATTTGTGTTTTTTTATCTCTCTTTAACTGTACTACATTTAATCCACGTTTAAGAAAAATTTCTCGTTTAATAAGCTTTAAATCCGTATTAATTAAGTTGAGGTTTGTATAGAAAAATTTTGAGATTCACCTAAATTTGTGTAAACAAATTATATTCCTAACCAGTTACTTCAGTTTTTTGCAAAAAATGACTATAATCAGCTGTTGCAAAGCTTTTATTTCTTGTTTTTTTTTTTTTAGGATATGGCATGTATTGTAATAAACATAATTGCCTAATAACGCATTTTATTTATAAAAATTAAAAATAATGATTTTTAAAATATTTTTCAAATAAAGTGGTTATGAAATTGTGTTTTTCTGTCATAGCAATTAATGCGAATTTATAAGTGACAAACGTATTGTTTCTAGCCCTAATATTTACGTTTTCATGAAAATAACTGAAGCAACGATTGGGTTTCTTTATTTTAAATGAAAATTTTATTAAGAAACATTAAGTTTGTCACTGATAACTACATATGAATTCCTATGACCGATATCTGGGACAATAACACAATTTCATAATCACTTTACGTGAACAATATTTTTAAAAAATCATTATTTTTAAATTTTTTATATTTATAAATAAACATAAAACTTTTATATTTACGAATATTCTCAAAAACGGAGCGTTTTCAATCTGCAGAACGGTGCATTTTGTCTATTTAAATGGGTACTAAAAACTCATAAGCACCCATTTCCTATCGGTTCGAATCGTAAGATAATTTGATCACAGCCATCAAAATAAAGATGGACTACAAATATATAGGGCCGTTTGGCGTAACCTCTACCTTCAAAGTGTTAAACTTACGAGATTATATAGACTAAACCGCCCAATATTTTTGTAGGCCACTTTTTTTTTTTAATTTATTTTACGATTGAAATTGAAAACAAAAGTATTCATGACTTTCTAACACCTCATTGAATTATTTAATTCAATGAGAAAACACCGCATTTCTCAGAATTTTCATAGGTAAGAAATTTGTAGGTTAAGATAAGATGAAGAAATTCAAAAAGCTTTAGGGAGACTTTATTAGATAAATATATTACTAGATTTTTTTTTATAAATTTCAATAAAATTTTCATCTCAGCCACGTGGGGTGCTTCCTATTCTACAATTTACAGAATTCCTCATTTACGGCTGTAAATATATTTAATAAAATTGTCTTCTATTGTATTTTTTTAAATGAATTTTCAATGTTTCCTAAATATGAATTGATATATGATGATGTGTAGATATAGTCCAAATATGTAAGGTCTGATATGTATTTTCCCCACAAAAGGGATGACATTAAAAATTGCTACGTTTTGGGGTGTTGAAATTTATTCGGGATTCCACTGGTATAATTATCCAGAATTATTTAATAAAAATTAATTATAAAAAATTAATAAAATAAATTTGGTCCATGATTAATTAATTGGATTTCTTTTCTCAAATTCTGGTTTGTGTTTATCATGCTTTCTAATCACACACATTACCATGATGTGTGATCATCATGATATAAATAGGTGGCAGAATTAAAAAAAACTTTTACTAAAAAACTTAATTTATTTCTATGTTAAATAAAGAATATATACAAATTATATTTACAAGAACAAAATACGTGATTCAATGAATTTAATAATTAACTGTGGAGTCATGATTTCAGATGGACTATTTTGAAAATTATATTGCCATGAAATATTCTAAGATTGGTAAATTTATTGTTGGGAATAAAACTTATCTATTGTATATGAAGTAGTGTGATTGGTGGTTGTCATCACTGCATCTGCTAAGTTGAAATCATCTCGCCATGGTTCAAAGCTCTGCCAGGATCACCATGGTCTATGTAGGGCCAAGGCTTCAGTCCTCAAGCCGGAAGAAAACAAGAGACCCATCCTCAGGGCGGGAACTCGACATAAGACCTTCTCCTTAGATTCTTAGTAGATTTTATAGAAAATATTCAGGGTGTGGCAAGGATGGTTTTCATTGGTCCTTAACTTCACCCTATTACTCCACAATAACTGGTGACAGCCTAAAAGGAACCAGTTACTTAGCTCATTACTAGTTTTTACTCTGCGTATAGGCCTTCCCTAGAACTCCTGGTCCTTAATTTACCTGCTCTCCAACCTTGAAGCTGTTCTTAATGTCAGAAGTCGGCTTCGTTCACCTTTGCTATCTACACCTCATAACAATTCCAAAACTTCACTATAGCATATCTTTTATCAATGCATAGCAGGTCCTTCAAATATGAAAAAATATTTATAATAGAATATGTTTCAATTGCTTTTAAATTGTACTAAACCTAACATATACTGTTGAAGGAAGGTTTACTAAATACTAAATCCAGGCTCTAGTTTGAATATTAAAAAACTTTTTAATTGTATCATTTATTCATGTCGAAGACATTTCAATATTTTCTTATAGAAAAAAAAAAAAACCTGTGATTATAATACATAGCAAGAGTGAAGGAAGATCCTTTAATTTTTATAATCTTCTTAAAATATTTTGGTGGTTCACCAGAAGGTGGTATCACGGAGTACCTATTGGATTTCGGGAAACTGCTCTTATTTGAATAACTAAACGGATCGTTTTGAATAAGGATTTGAAATTCTAATACCTCTTTCCTAGATCTCAACGAGCTATTTTTTCCTCTTTCAATTCGAATGTTGGCTGCATTTAAAAGTTAAAGCTTCCCTTATGCTCCCGCTACAAATGACATCCGTTTCCCCTAATAACGCTCGGTCCAATATATTATTCGGCGGCCAATGTACAAACTGATCACCTCTTCGGGTAAA
Source organism: Nezara viridula (assembly GCA_928085145.1). Taxonomy (NCBI): domain Eukaryota; kingdom Metazoa; phylum Arthropoda; class Insecta; order Hemiptera; family Pentatomidae; genus Nezara; species Nezara viridula. The sequence continues at coordinate 34,761,403 of OV725078.1, forward strand.
TATCGGATTCGTTCGAAAAAAAGGAATGGCATTTAATTTAATCAAATATCATCAGAGTCATCATTATCACTGTATTTAATTAAGCGAATATTTGGATCTTTTGTATGGATTCCGTTAATAATAAAATTGTGAAAATTACTCCACAACTTGATTGCAAAATGTACAACACTAATAAAAGGGAAACACTCCATCATATTTTATTCAAATGCCCAATTTATAGTTTATAGTAGTTTAAGTTTAAGAATTTACCAGGGTATGGGAAATCTTGATGGGATAGAAATATTTAAGCCAACCAGTGCAGAAGATATGAGAAAATTATATTTTTTTAAATTTCAACTATATCAAATTATAGAGAATTGTAGAGCAATCTGGAATATTGTCCTCTGCATATTATGGCAACAATTCCATATTGTAAATTGGCATATAATCTGGCCGGGTATTTTCCGTGTTTGTTCTCTTAGGTATAGGGGTAATCTTTTAATTTAATTTTAAAACATAGTTTAATATTAACATTTTTAAAAAATGTTTATTTATTTTTTGATGTGTATTTATTTATGTATATTTTGGACAATTTTAGATTTTATATTAATTTGATAATTGGAATGATTTTCACTGCCTGATCTTTACCGAATATGATTTTTAATTTATGCTTACGAGTGTTGTGATATCAGTTATGCATTATAAAAAGGAATTTGTATTTCCATGAGGATAATTATGTTTCTTATTTTGTGATAGACTCCATTTGTATAGGGTTCTTCCCTTAAAACAAATAAAGATTGATTGACTATAGTGTATTGACAGGTGGTTGAATAGTCCAAAACATTTATAAATAGATAATTCATCAGTCGACTGCTTACTCACCTCTAAAACAATATTCTTTTTTATCGTAAAGATAGCTTGCAATCAAAATTATAAATATTTAAACTTTAACACCAAATGAGCATTACCGGCGAAAGAATGATCCATCACTGACACTGCACGGTACAAAAAAATTAGTAAATTATATTAAGAGGTTGGAATGAATCGTTCTGCATGGAGCCCACAAAGCTGTCCTTGGAAGCAACCAAGAGGACGTTGAAGGAGAAGTAGAGCTAATCAGACCGCAAGTAGATGAACATAAAATAAAATATATGATAATAAGTCGGAAATTTCTTCCCAATACCAGGATCTGCTAAACGAAATCGCCCCCGAGAGTAGACGAATTCAAATATCTTGATTCCAGAAAAACTTCAATAAATGATCAATGGTAGGAAATAAACCAGCAAATAACAAGCACTAGGAGAGTTGAATTTACATCCATAAATTTTATTATATTTAATCTTGATATTGTATACCAGATATTTGTATAAATAACACGGGGTCCCCCGGTCTCATCCTATTCTACCTACCATTCTACCGGTCATATAGCATGTACTGCCCCCTCCCCCCAAAATATTACAAAGTTTTCTTCTTCCATTCAAAATCATTGAAGTTCCGAAAAATTTCAAGAAATTCCAAATTAGGGGTGTGTGTCCAAATTCTATGATAAAAAATCATTTCTAGTATACGGCTGAGCACTGCCATTCTAGTAAGAAGGTTTGAAATATTTAAGAAAAACCTTCTCCGTATTATAAACGGAGCGATTTAAGATCAGTGTACTTACGGGTGAAGGAGAAATGCTAATAAGAGCTGCTTACAGAATCTGGTCAGTCAATATCTTATGGTATGAAAGCTCATCTTATGAATATGTAGCTCGGAGCAATACATCAAGAATGAAGACAAATCTACACAACAATGAATGCTTCAATTGTAGCTATAAGCACGTTCAAGACCAAAAACCAGATATATATATATATATATATATATATATATATATATATATATATATATATATATATATATATATAAATTTAAGTAAAGCCTTAATCCAAGAGCCCCTGATAATGGTTACCATACCTTACCCGCATGACCGCTAGGTAAGAATGGTGCATATACTGGTATAACTAACAACTATGTGAGCCTTTCAGTTGACTCCAATTCCAACATTTTTGATAATTTATTTTAGTGATACTTCAAGCGAGAAAATTTATATTCACTTATAAATACTTTATTCACAGTTATATATTTCAACACTGAAATCACCTACTCTGGTATCGACTTACTCACTGTCTGTAAAGATATAAATTTTCCAGCTATAAATATCACCAAAATGACTTTAATCAAAAATGTTGAAATTGGAGTTAGTCATTCTGTCAACTGAAAGGCTCATATGCAAAATATAAGGTTTAATAATATCAAGAATTCGTAATCTGTTAAATTGAAATTTAATTTAGTATTTGTAGCGTAACCTTATTTTATTTTTATTTCTAACATTTAACATTAATTGCCCTTTTATATTGCTCTCAATTAATTTCCACCGGCTTTAGCACCAGTATCGCGGTTGAGGGAGTAGCGCAGGGATCTCCTGGAGTTCTGTTTTTCTTTTTAAGGTTGGACGGATAGGCTTGGAGTTCTCTAGCCTGATTATAAATAATGTATATATGTATACCTGCATTTTTTTTTTTTGTTATTTTTAATTTCCTTATCTTTGTTGTATATACGTTTTGAATATTATTTAATTGTTCTTTTGTTTCCGTTTGTTTTATATTATCTGTGTATATTTTTTTACCTCACTATAATTATTGTCAATGTGACAGAATATTACATTTCTCCAAAACTGAATATTTTAATATTAATTAATTAGTTATTATTACTTTTTAATAGGAATGTATATTTTTCCGTTATAACGTTTAAATTTGAATTCGAATTGGAGTTGCACCCTTAATTATCTCATAACTGTAATTAATTTTGTGTTAAATGAGTAATTTTTAATTTGCTGATCACAAATTCTTGCCCCTAAAAATATTCCAATATTGTTCTAATTTATTTGTAATATCGTTTTCTTTTTTTTTTTTGTGACTATAGATTTTTCATTTAGTTTTTTTTGTTGAATTAATAACTACAATTTAGGGCAGAAATTAACAAGGCAGTCGAAAATCCCAAAGAGTTCTTATAAATAAATGAAATGTTAAAACAATACTTGATGTTGAATGTTCTGAATCAAATGTTATTAACACAATTCTAATAGATGATAAAATTTATAGGATTTTATATATATATATATATATATATATATATATACACACATATATTTTTAAATATGTAAATGCTACTCAAAATTTAAAACTATGATACTTCAATAATCCGGGCGTTAAAGAAGGCTTACGGATAAGAAAAAAGACAAACACAAATATTTAATTTCTTATTTATATATTTACTAATGCGGAACAAAGATGATTCGAAAATTATAATGAACAGCAATGATAATTTGAAATATTTCAGAAAATACAATATGTATATATTGATATAATATAATATATATAATAAAATATATTTTATCTATAATATGAATATATACAGGGTGTTTCAGGGTTACCAAACTGCAAAAATGAACTAAGGACCTCAAAACAAGAATAAAATTACCTCTGACGGTATATCCGCAAACGCTTTGTTTAGGAGATATTCAAGCCTAAATATTTTCGTTGTTATGAATTATTTACGATATATGAAATAAATAAAACCTATTTATTTGTTCTAACTACTTTACTAATCAAATGTAAACATTAAATGTTTTTCAAAGTGATTTCCTTGAGCATTAAGACAGGCTCGTCATCTTTCTTCAACAGCAGCAGTGGCAGAACGGCACTGTATATGTGTTATTTTTTCACAAGATTCAATTATCCTTCTTCGTAAGGAATTAAGGTCATTTACCGGACTGAAATTCATTGAAGAAAATATTTTATATAGCTTTTAAAAATCCTTTTCAATTTTTTCATCAATAAAAATATGCTCTTAAATTACAAAAAAAAATGTATATTCAAAATAATTAAAACGAAAAAAGTCGGAAAAGACAATCAATTGATCCGGTCTTTATCTGTTAGTGTTATTGTATGTAAATAAAAAATTTAAGAAAAAAAGTATTGTATAAATTATGAATTTTTATAAAGAATTTTTAATTTGATATTTTACTTTTTCCAATTAAAATAGATTATAAAATCGGAGGTAACGATTTTGAAAGTATTTAAATGAACTAAAATTGATAAATCCATATAAGTTATTGTTATGTTTTTAATTATTTGATATTCTATGTAATTTTATTTTCAGCTTTAGTTTAATACATGTAAAGTTATTTTTTAAAACATTGTCTATTGAAAATGTAAAATGGACAAATATACAAATGAAATAGTTGTACCTCATAAAAATGTGAACTGTGATATACGAAAAGCAAATAATTGTTTAGAATGAATTATGTATTATTTTTTGCAAAAATTGTATAGAATTATTATAAAAGAATTGTAGTTTAAGCTTGTATATGTAAGTTTTCAGATATAATTAGGTGTCTAAATGTGAAAACGTCTACGAAAATATGGATTACAAAATAAATAAAATTTGTAAGACGAAAAGTCAAAAACATTTTATACATTAATAAATCCAATAAATATGTCATATAATATTTAAATTCCTACTTAAATGAAAATTAATAGTTTTAGCAGAGGATCATGTTAAAAGTATTAACTACGCAAAGAAAGCTTAAACTAAACTAGTGAAAGAAGAATGTTTCCAAGAAAGGAATGCGGAAATTAGAAATTGTTATTTCATGGAAATACAAGTAGAGATAGAGTTTGAAGAACTGTTTACTAGTGAATTCAGTCTACTAGCTTAATATTGAGCCATCTTTGATTTATGCACGGAAAAAAATAAAAATGTTTGATTTCAATAATCTTTCTTATACTAAACGTCAAAAGAGTCGAAAGCCTTTAAGTAATCATCAAAGCAGTCTAAAGCGTTTAACCGTAACTCTAACTTTATAGAACTGCAAATAATTCAGAGCAAACATTATCGACTTAAAAGAAGCATTTTTAAAGTCTAGCATACTGCGCAATGCCAGAACTGTAAGGTTTAGTATAAAAGTAAAAGAATTGATCTTGAAAAAGACAAATAAATAAAATGTTAATCTGAATTAGTTCCGCGATACATCGAAGGCACTAATGCATCGAATAAACAATAACCATGATGAATGGCCATCAGTCGAAAAAATAACAGCGGATCATTCTCCCATTCTCAAAGATATTGAATTCCAAAAAAAACAAAAACAAAAAAAAACGCTGTAAATTATTTCACAATTTTTCATTATTTAAAAACGATTATACATCTAAAGTAACATTAACTTCCTCGTAAAAAAGAAAAAATAATAAGAGGTGATTCCAATTATTGGAACTGGAAAAATTGGACAAAAAAAAAAAAAAATCGGACTAAGCATTTTTTTTTTAATCATTAGTAATATGCTAAAAAAAATAGCTTTAATTCAGTAACACATTCAAAAATAAAAAAAAAAACAGAACAAAGAATATAAATTTTGCAGTATAACATATAAAAAACATCTACAGATCATATCTTTGCTCCTAATTGTCCGGTTTTAACGATTTTTTTTTGTTTCTTAGGAAATTCCGTAAACTTTTAAATAACCATACTAATCGACAAAAAATGTATATTTTTTGAGTTATTCGGAATCTAATTTTAACACCCCTCGTAACTTTTTTTCCAGCTTCTTTTCCTTAAAGCATGTTACATAGATAAATTTAAAGGGAGAAGACATTAGCGAAGTTTCATTGAAATCGGTACATTCCTTTAGGCGCTACAGACAATAGCAACGCAGGTTTTTCGGACGCCATCTTGAAAGGAAAAGGCGGATAGAAATGTCGATGAAGGAGGATTATCCGTGGCTCAACTCTAATTTTAAATCCAAATTTTAAAAAAATCGGTCCAGTAGTTTCAGCGGACGGACAAAAAAAAATTGTATTCGTTTTTCGAATTATACTTATCCTGAAACGTAAAAATTCAAATTTTGAGAGGATGTTAAGTTTTCTAATTTTTCGTTCGATCACAATGGTTTATTATTGAAAATAATAAACTAAAAAAATCTTATAATAAGATGGTAGAATGCTATGATAAAGCCAGTTCTAATATAGGCTGCTCGCCCTGGCCTCTAACCAGCACCCTAGAAAGACAATTCAAATGATTTGAGAGGAAAATCCTCAGCACGATAACCGGAGCGGTTTTGGACCAGATTACTAACGCATGAAGGTTAAGGACCAATAAAGAACTTCTTACAGAACCTGGCCGATCAATATGGGTATGTATCTTAGGAGGCGGGTTGGCAGAATGGCCTGACGTGTGTGCACAACACCGCGAGTTGCCCGGCAACCATAAAATCGAAGTTACGAGATTAAAAAAAAGTACGAGTTCGCGTCCCGGTGCCGAAGGGTATTTTATATTCCCCATCCTAACCCTCCGACACTGGGAAATTCCGTATAACCGAAAATGCGAGGTAGTGAAGAACAAGAAAAAAAAGGGGTATGTAGCTGGAACTAATCCATCAGAAAACCAATACACCAGAGGTACCCACAAGGGGATTTCATGGTGCAAGTTGCGCCATCAAAATGTATGAGGGGGCACATTTTGACGGGGTTTTGAATTTTTGAGGAGGGTACATGTCGACGCGGTTATGAATTTTCGGATTGCAAAGTTTCAAACCAGTGGACAAGAGAAAAGCACAGTACATACAGCTGAAAGTGTAATTGTATAAGACATATGATTTTTAAAATTTTACCTAACCTAGCACTGTTTTTAAGAAGAGAAGGGATATAAAATATCTTAGGAGCAGGGTGGAGAGATCATTCGCCATCGACTTTGGGGTCTGTTGCTCTACACAACAGTGAATGACTCCTTGCTAAAACAAAAATGAGCAATAAATAAACAATAATTACAAAGTTTAAAAAAAAATACAAACACAGGCATAAAAACATATTTTACTGGAATAAAACTTACCAAAACAATGTTGAATAAGAATCATACAGTACTTATGTCAGTTTAGTTTAGCTTAATTAACATATATAAAATATGCTATATATCTTCATTTTAATGGACATAGTTTTTCATTTTATTGTTATTTTTTATTTATTTTATATAAATTAATTTTTTACATAGTTGTTATTTTTCTTTGTTTTTTTAAGTAAGTTTTTTTTATTAATTGTTTCTGCTGTCAAAAAAACAAAGGAATGATACATAAGTTCATAATTTTAATATCACTGTGGTGTGAAATGTTGTAAACCAAAACATGGCCGATTATTATGCACAAATTGTAAATATCATTAAATAAACTTATAATTATTATTATTTTACAATAACTATGTTGATAACGTTAATTGTCACCTATAATTTGTATGCATAATGCATAAGACTTTTCTTTTTGAGAGTGTAGTCCATACCCCCTCCTTCCCCTCCCCCGGAACCAGAATGAAAAGTCCCAGCATATGCCTTCAATATATAAACATAAAATGAAGCAACAAGATATAATAATTATACCACAGTAACCAATGAATGGTGAATATAATCTATACTTTAGGGTCAGACAAGAACTTGAGATCCCAAACAATGGAAGGATCGGGTATCTACCTATAGTTTATGTTCTGCTAAATCAGAAAATACATTTTCTAGCTGGGATAGGAACCTACACCGACAGTTTGCAATCCACTGCCTTAGTTTATATAACAATTATTTATAAAAACAGTTTTAAATTAATTTCGTTCTTATCTTACATTTATAACTTTTTCAAAACATTTCGAACTCACTTTACTATATCATATTTAGCCTCAACAATAATATTGATTCATAACTGTAAATTAATACTAAGGAATTTAAAGAAAAAAAAATCATCGAGTTCTAAACGTTAGAGGCTTTCATAACATATTAAACATGAACTACTTTATTATTATTGTTTGTTATAATCTTGACAATAATTTTTTGATGTGTTAAAATTAAACAACAATACTCATCTAATTGCTAAGAGTTAAGACCACTCTTAAATGGTTTTAATCGTAATAATTTAATAAAAAGTGTGAATGTGCTTTATAAACACTATTATAAATGTCCTTAATTGTGACAGATTGTAATATTTCTGAATAAATAAATAAAAAAATTAAATTAAATTAAAAAAATTAATTTAATAAATATTTATTTTATACAGCAAAAAGTTAGATATTTATATAATCTGTTGGTACTCAACTATAATGTTATTTATCTTATATTTTAAATATCAGGTAATAACTAAATTGTATTCCGAACGATTGAAAAAAACAAAAACAAAAAAACGAACGAAATACAGAATACCAGTCTTATTAAGTAATATATTTTTTCATTTTTATAAATTATTAGAAATTCAACAATTACAATTCATTGCAGTTTATTGGGGAAAAACCATGAAAAAAATTTAGTAAGGTATTATTTGAATGTTCCCCCGAATTATTTGTAAGGTATTATTTGAATGTCCCGGCCCACTTTAAAACTTATTTATATTAAAATATCTTTATTCCAGTATCTTTAAAAAAATATAATATTCGTTTATGCCTTTAGTTCTATCTATATATTATGTTATTATTATTGAAATGTACATAATTAGAAAGAAACCACTTAGACTTATATATTTCTTTTTATTAGAACAATATGTCGGTTTGTAATAACATTTTTTTTTTAAGAAACCGGTATGTTGTTTATTAAAAATATATATATATATATTTTATAGATAGATATTAATCTATATATCGTTAAAACGGATAGATAGTAAAAATCTTTTCTTTTTTTTTAATTTAACTGAAATATCCCTATAAAATATGCCCCTGAAATAGTTGAATAAAAAAGTTTGATTGTTTAAAAAAAACACTGACCCGTGAAAATATAAATGCACTTGAATTTCAAGAAATCGTACTATATCGTTAGGACTTTAAGATCTATTCGCTATTGTACAAATCTATTTTTAGTTTTCCTATAACTTATTATATATCAGATATTTTGACTAAATATACCTATGTAAGAATAAGATAACGTTTTATTCAGTAGAAAATAGGTATGAATGTATGACGAAGTATTTTTCTTTTTATTATTCTTTAATTGTATTTTCTCCTTCTATTCGGTACTTTGGAGAATAGTCCAGTGAAACTTTATTCTTTTTGTTCTCTATCATTAAAAAATATCGATAAGGATTGATCAGTATTCTGGGGGTTTTAGCAACTCAACATAGTTGAGCAGCTGTACAGTTTTATTATACTTCTCTCTCTCTCTCTCTATATATATATATATATACATATATATATATATATATATATCATTGTTACTTTATTTTTATTTTTTTCAAATATATTTTCCGTATTATTATTATTATTAGTTATTTATGTTATTTTATTTTTTATAAATTAATTATAATTTTAATTTGTATTTTATCTTGTATATATTTGTAAGGTATGAATACACACAAAGAGTCATAATAATTTTGTCATAATAGTTCTTGATTTTTTCAGAATGTGTTATTTTTCTTTCAATAAAATGATTGTAGTAGAGAAAGATAGTAAACTAGCCAATCAAATACAAGTAACCGTTACAAAAAATATCAATGTCATTAGTTGTATTTAAGTATGAATAAATTAGAAATCAGTGGAGTATTTCTATTCATGAAATTTCGTTTGATGTTTATCATTTTTTTTATTTATACTTGGTGAATTTAAAATAAGTTTATATGAGAAAAGGAACGAGAAAAAAAAATTATGTTAATCCTATCACCAAACGTACATTTTCATTTTATTCAGTACGTCAAATTGTCTAGAGTATCATCCCCGTTAAAAAGAATCCATATGTCAGAAACGGGTAGGTAGGGTGGAAAAAGAAATCCAATTAAAATTATTAATCGATCATTTCATTCTACTCGGGGGAGGATCGGAAAGTTGGCAGTTGGTTCTCAAAATTTCCTTTCACATATAAGTTTTGTGATTGCAACTAATCTTGAAAGAACTTTTTTTTCACTTAGTTATTGATAAATATTACAATCTATCTCAATGAAAGACACTTATAATAGATTATAGAGAGTACATTCACACTATATTTACAGAATTGTAAATAAATAAGATAATAACAAAATAATATACAGCGAGATAAGAACAAAATAAAATATAATGATGAAGAAATAAAATAATAAAATACAGAAAAATAAATAAAATGAAATGATCTTAAAAAATAAAATAAACATCTTAGACGGAGACTATATATATATATATATATATATATATATATATATATATATATATATATATATATATATGTGTGTGTATATATATATATATATATATATATATATATATATATATATATATATATATATATATATATATATACACTATTTACAATTAGCCAGGGCGACTCCAAACCAGACTTGTAATCCCACTTGTGGAGGGAAAAACGAGACTTCAGGAGATCCCTGTGCTTCTACCTCAACCACTTCACTGCATTAAAAGCCGGCGGATGGTGACTAAGGGCGCCACAGACACTCATTAACTGAGTGGAGAATCTGGCCATTGCCGTTTTAACCTGCGAAGAGGATCGTAGGGACTTCACTACGGGATTTAGGTGATGAATAAGATTCTGATGAAACTTGGAAAATTTGCTGGGATATGATCAAGAATAAATGGAATATTAAGGTAATTATGCAAGGTTTCATTGGTTACATTGAAGGGAGCATCGACTATTTTACAGAGGAATTTAGACTGGAAGGATTGAATGCGTTTGATTTAAAAAAATTTGGTTGTTCCCCACAGTTCTAGTCCGTAGGTCCAGTATTGCCCCATTTTAGTATTGTCTTGTAGATCAGTAATTTGTTTTCAATAGAAAGCATAGATTTTCTATTCAGTAGTCTACGTAGCTGGTCATAACGTCGGTTAAAGTCCTGTCTTTTAAGTCTAGCAAGCGAGTTCCACGTTAGTCGTCTGTCTAAGAATAAATACCGGACTGTGTCTGAGAAGGAAAGCTGGATGTAGATAAAATAAATGGTTGACAGCAATTAAGACGAAGCGTAAACGTAATGTGTTTACATTTGGATTCATTTGATAGGTTGTTACACTAAATTTTTCTGATCCTAATATTAACGTTTTCATTAAAATAACAAAATAATAGTGTTCTGGATGAAAAAAACAGTTTATAACCAATTTATCCGAAAAATATTTAAAAAATAAATATTTTCCAAATTAATTTCTTTTATAAATAAAATGTGTGTTTAGGCAATTGGGTTCATTATAATACATCCTAGATCATAGAAAAAAAAAAGAAATAAAAACTTTACAACAATTAATTGTCCTCATTTAAGTTGAAAACAGGGAAACTTTTACCTGACAGGATAAAAAATATCATCATTGTTTTACACAATTTGAACATAATCTCAAGATTTCCCTAATAAACCTCAACTTAATTAATACGGACTTAAAAATCATCAAACGAAGAAGTTTTTTTAAAAGTAGGCTAACAGTAGTATAGTTGGATGATGATAAAAAAAACCGTGAATAGTTTATGATTTTTTAAAAAACAGAACATAGCTTAGTTTAACCGTTCAAAAGCCGTCTGTAAATGATTTTAACAATGATAAACTCTATGTCCGTTTAAAGTAAATTTCATCATGTTTACAGTGGAGCAAATATTAATTACTTAAAATAAATGTTTCTTTAGTTATTGCATTCGGTTCAACAAAAAACACGACTCACTTAAAAAAAACAACACAAACATTGGATTTCCTTCCTACTTTCTGCTTGAAGAATGGCATCTTAATTATATGAACTTTTTTTGTAGATCTTGACTTCTTCTATCACTGGTATAAAAATTTCCCTCCACTTAAAGGACTACCTGTATATTTTATAAATTTGATGGCTTTGGTTAGTAGTTGAAAGAACTAGAAGTTGAAGAACATTAATGTTCATAGACCCAGACTTTTCATTCTAGTTGGTGGAGGGAGGGGGCGAAGGACTTCCAAAAAAGTCTCGATACACACACACACACACACACACATACATATATATATATATATATATAATATCAAATCTCTCTCTCTCTCTCTCTCTCTCTCTCTCTCTCTCTCTTTCTCTCTCTCTCTCTCTCTCTCTCTCTCTTTCTTTCTCTCTCTCTCTCTCTCTCTCTCTCTCTCTCTCTCTCTCTATATATATATATATATATATATATATATATATATATATATATATAGAGAGAGAGAGAGAGAGAGAGAGAGAGAGAGAGATAGAGAGAAATATAAAAATTATGAGTGACAATAAACATAATTATTGCAAAACGAACAATATAAATACCATATATGTAAAAAAATTATATATATTTTAACTTTTTTTTCTATAACTTTAGGTAAATTCGAAAATATGTTAACAAAGCAATTGAATATATCACATATTTTTTTTAAGTTTGAGGTAGAGAGATAAACTCTGAATTTTCCGATGCTTCACAGTTGCCGCGAGAATAGTGCACATGAATGTATCATAAAAACCAAGAATAGGGGTATCCAAACGTTTTCGCAGCCCTTGCTTGTAATGAAAAAAAAAAAAATCTCGTTCGTTATATGGCACTTCAGTTTTGAAATGAACTTTTAAGAGAAGCAAGGCATGCAATAAATGTTGCATGTTGAGCCTCCTCTCAGGTGGATTTACTAAATTTCATATTTTTAAATATTTTTTTAAATTTTTACCATGTAATCAAAGAAACTTTTATTTTACCGTATATTTGAGACCAGTGTCTTAAAATATGTTGCTACATATGATTATCTTTGAATAAAAACTAAAATTTCAATAATAAAGGAACATAGAGTGTTGTAAAATAGTTGAGTACCTAATTCTAGGCCTTAGCTTAGCAACCCAATCGACTTTTCCGAATCGAATCCTCCGTTTTATCAGCCCTGACGAAGACCTGAACTTTGGGCCGAAACGTCGGCAATAATAAAAATAAATATACTTATTCATTTTTACATTTTTTTTTTTACTGATCGCCGCAGACATTATTCTTTTGTTTTACCGAATCCTTTGTTTGACCGACATTAATGAAGGCCTGAACTTAGGGCCGAAACGTCGGCAATAATATAAATAAATATTCCTATTTATTTTTCCTACTTTTATTAATTGGTTTTAGTATAAATATTTGATTCACTCATGTAGGTTAATTGTTATTAATTTTAAATTTATTTTTGTTCTCCGAAATATTGAGGGAGCGAAACGATATTATCGCCCCCTCACTATTTTTATTGGGGGGAATAGGTGATCACCCCCTCACTCCCCTGAAGTCTGTGCCCATGTGCATGTTACTGAAAAATCGGTGTAAATATTAATGTCTGCTGCCTCTTCCCGTGCTTCGTATATGTTATCTTATAATATAATATGTTATCTTACAATACACATAGAAGGTTAATTTTTTTAAAGGTGTGTAACGATGTTCCATTGAAAGGCTTCACCAATTTCCTAGTTTCATGATTCAATATGATCTGATGGATATTTTTTTTTTAATTTATGATATATACAACTGTATCCATATAAATACATCAAGTAAATGTATACACAGAAATATAATCACATGAAAACGCTTATTGAGAAAGTACCCACTGGTAGACTCTAATAATATGTCTTCAAAATTACATTACGAGGCCATCTTCTTTTCAGACGCCTCGGAGGATTGTCAGGAAGAATCGAAGAGGAAGCAAGGTTAGAAACAAGAGGATTTGAATGGTTATGAAGTTTATTATGGGAGGATAGGTATCTGGATTGCGTCAAATCGGAAAAATGTGGAACATTAAAGTCTTGATGCATTATTTTATTTGTGACAAAGTAAGGAGCATTGGGGATTTTGGATGTAGGGATTGGATACGAAAGAAATTCGATGGTATAGTGGAATCCCCATATCTCAACTCCGTAAGTCCAAATAGATCTTATTATATTCATATATATGAGTCTTTTGTAATTAATTGGATGTTTGATCGTTTGTCTAGTAAGTGCTGGAGTAGTCGGAAACGTCGAGCTGTTTCATGTCATTTCAGTCTCGTATGAGGATTTCAAGTGAGACGTTTGTTCAGGTGGAGAGACCTAAGTATTGCATTTATTCAACAAGAATAAGTGATGTGTTATTAAAGGATACTTTAGGACAGAAAGTCATAACTTTACGACGAAGGGTAAAGGTGATTTGATTTTCGAATGGAATTTATTTTAATCCTCCAGTTTTGACACCATTCTTCAAGATTTGTGATGTGTGATTGAAGAGTCTAGGATGATATTGATGGATCGTTATTGATACATGTGTCAATAATTGATACATATGTCAATACAACTGAAAGGATACATGTGTCATCTGCATACATGGTAATGACAGTTTAAGGATGAGGTGGGATATCAGCTGTATAAACTGCGTAAAGGATAGGACCAAGGATTCTACCTTGAGGAACACCAGCAGATTGAGAAAAGAGGAATGAATAGGCAGAGATAAATATACCAAAAGGGTATTTCAGTATATTTTATGTATTCTTGATTTTGATTGTGGGCGAACCAACCACATATGATAATATTTTACAATAATCTGCTAATTGAAATGATAAATTATGATTTTCTAATCATTCCGATGTAACTTCAAGTTATAATTTATGATATTAGAAGCAGTATTATTTATTTATTTATATTTTTGTATATACGGTATGAATGCAATCTCTGAACTCTATTATAAGTGTCCTTAACTGTGACAAATTGTAATATTTCTGAATAAAGTGTTTTAATAATAAAAAAAAAAAAAGAAGCAGTAAAAACATTTAAGAATAATCAATATTAAACAAACCACCTTGCCTACTATTTGCTTAAGGAATAACACAGCAATAAAATAAGATGCTACTTTCATAATTGATAATGTACTTAAAATTTAATAACAAAAAAACATTTAAAATGTTTAAATAAAAGAACTTTTTATATATTTTTTCCGTATAATTACTTAAAAGGAAAGGTAAATATTAAATATTTACACATCTTCTTCTTTAAATAGCCCTGTATTTACTTTTCATAATTAGCCTTTATTTATATATCTTATTCTGGCAAGTCCATAAATTTTAGTATGTATTAAATTTTCTGAGGATAATTCTAATAATTAAAAAAAAACATACGGATAGGAATAAAAATACCCCCATTCGATTGTTAAATATGCTCAATAAAATTGGTGATATTTTCAGGGAGAGGACAGAGACTTTTTTTCTTCTTAGTTTACACTTTTACACATTAGTCAAGCAAATAAATTATTTACAACTAAAAAAATGTTTAATTTTTTTTTCAACTTCAACCTCTAAAATTTTGTGCAGTCAATGAAGAACGTTATGAATATTCTACTTAAAATGCCGTGTACGTGTGCTTATTTGTAAAAGGAGAGAGTTCCCCCTAATTTGAAAGTTTTTCGACGTAACATAGATTGAATAACCTATGACTTTAATTGTGTTTGACTAAGCAGAATAATCAATACTTTTTTGTTCAAATACATATGTTTCGTGAAAAAAAAAAGTGTTTGAGAGAGAGAGAGAGAGAGAGAGAGAGAGAGAGAGAGAGAGAGAGAGAGAGAGAGAGAGAGAGAGAGAGAGAGAGAGAGAGAGAGAGAGAGAGAGAGAGAGAGAGAGAGAGAGAGAGAGAGAGAGAGAGAGAATTAACCTTTTAACATTCGACGATCTAGCAGGGGAAAGTTCCTAAACTCAGCGTTCTTTCCATCGATGGAATCAACAAATCGATTGAATCCAGCTCCGACGAACAATGATTTACGCTTAGTTTAATGGCCTGCTGGATCAACACATGGAAAGTAAATACTTACCTACTGAATAATTCATTTTCAAAACAGAAATAAATATTAAATAAACTGAATATAAATACGTTAAGTTAATTCAGAACAATAATAATATTATTTCTGGCGAATCACTAGAGTTGACTCTGCTCCAGCAATCTCTCGAAACAGCCCTGATGAAGGCCTGAACTTCAGGTCGAAACGTCGGCAAATGTTAAAATAAATATTTTGATTTATTTTTGCCTTCTTATTTCTGGCTGATCACCCCAACCATCCTTCTCTTCATTATTCACGGCAGTCAACCATCAAAACAAAATTTTAAAAAATGGACTTTAAAAATGTAAAATAAGCATTTTAGATACAGGTAAAATTATATACGTTATTTAAAATCAGCCAGGGTTCTTGTTCTCCCACTTGTGGAGGGAAAAGCGGGGCTCTAGGTGATCTCAGCGTTTCTCCATCAACCACTTCCCTGGTATTAAAAGCCAGTGGAGGTTGAGTAAGGGCGCTACAACTACAGTATTTGATTATTAACATAGCACGTTGGCGGGTTTTGCCGCCTTTGCATGACTGTGCCTCATATCGGCATTTTAGTCTGCTCGAATGGAACTAATTATTTATTTTATTCACTTTGCCAAATTCTATATTTTATCTTATATATTCCATCTTGGAATCAGAAACGATGGCTCATATCGACCCAGGAACATCTTGAAAAAGCAACTCGGGTAGGACTGGGGGCAAGGACAATGGCCATTGTCAGCCGTCTCCCAGCCTCTTCCTTTATCCCCAATCCCCTCGCCGTTTGTGTCACTTATTCTTCACCGTTTGTCTTGGCCTGCCTCTTCGCGCGGAACACCGAGCAGCCTGTCATCAAAGGGATCTATTCCCGTGTGTTTCGTCCAAAAATCTATTTAAAAGCGGTGGCTCAGCTGTCGGCGATTAACGGATCTTTTTCGTGAATGCATAATTATATTATGAAGCTGTTATGACGA
This sequence comes from Nezara viridula, assembly GCA_928085145.1. Lineage (NCBI taxonomy): Eukaryota > Metazoa > Arthropoda > Insecta > Hemiptera > Pentatomidae > Nezara > Nezara viridula. The sequence goes on from OV725078.1 coordinate 34,778,130, forward strand.
CATTCATATAGAAAAAAAATTGTTATTTATTCATATCTTTTTTAATTGATAGATAGGTAGATAGAAAAAAAAACACTTTATTCTGGGATTAAGTTCCTTTAGAATAACAAAGTTGTACAGTCAAAGTTGTAGTCATTTCTCATGTATATTATAAATGTATATAATCTAGTGAGGTATGTGGTGCATGCAACTGCCTTGCAACTGACCCGGTAACTCATTTTCTGATCCAATGTATCAAGTTCAACCAACCAAGAAATAAGTACTTGAAGGCATTATCACTGACATTATCACTGAATCCAGGGAAGATGCTAGTGTGGAGGAGATACTGAAAATAGACACTATGAAAAAAATAAACCAACTCTATTATTTCATACAGGGCTGTTCATTGAAATGTTAAGTGCCATAGTTAATCACATAACATATATTAATGCTTATTTATATTGTCATTTATCTTATACCTCTGGAATATTAAAAAGAAAATGTATTATTGAAAAAAACAAAATGTTTTACTAATTTTTATGTGTATATATATATATATATATATATATATATATATATATATATATATATATATATATATATATCGTTTACTAATCTGTTATTATATTAGTCATAATTAATGCTGTGCACATTGTTTTTTTGTTTTTTTATATTTGTTTATTTAGAAATATTACATTCTGTCACATCAAGGACATTTATAATAGTGATCAGAGAAAGCACACTCACACTCTATTTACAATAAAAAAAAAATAAATAATACAGAAACTTAATAATAATAAATACAATAAAATAAAATAAAAATAAATACAATAAAATAAAATAAATGTATATAAACAAAAGAACTAACCTAATCATACACACTCGGGCTTGAGTAGAGGATCTGGCCATTGCCAAAACTCCATAGATGCTTATTTACAAAAGGTCTCTGGGCCACTGCCGCTTCAACCTTCGAGGAGGATTGTAAGGATGGGTGGTGCTGGATAGAGATTGTGCAAGGGGATTTGGATGATAGGTAAGGTTCTGGTGAAATTTGGAGAATTTTTCTGGAATAAGGTCTAGGACAAATGGGATATTAAGGTCATGGTGTAGGATTTTGTTATTTACATAGAACGGAGCATCAACTATTGTTCGAAGGACTTTAGATTGAAAGGATGGAATACGTTTGATGTTAGAAGCTTTTGCTGTCCCCCAAAGTTCAAGTCCGTATGTCCATATAGGTTTCAGTATTGACTTGTAGATAAGTAATTTGTTTTCAATAGAAAGTTTGGATTTTCTGTTTAGTAGTCTGTATAGCTGGCCGTATCGTCGGTTGAGTTCTTGTCTTTTGAGTCTAGTATGTGGGTTCCATGTTAGTCTTCGGTCTAAATGAAAGCCAAGATACGGACTGTGTCTGAGTAAGGAAGCTGGATGGAATTAAAGTGTACTGGTGGACAGGAACTGCGTCGGAGTGTAAAGGTAATATGTTGGCATTTAGATTCATTAACTTTAATGCGCCAGTTATTACACCAGTGCTCAATCAAGGTGAGGTGGTTTTGGAGATTTAAGGATGCTATGTTGGGATCAGAGTTGGATGATAAGATTGCGGTGTCGTCAGCGAATGTTGCAAGAAAAGTATCGGGATGAACAGGGATGTCAGCAGTAAAGAGGATGTAAAGCACGGGACCCAAGACGCTGCCTTGGGGAACACCGGCTTTAACGGAGTAGATATTGGAAAATTCTGTTCCACAGCGAACTCGGAAGGAGCGGTCAGAGAGGTAGGATCGGAGGACTAGGTACAAGGACTGAGGTAAATGGATTTTAAGCTTGAAGAGCAGTCCGGAGTGCCATACCCGGTCAAATGCCTGTGCAATGTCCAGAAATGCACCCGAACAGTATTCCTTGTTTTCTAGGGCTGAGGAAATATGATCAACAACTCGGAGTCCTTGTTGAACAGTAGAATGTTGGGAGCGAAAACCAAACTGATGGGAAGGGATATTTTGGGATTCTATAATGGGTAGGATTCGTTTCAAAAGGATCTTTTCAAAAATTTTTGAAAGGATTGGGAGTAGGCTAATTGGTCTATAGGATGTTGAGATATTGGGAGGTTTGCCTGGTTTTTGGAAAAGGATAATAGTGGAGTGTTTCCATAGCAGAGGAAAGTGGGTGGTGCGTAGGATACAATTGTAGATATATGTAAGGAATATGACTGCTTTGGATGGAAGTTGTCGAAGGATTTGAGGGGTAAGGAGATCATGTCCAGGAGCTTTACGGGGGATTATTTTTTTTAATTGAAATTTCACTTCGGAAGGATGAATAGCTTTTGGGGGCAAGGAAAGTGGGATTGGTGATGTAAGGAGTTCTTCTACTGTTACGGTGTGGGCAGGATGGGATTCCGGATGTGAAAGAAATGTATTCGATAGGTGAATGGCGAACTCCTCAGCCTTATCTTCGTCAGATGCTGCCCAGGAGCCATCATCTCGTCGGAGGGGATGGGAAATGCGGTGAGGATTTAAGATTTTGGTAGTGGTTTTCCAAAGGGAATTGTCGCGAGAAGAAAGGGAGGATAGGTAGGAGTTGAAGGAATGTGATCTGAAGGTGGCTAATTCCAGTTTTAATTTTTTGCAGTAATAATTATAGGAGCAGCGGTCGGTAGGATGTCGGGTACGTTGCCACAATAATCTGGCACGGCGTTTGGTTTGGATTAGGTCAAGGAGGTGTTGGGGTAGAATGGTCTTTTTAGGAATTCTTGAGGAGTCTTTTGGGAAGGAAGCAGTCCAGGCGGCTTGTTGGATTGTGGTAGTAAATGATTTTACGGCACTATCAAGGTCATCGGGAGTTTTGAGGGGTATGTTAAGATCAATTTTATCGGAGATGATTTGGCGGAAAAGGTCCCAGTTAACTGGGCCCCTAATAAATGACGGTGGAGAAGGTTTGGGAACGGGTTCAAGTGAAACATTAAGGATTAGAGGACTATGGTCAGAGGAAAGTTCATTTAGACGTGTAATGGAACAATTGAGGGGACTTAAGCCGCTGTGGATAAAGAAATCAAGAAGATCAGGATTACGGTTGGGATCTGTAGGCCAGTAGGTAGGAGAGTTGGGGGAAAGGAGGTGAAAATGTTGGGAATTGAGTGCAGACAGCAGGGTTCGGCCACGAGTATTCGTGGTTCTGGAACCCCATTGTTGATGTTTGGCATTTAGGTCTGCACCCAAGATGAAGTGATGTCCTAAGGAGTCGAGGAGAGAACGGAATTGGACATTGGATATGGATCGGTTAGGAGGGCAATACGCTGATGCAAGGGTAACCGGAAAGGAAAAGGTTTTTATCACGATAGTGGTGGACTGTAGGAAATCATGTGTAGGTAACGGGAGTAGGTGATGGGAGAGGGATTGGTGTACAATGACAGCAGTACCGGCATGTGCTTTTCCGTCAGGGTGGTCAGTACGATATGTCAGGTATTGTGGTATTTTGAAGTGCTGTTTAGTGGTTAGTCGAGTTTCAGTAATTAGTGCCACGTCAATATTTTTGTCAAGTAATAATGTAGTTAGTTCGTTTGTATGATTCCTAACACCATTCGCATTCCAAAGGAGAATGGATAAAGGTTTATTGGAAGTCATTTAAGGATTTTTCGCGGGAGGGATAAAATGTGATACAAGATTGGTGAGAAGAGATATCAAAGGAGTAACAAGGGATCTGAATTCGGAGAGGAAAGATGTAAGTAAACTGGTGAGATCTGTGGTATTTGAGGGAGGAGGAATGCGGGGAATTTGGTGTTGATAAAACTGTTGATTAGGTGAAGTTTGATTAGGATGTTGAGGGTGGGGTTGAGAATTTTGAGGTATGTGTTGTTGCGGCAGGGTCTCACAATAAGTAACATCATTCTTACCTCCTAATAAGTGTGCAAAAGACACCGTTGGGTCAATTTTTTTTGAAGGTCCTCTTCTTGATGGGTTAGGTTCTCTTCTTGATGCCTCTGCTTCTTCTTGGGTCCGGGGTTTTTGATATCTTGATTTAATATTCTTGTAGATCTGACAGCCTTTGTAGTTCGCTGGATGTCCTTCAAGGCACAATGCACAAACTGCAGGATCCCGTTTCGGTTTTGGTGCACATTGTTAATGTTATTTTTAAATGCAGTACTAGACTCAAGATCTTACATTGTTAATTATACCATTATATTTATTTGTACAGGAATTTCATTAGACAAATAAAATAAACTATAATAATAATATGTATATAATCTCCTCTTTTTTTTTATTTATCTTTTTCGGATTTAGATTACATAGGACTTGTATAAGGTTTACAATACTATCATTGTATTCTTTGAACATATTAAGGCACATATGTAAATCATTTAAAGTAAATATTGATCCATTCTTTTATTATTGTTTTTCTCATTAATACAATGGTATGACAACAAAAGTAATTTGTCGTTCATTTCAAATTTCATTTAGAATTCCGTAGTTCATAGTTTATAGCAACTATTTTGCAGTAATAGGACTTTATTGCTCATATTATATCTTTAATATATCTGTATAGTTATGTAAATACATCTTTTATTACTTTTTTTTATTGTAATATGCATTTTGGTCAGATGTTATGTTAATTTTTAAGTACGATATTGTTATTCTCAAGGAACTTTGTCCCAGAATAAAGTTGATTCTTCTATTCTATTCTATAATGATTGAACAAAATAAACATAGAACGAAGAAACACTTTGAGAAACGAAGAACGAAAAAGAGATAGAATAAGTTCATTTTATAAAAAAAAAAAAATTTACTTGTAAATATATATATATATATATATAAAGTTAGTTATAATTAAATTAAAAAATAAATAAATAGATATATTGAAATTCCTACGACGAAAGTAGAAAATACATGTACTATCTCTTACAAAGTATCATCGTATTATATGATTGCCACGCAATACAATACATATACAGTGTTAATAGTTAGTAGGTATCTGACTGTTTTTGGAACAGGAATTGGAATAGGAGGTTTTCGAATGTGGATACGGAGGGAGCATGCCGAATTTAGATCGGGAGGGAATTCCAAAAGTCGATAGAGCGGGCTATAAAGGAGTTTTGGAATGAGGCAGATCTATGATAAGGAATGTACAGGTCGGAAGGTCGAAATCTTGTGGTGAGGGAATGGATTGAGTACTTAAATTGATTGTATGAATAAGAAGGACAATGATCGTTAATGATTTGATAAAGGAATGTGCCTAGGAAATATTGTCTTCTTAAGGAGGGGAAGAGCTACCATAACTCAGTGTAGTGGTGGGAGACACGGGAGCGTCTCGGGATCCCAATTACAAATCTTACGAAGCAACTTAATACTGTTGGTTAGTGCTTCAATTTTATTTCTAATTTTAAAAAACATTTTTGATTCTAAGTCCTACTTTATTTTTGTTTCTTTACACCTAATAGCCCTAAAGCCAGGGACCGAAAATCGCAGGCGAAGGTTTGATTGATAATTACGAAAGTTCAGGTTATTCTGAGTAAAAACAACCTTGTCTGCCGTTCCAAATCCGCTGCTTTAAAAAACGGCGGCTGATTTAAAGAATATTAGACCAGTGACTTGTGAATCGAAACGGGAAATCCATTGCGAAAAATGTGAGAAAAGTTTTGTTTTTTTTAACTTGCATATATGGGTTTAAACTTGTAAAAACAAAATTGCTAACGCTGGCCACCAAGGGAAAACATTATACAGCCAAAAAATTCAGGTGTTTCCGATATTTGTTTGTTTTTTTTCATCTATAACTCCTAAACGAAGCATCGAAGCGAAAAATGTACTCTTTTGGAAATAATAAATAAGATTAAATTGTGCATCAAACGATCGCATAAACATAATAATTTAGTTACGTGTTAAGGTATAAAAGAGGCATAGCAGTATCACTGAGAATAGAGAGGTATTCCGAAGAGAGGGGAGAGAAGATTGACAAAGAACGGGAGAATTGGAAATGTTATCGACAAGCCTACTTAGAACTTGTTAGGGAACTTTATTCTACTTTGAAAGCATCGTTTCGATGAATGAAACATAATTGTTGTCCGATTGGTATTTATATAGGGAGTCACTTGAATAACGATTTTTTGATGTAGCCTTTGTTAAAAACACTACTCTTTCTTTTATTTTTATCATAAGGATTGTAAAAAGAAGAAGTATAAAGCAATTTAAATTTGGAATGAAAAAAAAAAGTAAAGCATTATTTGACGTACACAGTAAAAGTAATGGGTAGAAGTACATGAACATGAATATAACAAGAAGATAATTTATATTTATTTTTTAAAAACAATTAAGCCAATTTAAGCTGATAAAATAAAGAACTGCTTACAGAAACTGGTCAATCAATATCCCATGATATGAAGGCACGGAGGTTAAGATGGGCAGGGCATGTAGCTCGTAGCAACCCATCTGGAAGCCTCTATGTAAAAATGAATGCCTTAATAGAAGGAAAAAGACCACGTGGATGGCCAAAAAGTAGATGGATAGATAGAATTAACAAGGATGCAACAGAGCTGCGTGCAGATGAAAAAAATTAAATAAATAAAAGGAATTAAAACAACTGGTATACTTTTTATATTGTTAATATCCACCGTGGACCATTAATTTCTGTATTTAATATTTATTATTTAATAAAATTAATTAGTTCTATAAATGTTTTATTAATTAATATTTTATATTTAAAAAATTACAGTTAATTATATTAATTATTACACCCGAATAACAGGATCTGCGTAAAAGGAAAATCATTTCCGAGAGTAGAAAAATTTAAATACCTCTGCTCGACAATAACCTTAACGAATAAACATCGATCAGAAATAGACCATTGTATAACTAGGGCAAACAGAGGTTTCTTCTCCCTTTCAAAGGTAAATCAGGACCCTGGAAAAAAGTATTGAAAGATTTGAGAGAAAAATCCTCCGCACGATATCCGGAGTAATCTGGGATTAGAGTACCAACACGTGGAGAAGAAAGGCCAATAAAGAACTGATTCCAATACTGGTCAATCAATATCCCATCTAGTTCGTAGCAATCCATCTGGAAATCTTTACGTAACAATGAATGCCTCAATAGAAGGCAAAATATCATGTGTAAGACAAAAAACATATGGATATATAGAAACAACAAAGATGCATTACAGCTGCGTGCAGATAACTGGAAAGAAATAGCCAAAGACAGACATGGATGGAGCAGGCTTGTTAAGGCTGCAAAAGATCAACATGGTCTGTAATACCGAAAAAAAAGAATGTATTGTATGAATGAATACTTGTTACTTTCCTACCTATACTAGGTAAGGAAAGTATTGCGATCGAGGTAAATTTCCGATAAGCGGTTTTCGACTTATCTATATGTTTCAGAGCCCCCTGAAAAATTCTGAGCCTGTTTTTTGAAAGGTCGTGAAATTCTCTACAAAGCTATTTAAAAATTCTTCATTTCGGACAACTATTAAGGAACTTACAGCTATTCAATTTCCAATGTAAGATTAGCGGTTCATATCCTGGAGTCAGAAAGGGGGTAATGAGAGAAAAAAGATAACTAAGTGAAAGTAAAAAATATGTTGCCGCATCACACACGCTTCACAATTTTCTTCATATATATTTTCAGGAAAGTTAATGTAATTTATTTTTTTTTTTTATTAATGGACATATGTGAAGACAAAAAAAAACTTCTGAAATAGGTAGAAAGGTGGTGTTGTTTAAAACTTGTTTAAATAAATAACAATGCAGTATTTAATCTTACAATACATTAAATTTTGTTCAAATACATATTACAAATAAAATATATTACATTTATTGGTAAATATGAAAGAATTACAACATGAACTAATTTTAGATCAGAATATATATTTTTCTCTTATGTTTATATTTAAGTGTCGTTATTTCTGTATAATTTTCTAATTTCTGTGATATTAATGTAATTTATTTTTTTTTTTTATTAATGGACATATGTGAAGACAAAAAAAAACTTCTGAAATAGGTAGAAAGGTGGTGTGAGTGTACACACCAGATTTTAGCCTTAATATTTGTTGCCCAATAAACTTGTTTAAATAAATAACAATGCAGTATTTAATCTTACAATACATTAAATTTTGTTCAAATACATATTACAAATAAAATATATTACATTTATTGGTAAATATGAAAGAATTACAACATGAACTAATTTTAGATCAGAATATATATTTTTCTCTTATGTTTATATTTAAGTGTCGTTATTTCTGTATAATTTTCTAATTTCTGTGATATTAATGCGTTAAGGAGTGCTGGCGAGATTGAAAGATGGAGAAATTAATTTTATAAATAAGACTATGAAAAACTGCTTCTCTAAAAAGCATATTTTTAATTAATTAATTGATAAAATATTACTTTGGAACATCAAACAATTAATTAACTAAAAATTAAAACGCGTGAATGTATGATAAAAATCATTTAAACATTGATTAGTCGTTTTTTTTTTTTAACAAGGAATATATAGACTGCAGATTTCAACGGCATCTACATAAGTATTCATCAACAAGATTATTAAAATAAGTTTATTTTTGTATTATATTTAAGGAAAGCGGAATTAAAAGTTAATAAACAGAATAATATTAAGTATCAAGATCTAATCTCACCAAAATATGTTAGGGGTGTAACAGTTTATAACGTATACGGTCGAATCAATTAGACACTACACTTCTTTTTACAACTAATGGAGTTCAACGTATGATAACATATGCACACCACTAGCGGATTGAAAATTTAATCTAATTTAAGCTAATCTACAGACCTGCCGCCTGAACCAGCCTTCTCCACCTCTGCCTATCTTGGACTACTGCTTTCCAGTCTGCGGCATGAAGCTCAGACGTATCTTTGTCTATCCTATCTATCCATCTGGTTTATATAAATAACTTAGAATAAGAATAAATTAACTATTTATATGAAATAGTATTTAACTGATTATTGAAGTTCTATTAGAGGTAATTGCACCAACAATAATCCTTTTAGAGATAATTGTTTATCATATCTTTCATAAGACATGTTTATATTTTACCATTTGTGGGGAGGGGGCTTCAGCCCGAAAGTCCTCCCCTCCATAGATACGCACTATGCTTTATGATATAAAAACATAAAGCATTAAAAAGTAGAATTAAATGAATGTATACTAGTGTTTTAAGCTAATAATCATTTACATTATAGAATTTAACGAAAGTACTGAAAGATTCCATCTCTTAGAGAATTGAATCTACATTCCTGTTAATATTTCTCAATCTGTCTACAACCATCGCTACAATAAAAAAAAAAAAAAAAGTGCTCGCGTGATGCGTGCCTAGTGTCCGTATTTCGTTGCAGTTGTAATTCCCGTTAAAATAAGAAAGAGATTAAGGGAATGATAATAGCGTATCTGGCATGTAACCTACAGTCACTAATTACTCACTTTACAAAACTTCCCTCAAGTTGTAAGACAGAAAAATGTACATCTTGAGCATGCTAGGGCAGACGTTGCGTAGCATTTAAGTTTGGACATATCATACAGTATACCGAAGATTCTTTATAGTGATATTGAGAATATCTTCTTTTTAACTTTAAATATAAATCCGCACCTGTCAACGAAATGTCGATAATCAGCAGATGCTCTGATAAAAAACATAATGAAACTGACAAGTGAGGTATTAGGATTAATAGATAAATTTGTTTTGAATTTTTTTTAAATTTAAAAATTTTGTTATAAGAAGGATTTGAAGGAAATTAATTGCAATGATGATATAACCATTATTCATATTTCTAATAATATGGATCTATTAAATGAATAACTAAATAAGTAAAGTAAATATATATATACATATGGCGCAAAGTATCCTTATTTTGTAGATACTAAATTGTAGATTTGTAAAATTTGTTGTTCTCCACATAATTTTTGTATTTGTTTTTGCCTAATCATATATTTTTTATTCATTTTTTTAAATCTTTTTTATTACATTTTGGTACTGTTTATTCATCTGATACTGTTATTTACTTTATTTAATCGTCTATTGTTATTTATTTTATTTAATCATCTATTTTTTTATTTTGTAATATATATTAAGTACCATTATTTTAAATATCTTTAGCCAACAAATATTGTAATAAGTTATATTTTTAGTTATATACTATCTTATATATATATATATGTATATGTTTGAATAACAATGCATATAATATGCTTTTGCATGATGTACACGTGTTATACCGTTCGGCCACCCCGCGCCAAATGGAAAACATCAAGAAACAAACACAAACATAGGGAAACAATCATTTAAATATTTGTTTCCTATAGTTTGTGAAATGTCTAAACTCAAATCTAAGGTCTGCTATCATCTAATTTAATATTTCCTTATACTTACAAAGCAACTGTATATATTGTTTGAGGAACTTGTTTGAAGTTTTTTTAATCAATAGACAACCATAGTTTGTCTAAGTTCGGAAGCCAAATGATTTTCATCCCCTACAGTGAAAACTAAAGTGCAAAAAAAATAAAATGAAAAAAAAATCATATATAAGAAGGATGTTAACAGAAACAATATTAATCATTCTAACGATCAAATGATTTACCAAAAATGAAAGAAATTCTAAAAACAAAACCTTACATAATAATAATAAAAAATACAGACGAAACTAATCAGACGGTTGCCATTACCCAAGATGAATACAAGTATACAACAAATATATTGTTAAGTAACAAACGAATAGATAAAAAAATCGGTTGGGATCCAACGGACAAATAAAATACTGATCCTAACATAGCATTAGGAAAAAATTGACAATTCAATTTTTTCAAGGCAATAAAATATACATTAAAGCACTAAAATTATATTCATTATTAAAGAACCTAAAATACGGATATTTAGCTAAGCCAATATTTAGCAATTGTATTAAATATCTATTACATAATTACATAAACCATTGAAGATTCTTTTGAATTTTCTAATAAAATCACAAATATTATAAATAAAGGTCATAAACAAGTTTCCTTTGGACATTTCATCATTATTTACAAATAGAATGAACTTGAAAATTAGAAACCATAATGGAAAAATATAGGTAAAGACTCGGAACCCACACAAAAAATAATATAACATCTTATGTACAAATATGTGCAATTTTTTTTTTACAATGTTAAATAACTATTAGTAAAATCAAAATTCATTTGAACAAAAAATTGTTTTTCTTTCAACGATACTAATAAATATTTTTATTTTCAATGATCTACAATGTCGTATCTACTGTCCCTATAAAACTATAAAATAAAAAATAAAAATAGACTATATTTAATGTAATTATTATTTAATTTATTAATAATAGGTCTTCATTTGATAGATAATAATGATTAATAGATATTCATGATTGCAATAATGCCTAACATTCAATTCGTATTCAGACTTAAGTGAATTCCCTAAGGTCGATCGGAACAATACGTCTAATCAATCGACTACAGGTAATAATAATAATACCAAAAATTATTGATGTATGTACATATAATTAATCACTTAAATACTCAGACAATTCTTACTATCAGATTCGACTTTTTTTTTTACAGAAACACAGATTTTATTTCTTTGTATTTTATACATAGTACATGTTTAACTAATGTTTTCTTTACTTATTTCTCTTCATTTTAATTTTTATGTTTGTTTCTATTTAAGCCAGATATAATATTTTAATTCTGAACTTTTTTGTTATTCTAAAGGGACTTTGTCCCAGCGTAAAATTATTTTCTATTCTCTCTCTCTCTCTCTCTCTCTCTCTCTCTCTCTCTCTCTCTCTCTCTCTCTCTCTCTCTCTCTCTCTCTCTCTCTCTCTCTCTCTCTCTCTCTCTCTCTCTCTCTCTCTATATATATATATATATATATATATATATATATATATATATATATATATATATATATATATATATATCCTATTTTACTTTCTAAATTACTTAGAATTATCTTTTGGTTGTCATTAATCATAAAATTCGGAATATTTTGTCATTTTCTTTGCTTTTTTCTAGAGTCACTACTATTTTTTTTTTTTTTAATATAGGTTATATTTAAAAAAAAGAATATTTTAAGAATATTCTGGAATGTCTTCATAGGTTTCATCCAACACGTGACAGAGAAGAATTGGTTAAAACACTCAAAGAAAATCACGTGGAAGAAAATTTTAGATATTTTTTCTTGGATAAATAGTTTAAGTATTCTTTTCAATATAAAACCTTATTTAATTATTTGAAATATTAAATTGCAGAAGTATTTATAATTCGAAAATTTAGAGATCAAATCTAAAATAGGAATAAAAGGTCATTTAATTTAATTTGTTTAATGTAGGTTCTTCCTCTTGACTCACCAGTTTATTTGTGGAGTTCATAAAGTTGATATTTTGTGAAGCCCCTTCCTTATAAACATCTCATTAGCTAATTGGTCCAAAACTGTGATTAGTTTCGGATGACTTGATTGCATTGTGGTATGCCAGGCGATAATTAGTGTTTGGAGATGGTGGTGAAATTCGTTGGCTGTTTTGACAGGGAATATTCATATTTCCGTTTTCAGATGAAGAGTTAATAATAGCAGCATAATTAATGGAACAAGTGCACCACTAAAACACATTAAAGTTCCGGGGTTTGAGTTTCATGAGCAATTGCAGTTAACCAATGGTTATAGCAGCAGTTAATATATCCAGGATGCTCTTTAAGCTAGAAAATAATTATTTTAATGTACAGTAAGAAAGCAACTACTCACATAAAAAATTGATATATGGTCCTCATTTCTCGATCCCAGAAATTATAAAAAAAAATTTCCCATCAGAGATATTCAAATGAAATTTAACTGTGATTTGGAGAAATTCAATGATCATAGTTGTTTTGTTTTTAACTTGGTAAATTTCAACCTTATAGGCTCTATAAAAAAAAAACAGTTTTTGTTTAAACGTTAGAGTCAAAATAAAGTTGATATGCTTTTCTTTTTATTTAAAGTAATTAACTTTAATTGAGTACTTAACTCAATGAAGTAGAAATTTTCGGTGATATATATATATATATATATATATATATATATATATATATATATATATATATATATATATATATATATATAGTAACGAAGATTAAGAAAGCATTGTAAAAAAAAGTGAACCCTTCTGTCTTTTGTTTCCTTTGACTAATTATTAATTCCTATTTTAGCATGTGCATGTGTTTATATGTGGCATGCCGTACTATTGTATATAGAATAAGAATCTTTTTTTTGTTTTTTTGTTATCTTTATTATCTTAAGTATCTTTCAATTTATCTTTCATTGTATTTATTAATTATGTTTAAATTCTCTCTTTTTCCTTTTATTTTATTTCTTTTGCTTGTGCACAGTATTAATTCTGTAAACATTTCTTTCTGTAAATAGATCTCTTAATCTTTTTTTTTGCTGCTTTATTAAAATATACAATCTAACCCCTTCTCACCTGAGCTTGGTAGGATTGAACCATGGTAGGATAAAAATTTAATCATGGCCTAATAATGGGTAAGAACCTTATATTCTCTATAATTATCTGTTTAGAGATGAAAGGCTGGCAAAGGCGCCCAACAAGTAAAAATTCCGATAGAAAATTATATTTATCAAAACTTATTTTATTATCTTTTATTTATCCTTTTTTATCATTATATATATATATATATATATATATATATATATATGTGTGTGTGTGTGTGTGTGTGTATCCATACAACTGGGATTTTTCCACTGGGATTTTTGCCTACTAATGAGGCATTCACTGCTGAGAAGAGACTTCATAGAGCTGACTGTTCAGAGCAACACACCCCGTCCATCTATCTTAACTTCCTTGCCTTCATATTATGAGATATTGATTGACCAGTTTCTGTAAGCAGTTCTTTATAAGTTATTTTCCTCCATGCGTTAGTATTCTGGTCCCAGATCGCTACGGTTATCTTGCGAAGGACTTTTCCCTCAAATTTTTCAATACTTCCTTCTAGAGTGCTGGTTAGCTACTAGATCCTGCAGCTGTATATCAGAACTGGATTTATCAAAGCGTTGTGCAACCTTAATTTCTGATTTACAGAGATATTTAGGGGTTTCATTACCTTTAAAAGAGAGAAAAACAATTATATTTATTTTTGTTATGCACTGATGTATTTGCGACCGTTAATTATTCATTGATGTTATTGTGGATCCGAGGTATTTGAATTTGTCTTCTCTCAGGAACTATTCCTCTTCTACGCAGTTCCTGTTATTGGTGTGTTAAACACACTAAACACACACACAAGACAAGACGAAATTTCTAGATATTATAGTAGAATGAGTTCTTCGAAATTCATTGATCTGGAATGATATGGTGCAGAGAATTTAGCATGGAATTTTTCTCCAAAAACCACTTCGAAGATTCTGCATCTATTTTCTATTTAATGATTATATTAACTCATCGGCATAGGACACACTATTATACCAAATCAGGTCTTTGAATTAGAATAAGCAGAAATAATCGACAAGGTTAAAAAAAAAAACACATAGTTAATTTTAAAAGGAATTGTGTTATTTATTTATTTAAATACTTCATTCACCGAAAGTCTTTGAGCTAATTGGTGGACATCCATTAAGTTATACTGATATGATGAATTAAAATATATTTGTAATGAATAATCGGTTATAGTTTAAAAAAATCCAACCACACAGCCTTATGTATCCAAAATGTTATGCCAATTCAGACATTATCGGGACAGAAGAGCCCAGCAAATCGAACATCACTCCATGACACCCAATCGCATACTGAAAGGAATGTAAGCCAACACAGTTAGGGAAAGTTATAATCATATAGCTAATCAAGGGAAAAAAAATCGACTGATAAAATATATGCAATATACAACCAAAATTCATAAATATGTTAAAAAACGAACAAAAAAAAAACGAAGGTATAAGGTATAATTGTAATAATGAGAGAAAAAAAATCATATACATAAATAAAAAATTGCACATCAAAAGAATGTTGCCATAAAAACAGTTAACTAAGCAGATGAATATAAAATACGAAAACAAATTAGCTGCATTATTAAGACTTATCCAAGAGGCTCAAAGTTTCCAAATAAAAGTTATTCAGAATTGTGGATTGATGGTTGACAGTAGTGAATACTAGACTGAAACGACAAGAAACCGCTCGACGTTTCCGATTACTTCAGCACTTACTAGACAAACGCTTTGAACTTCCAATTAATTCCAAAAGACTCATATACATGACTATAATACGGTCTATTTGGACTCCATTAAACCATCGAATTCCTCCAGCATCCAATCCTTACAATCCAAAACCCTTCGTAAAATCCTCAATGCTCCCTACTTTGTTACAAATAAAACCATCCATAATGACCTTAATGTTCCTTTTGTTTCAGATCTGGCCCAATCCAGATACCTATCCTTCCATAATAAACTTCAGAATCATCCCAACCCTTTAGTTTCTAACCTTGCTTCCTCTTCAATTCCTGATAACCCTCGGAGGCGTCTGAAAAGAAGATGGCCCCGTGTTCTCCTAATGTAGACATATCACTAGAGTGCTACCATTGGGTAGTTTACTCAGCAAGTGGTTTCATGTCATTATATCCATATGTTCAAATTTACTAGATGTATTTATTTAGTACAGTTGTAAATATTATTAAGAAATAATAAAAAAAAAACAAAGACTGTAGTGAATAATTAAAGAGAAGTTCAGTCGAAAATACAAAATAAGAATTATAAATGATATTTATATTTATTTTTGCCCACGTTTCGGCCGAAAGCTCAGGCCTTCTGAAGTAAGATAATGTTACTCAATAAAGATATGTCAAATATATAAAATAATCATATGCTTATGTGTCTTCTTTCTTATAAAAATGTTTAAAGTTCTTTTTGTTTTTTTTAAATGTACCAGATTTTAGACGTTTAAAAATGATACGTGATTTTTTTATTTATTTTTTTATTCCGTGACAGTGGTTAGGACGGAGAGAGTGATAGAGGGGGGGAGTATTCCGACGTATTTCCTGTATTGGGTATCGTTATTACAAAGAACGAAAAATATCCTAAGATTCGGGAAAACAGGTTGTACTGAGTAAAGTTAAATCTTAAAAACTTCATTTAAAGAAAAAACACAAAAGCAATTTTTAGCGTTGAAAATACCGCTGGATATACGGACGATAAAAAAAAACTGTTGAAGGTGGCGACGGGATAGATAGCTGCATTTCAAGCTTAATTGCATTTAAATTGTCACTTCACTAGCACCTGATCCTCTTCCTGTTAAAAATGTTCTAGCTATCTTGCGAAGATTTAGCTCTATAACCCATTCGTATGCAGGAGTTCCGAGAATGAAGGGAAGATAACGAGCTTTTTCACAGCCATGAATACATGAGGCGGTGAAGTGAAATGATGGTAACTACTTCATACACTTCAATATTTATTTTATGTAGTCTTTATTTCCACATCGGTTTGGTTAGCCATGCATAGGTATACCTTAGTACGAATAAATTAATATTAGGTTGAGGGCCTTAATTAATGAACCACCAAATGTATTTATTTACACCATAGTTCCATTTTAAACAAAATGATGTATACCAAAACTGAAAAAAATTAAAAATATAGGAAAAATAAAAAAGGAACAATTAACAGACAAAGGAAAAATAAAAATAAAGGTTGTGATTTTATTTATTTTGTTATCATTCGGCTAATCTGTTATTTTACTTAACTTGTATATTACTTCATCTTTTTATTTATATTTATCTTTTTTTTTTTTTTTTTTCTTTCTCTTCTTACTTGGTTATTTTTATTTATTTTCCTTTCTTATCTACTTATTGTATGAATGAATACTATAGCTCTAGTACCAATGCCCTTCAGTGTGGCAGACTGTATTAATACTCAATAAAACAATAAAAAATAAATAAAATAAAGGTTAAATTTAAAACGATGGAAAAATTGCTTCAATAACGACAATGTATATAAAAATGATACACCTATCCATCTGTATTACATAGGTAATAGAATTAATAATTAATAAAATTTCTATTGGATATTATAGAATAAATAAATAGTTCAATTTATATTACATTAAAAACCATATTTTATTATAATCAATAAAAATCTTAGTAATGAAGAGAAGAATAGTTGTAGTGAAGAAGGCAAAAATAAATGATAATATTTACTTTGACATTTGCTGACGTTTCGACCTGAAGTTCAGGCCTTCATCAGGGCTAAGAAAAGAACCAGATAGGAAGGTATGAGAAACATAAGTAGTGTAGGTAAAAAAAAAAAAAATTAAAGTAAAATGAAGTTGTTAGAATAATGACAATAGTAAGAACTAAGAGATAAATAATAATACCGGTTACAAAGTGTGGAATGATGAAGTAATCGTAATCAAAAAAGGTGACATAAGTATTAAAATGATAATCTTAGAATAAAATGTAAAACAGAAAAAAGGAGAAAAGAAGACCAAGCTTATCATATACAAGACCCTTGTTCGGCCTGTTTTGACATATGGCTCAGAGGCTTGGACGATGACTAAAAACGATGAGATGAAGCTGAGTGTGTTTGAGCGAGGAGTCCTCAGAAGGATTTATGGTCCAGTAAAGGAGGGTGATGTCTGGAGGAAAAGAAAAAATAGGGAGCTCAGTTCTCTCTATACAGACATCGATGTAGTCACGTATATTAAACTGGCCAGACTAAGGTGGGCGGAGCATGTGGCCAGAATGAGCACCGTTGAAATACCAAAGAAAATAATGATGGGAGGAGCTGCCCCTCGTAAGACGGGTAGGAAGGCCGAGGACGAGATGGTTGGACAACGTGGCCTATGATGCTAGAACCCTGCTTGGTGTACGGAACTGGAGAGCTGCAGCAGAAGCCAACTGGCGGAGCCAACTGGCGGAGGCTCTTGGAGGAGGCCCAGTCTCGGTAACGGGATGTCGTGCCACATCTGATGATGATGATGATATAAGAAATGATAATAAAATTTTTAATTTCATTTTTGCCTTACTATTTGACTGATCTCTCCAACTATTCTTCTCTTCATTATTCAAGACAGTCAACCATTTACCCACAATTAAAAATCTTAGTAATATATCATTTTCTTATGTTGTATTTTATGTTCTGCTTCTTGGTGCGGGATTGACTAGTGGCTTCTGGTGTGGGAAATCTTTACTTTATAGAGGAAATATCCACATCGTATAGTGAATAAACATGTTTCCATAGACATTTTGAGAAGAAACTTGAAAGAAATTGTGAAAAATATGTGCTAAAAAACAAATATTATTTTTGTCAGGATAATGACTTCGAACACTCTGCCATATAAGTTAAGACATGGCTACTTTATAACTGCCCGAAAGTTATAAAAGCTTTACCACAGTCACCAGATCTTAATGCGATAGAACATATGTGGGAAAAATTGGAGGTAGAAATTAGAAAGCACGAAATTTCTATGAAAGAAGGCTTTAAAAAATATCGAAGAATGGAACAGGCAGGGTCCGGCATCTTCAAAAAATTGGCCGACTCTATTACAAACAGACTGAAAGGAGTGGTAGAAAATAATAGCTTGCATTCAAGGCATTAATCTAAATTAATAGCATTTAAAATTTAATAGTAAGTAAGGTGTATCATTTTGACTGTGAGATAAAATTATCTAATTTTTGTTAAATTGTTCTTTTTAAAATAATCACTGTTGAATAATTTAATTTGATTGAGTTTGCACATATTTAAAATGAGATTATAAATAAGAGGTTCTAGTTTTATTTTCTTACTGTAACCGTTAGTTTATAATGTTTTTTATGAAGTATTAATTGTTTATAGTCAAAGTATTTTTTGAATGGAATGGATTATTTGTTTATTGATAAATATTACAATCTGTCTCAATAAAGGACATTTATAACAGAGTTCTGAGAGCACATTCACACCATATTTACAAATTAAAAAAAAAAAAATAAAAGAAATAAGCTAATTTCAAATAATATAAAGCTATAAAAGAACAAATTAAAATATCATAGTGAAGGAAGAAAAATATAAATAATAGTAATAATAGAAAGAAAATAAATGAATAAAATAGAATTAAAATTATATTAAAAAAAAAAGTAATGAAAATAAACATCTTAGATGCAGGCATACCTATTTACACTATTTACAGTCTGCCATGGAAACTCTGAACCTTACTTATCCCCCCCACATGTGGAGGGAAAGCGAGGCTTCAGGAGATCCCTGCGCTTCTTCCTCAACCATTTCACGGGTATTAAATTTCAAAGTATGAAGTGTTTATAGTGGTTTATAGTGAAAGTATTAAACACCATTATGGCGATTGTATGAGTTGTCTTAAATGAAAAATAAAATAAATTTTCCAGTGAAATAAAAAAACAAAACATATTCCATTACCGCTTTTGAAATTAACTTACTAGCATTAAAATATGCTTTGTCGTCCTTCTTTAAAAAATTCTTATAGAAAAATGATGACTTGTCTGCTAATATATTTCCGGCAATTGAAAATTCTCCTGATTTCTGCTGCAAAATTCACATCCTGAAAAGTAACACATTTAAAATCCTAACCCTCCCTACCTACAATCCTATTTGTTCCTATAATCATTAGCCAATTTTTGGGGAGAATAAAATGTAAGTTACTTATATTTTTAAACAAATTTGTAAAATAATTTATATTAAAAAAAAAAATGTTGGCCTCGATCAATGAAGTCGAAAGAGAAAAGAAGGAAATCTACAATAAACGCAACCCTTCCCTAAAAGAGAAATTCCGCGAGACCTTCGAAGAGAGAGAGAGTTCACAGCGAGAGACCTATGGTTTGGGTCCCGCGGAACGATTCCTAAAAGAACAGTGCGCTTCTTCGAGGAACTAGGTGTTGATGTCGGGGAGCTTGCACTGTTGACCGAGGGTGTTATTCTGAACTCCCTTGGGATCATTCATCATCACACATATGGTAATTAGGGGTTGATGATTGATATTTACTATCATTTATTTATTTATTCAATTTTAAATAATTTAACTAACCAAATATTTTTGTCTATGTTCATAGGATTATGTTACTTTCTGTGTGTGCTTTCTAATTTTCTGGTTTTAAAATTTTGGCATTGGAATATCTTTTTTTTTTTTTTATCGTATGAATTTCAGAAATTGTCTTGTATCGGTTTCACCGAAATATATATATATATATATATATATATATATATATATTGTATAATTGTAATTATGTATATTTATATATTATAGTATTAATATTGTATATGCTGTGTGATATGAAAAAGAATTTATATATATATATATATATATAAATAGAAAAATAACTTTATTCTGGGACACAGTCCCTTGAGAATAACAAAATAATACAAAATTAAAATATTACATCTGGCCAAAATAAAATAATATAATATAAATAATAAAATAATATATGTGTGTGATTAAGTACAATTAAGTGCTATGTCCAAAAAAAAAGGATTGGTGAGTATGATGTGTATCCAGCAATCCTATATAGTAGAGCAACACTGCTTTAAATAAAGTATTTCTTTTTCTATGTATTTTAGTTAATAATGACTGGCTACTAAATTGAACCTAAAATATAATGGTTGTATTTTTTTAGATTGCTGAAGAGGGGGACACAGATTCCCCGAAACGTTCAACTATCAAAAGCTAATTGCGATTTTTACTAAACTGGTATTAAGGCACACACTTAAGTGTGAATAGAAATTAAAGAATAAAGGTCAAAATAAAAAAAAATGGATTATTTTTAGTTATCGTTTCCTATTCAACAAATACATCATTAAATTAAAAAAAAAAACATTATCGGCTATTTAAATATCTCTTGTTATTTATGATACATCCTTTGATACTGCGGTAATCTCAAAACATGAAATATAAAATATTTTACTTCTTAATAACAAGATTCAAAACGATTAAACCACACTTTCCAATCATTATTATTTCACTTATTCAAAAATAACATAAATATTATTCCTTCAATAACATTTTTCCTCAAAGATATCTTTCCAACTATAACTAAAACCGAAAAATTAACCTCTTTGTTTGTTGGCGTCGATTCGCGAGTTTTGGAGGCCACGTTCCTTCTTACTTCTTGAGTTGTTCTTTTGTCGAAGTTCTGCTTCTTTTTTTTTATCATGATCCCCTTTTTCTCTCTGAACGTTTTAGTCCGTATTCCTTAGATAAGCCAAGCATATCTTTCCACATTACAATTTTTCTAATTTTTGTAAACCTGTACTTTTCTTGATTTGGGAACCTGATATTTTCTTTTCTGTTATATTTTATGAGGTTAGCGATATTCTTCCCTGTTATACATGACTCCAAAATGGTTATTTTTAATGATTGTAGCTCATAAATACCACTACAGAAGTACTTCTGATATTAAATATATTATTTTAGTAAAAAAAAACATTAAAAAATTTACACCCATGTGAGTAGGAAAATATTATACATTTTCTTAAACAATAAACATTTAACAATATTCCGTTTGCACCGGTTGTACAGATCCATTACGAAAATCTGTCCTGTCTTCAAAATCTAAATTATTTAAAGCTCTTCTTTTCAGTCAAAAATAAAATTCACAATGGCCCAAGTGTTCTATAAGTTACTAATTCCACCCGAAACAGATGCTTTCTTTTCAATACGAACTCCACAACCGCTTAAGCCAAAAATTTCCATACTAGCTTCCGATATATCGATTACCGATCGCCTCCCATGCGTTCATAATACACAGTTTTCGTTTCAATGCTCACTAACATAAGGGTCCTTAACAATTTATATGTAATTATATTGTATTAATTATTTAATACATTTTCTTATTGTGATGATGTATATTAGACAATCAGATAGAATATGGTTTAGGGCATACATTATTTATGAATACACTTAAAGCGCTTTTGATTTACCCTTTATTATTAAAAGCTAATAATTTCAAACAAAAAAAACGCTTTAAAGAATTTGATTGTTGTCTTAAATTTCGTCAAATTAAACTTATTGTTGGTTTATTTCATAAAGAACGTTTCTGATGGAGCTATATTTTTAAGAAAATTTTTGTGGAATTTGACCTCATTAATCGATAAAAAAACAAACAATATAAGTGTTTTATATCATATAAAAACACTTTTATTTAACAAATATAATTACAAATAGAGCACCATTTTTTGACTTCTCAGTATGAAATCCCACTTGATGAATTTTTGCAGAGTGTTATTCTTATATGACTTTATTTCTCCAACGTTATCTTTCTCCTAATATACCACACTCCCTGTATTTATTGTTACATTTTTTTTTTCAATAAATTTATTTATTTATTTGTCTATACTAACTTACAATCATCTCTTTTTTGACATTGTTTATTTTCATGTTTACAGTTTTGTGTTACTTTTATAATTTAATGTTTTCATACCCCCCCCATGCTGATACCCCACTTCTGAAAAAATCTTCCTTTCTTTAAGACCGTATTAATTAAGGCTAAGCTGAGATTAGCGCTTGGTAATAATAAAACTTAAGTGATGTAAAATTCTGTCTCCTTGGAGTACCAGTGTTTTAAGCAAAAATCATTACTAACCAGGAATTGAATTCGATAATTATTTTTTCCACACAATCATGTAATAATTATTATATTAGATTTTTAATTTAAAAATCATCCCTGATTTATAAATGAAGATTCAAATCTATCTTTGATATTTATTAATTCGATTAAAAATAATGATCACTCCCTGATTGATGCGGTTTTACATTAATAATGATGATCAAATCGTGATAACAAATTTTTTATCATAAAATAAAAATCACCATTTACACACAAATTAAATTCAATATTAATATGTATGTATACTTTATTAGTGTACACATATTTTATTATTATATTTCTGAAATAGCTTTAATCGTGTTTAACGTTTTTGTAAGAAAAAAATTCTAATAAATTTCGGAAATGAAGATGTTCTGTTGACAACAATATTCTCCACCTGGTAGTAATACAGACTCAAAATATATCATAGACATTACAAAAAATTTATATTCTGATTTAAAAAGTATTACTCGAGAATTATTATCATTGTTTATTGTGAAAATTTCAGAAACAATGATAAGGATATGATGCTCTTAATAAAAATCAGCAAACAATTTTTTTTAATTTTGACCATATTTTATTTTTATTTTTTAAATAATCTATTTCAAACCCTATTAATAACATTTTATTTTATTTTTATCGCGGGATACTTAATAACTTCACAAAAGGTATATTCTTGAAGAAACATTTATCTATTGAATATTTAATAGTTGATTGCATTATAAAGGAAGGAGATGGTCCGGGGTGGCGGTCATAAATAGGCTAAATAGTGGCAAAACTATTTTATTAACAGCCAACCTTTCGACCCGACTTTGCAGGTCTTCTTCAGGGTAGAACGGACAAGATACAAAAATATATAAACTCAAAGTTAACCTGTATTTCTTTTCTCTTTTACTAAAACAATTAAAATGGTGGGGGGAGGGGAGACAATCGAACGAGATTTTAATATCTTAGTCTTGAGAAATCTAGCAGCCATATCAAATGAAATTAAAACTCTTAATGATAAAGCAACAGTAAGAGCAACAGTATACAAACTGATAATCGGACTTTACAATCAATTTTAAATGAACTCAGATCTGACTTTAATAAAACATAGTTACAAGTTAAGAACGACGTAAAGGCCCGCAAAATAAACATTAATAATTTGAAAAGGGAAAATATAGCTCTAAAACAGCAAGTTACTGGCCTTCAAAAGGATGTTATTGATAATTCACAAATACCTTTTAGAACATCATTAAAAATAGATCACATTCCCTTCAACGAGAATGAAAACTTATTTTCTATCATTAGAGAAGTTACAGAGAAGGTCGAGCTAGACCTCACACCCGAAATGATTGATGATATCCATCGAATGATACAATTTGATATCCATACAAAAATACAAAATACAAAAATACAAAGTCATTCGTTAAATAATTCACGTCTAACTCAGTAAGGAATAGATTCATAATTAAATCAAAAGAATCCAAACGAAACCTAATTCTACAAAGTGATAAAATTTATTTAAACGAAATGTTTTCACCGGCTAAACTATCTATATTTCAAAGAGCCTAAAAACTAAAAAATCTGGAGCGGTGTGCGCATCACACAACTTTTACTTACCACCCTCTTCTTATCAGGAATAATTATTTTCAGACAAAGGGGAAGTGAATGTAAAAATTATAAATGCTATATTGATTTATTTTTCATTTTGGATATTTTAATTCGTATAAGTACCCTCATATATACAAATTTTAATATTTGCATCGCTGTAATTTATACAATTAAATATTAAATAATACCAACGAAAACATTTAATAAAACCACATATGTATATGTACATAATATTATCGGAGTCCGTATTATATTAAGTCTATGTTACTATGTAAGCCTTTTCTAATCTTCGAGCCAGCTCGGGGAAGCTCGGCCGCGCTCGTATCCCTTTGATTCCTTCATTACAATTATTTTTTAGAAGAAGAAGAATCAACTTTATTCTGGGACTACGTCCCTTGAGAATAACAATATTGTACATAAAATTAAACATTACATCTGGCCAAAATGTATATTACAATAAACAAAAACAAACAAACAAACAAAAAAAACAACTAAAAAATAAGGGATAAAAGAAGTGTTTACATAACTGTACAGATATCGGAAGCCATAATATGAGAAATAATGTCCTAATACTGCAAAATAGTTGCTATACACAATACGCTATGAAATTATAAATGAGCGACAGATAATAATAAAGATGTTATAGTAATAGTAGTATGTTCGTAGAACATAATAGTATAATCGAAATACAATAATAGTGTAATCGTACATACACAATATATACACCCAATAATACAATAATAGTGAGAATACAATAATAGTACAATAGTATATATACAATATACATATATTAATATATATATACATATACATACATACAATGCAACAATAGTATAATAATACAATATAGGCTACCCAGCGTCTGATTGAATTGTAAGGAGGAATTGGAAAAGGAGGGTTTTAAATGTGGATAAGGATGGTGCATGGCGGATTTTAAGTGGGATGGAATTCCAAAATGTTGTGGATCGGACAATAAAGGAGTGTTGAAATGAGGCCGATTTGTGGAAAGGGGTATAAAGGTCGGAAGGACGAGATCTTGTGGAGAGGGAGTGGATAGATGACTTGAATTGAAGGAGATTGAATGCGTAGGAAGGACGATGATTATAGATTATTTGGTAAAGGAATGTACCTAGGAAGTACTGTCTTCTGAAGGAGGGGAAGAGCCACCCTGACTCGGCGTAGTAGTGGGAAACATGAGAACGTCTCGGGGTCCCATTGACAAATCGTACTAAGCCATTCATTATTCTTTTCAGTCTGACTCCAAGTTCCGATGAGAGGCCACCGTACACTACACAGCCGTAGTCAATGTGGGGGAAGATGAGGGCGGATACTAGGAGTCTACGTGTGGATATGGGTAGGAGATGGCGGAAGCGATGGAAGAGTTTCAGGATGGAAATTGAACGTCGGGATATGAGGGAAATATGGTGATTCCAGGAGAGGGTTTGATCTATGATAACACCTAAGTTTTTAACTGAAGTGTTGAAGGTGATGGGTTGGTCATTCAGGTACAGGAGAGGAATGTTGGTATTTGATCTGAGAAGGGGTTTGGAACCGAGGACAATGGCTTGGGTTTTAGCAACGTTTAACCTTAATCCATTTTCACTTGCCCAGGCACAAATCCGATTTAGGTCTTCTTGTATTTTGGCAAACGCATCATGCCATTCAGAGGGAGCGAAGGAGAGGTAAATTTGGGAATCATCGGCATAAAGGTGATGTGAACAGTGAAGGATTGATTTATGAAGGTCGTTAATATATGAACTAAAAAGGAGAGGAGATATGCTGGAGCCCTGTGCCACTCCTGAGGACAGAGTTAGATAGGATGATAAAGGTTGGTTCGGGATAGAGACTGCTTGGGTACGTTGAGAGAGGAATGATTGAAACCAAAGGATAGAGCTGTTGGAAAAGGATAACGATTTCAATTTGGAGAAAAGGATGGAATGGTTAATGGTATCAAAGGCTTTGGAAAAGTCCAGGAGGATAAGGACCGTTAGTTTTTTATCATCTATGGCTGACTGAACATCACTAACGATTTTGATTAGGGCGGATTGTGTGGAGTAGCCTGGTCGAAAACCAGACTGGTAAGGGTCAAGTTGATTGGATTGTTCTAGGAAGTTGGAAATTTGGGATTGGACTATTCGTTCTAGAGGTTTTGCAAGGTTAGACAGAATTGAAATTGGACGGTAATCTTCAGGGGAAGAAGGGTTAGGATTTTTAAGTAAAGGACGGACAATGGCTTTTTTCCATGAGGAAGGGAATATTGCGTTCTGAAGGGAGAAATTGTAGATGAAAAGTAGAGCGGGAAGGATTTCAGGTAGGCATAATTTGATTAATTTGACGGGAATACCATCTGGACCAATGGAATTGGAATGAGATTTCATGACGGCGGATATGAGGTCTGTAGGAGAAATATCTGAAAAATAAAAGTTGTCGTCGTTAAATGATATTCCAGGAGTAAAGAAGGTTAATGTTGATGGAGGAATGCAGGAGGAAGCTGATATAAAATATGAATTTAAATCATCAGGTTTGACAGGAAAGGCTGCTGAGGAAGGTGATCTGGAAGAGTCACAGAGGGAGAGTTTACGAAGGAGTTGCCATTTGGTTTTGGAATCAGGAGCTGCTGAAAGGGCTTCGTGGAAATAGGAGGATTTGGCTCTTCGGATATTGGTTTGTGTCAGGTTACGGAGCACCCTAAACGCTTGGTAGTCGTCAGCGAGTCTAGTGCGTCTAAAGCGTCTGCGGGCTGCATCGCGTCTCTTCTGAAGATCTTTAATTTGCTGACACATCCAGGGAGCAGGGGGGCGACGAAAGGTAGAGGTTTTGATGGGAGCATGGGAATCAAGGATATTACGGAGGTTGGAAGTTAAAATATCAACCATAGCGTCAATACATGAACAGGAATATATTCCATTCCAATCAAGGGTTTCCAGGTAGGGTAAGATTTTTTCACGAGTGAGGACATCAATATTACGGAAAGTTATGGTTCTAGGTAGGATCGGAGGAGTATGGATATTATATGAAATTTGAATTAGGTCATGAGAGGATAAAAAGGAGACCGGTACTTGTGAGGAGGAAAGGAGGTTCTGAGCGGAGTCGATAATGTAATGGTCCAACCAGGTATTGGACCTGGGTTTTCTGTTACGATCTCTTATTTTTCCTTTAGCTAATTATCAAATTCTTTCATATTTTATATTTAACTATTTTTTATATTAAAGATCAATGTGAAATGATTAATTGTTTCAAATAAAATAAATTAAAGGTACTTTAGAGGAAGCTAATAATGAAAATTAGCCATTTAAGCCCTGTTAGAGAAATGCAATGAGAACAAAACCTACATAATATTAAAAAATGCTTAATTTTACACTGATATGATGAATGTAATCAAAATATTTGGAGCTGGTTATGAGAAAATAGTAAAAATGTGTTTCAGCGAAGATATAAAGTGCCACTTCTGGTTAGCAGATTTTGATGAAAAAGTTATTGTAACATCTTAGGTATATACAAATCCTAAATATGCTTCTTCACTATCACCCGACTTTTCGTTTTTGAGCTAAACCTTTCACATAAATACAAACCCGCCATTTTGCGGTACTTGGTTATTTGGACTCAGGAGACCCCAAAACATGTATTTCCGTTGAAAATTCAGATTAGAAAATTTTCACGATCGCAATACTGTCCCTTACTATATATTTCATATATAGGTATGTGGGAGTAAAAAAAAAAAGGATCGGATAATCAACCAAGTCTGGGCCAGGAATGACAAAATGAGAAAATGAATCAAGAAATGTCTGCCGTTTTTGATGTTAGATCATTTGATGATATCCATTTATTGGAGGATCAACTGGAACCACAAAAACTACGGATCTTGATATCTCGGCTACAGCCTCGGAAATAATTGATAGGGATACTGATTCATCTGCACAAAATTATTATTATTATTTTTTTTAAGCTTCTTTATTGAAAAATATTACAATCTGTCTCAAGGACATTTATACTAGTGTTCACAGATCACATTCACACTGTATGTACAGTAAATAAACACAAAATTCTAAATCACAGATTATAAAGAAAAGAATATCAGGCAAGCAAATAATTTAAAACATATTTTAGAAAAAATGAAACAAAACAGTAAATAAAACTTAAACAGAACCTACCGGCCTTAGAGATAAACACTTAACGGTCATCCGGAGATATAATAAACTCTCACTGAATAAATTATTTTGAAATGTTTACGGATTTTTTTTTTCACTATGAAACCTCCGTAAGGAAGAAATTAATGTTATAAAAGAAATTTTTCAAATGATTTTGAAGATGTGGATATATATCATTGATAATTTTGCCTAAAGTTTTATTATTAGTATTATTACCATTTCTTGAATGCGAATGTGTAAATGAAAATGTTAAGTATTTTGTTTATTTATTATTTTTATTTTGTAAATGTTTATTTATGTATTGTATTCAATTTATAAGAAGAAAGTTAATATTACTTCGTATTTACATAATTTCTACTGAATTGTTAAACAACCAACTCCTTGCTGTAAGGTATTCTATACAAGGAATAAACCATTCATTCATTCATTCATTCTATGAAGCAATTGGGAGATACTAAAGTTAAATATTTTTTTTTTACCATGTTGTACATATTTCTGGTAGTTCTTGAGCTCTAGAAGAAGAAAAAATAGAAATTTTATTCTCGGAATTTTAGTCCTCTATGAATAAATATTGTTTTACACTTTATTTTTCAAATTTATTCATTATTCTTCTAGTTGATTTTGGGGAAGATGCCTTCTATTTTCTTGGTGGGAAATTCCCCTCATGCAGATTTCACAATCTCTTAGTTTTCGAAGTGCCTTTCGGAAAATGAGCCATCGACCGGAAAATACCGTAGTCAGGTGGCGCGACGCCAGGGGCTATAAGGATTGGCTCAAGAAATTCGCTTACTCCTTCACTTCCTGTAAATTTAGTCTGGAAAACACTCCAACAATGAGCATGGGGCTTGTTTAATTGAAAAATGACTCCATCTCATTAAAGTGGATTTGGCGTTTGAAACTTTACACCCGATTGAGCCATTTATTATAAAGCCCCGTAATCTGGAATTAGTTTAATGGTAGGTCTATAGAAACATTTTGTGCTCATTGCTTTCTTTTTCTTAATTTACTAATTAAAATTATTCAAATTTAAGTTTAGACAAACCTAATACTTCAGTTATCCGAAACTAGCTTTAGTGTCCTCCTTTGGTCTCTACCGGCTTACCAGTGACGCGGCTGGAAGAGAAGCACTGGGATCTCCTGGAGTCCTGCTTTGCCTTTCACTTTTCTCGATATTCCCTGGGCGAATGTAAATATTATACATAGGAATGAATGTGTTAAGAATATTTACTTTATTTTTACTTTATTTTTACTTATTTTGTTTACTATTATATTTTTAGAAATGAGTCAACTGTTTAATTATTTATGTGATTGATTATGTAACTTATTTATTTAATTAGTCGACTGATTATTAGGATGAAACAAAATTGTCAGGATTTACAGTCAAGAATTTTTATTACGATAGCCGACGTTTCGTGGGTTTTCCTCAGGGCTAAAAATTACAAAATATAAAGTAACATCAGTAAAAAAGATAAATATAAAAGTGTAAGAGTAATAAGAGTACAGAATAGCAGTAACAAGATGATAGCAATGAGATTAAATAAGTAAGATATTAGTAATAAAAGCAAAAAATAAAATAAGCAAAATAATCCCCACTACTGGAAGGAAAGGCAGGACCCTAGGAGATCCCAGAGCCTCTCATTCAGCCGCATTACTGGTAATTAACAACCAATGTTTAAAATATAACGAAAAAAAAATTCACTATTCCATCTATTTACTTATGTATACTTTATTTTATTTTATATAGTTATTGATTATTATTTTACTTTTGTTGATTTTATGTTTTCTGTGTATATGGTGTGATTGTGTTCATATCTCACTATAATTATTTTCCACGTGACTGGTTATTATATTTCTAAATATTTTTTTAAAAAACCAATCTATACATATATAGCAACAATTATTAAAATAAATAGAATAAAAATTAGTTACTTTTTTCTGTCAAAAAGTAATGGAGGGCTCTACTAGCGTTAATATCGCGTAATATGCTATACTGCTATACACGCTCAGACTAGCGTTGCCCAAATGCGAGACCGAGGCGAGTCTTGGCCTTACAAACTCAGTCTTGGTCTTGCGCAAGAGTCTCGCAACAGTATTGCAATTACTTATTGGCTTATTACTGCATTTTTTTAGATAGGAGAAACCTAATTTTGACCGAATGAAAAATTAGAGGAGTTAAATGCAAAAGTTATAGCAATTATTAACATATAGTAACTAAGATTGTCAAGTATTAGTAACTATTTTGCTTTAACTTTTATTAAAAAATCTATTTTTTTCCAGTCCTATTTTTGGTCTTACAAACTGCAAGACCAAGACCGATTTTGGGCAACACTATCTAAGACAGGTACAACGTCCTTTTTTCCTAATAAACCTATCGGCAATTCCTTAAAGATTCGCTAATATGACTGTCACAACAGTACCCAATCTTCTCTACTTTGGTTCTCATCCAATCCTTCCAGTCTAAAGTCCTCCGTATAATAGTCAATGCCCCTTATTATGTTACGAACAAAACCTAACATCATGACCTTAAAATCCCTTATGTCCTTGACGTTATTCCATCCCGATTTTCAAATTTTCCACAGAACCTAATCCCTTAGCACAATCCTTATCCAGTTCCACTCATCCCTACTATCCTCCTCGAAGGTTGAAGCGGCAGTGGCCTCGATATCTTTTGTAAAGACTTCATTGGAGTCCTGGTGATGGCCAGCTTCTCCACTCAAGTCATGAGCGTATGTGGCTTTAGTGCCCTCTCTTAGTCTCCACTGGATTCCCATCCCAGTGATGCGGCTGAGAGAGAAGCGCTGGGATCTCTTGGGGTCTTGCCTTGTCCTCTACACGTGGGGGAAAATGCCCGACTCGGAGCTCCCTCGGCTGACTAAATAAGTATGAATGTGTTTTTATTTATTTTATTTAATGTTGTATCGTGATCGATTTATTATGTTACTCTAAGTTTTATTTTATTTTTTTATAATATTGTTTTTCTTTTATTGTATATATGGTATGTTTGTATTTCATTCATCCTAAATACTCAATGCCCTTAATTGAGGCAAAATGTATTTTTTCTAAATAAAAAAAACAAAAAAAACTTTGGTTCTGATCTATTCCCCACCACGCAGAGCAGTTCTCATGGACGGGAAACGCAATGCGATTCATCAATATCATATCAGATTGTCATATATTCGAGTAGGGGGGAGTTTCTCATGCAAGCTTTCGCAGGAGAGCTGGAAACACATTAAAACATACAGCCCAATCATATTTCTTTCCCCGGTTGAGATTTAATAAGATAGGCAGGGGGGAGAGGGGGGGGCACAGCTGGTGCAGAGGCCGCACTAAACCCGTCGCCTCGCCCGGGTATAAACTGTCTCCGAAATTGGACCCGCCCGTTGTTGTAAAAATATATCAATAAAACGAGAGGAAGGCAAAAATATGCCGTGTTGTTGACCTTTATGACGCGAGTTGGCGGTGGACATTGTTTTGGTTTCAATTTTTAGTTATATACGTAGTATTTTAATTTGTTTAAGAGAATCCTATTAGGCATGTATGGAATAGAAAATCAACTTTATTATTTCAATAAAGAATGCCTAAAATATACATTATTTTTTATATTTTATAAATTTTCTTTCTATACATGTAATTACCACTGGCTTTAGCACCAGTGACGGGGTTGAGAGAGTAGCGCAGGGATCTCTTAGAGTCCTGCTTTTCCTTCTATAATTAGAGGGAGAAGTCTGGCTTTGGGTTCCCTGCCTGATTGTATATAGTGTATATAGGTATGACTTTGTTTTTATGTTTTTAACTTACTTATCTTTAGTTTAGTTTATTTTTTTATTGTACATATTTCTTTTTTATCATTATTTAGTTATTATTTTACTTTTGTTAATTTTATATTTTCTGTATATATGGTGTGAATGTGTTCATTTATCACTATAAATATTGTCCACGAGCCGGAGTATTATATATCTAAATAAAAAAAAAATATATGTAATTATTTTTTTTTTATTTTATCTTTGTTATTTTTTCAAGTATAATTATAAGTATAGTTGAGAAGATTTTATTTTATTTTATTTTTTAGTAATTTACGTATTATTATTTAAATTGTTGTGTATATTGTTTGAATATTTATTAAGTTAGTTTTTGGCCAGATATGAATTTTTTCTTTTGTAACTGTTCATTATTTTTATTCTAAGGGGACATTGTCCCAGAATAAAGTTTATTTTCTATTTCTATTTCTATAAGTAATAAAATAAGTACATACCCAGCTTTGAGGATATATTATCGAAAGCAGATGGGTACTAGGGTTACAATACTGCAATATTGGTGTAAGAAACATTTACACCCATTTATGCCCCAGACTAAGTATTGATAGGGAAAAATACCTAGGAGATTATATTGTCCAAAACAATAAACAATTATCTTTAGAAAATCTTCTAAATATTGATAGTGCGGACAAACTAAATAACATCTATTTCTTTTTGTTAAAAACTATATGTAGGTATTTAGAGTAAGGACTATATTATATTATTTTAGGAATAACCATTTAATTATTTATCTGTATATAGCTTTGAGAGTAACTATTTAGTGTATTTCTATTACTGTAGTATTGGGAATGAAAGGGAGAGGGAGAGAGGGAGAGAGGGAAAAGTAAGAAGGGAAAAAAGGTCTAATTCGATATATTATTGAATCATTAATTAATTTCCAGATATACATTTTTTATATACATTGTTTTGGGTTTTATAAATAATTATCTATTTGTTTATTTATTCTATTTATTTATTGGGAAAATATTTATATATATATATATATATATATATATATATATATATATATATATACATATATATATCTATATATATATATATATATATATATATATATATATATATATATATATATATATATATATATATATATATATATATATATATATATATATATCTATATATATATATATATATATATATATATATATATATATATATATATATATATATATATATATATATCTATATATATATATATATATATATATATATATATATATATATATATATACATATACATATTTTAATTTTATTTTTTTGTTTTTTTTCTTTCAATTCGTTGTATCATTAAATTATATTGCGAGGTTATAATAAGCAATAGGAATTTACATATTTATATCTTTATTTATTTATGCTTTGTTTATGCTTTCATTGCCATTCAATACTAACAACTACTAACACCAAATGGGCCAAACTCTATGGCTAAATGATGTACATAATAGAGAATAAACTATCTATCTATCTATCTGGTGTAAAAAACATTGACAAACAAATAACTAGATGCAATTACAAAGGAGCGCCGAATACGTTTTATAGGCAAACCATTGTAGTGATAAAATATAAAAAGAAAGTAACTAGAGTAAATAAATTATTTAAATCTGTTCCTCATTTGAGCTTTGTGATTCCACTAAGACATCGAATTCATATCGTATCCAATCCTTACAATCCAAACTCCTTCGGAAAATCCTGAATGCTCCTTACTTTGTCACCGATAAAATAATCCATAACGACCTTAATGTTCCTTATGTTTCGGAATTGGCCCAATCCAGATACCAATCCTTCCAAAGAAAGTCTTGATTCCTCTTCTAACCCCCGGAGGTATCTGAAAAGAAGATGGCCTCGAGATCTCCTATTGTAAATTTTTATTTTTTTACAGTGCTACCAGTGGGTGGTTTCTCAAAAAGTGTTTTCATGTTGTTATTTTCTGTTATCAAATTTACTAAATGTATTTTATTTTTTAATACAGTTGTAAATATTATAAATAAAAAAAACAAAAAAAAAAAAATCTGTTCTTTAAGAAGTTGAAGTGAATACACATAAAGATATTGTGAAAAACTAGACAAGAATTGTGATCTACCTATGGAGTGATAGATTACTAGGAAAAAAAATTATATACACATAGGAGGAGTGTGTAGAAGATAAGTATACAATAAAATACAACCTTATGAATAGGAAAAGTGGAAGTTAAGATAAACAAAAAAAGATACCTACTCAGAGTGCTTTGTGAAAGGTATATGTATATGTATAAAGAAAATTAATCAACCTTGTTACGTAATCAACATTTAGCTATATTCTGATTAAATATACATATACATATAATGTGTGTGTATGTAGAATAGAATAGAATAAATAAATCAAATTTATTCTAGGAAAGTCCTTTGAGAATAAAAATAAAAATGATGATCAATTTTTGCCACAAGACCAATTACAAATAAGAAAGCAGTATAAGACTTCAAGGGAACTCTTGGGCCGACGAAGAAAATAATAATGAAGTAAAATAAATAATAATGTATGTAGATAGATAGATAGAAATACACCTTTTTTCTGGAACAAAGTTCTTCAAAGAAAAGACTTCTGTCCTAAAAATTTGAAACAACCTATAACTGACATATTACCAATTATTGAATAGGAATATATCAATAATTGCTGCCTTTACCCAACTAGGCGTATTTTGATATCAGACGGTTATAAATTTCCTGAATACGAAAAAATGTAAAAAAGAAACTTCATTATTATATTTTATTAATTTATTTACTCCGAGGTTCGCTCAATTCAACTCACCAAATTATTGCAAGGATCTTTCGAGTTATGTAAGTCATTACATCTCATGAAAGTACATCAATTACGTTGACCATTATATTCGATATCCGTCATGAACATTTCATTACACATAATAGCCATCAAACTAACTCATGTGAACAGCGTACTATAGGTGCCGTCTGAGGCTTCAGCACGGACTACATATCTCAGGTGTGTTTATAGGGTCGGCTGGAGTACACTCAATAGCCTTAGAGATTTACGACACATTCAATATGAGCATGGATGAACATAACTCATACAGCGAGTCGTGGTGCCCCTAAAAGTGAGGGGGCCAATGTCTTGACTAGGACAGGGAACCCCCAAGGTAGGCGAGATGGTCCATAATCCCTCTAATTACCTTAGTCTGCACTCCATCCGCTTTATGGAATTATTTATAGAAGCTGATGTCGGTAATCTTCGACCCTTGCTAATGGTCCAAGGAGCCATTTTCTTGGGTCAACTAACCGGATAATAAAGATTAATTTTATTATGTGTTAACCGGTGGTTTTATATCTGTAGTTAATATTAACATATTATAACATATACATTGATATTATGAATTTGTAAAATGTAAATGTAAATTTAATTTATACGCATTACATTCAAGATCATATGAGTGGATCGAGAAACAAATATTTATTAGTTAATAAAATATTGTTTAATATTCTTTGCTGATCAAGGTGTTTACCAACTACAGTATAATCAAACATTAATACCAGATTTTTATAGAATAGAATAGAATAGAAAAATCATCTTTATTCTGGGACCAGGTCCCTTAAGAATAATAATATTGTTTAAACCAATTGACAATAAATCTGGCCAGCGAAATCAGCGAAATAAAAGACACAATATATATCAAACATATTAGGTTAGCAAATAATTCCTTTCGGTTTTTCAAGGTGAAATAAAACTCAATGACGTAAAGGTTGTTTTAACCTAAAATAAAATAGAATAGAATTTTTTTTATTCGCTTAATATACTTCGTAGCCATGGATTCTGGCTCATTTAGTGTTAGTAGGGATTAGTTTTATAAGTAGAAACAAAAATATTTTTATATAACAAACATAAATATTTGTATACTCAAAATATTCTCACTATTTATATATAAATATGTTTATGTAATAAATATCATAAATGAGTTATCATAAATGAATAAAAATACATATATACTAAAGAAAATTTTTCTATGCAGAACACAACAAAGCAAAATAAATATAGGAGATCTTAGTATTACAACGCATATATAGAATCGTACGTTTAATAATAATAATATTAAAAATTTCAATCTAAAATATATTCACAGAACGTCTGGAGTTCATTGTTAAAAATCTGATCCAAGTGGTTTTTTGTGTCTTCTTGCTTATGCAATTTCTTTCCATTCATGGAGTTCTGCAGAGACCGGAATAAGTTGTAGTCACTTGGAGCTAGGTCTGGTGAATAGGGAGGGTGTGGCAAAAGGTCTCACTCAAGACTCAATAATCTATTGACAGTAAC
The DNA here is from genome assembly GCA_928085145.1 of Nezara viridula. Lineage (NCBI taxonomy): Eukaryota > Metazoa > Arthropoda > Insecta > Hemiptera > Pentatomidae > Nezara > Nezara viridula. The sequence goes on from OV725078.1 coordinate 34,814,511, forward strand.
CAATGAGGTATGGAACCTAGCGTTGTCTTGGTGTAACACAACATCCTTCCGATCATTCATAACTCTCCAGGAATTCTCCAAATTCGATGTTACTATATCCATTGAAAAGCTGAATTATTGATCTTCAAAGGAGTATGAACGAATTTTTGATTTAATGCCTACATAAGAAATAAATAAACAAAAACTCCTTATAGCTTTTTATTTGTTTTCTCCATTTGTAGTTTGTTTACGAAGGTCCTGTTGATGTCATTTTGTGTTGTTTATGTGGTCCTGAATTCCTGCTAAATTTCTTGTAGATAGCTGAAGTCGTATTGAAAATATAAGGGAGGGATTTTGATCAACAATAGGCCTAACATTACTCATTTCAATTTCATGTGGGCGACTAGACCGTTGAGTGTCATTGATTTCAAAATTTCCTGAATGAAATTTGGCAAACCAATTTTGATAGGAGCGTTCGGTAAAGTCATCATCCATATAAACACTGAAAATTTTTCCATGAGCTTCTGCAACACACTTAACTTTTTAAAAATATTACAACATAATATGCCGATAATGAATGATATTTCCTTTCATATTCACAGTGCAATAGAAAACACAACATTAAGCTAGTTTCAACAAGAGTTAACATATATAGTTGTTGACATATTATAAACATTCCACCTTAGGGATTAATTTATCAGATAAGAAGAGTATCATAGTGACATAAAATAAACAAAAAAAAAACTGAAAGGACTTATTTTCCAACTTAATACTTACTCAGTACTCGTACATAGTAGTAGCATTTGCCCATCTCTGGTCAGTACCATCTATATTACGAAAATTCATAGCAACTTCAGTTAAACAACATCAACTTATTTCATTCTCCATTGTAAAGTTGTAGTATTGGTTATTAGTTGAATGCAGTATTGCGGGATATGCAGACAGAACGAAAGCTCCTCTGGTTTTAGTGTTTAAAATAAAATAATTATTACAGAGACGGATGCTTTTAAAGAACCTGATAGTCGAACAATTTTGTTTATATTTTTTATCGTATACAATACTGAGATAATGGTAAAAATTAGGAAAATACTAACAAAGGAATCAAATCGATTCATATCTTTCAATGTCGCATGTGCTTGCAGGTCGCGTAAACTTTACCAAAATATTTATTTTTTTGTACCACCCTCCCTATTCACAGACCTAGCTCCAAGTGACTACAACTTATTCCGGTCTCTGCAGAACTCCATGAATGGAAAGAAATTCCATAAGGAGGAGAACATCAAAATCCACTTGGAACAGATTTTTAACAATGAACTCCAGACATTCGATGAATATAGGATTATGCAGTTAGTGGAAAGATGGGAAAAAGTTATATTAAACAATGGCTAATATATTTTAGATTAAAATAAGCTTTACGTCATTGAGTTTTATTTCACCCTGAAAAATTGAAAGGAATTATTTGCCAACCCAATATGTTCGGTCCATATTGTGTCTTTTATTTAGCTTCTTTCTTTATTATTCTGTCTATAAAAATTAGTTATTAATGTTTGATTATAATGTAGTTGGTAAACACCCTAATCATCAATGAATATTAAATAATCTTTTATTACCTAATTTATATTTGTTTCTAGATCCACTCATATGATCATGAATGTAATGTATTTATTTTTTTTCAAGGTACTATCCGTAAGTATTAGCTCAAATTTTTATTGATTAGAATCGAAAGAAATACGGCTAAAATTTTATTTGAATTCATCAACGTTTTTAGAAAACTTCACTTACACTCTTCGACATTATCATTTTTACTCATTTTGTCTGTGACAATGTCTTAACTGCATTTCCAAATATTTTATATATAAGAGGTAAAGTTTTTTTTTTTTTTTTTTCTAAGCACCTTCAACAGTTACATTAAGTGTTACTAACAGAAATGGTGATGAAGTTATACTAACTGACCTTAGTTGACAATTTATTTTGGGGGGAGGAGAGGGATAAGGGGAGGGGGTGAGTCTGGTTCTGAGACAGAATTTAAAAAAAAAAAATTTCATCTGCGATGAACTATCTTAAGATAATGATGGAGGATCGTTTTACTTGTTTTCATTATAAATTAAAAATAATCACACAAACATTTAAAAAAAATATTATATTCTTAATTTTAGGGTACACGCAAGCTTCTTTGTATAATATTAATAGTAAAAAATATTTGAATTAATAATCATTGACTTACCTCCAATTGAAGTCAACACGTGAATATCCCCGCCAGAAAACCTGAAAAATTAAATTTCATTTAAGTTTCAAATATACTAAATAATATATTCCACTGTAAACCCTACACATATAAATTATTTTACATTTTTTTCAGACATATCTATGAATTCTAGGTTTGTTATATTTATTATTTTACACATTTTAAAAAAGTGTATTAGCCTACTAGAATTTATTCATACTTTTCTAAAGGGTTGTTTGTCTACTAATATACAATCCTATTCATTTATTGGAAATATTTATTTTGGCTTTACTATATTTTCTTTCTGCATTAATGAATTCAATATATTGGTATTCAGTGGAAAAAAGAAAAAATATAGCTATAATTCACTTGTGAATTTAAACAAAAAAAAACTGTATTTATTTAATAAAATTTTACTAAGTGAACTTTAGCATTATTCAAAATTAAATAGTATTAATTATAATAAAATTAAAATACAGTTGACTTTATTATTTATTTTACGACATGAGAAACGATCAATGAAATTAAACAATAGAAAAGTAATTAAAAATTATATATTTTATTGCCCATTATAGCTTTTCACAGTCCGGCCATAGAAAACAGCTATACTCGGCGGATATTGTTCTCTAGAATTCCTTTGATGTCTTCAAATGTCCCACACCTGGTGGCTTTGCGCAAATGTTCGTCATTGGGCCATGAGGTGAACTACATGCCCTGAACGTTTCATAATAAAAAAAATCATTATTTTAAACGAAAAGAAGAATGGTTGGAATAATCAGTAAAAAAACAAAAGTAAAAATAAATAAGTGTATTTATTTTTGCCGACGATTCCCAACGCAAGACCTAGGGATCCTTTCATTCGACCAGCCCTGATGAGGACCTGAACTTTGCTGGAACGTCGGCAAAAATAAATATAAATATACTTATTTATTTTTACTTTTATTTTCTAACTGATCACCCTAACCATTATTCTCTTCAATCATTCAATACAGTTAACCATTGATCCACCATTATTTTAATAAATAAAAGGTGTATTTAGGCAATTACGTTTATTATAATACATTCCAGATAATGAAAAAACAAGAAATAAAAGCTTTTCAACAATTTATTGTAGCAATGTATTTTTTTTTTGTTATTTGGCAATTATGACTTCCAATTAAACAACAATTGAATTTATTTGTTGTATTTACAAATTACATATTTACAAGTTAATGTTTAGGGATATTTACTCTCATCTTCAGAACTACAATCCCAATGATTTTTTGTTGATACGTGGCTAAAAGAATTGAGTTAAAAAGTAGTGCATGTTACAATACATGTCAGAATTGTGTTGCTACATTAAATTTGTAATTACCTTAAATCTAATATGCTCCATCGTCAGGATCTAATTCAAGTTATAATAAATTAAGGTATATAACATCCAGAGCAACATCATGCTTTTAGACCAATTATTGGGTGTCTGCCATGGTGAATACAATTGACCTTTTGATATGACTGTTTATTTTTATACTATTGCTGTTAAATGTTCATTTTTATGTAGCTGCAATTTCATTTTTATCAAATTTTAATTTTGTTTAATATGTTAATATGATATGTTTCTAAATGTTCAGTGTCTGTTTTATAATTTATTTATTTTTTTTAAATATTGGTTCTTTTAGCTGAAATAAAGAATCTCAAGTTTTTCCCTAATAAACCTCAACCTAATTAATTACGTTTATTAATTAACGAGAAACTAATAGCTTATTAGGAGTCGTTGTATATGAATGATGATATATAATATAAAGTAGCGTATGTGCACATTTAGTACAGAAGAAAAGTTCCTAAGTTACTTTAAAGGAGGTAAATGTAAACATAAATCTATTTTAATCAGGAATATTTTTAAAGTTCTGCACAAATAGTAGTATTTTAAATTAACCGTCACGAGAAAACCCTCAAATTCCAATTATTATAAATGTTTAATTAGGAAAATAGCATTATATAATTTATAACCGAATTGAAAAAAATAAAAAATAAAAATACAAGGGGAAGAGGAAGTATAATAAAAAAAAAAAGAGAAAATAAGCCCGAAAAAGAAATAAATACCTCGCCATCTCCTTTTTGTCTGGGTAATTCACGGCTAATATATATTTCCTCTACAGCTCCTTCTGTAATAACCAATAGTGATAATATTTCTTCTAAAATTCAGCAGAAATAGGTTGTTCAGTACGTTTTCTACTGCATGGATATATTTTATTGAAATGAGAATACCCAAATTTATTTGTATTAATTACTCCGTAACAATTTAGGCCTTAGATTTCCCAACACACTACGGTTAATTTCAGGAAAAAAAACAATGTTTTCTCATTCATTGTCGTCAATTAAGTTCTGTCTAATTATTCATGAATTAAAAAATACTACATATTATAATAATAAAAAAAACAACCCAATTAAAACTAAAAACTTCACCATTAGAAGAATTTCTGGTATGATCTATTTTGATTCTTTTAATGACAACATAAATACAGTCATAGCGAAATAAAAAATATAATTTCTATCCAGAGCTCATTATCTGAACAAAAATTCTTAATACACTACGTGAAATAAAATATATGTTATGTTCAAGTTTATCTTAAGCTGTTTTTATTTTGTGCCATTATAAATTGTTTTTTAAAAAGTACTCAAACACCGTTTAGGAAATAAATGGGAAAATCTCGGTTATTAAAATCGGACTATTAACGAAGTTCCAGTATAAGATTACGGGTTCATATCCTGGTGTCAGAAAGGGGTGAATGAGAGAAAAAAGACAACTAAGTGAAAGTAAGGAAATCTGTTGCCCACATCACACAAGCTTCGCTATTTCCTTTGTTATTAACAGAAATTATTGTTTGACAAAATTAGCCTATGGCAAAAAGTTTTTGATGAGCAATATTAGAGGGTATTGAAAGTTTTACACTGATTTATCTTAAGCAAGTTTAAATTGCTTTAGTTTATCAAATAAATCGTTCACAAATCTTTTCTTTGTTCTATTTTCAGGAAAATAAATCTAATTCATTTTTTTTTTTTATTTCTTGATGTACATATGTAAAGATATGAAAACTTTTCTGAAATAGGTAGGGAAGTGATGTGAGTGGACACACCAGATTTTATACATAAGGATGAGTAAGAATGATACACAATTATGACCAATATTTTAAAGTCCTGGCGGCGAGAGGGGGGGGGGGACTTTCGAGCTGAAGTCCACAAAAATGGAAGAATATTTTTTCTATTTATTTGTCTTACTTTTTGATTATTATTTATTTATTTTACTTGTGTTGTTTTATTTTTTTTTCAACATATAGTGCAAATGGGATCTTACCTCCCTATAACCGTTGTCCAAGTGAAATAATGTTATATTATTCAATAAATAAATTATTTATTTATTTTTTTATGCTAGTAATCTAAACTAAATACTTAAACGATCACTGTACACTCCCTTTTTAAATTAAAATGCATAAACACCTACTAAATTTTAAAGGTATGCCAAGAAAAAATAACTTTAAAAGCATCATCTGTTATTGCTGCATTTTTTTTTTTTTTTTTTTTTTTTTTTTTTTTCCACAAGGACCTTTTAGAGATCATTCCGTAAAGACAGGGAAAAAAGCCCCCTTAGATTAAATCCTGGATCCACTACTTAGTAAACAATCATTTTTTAAAATGTATGGATATTTCCTTACATTTATTTATTACATTAAATATGTTCATATATATCGCTTGCAAAGTTTTATATATATATATATATATATATATATATATATATATATATATATTATATATATATATATATATATATATATATATATATATATATTTCAGTAACATTTGTTTTTTTAAATTATGAAATTATGAAAAATATATGTTTTTTCTTTTGTTCTTTTTTTCTTATTCTTTTGTTATTACTTTATTTATTTATGTTTCTGTGTATACGGTGTGAATGTACTCTCTGAACTCTATTATAACTGTCCTTAAATGAGACAGATTGTAATATTTCTCAATAAAATGTTTTAAAAAAATATATTTATGAAAAAAGTAAAGAAATGAATAGGACTTATTTCTAAATTAAAAATATAATTAGGCATAAAAAAAAAATTAATTTGGCTATGATTGATAGTTATTAATTTAATTATTATTATTTTAAAAACTATTTAATTGAGTAATATAACATTGAGCAATAGTTACAGAACGGAAACAGTACATAAACGCCATATTTATAGAAAATGTCAATTCAATAATTGTAAATTTGAAATATATTTTTAATATTATAGTGCATTTATTCCATTTCAATGTTAAAGATAATTATAGCCAAAATTGTAAATAAGAGGGGAAAAGTCTGCTGATCTAAAACTATACTGAAATAAATTAGCTAAATATACTTTTATTAACTTAAATAAAAAAGAAATGATTAAAATTTAAACGATATAACCCTATTTGATCGAACAAAGATAATTATTCTATACGCAATCTGGGAAAAATGCCAGTTTTATCACATGGCCTACCGGCCTCATATTCCCTGAATTTACAGGAAAGATCTCGTTACAGATTTCAAATTCTGATACTACCAAATCCGATCAATCTCTATTCGGAAAAAAAAACAAAAATACTTTCGAGGTAGAATGGCTACAACCTCAATCGAGGGTATTTCATTCCGGTGAATCGGAATATTCGAACTCGGCGACCATAATTAATTTTTATCTAACCAGAGGAATGTATTCGAAAACTTTCCTACAACCCGGGACGGAGAGTATGAAAACGGTATGTAAAATTATAAAATGAAACTGGTTTGTTAGTGAAGCGGCCATTCCAACGAAGTACAAAGCCCTCTCTCAGTATTTACATCTTTAACACGTATTTCACCTTAAAAACCTCTCTGTATTTTTAGCTTGTTTTCCCCTTCAATAAATTCTCTTTACTTACTACTTGTCGGAAATATAACTTTTTTTTTTGTTTTGTATTGCCTTAAAATTACCTTGCGAGAGCCGAAATCGAGACGTTAGTCAATATTAGTTGAGCTATATATTTAACAATATAACAAAAAAAAAAAAAAAAAAAAGGTACAATAAAAATATGTCAGTTTGTCAGAGGTAGAAGTTGAAGTACACGACTTCTTACCATAAGGAGGCGATTTTCACGTTTTACTTAATACTTCCTGTTTTTTTGTTTTTTTTTTTGTTTTTTTTTTACTGAATATATTTCGATAAGAAACCTCGTTTTTATTCCGAAAAAAATATGTTATCAAATTGCACTTATACGCAAATATTATTTATAATTAATATTGTTTTTAGATTGATAAGGAAATCAGCTATCAATGCATCTAATATAAAAAAATATGCAATTAAAATTAGAATAAAAATTTAGATTCTAATAAATAATTATTTAAGTGTATGAACAATAATTGTTCATATATTCGACAAAATAAATTATTTCTTCTGCCGCATATAGAAAATACTATGGAAAATTAAATAAGTATATAAATAAAAAATGCGGCGAAATTACCGAGATTAACAAAGATTTAAGACATCATATACAGGGTGTCCCGTAAGTAGAGGGAAATATTTAAAATGTTGATAGTGGACATCGAGATCCACTAGCGGATCCAGTATTTAATTTTTTTTTGGGGGGGGGGGGGGGCTTCAGCCCGAAAGGTTTTTTCTTTTTTTTATAAAAACAACGGTAATTACTTACGGAAAAAAAGGAAGAAACTAACTACTTATATAAAATGGTGTTTAAGTGATTCCTAAAGTCATTTTAAGTGCAATTACACAAACAATAATACTTAAAGAGATAATTTTACCATTTTGGGGAAGTTCTTCAGCCCCAAAGCCCTCCCCCCGTAGATCCGCCCGTGTTGAGATCTACAAAAAAGTACATATAAACCATTGCCCAATTTCCACAAAAAAGTAGGAAATGAAGATTTTCGTTTTTTTTTTTAAGTGATTCATGTTTTTCGTTGAATAGGAAATGATGAACTAATCAAATATTTAATTTAAGTAGTTAAAAATTGCTCTATAGTAAACTAGATAAAAGTTACTTTAAACGAAAGTAGAGTTTATTATTGTTCAAACTATATAAAGAGGACTATTGAGTGGACAAACATAGCTTAAAAAAAGGTTAAGTTTTAAAAAAAAAAGGTATATGAATTTGAGTTTTATTGGGAAAAATAAAAACAACCTCAAGTTGTGTAAAGAAATGATGTGATTTCCTGTTCCATCACCTCAAGTACTCATTCTATTCTATAATATAATATGATATATATAATATAATATAATATATTCTATAAAAATCACTACAATTGACTGTTGCAAAGATTTTATTTCTTATTTTCCGTGTTATGGGATGTATTGTAATAAACACAATTGCCTAAAAATACATTTTATTTATAAATATTAAAAAATTAAAAATAATGATTTTAAAAATATTCTTTCCTTTAAAGTAGTAATGAAACTGTGTTTTTCTTCCAAATCTCGGTCATACAAATTGACACGTATTTATCAGTGACAAACTTAATGTTTCTTACTAAAACGTACGTTAAAATGAAGAAAATTTCTGATCGCTTAAATTATTTTCATAAATAATGTTAGGGCTAGAAACATTAGTTTTGTAACTTATAAATACCCATAAATTCCTATGACAAAAATCTGGGGAAAAAACACAATATCATAACCGCCTTACGTAAAAAATATTTGAAAAGGTACATAATAAGTATCTTTATAATTTTAAATATGTTAAAGTTAATATATGATTGTAAATGAAAAATTTTTTTAGACTTGAAAATGGCTCGACGAGCCGAAACGTCGTCATTTTGATGAGTAGTCATTAAGTGACAAAATTTTTTTTTAAATTGGTGTAAATATGGCTAATAATAAATTAACTTGAAAAACCCTTATTTTTAAATTATTTATATTTATAAATAAATGTGTTTTTATGCATTATATTCATTACAATACATTCCATACACATTTACACAACTTGAGGTGAATCTCAAAATTTTTCCTGAAAAACCTCGATTTAATCTGTATGGAATTAAAGCTTCCTAAATGAGGAAGTTTTTCTAAAAGTGGGGTATATGTAGTACAGTTGAAGGAATGTAAAAAAAATTATAAATAATTTACGACTTTTTTTTTTTAAACCGATCTTAGCTGTGTCTGTCAGCTCAATAGTTTAAACAGCTCCTCTTTAAATAGTTTGAACAATGACAAACTCTATTTCCATTAAAAAAAATAAAATTTTACTTTACTATAGAGCAATGTTTAATTACTTAAATGATATATATATATAAGTTGTTATTTCCTCGATTAAAAAAACAAACAAAATAAGTCTTAAATTTCCTACTTTTCTGGTGGAAATTGGGCAATTATTTATATGAACTCTTTTTTAAATCTTGATGTCTACTATCAACCTTTTATATATTTCCCCCTACTTACATGATACCCTGTACTCATACACACATAATAATTAAATTTCCATTTTTCTCATGGAAATAATGGCTCATTAGTGAAAAAAAATATATTTATGTATATTTATTGCTTTGTGTTTATCAAAAGGCCTTCTGCAGATTAAAATAATTAAAAAATAGGAATAAAAATTGTGGTATTGCATTAGAGATAAATTTGTATTTCATCATTGCTGAACCTCATTCTCACGGAAATCCATTGTTTTATTTAATTTACTGTTGAATATAATTTATTAGTTTCCGCATTATCACCGCGGTGACCTCCAACCCTTGTTTCTTTTTTTTATCCTCCCTTCTATTTTTTTTTCTTGCAGCATTTTCCAACTTCCTTTAGTCGCTTGCGTGAGGTTCTTTTTCGGTATTTTAAAGATTACTTTAACTTGTATCTTAGGCTGGAACGTTATTTGGTGCATACTAGAATGAAAAGATCGAGATTCATTCTGTGTATTCACCACAAAATAAATTTCATCCTGCCCAGGGCGGATTCGAACCAGCGCACAATGGAGCGAGCAAAGATTTCTTGGACATCGGTTATAACTTACTCGGAAATTTCAGTACACTGTTCAAATTTTATTTGTTTATGTTTATGAGGTTATCGAATTTGAACTCAAGCCATTTAGTCGACCAGATGCATGCATTAAAAATAAAATAATAAAACATTAATTTTTATTTTATCTTGTTAATATTTTTTTCTATTTATAAGTTATGTGAAAGCTATAAAATATTACTGTTGTTACACTATAATCTTCTAATATAAAATAATTATACATCAAATGAAATAATTTATGTATTTAGACAGAAGTTCATAAAAATACTTATTACCTCACTTTCTAATTGTCTTTTGTGACACAAATTTTTCGCTTCCTGTCATATTGTACATTTAATCAGATCCCAAACTTGGTATGAGGAAATCAGAATCGATTAACAGATTTTTAAATATTTCTCTGATATTATCAATGATTGACTAGATAGATCTATAGGAACTAGAAAAGTTCAATCTGTTAACTGATATCCTGACTGAATTTTTTTCTTTGACTATCAAAAGTCAAATATTTTATTTAATTAAATTTTAACAATATTTTGAAACTTGATAAACGGTTCTATTTTCATTTTAATTCTTTAAATCAGATATTCTATGAACAAAATTTTTTTTTACAACATTATTCTAAATTATCATAAAAAAAATTATTTCATCCAATGTGAGTATTGCAAGTATAAGTATTTTACGTGAAATAAATATTGTAAAACTATTCGAGTTAGATACCAATAAATTGTTAAATTTATGTCTTGTAGTTTGTATTGTAAATACAACATTGTATTTATTACATATTTCATAATGTCCTATAAGATAATATATATATATATATATATATATATATATATATATATATATATATATATATATATATATATATATATATAAAGTTACATGTTTGAAATAATAATATAAATTTTATTTTTTTATTTTTTTTTAAAACTTAGCTATGTTATTTTGATTAATTTAGTTTTTTTTGGAGGGAGAGGGGGGCGGGGTGGCCGTTGACCGACAACCTGATGCATAGATAACCGGAAAGTCATGAGTAAGCGCCCCGCACCGGAGGAGTCTGTTGAATCTCCGCCCTCACCCTCTGGCCCGGGAAAACCCCGTATAGCCTTAAAGGCGAGGATCCAAAAACAAATGATTAGTTTAATTTCTTTTTGTTTAGTTTAGCTTATATAAATTTACTTTTAGTATTATTTTGCTGTTTATTTATTATTATTTATTGTACATAGTGTGGATTTTATCAATATTACTATTGTTCTTAGAAGTGGCAAAATGAAGAAACTCCATAATAAAGTTCCAATGAAACTCCATAATATATATATATATATATATATATATATATATATATATATATATATATATTGAATTATAATCTTATATTGCTTGTCGTTCTAATCCGACATACCCGCTTGCAGCAATTAGTTCAGATTATTAGGATTCCACTGTACTTGGGAGTGATTTAGTGATATCTCCAACAATGTTCTAATTCCTGCGTCTTTCATAGAAGCAACAGTCTGGTCTTTCCAGTAAATGTTACAAGAGAGAGCTTTGTTGTAGGACACCGCAAGGGTTTTTAGAATCTTCTTTGCAAAATCGAACGAACAGTTTACACGAATTCGTCGATCGTATATTTACAGCATTCTGCTCCATTAGGATACATTACAAGAGGTTCTAATGAAGCCGTAACGAACATTACATTTATACATTATGTACCTTTACGTGTTTACATACAGTGATGAGAACAAGTCTTCGAACAAGCCAAATTTAAAAACAATAATAAATGTTTCAATTAAAAAATGTTGTTCTGTTTTTAATTGTAAACTGTTTTAGTCTTGTAGACATTTGTAATATATATATATATATATATATATATATATATATATATATATATATATATATATATAAATTACCGTTATTTTCAATTAAAAACAAGCCAAGATACTAGTCTGTTGTGATAACGTTTCTATCTTCTGAATAATGCTACCTTGATGTTTAAATTCCATTACTTTATCACCCCGCCTCAGTCTTTGATCTATATTGTTAACGTCAACAGCCACTGTGTGAACTCCATAAACCTGAGTGTATCTGCGAAAATAATTCTAATATTAGAATTATTAGATATTCTTCGGTAATTAAATTTAACATTCTATCTTTCATAATTTATTTTCGTTTTATATTTGAAGTTACCTTTACTTCAGAAATTCGCAAAATAGCAAATATTTGATTAGCTAAAAACTATAATTTTCCATCATTCAAAAAGATTCCATTTCAGGAACTCATTATTTAATCAAAAAGTAAGGCAGGTTTAAAACACACAGACCAGCTGCTGAACAATATTTAAAATCATTGTGTTTGCACAACCGCTGAAAATCTAGCAGAGAGTTGGATTAAGAGAAAACAAATTCATTCATTAAAATAAATAACTGAATGACTGTAGGATGTGGAAAATCTACCTTTCTTGTTTATGGTTTTCTCAGTTTTTTGGTAGAAGGTAAATGTTACAAAAATGTTTTGATAAATATTAATCTCAATATACAACTCATACTCTTAGGAATTTAAAAATTATACGATTTATTTTATATAAAAAAAAGTAAATGTATCTATTTATTTAGTAAGTATTGATTCATTCATGAGTCCAACACAAACCGTTCCAAATCCTTAGAAAGGTATGCATTTTATTTCAGTAGAATACTCAGAATTAAAAATAAATAATAATAAAAAATAAATTAATATAAGCTACGTTATCTGAGTATGACGGGTGATCTGAGGAATAAAGTACATCTGACAATTAATAATAATATAAAGTATGTGTACTAGATTGAAAAATAAACGCTGTCAACACAAAACATAGAATAACAATATTCTCCAAGTATCTAAGAAAAGTTTTCCCCGATACCAGGTCGGCCTGCAACTCTAACAACATACTGACAAGCATCTTAAAAATTCATTAAGACAAAGCTCAACGACTACGCTACATTGCAATAAAGTCCAAAATAAAACATGGTAATTTTTTAAGAAGTGGGATTTTGGGGGCAATTTATTGGTCTATTGTAAAAAAGAAACAACCAATAGAAAAGATATCCATAAAGTTATTTTTACAGTATGATAGAATAGTGTGGTGTGGATTATCTTGGGGAGGTTTTGCATATAATGTTTGTGGCAGTTTGTGGTGAAGTCTAGAAACGGATAGCTGATATGCAGTATCCTGTAACACAACCCATGAAGGGTTTTGGATGCAGTACTACTAAGGGTAAGCTCAACCGCCAGGTTTACCACTTAATTAATTGTTTAATTGAAAGAGATGAATATTTTTCCTGACAGCCGGGATTCGAACCTGGGACCTTGAGGTCAATGCCAATAAACCACTGAGCTATGCCAGTTCATGATATGCAATAACACGCATCCTAAAATGAAGTAACCGCGGAATATCTGTCTAAGGGAGTCCATCACATTTTTTTCAAACATACACCAGTTTAATTTGTAAAATTCATTCAGAAACCACCCATTTAACATTTATTTTGGCAACCCGTTTAATCAAAAGCTAATTTGATTTTAATTAGGTAAATTCCATGCCACCACATAGGATAGGTTAATTGGAAAATATGACGCAATTTCTAAATGATATTCAATGCTCATTTCAATTAAACATCCCAATTCAATCTACGAAACCAGAGTAAGTATGTGGAAGGGCTTGTGGTATCAAGCCGTGGTTTGGTTTATTATTTTCAATAATGAACCATTGTAATCGATAAAGCAAATCAAAGATTTAACCTTTCAAAATTTGAGTTTTTACGTTTCACGCATACGTAAAATACGGAAATCTAAAAAAAAAAAAATGATATCCGTCCGCCATCCGCTATTTTTTTTCCGCAACTACTAGACAGATTGTTTTGAAATTTGCAACCAATGTCAATGTTCACACGAGGATGATCCTCCAAACCCGACATTACCACCGTTTCAAAGTGGCGGTCAAAATTCTGTGCCGCTATAGACTAACGCCTAAAGGGCTGGAACGATTTTAATAAAACCTGTCTAACGTGTTCTCCTTGAAGTCCTAATAATTTATGCATAAATAAATAAATACTTCCTTGAAAATAAACTGCTAAAGAGTTATAAATAATGCAGAATTTTAATTGCAAATTATTTCAAAAATAATTTTAGTAACAATAAATGTATAGTAAAGTAAATGTATATAAAGCGAAAATTTTATTATTATTTGTATGTATTTGCACACATCTGTATTGCATACACGATATGTGTATGCGCTTTTAAAATAAAATAAAATTACTTAAACATTTTTTTTTATTTATTCATGACACTTGCAACTGTATTAAAAAAAACATACATCCAGTAAATTTGTATTCAGGAATATAATAACATGAAAACGCTTGTTGGGAAACTACCCATTGGTAGCACTCAAATAATAAATTTACACAAGAAGATGACGAGGCGACCTTCTTTTCAGACTCCTCGGTGGGTTATCAGGGATCGAGGAGGAAGCAAGGTTTGAAACGAGAGGGTTCAGATGGTTTTGAAGTTTGTTATGGAAGGACAGGTGTCTGGATTGGGCTAAATCGGAAAAAATGTGGAACATTAAGGTCGCTATTGATAATTTTATTTGTGACAAAGTAAGGAGCGTTGAGGATTTTACGAAGGATTTTGGATTGATACGATTTGGATACGAGAGGAATTCGAGGGTCTAGTGGAGCCCCAAAGCTCAATTCTGTAAGTCCAAATAGGTATTATTATTGTCATATATATATATATATATATATATATATATATATATATATATGTTTCTTTTGTAGTTGATCGAAAGCTTTGTCTAGCGTTTGTCTAGTAAGTGCTAGAGTAGTCGGAAACGTCGACTTAAAGAGAGGGAGAATCACTTTATTATCATAAAAGGGTGCTGTTCAATTACATTGGGTTGCTTCAAATACAGCATACTTATAAATCACTACAGACAATTTTCCAAAACTAATATACAATTATATAATCTTCACAATATGTATGAGTATAGTGTACAATTTTTTTTATATATATATTTTTATTTTAATTTTATATATATATATATATATATATATATATATGTGTGTGTGTGTGTGTGTGTGTGTGTGTGTGTGTGTGTGTGTGTTTGTTTTTATTTTTTTTTATTTTTACTATTTCTTTCATTCGTTTATTAGTATTATATATACCTTTCTCTTCCTTATCTCCCCTTATACATTTTTCTCATTCCCTAAATTCTCTCCTCTCTCTTCCTAATCTAATTCATAAAATGCATACAAATACATTAAGTGCAGTGGAAATGGTCAATAAATAATGTGAAAATGCTGTAAAACACGCATGCCTCCCCCCATGAACAAACTCTCTCTCTACCCATGCACATGGTGATGGATAATTCCCAGGGAGTCGAGGATTATATTATATAGGGTTATATTAAAAAAAAAAATAATTGGAATCTGACAACTTGCTGGTGCAGATATGTGGTGTTTTTAACTTTTTTTCACATGTTCCAAAGCACAGCCGGTTTTTTTTATTTTATAACTAGAATACTTCTTGCTACGAAAGCATAGGAAAAATAATTTGATATTCAAATTTTTTTAAAGCAATAAATGAAGAGTAAAGACCTCAACTTTTTAGAACAAAGAGGCAACTTTTTATGTAATTTTTGGTGAATTTGTAAGCGATAGCGTAGTGTGATACACCACCAGGTACCATATATATATATTTGATATATAAATATTTAGAAATAATAAACCACTGTGTATTAATTTGCAGCGTTTTCAGTTATCATAAATTTATAATATATTTATAAATCAATCGATTCCTCTCCGCAACCGATAGAAATACATAATATATTGAAAAGATTAATTATTTCCGTTTCTGTAACCTCCATAGAAAAATTAATAGGCAGACACGTAGGAAATTAATAAGCATATATTTATTAGCCTTGTAGTAGGTCGTTTCTTGTCAGTTTCATAAAATGTCAGTTTTTACAGAGATGGCTATTTAGCAAAACAATTTAATAAAACCAAAACATTTTTTAAAAAATATTTATCCTCATTTTCCCTAACGTTTTAAGGCCATAACTCAAAAAACCAGGGATTTATGAAGAAATTAAGTCAGAATTTTTTTTTTTTTTTTTTTTTGTTTTTGTACCTGTGAATCATTTTCAAAAATTTTACCTTTAAGGAAGTTGTTCAAATTTCTGAACAGATGGAAATCTGTTGGAGATAAGTCTGGCGAATAAGGTGGGTGTGAAAGGACTTCGTAAAACAGCTCGTTAACTTTCTTCACTGTCTGTCGTGAAATATGAGGTCTTGCATTGTCGACCGAGAGTATTAACCCCCTTACGATTAATGCAGGTTGTTTTTGATGTAGAGTATGGCAATATCACTGCAGTACGATGTGGATGTGATGGTTTGACAACTGGGTAAACAGGAGAAATCAATTATTCCTGCTATTGACCGCCACACGGAAACTAATAATTGAATGCAAATTTTTTTCCTAGCACCGGGGAATGGTCCGGCAGTTACAACACCATTCCACGAACGCCCTGGTAATATTTATTACAGATTTGGCTGCACAGTGTCCAAGTTTAAAATCATTAAAAAAAAAAACTTGAAAATCGCGTGATTTCGTGGTCATATTTGATGACACACTAAACAACGTGCAATCAATTGGAATGATAGTACATATAAAAAAAAGAGAGGATTAATACCGACTCACTATAATCTGTAAATATAAACGTAGTAAGCAAAAGTCAACTAACCTACTTGAGTTTCTGAAATATAAAAAAAACGTACATTTCGTATGAAATGATTAAATAATAAATCAATTTAACTAAACGCTTTTTTAATAATAAATTGATTATTTAATTAATCATTTAATAATTTTAACACAAAATAGCAAAATCAAGAATATTTTTGAAAATTAACAAAAATTAATTGTATTTCTACCTGAAGGGTGTGATGGAGGTTGTATATAATAGCGTTGCTGAGCAAGCAAAAATATTTCAGTCTGCATTTTAAATTGGCCGGCTAAAACCTGCGTTATCGCCCAGTCTTTGTTTGTTTTGTCCGCTCAGGTTGTTGGACAAACTTATGATTAACATTCGGATAAATTAATTTTTTTTTATCCTTCCCTAATTCATTGAGTTAATTTATTTTATATCTCTCCGATCTAAGGTGTGGGCGGGAACAAAAAAAAAAAAAAAAAAAAAAAAGGAAGCTCCAGGGTCATATAAATAATACAAAAAAATAAAAATAAGGATCACAGTGTTTTACAAAAAAAAAAAATCATACTCGGAAATTATTTAATTTTATTAGTTAACGTGGATGAAAAAAGTACTTATCATACATACATTTTGTACAGGCATAGAGTTTATAATAATTAAATTACTTTATCGAACAAATGAAAATATCAATACGACAAAAATGTGAAAATATTATAATATTTATGTGTATTAAAATTTATTAAGAAGCCATATTTTTGTCTAAGGTTATTGTCATTGTAAATGGAACCCGTTCTTTCAATATATATTTTATTATTTATAATTGCTTCCGGAACAGCAATCTACATATTTAAAACATTCTTTACTAATAACTATAAACAATAAAATCACTGTAACACAATTTACACTATTCTCATTTCAACAATCTGTATAATAGTGGTTAAATGGTTGACTGTCGTGAATAATGAAGTGAAGAATAGTTGGGGTGATCAGTCAAATAAGAAGGCAAAAATAAATGATAATATTTATTTTGGCATTTGCCGACGTTTCGACCTGAAGTTCAGTCCTTCATCAGGGCTGTCTCCAAAACGTGTTAACAGAGAAGACTTCTTCCACTTCTCTGTTAACACTTATTTTTGCCTTCTTATTTGACCGATTACCCCAACTATTCTTCTCTTCATATCTATATAATAATTATTAAGATGTGTACCTTGTCATTTTAAGTTAATAAAAATAAGTCATCTTTATAGTCGTTACAATTTAAGCCGTCATACATTAAAATGCACAATTCTCTACCCCCAGCACTCTTAGTCAGTTAAAACATTTTTTTTTTTTTTTTAATGAAAGAAGAATAATATAATTATATTATATACAAATTGAAAAAAAAAGGAATAAGAGGAAAACATGTAAGTAAAAAATATATACAATAAAAGAATAACAAAAATATAAATACTAACTATAGTTAAAATTAGACCAGCCAGATAATGCAGTTTAGTCTAGCTACCACGTATCATCTATATATTATTATTTATTATCTACGCCCTTTTCAAATTATTAGTTCATGTAAAAAAAAATATTTTTAAATTAAATATTTTAATAAAACTGATAATTAAAGAGAAATTTAAAAATGGTTTATAAAGGATGCTCTGAATATGGAAATTGTTTTCTGAAAAATCAATCAACAATTGTAAATATAAAATATGTGATGAAATAATGGCTGTCACTTGAAATGCTGAAGGACTTAGATATAACATTTATAATACATATAATTTATCAGAATTAGAAAAGTTTAAAAGGGCAGACAAATACACTGACCCTGTTTTCTTAATCTTATAAAGTTCATTTTATTGTCCCTTTACGTCTGCTTGTTATTAAACAACCCTCTCCACCGCAGTGCAGTCTAAGGGGCCCGCTTGCAGAATCTCATCAAAGTGTCCCTTCCAGAACCGGTTCTCTTCTGTGTCTCCACTCAGGGTTTCTTTTCTTCCTCGACTCCTTCCTCCCAGGTCATCTTGCAAGTCCTCTTCCATCTACACATCACACGTTCCCCTGATATTCTCCAGAAATGCCCAGACCACCAGAGCTAATGATACTCAAGATGAGCTTACATCTAGGTTAGCTTTAATGGTCCTTATATATATATATATATATATATATATATATAATTATTTAATTGGGAATAAGGTCACTTATTAATTATTCAATAAACTACTAAATGTTCATTGCTTCTATGTTTATTCGACGTTTCGATACCAATTATTTTTTTCTTTTTATAAGTTAACAATGGGATCCTCTTCAGAGTTTTAAAATAGAGCTTCGATACCTCAGTTAAAGGTGGTTAATACCAGTAGCTTAATATATGTTGTGGTGGACGGTGCTAAGAATGTCGGTGTGTCCCTGGCCTGAGGCATCGAAGCTCTATTTTAAAACTTTCAAGAGGAACCCATTGTTAACTTATCAAAAAAAAAAAAAAAAAAAAAAAAAAAAAACGGGTTCGAAACGTCGTATAAACACAGAAACAATGAACATTTAGTAGTTTATTGAATAATTAATAAGTGACCTTATTCCCAATTAAATAATTATGATAAAATTTTATACTCAAAGGTCGATTAAAGAAAAGTTGTAAATATGTATATATTTTTTTTTTTAATTGTTTATTTGTGATATTTACATTCAGTAATAAGAAAAATACATTGTAATAAGAAAAATACATTCAGTAAATATGATAATAGAAACTAAAAACAATAAAACATTTGTTGAGGAACTACCCACTCGTAGCAGTCTAAAAAAAATGTATTTACAATAGGAGATCTTGAGATCAGCTTCTTTTCAGACGCCTCGGAGGGTTATCAGGGATCGAGGATGAAGCAACGTTAGAAACAAAAGGGTTCGGATGGTTCTGAAGTTTATTATGGAAGGATAGGTATGTGGATTGGGCCAATTCTTAAACATACGGAAAATTAAGGTCGTTATGGATGATTTTATTAGAGAAAAAATATGGAGCATTGAGGATTTTACGAAGGATTTTGTATTGTAAGGATTGGATAGTTGAAGAATTCTATGGCATTGTGGAGCCCCAAATCTCAACTCCATAAGTCGAATAGATCTTATTGTAGTCATGGATATGAGTATTTTGTAATTAACTGAAAGCTTAGAGCGTTCGTCTAGTAAGTGCTGGAGTAGTCGGAAACGTCGAGCGGATTCTTGTCGTTTAAGTCTGGTATGAGGATTGAAAGATAGACATTTGTCCAAGTGGAGTCCAAGATATCGGATTTGTTCAACAGGGATAGGTCCTTTTATTAATTTTGTTGATTTGAATTTTCTCAGACAGAAAATTTACGTGAACTGAAGATGGTTTTAATGCTTAGTTATGAAGGCCCAGAATTCTCTGGCATTAAAAGTATACATAAATACCGGAAGGGACGTGTTCTTATATACTGTTATATCTGTGCGCTTTGATACTTCTCTTATAACCATTTCATGAAGGAGTCCAAGCACCATTCTGCATACTTTATTGTTCTTTAAGTCCTCATCCGACCATTACCGACCAGTTAGGTAAACACTTGAATATTTGAAACTGTTCGATCTTCTCGCCTCCTAGTCACGTGCACCGTCCAACTCGGGTTTTCTAGTTCATTCTTCACATTTCTTTTTTTCACAGCTTAGCTCGACCATTTCATGGAGATAGCGAAGTTTAAATAAAACATTTTTCCTACCTTTAGCAAATACGAAGTCACCCACATAAGCAAGCATGGCGTAGTTGAGAGTTCTTAAATTCTCCATGAGCCAGTTTCCAATATTTTATGATTTAATCCTAAATTCAGCCTTACTTAGATCTCTATTTCATGGCTAATATAAACAGCAAACAGTTCGTAAGTCATTTTTTACCATTTATGTTCAATTTGTGCTAAATATGACATTTTGTAGTCTACAATTGTCATAGGTATTACGTTACTATGGAAACAGCAGAGAGAAATAAAACCTAGAATCATACTAATAAATTACAAAGAAATAATAAGTTTTAATACTCTGATGTAAAACACTCAAATTTTACATTCGAGTAGCGATAACAATATGTAAGATTATGAGTGCTTCTATTTGGCCTGAAGCCATACTAGTTATCTACAAGAACTGTAGGCTCAATAAATTTTCTTAGTCTTCTCACAAGGATTTCGGAATAGCCATCACTTGTAGTAACAAGGAGCGGGATGCCTCTGTGAATCTTAGACTCTTGGTTGATCTTAATAAAATATTTTAATTTTTGGAAGGGGGGCTTCAGCCTGAAAGCTTCTATATACATAACGATAATTACATTGAAAAAAAAAGAAAGAAACTAACTGCCTGTACGAAATGGTGTTTAAGTGATTCTTGAAGTGCGGGCCAGGGGAGAGAGCGGGGGAATTATGCTGAGTTAAAAGGCCTACCTGGTTTCGGGATTTGAACTTGTAATCATCTTTTTACCTCAAAATTCGGTTATCAGGTTCCCGGGAAACGCACGGTACTGTGCACATCCGTTAGCCCACTAGGCCATCTCCCCCCCCCCCTCATAATTGCCCGAACATAAATATGATAATTTTTTTCATGTTATATTTTACCATTTTTGGGGGGATCCCATGTTTGGCCTTTTTTTAAATTCTAATCTACAATTTTAATTCTTTTTTGATGATTTAATAATGTGGCTTTTCTTACCTTACTTTTTACATAAACACCTCATTTTGTGGAAATTTGTTTAAAACTATTTTTGTCCCATTTTACATCATAGCGCTCCATACTTGAGACGCTATATTTAATACCGAGTATCCTAATAACATTTTAGGTGGAAGTCCCAAGTGAGGGTTTGAATTCTTAACTCAAGATAAACATAAAAAAAAAAAAAAAAATTAGCTGTATTTTCAAAATGGTTTATAAGCCAGACAATCACCCAACTTTTGGTATATATAACGATATTCTACTAAACAAACTTTTTATTGACATATGAAATGAAAAACTGTGTATTAGGACTTGACTGTATACGATAAACCAAATAAAATTAAGAAAATGTTTTGCAATGTTCTTATGTCTTGTTTTCTGCCTACTGTTTTTCCTACTTTCGACTGACAGAAAAAAATTAAAAGAATTGCCACCCTATATCTGAAACAAAACTTTTTATTAGGATCCTGCTACTTCCAAAAACATTATGGCTTTATTTAATTCTAATCCAATAATTAAAATTAATAAGACTTCCTTAACGAAATTACATTTACCCTGCAAGCTCCGGAGAAGGATTTCAAAGCAATACTTACCCCAGGGAACACCTCCACGCAAACGAAACTAGGCAGTCATTAGTAGCCTTGTGTTTGTTGTCAGGACTTGGAACATTTGTGCCTGTCCAAGAGGAATTTGACTCGCAAATCAGAGAACAAAAAGAGAAGCCGGCTCCGAACATGTTCATTAATCGGACCACGCCAAAGCTCAATTCTAGAACAACAGGCCATTTTTTCCCCCAAAAGCATTAGAGCTGGCTTAAGTTAAATATGAAACAGTATTTCCATGCACTTAACATGAAAGTACATTGTTACAATGATAATTTATGCGTCGTTTACGTTATACATAATAACATTACTGCTTTTTCACATCAACCAGGGAATCTTGCAGGAGAATTACTGACACCTAGAGATGTTGCGACATTATGGGTATCGAAAGATATCGACATTTTCGTTTTCGATATAGCTTAATTTTCAATTAGTTTCAATGGGCATTTGATAATAGAAATAGAAAAATTACTTTATTCTTTTTATTAGAAGTCCCTTAAGGGAAACAGAATGTTACAGAAAAAATAATTACTTCTGTCCAGAAGAACTGTTACATTAAATAGATAAAAAACCTTATGTTAATTACCAAAATATACAAAACCAAACTAAGGAAACTATATACAAAACGCTGCAAATTATTTCACAATGGTTTATTATTTAAAAACAATTATACATCTAAAGTAACATTACCTTCCTAGTGAAAAATAAAAAGAAATAAAAGGTGATTCCAATTATTGGACTAAACATTTTTATTTTAATCATTAGTAATATGCTAAAAAATTAGCATTATCATATCTTTGCTCCTAATTGTCCGATTTTCTTTTTTTTAGGAAATTTCGTAAACTTTTAAATAATTATAAAATATCTACAAAAAAGTGTATACTTTTTGAGTTGTTCGGAATCTAAAATGCTTACTGATATGTTTAAAAAAAAAATTATCGAAAAAATGTAATATATATCGCTGGCCAGTCTTTCCTTGTGACCCATAAAGTTACGCGAACGCTGACGAATGATAAGTACTTATAAAATGCTCTGTTTAATATCTTAAAAAACTGTACTTTACACTCTAAACTTGCAGAATCCCAGTTATCATAGTTTATCGCTCCCAAGGCAACGAGACAAACCGTTTCAGCTTGAAACCTTCCACAAGATGTAACCGTGTCCAAGAAAAGATAAGAACAGGGCAGTGGAGAATCTTCTTTGACAAATGAGGTCGCAGCACAAACAGGAAATGGAACAATCCCGACTCTATAACCGGGTGTCGTCATCCAAGATCTCTCTTATTGCCCACTCCTATTTGAAGAATCCATTTGTTAGCTTCTCCAATTCTATCTCAAGTCCAACGACCAAGGTTGCGGATATTTGCAGGCAATACTTCAGCAGAACCCATCTTCATATTTATTTTAGAAGTTGCTTAACCATGGAATTATGAACTCACTGAGCAACATCGGAAATATTACTTACAGCAAGAGGGCATACGCATACGCAATCAAACGTTCAATCCTTTATTACCTGTGTGACAAGCTAATTGACTTAGGAAGCGACATCTCAAAATCATATTCATTTTAGCGCTACTGATTATAATTCGTTTCATAATAAATTTACTGTCATCAACCATCTTCAAATATAGTAAAGCAAAAAAATGTATACTGAAGGAGTTTATAGTAAATTGTAACTAAATAAACTAATTACTATTCTTTCCCTCAAAATAAAGAAATTTGTTAGGTTAAACCTTATAAATACATTGTAACTGGCTTCAGCACCAGTGACGCGGTTGAGAGAGTAGCGCAGGGATCTCTTGGAGTCCTGCTTTTCCTTCTATAGTTAGAGGAGAAGCTTAGCTTGGGGTTCCCTGTCTGATTGTATATAGGCATGTGTTTTTAATTTACTTACCTTTAGGTTATTTTATTTTTTATTGTACATTGTTTTTGATTATTATTTGACTTTTGTTAATTTTGTATTTTCTGTATTGATGGTGTGAATGTGTTTATATATCACTATAATTATTGTCCACGTGAAAGATTATTATATTTCTAAATAAACAAATAAATAAATAAATACATTTTATTATTATTTCTATTTAATCCTTTAATAATAATTTCTTCCTGATCTATTTCATTTCAACAGCTGATCGAACCTGTTCAAGAAGAAATGATTTTATATATATAAAGATGGGTGATTCTCATTTTAGGGTTAAGTTTTAGTCCATTACAACTTTTAGTTAAGTATTTCTGGAGGGAGTATTCTGATAGAGTATTTTGGAGGGACTCCAGAAATGACGTGGGCGAAGCCCCTATAAAAATTGACAAGTTAATGTTCACTGAATGTATTAATTAGAACATTAAGGATGAACATATTAGGAGGACTCATCAAGTTTTGAAAATGACCCTTAGTATGGTCGAAACGTTAAATTGATGCGTAATAATAAAATGTTGGTGAAAAATGGCCTAATTTATTGTAACAAATAAAAAAAACTTCAAGACACCGTAAGTAGGAAAAATGAACAGAAGAAGTATTTTATGTATTTTCAAACATTCTCCCATCGCTTTGATGTCATTACTAAGCAAAAAACATAGCATCAGATATTCAAGCGTTGAAAAGAGGGAACACTGGAGAAAATTCTTCGTAAAAATTTATACTATTTATAAAATAGTAGCCATGGAGTTAAAGGACAGCTAACAGCGGATAGACCGACCTGTTTGGGAGCCTCTCTCCACCCACTAGTTCCTTAAACCTTGAACACATACCTTTATTGTTGTCATTACCACCGCGTATATTATCTCGCTACATATTCAAATTATTTCATTTATTATAATTCACGTTTGACTACGGTGTGTAGCAAGTCAGTTGGAAAAACAAAAAAATTATAATACTAGTTACATAGCGGTTTTGGCCGAATAAAATACGTGAAAATGTCATTACCAAGTTGAAAACTAGTTTATTTCCCACAACCGAATTATTAGCTTGTAATTAATTACTTAATTTAGTTACTGAGGAAAAAGAACTGTCGATCTTGGCCATTTGTTCAGATAAAAATTGTATTTAAATGCCCTAAAAATTATTAAAATTTTATCATGAAAATTGCCCATTTTCTGAGAATCACCCATATATATATAAAACTATGGAAGGTGTTAATAAATATTTAAGCGTTTATGAGGCTCAATGACACATTTGTCACAGTGAACTTATAATATATAAAAAAATAATTAATTAATATATAAAAATATATTTTTATGGAATTTGAATATACAAAAAAAAAAATCTTTCATTCAAGTTTTCATCATTTCAAGGATTTTAGACCCGATACTCAGTTGGAATACTCAGTTCTCCCATGCGTCCTCAATATGTAAAAGTAAGAGAAAAAAAATCGTTTACCCGACGTTTTGCAATGTAAAACCTTTTTTCATGTACAATACCACTCACTGGACTGCATAGACGTCACATTGATGTCATGATGGAAAACTGATAATTACCACAATGCTTAATGGAGTTTGTATTTGACGGGTGTTGTGTTTGATCTGACAGTATATGATGGCGTTTAGATCGAATAGGTACTGGTTCCCATCCATACATGTTCTTAGAACGATGTTAACTGTGCATGATCATGTTCAATGAAAATAACATAAATAGCGTTTATTTCTTAATTAGCAATCGATTCTAGGAACTGCCTTTACATACTATATCCCTGCATTATAAGGACCATACTTTATCCCAAATTTAATAAATATAGTAACCCAGGAAACATTGCGTTTAAAGGCTGAACTAATGTTAAAACAACATTATTGTATGATTTTGCTTTTTTATTATATATAAATATATATATATATATATATATATATATATATATATATATATATATATATATATATATATATATATATATATAGATAGATAGATAGATAGATAGAAAAAAAAAACTTTATTCTGGGACTAAGTCCCTTCAGAATAACAGTAATGTACAAAATAATAGAATACTACTGGCCTGAACGTTGAAACAATAAATAAAATTGATAAAATTAAATAAAAAGTAAAGAAAACCTTAGGTGCACAAGCTATATACAATACAGATAAAACTATGTACAGATCATATAAAATTGTGAACAAAACAATTAAAACTATGAACGAATCACTTGAACTATGAACAAAATTATATTTAAGGGTTGAACAACATACACATACACTTTGAGAAATGAAGAACGAAAGAGAGATACAATGAGTTATATATATCCAAGGATATATATATATATATATATATCCAAGAGGGTCAACCACCAAGACATCTACCTTCCGTTCTATTAGACTTTCGTTTATCGTTCATTCTTCAAACGTGCCTGTACCATTTAACTTCCACTCTTCCAGAACGCCACACAGTCGAAATCCAAAATCCTATCATTTCTGACACAGTCCCTTTTACTCTCATCTGTCACTTATACTTATATCTCATTTCAGTATCCAAGATCTTGCTAACATAGGTTTCTTATGCTGTCCAATTTTACAGCCCATACAGGAGCACAGGGAAGAACACTGATTTAAAAATCCTAATTTTGACCCCTTTATATACTCCCTGCTCTCTAGTCACTGTTTTTGACATCTGGCAGTATCGTCCGTAAGCCTTCATCATCCAATTTAGAACATGCTGACCAATTTCATCATCATTATGTGTTAATTAAAGAGGTTCGCTGTCTCTTATACCTGCTTAACTTTAATCAGTTCATGCCATTACACCATAGGTTATGGAATTGACAATAGAAAGAAGAAAATAAAACTGGCTATTATTAATTCTAATGATGAATTTCCTTATTTCTATTGATTTAAATAACTGTAAAAGGAAATGAAAATTATGAACAAGAAATTAGATTTATAAGAAAACAAAGAAAATACATAACTTTAATTATAAAAAAAAAAAATTATAAAATTATTATAGTACTAAACATTAACTTAGACTGTTCAATAAACCAATTAAAATAGATATGAAATAAAAACTTATATATACATATTAACAAAATTTCAATACCGAATTTTGTCCCATTGGCACATTGAGTTATCTGAGGAAGCGGGAACTTATTCCAGCTAGCGTCATCAGGGCCTCCACAGTCCACCTCTTTAAGCTGTGAAAATGTTCATTCACCAACTTGTAAAATCATGCGGCACTCGTCGCTGATAATCACAGGTTCATGGATAGGAAAAGAAAATCCGGTGTACTCCGTAAAACTAAAGTATTTCACATACAAATATCCTTAGCATGCCTCAACACTAGCGAGGTTCCGCCATCTCTCTCTAAACTGTCTTTTGTTTTTCTCTCTCATATGTCGGCTGATATACTGACTTGAAATTAATATTTACAACTAATACTTAAAACTAATTTATTTTTAGCTAACCCTCTTTTAGATAAAACTAACAATATTTTTACTAACCAATTTTTTTTTGTATTTTATTTTTCGTCACACTGCTAATGCTTCACTAATGAGTTTCCCAAATTCCTCTCATAAATTTTTCTATTCCTCAATCCAGGGGACAATAGTGTACTTTGTATTTCTAAATTGAGTTATGTTCTTACAACTATTTTTTATCTGAAGCAGTTTTCAGCTATTTCAGAGAGGATTTGTGGTCCTCAAGTATCCAAAAAAACTATAGCTTTTTCCAAATTAGACGACACTAAAATGACGAAGATTTTGAAAAGATATTTTCGATGTATTATTATTTTATTATAGTTCCGTTGTTTCTCTACTGATTAAAACTGTGAATTTAAACTAAATGAAAAAATTTAATATCAAGAGCGACCCCCAAGTATCAGAGTAAGATAGCATTTTACCCCCACCTTCCGGAGGTATAACCTTAGCTTTGCATACTTTCTCTCATACTTTATATTACTTTCCCAACTTCTTTTTTCCTAGGAAAGGAGTTTTTTTATTCTAGTGAAATATTAACTTTCGATAGGTGTTAATAATGGAAGGAGCTCAGGTGGCAAAGTGTATACATTTTAAAATATTGAATATTTTTGAGTGGCAAGTCGGGGCGGGATATGAAGCCTTCATAAAAAAAGATGGAAGCGGTAGCGGGACACAGCGGCCTGATAAGGTTCGTAAGTGGTCGCCAACTTCTTGCATTAAGTATCGCTATAAATCTTCCCTAAAGCAACCTTTAACAGTTTCCTAACTACATTTTCCAAGTCGGAGGCGATTTTTCTCGAGGAAAATAACCCAGATCTCGTCACCTAATGACAAGGACAAACCGGAGGACAAAATATTCGTGACTTCGCATAAATGTAAATTCGTAATACGGTTATGGTAATAAGCTTTTATTAACAAAAAGGGATTTTTTTATATCGATAGACAACGACTCTAACTTTCTTTTTTTAACAAAAATATAATGATTAACATAGTTAATTTTTAAAAACGTAATGTATACACTAATGTGGCCAAGTTGCGGTCTAAATATTACGAAATTTAACTGTAAAATAAATTCCTAAGGCTATTATGTTTATATAACACTTAAGCCTACGTTTTAATTATTCCCGTTATCTTGAGATTCATAACTCAATTTAGAAATACCAAGTACTCCATTGCCCCCTGGATTGAGGAATAGAAAAATGTATGAGAGGAATCTGAGAAACTCATTACTGAAGCTGAAGTTTTATCTCGAAGAGGGTTAGCTAAAAATAAATTAGTTTTATGTATTAGTTGTAAATAATAATTATAAGTCAGTATAACAGCCGACATACGAGAGAGAAAGACAAAAGTTTAGAGAGAGATGGCGGAACCTCGCTGGTGTTGAGGCATGCAAAGGATTTTTGTGTGTGAAATACTTTAGTTTTACACTGTACACCGGATTTTCTTTTCCTCTCCAAGAACCTGTAATTATCAGCGACGAGTGCCGTTTGATTTTACAAGTTGGTGAATGAACAACACAACAGCTTAAAGAGGTGGACTGGGGAGACCCTGATGACGCTAGCTGGAATAAGTTCCCGCTTCCTCAGATAACTCAATGTCCCAATGGGACGAAGTTCGGCATTGAGATTTTGTAAATATGTATATATAAGTTTTTATTTCATACCTTTTTTTTCAAATATTTATAATTGGTTTATTGGATAGTCTAAGTTAATGTTTAGTTCTAAAATAATTTTATATTCTTTTTTTATAATTAAAGTTAATTGTATTTTCTTGGTTTTCTTATAAATCTAATTTCTTGTTCATAATTTTCATTTTCTTTAACAGTTACTTATATCAATAGAAATAAGTAAAATCGTCATTAGTATTAATAATAGCCAGTTTTATTTTCTTCAGTTTGTTTTCACGTTTTATGTATATATTGTATTGGTTTTTTTTTTTTAAGGTTTAATAAGGAATTGTAAAACCCTATTCGAGGGATTAGGGAAAATGAATATTAACCGAGTAAAAAGGTCGATAGGGTTTTGAGGTTAATTAGCATATGTTTTTAAACCCATAGGTTCCGAGTTCGTAGCTCACTGCGACCAAATCTTTTTTTTTATATCAAATTTATTTATTTTTATGGTTTTCGCTATTTTTCAAATTCAACAAACTAAATAACGTGGCGCCTGTTAGACAGTTATTTATAATTAATTGACTCTTTATTAATTTTCTTTTTTTCTTTTTTTGCGAGCATCCGGCAAGTTTGTTGCGGAAACATTTTCGCCAAATTAAAGACCGTAACAGCAGTTGTGAATCAAGTGCAAAATATTTCGTCTCTGAAAGATTATTTTACTTGCGTAATCATAGAAAAAAATTTTGAAATTTTCTGAGTTACTTGCAATTAAAAACTATAAAATCGCTCAGGCAAAATGTAATTCATAAAGTATTTATGGAATGGCTTCTACAGATTTAACTTGCCACAAAATAGGAAACAAAACCGGTCTATCGATGAATAAAGTCCGATACAAATGAAATGGAAAGCTCCATCCAGAAGGTTCCAGCTTAACCAGAAGGTTGGAAATGATTGTTTACAACTATTTACACTTGTCTTATAGGGACCACTCGTGGCTGATTTGTGAAACATCGTTGATTAGAGTTCATGCTGTGTAAAGGACAGTTCATTTAAGGGACTAAAAAAAAAAAAAAAATATATATATATATATATATATATATATATATATATATATATATTGTGTATATTTTCTCAGAAGATCCTTATAATCTTAAAATAATCATTCTCTGATTTAAATTATTTTGGATTCATAAAATTTCTAAAGTAACAGCAATGAACGACTAAGGAAAATGAATAGTAATTTAAAGCTAGAGGGATTAGAGAGCCAGTTTACCGTTAATGAAATCAGTTGAACAGTACTCTCTTTTACTATTTTTACTGAAATAAAAACAACAGAGGCAAGTTGTGGCATCTTTAAACTATCAAATTTTTCGAATGTATATGTGTGTGTAAAAAATGTGAATAAGTTAATCTCAATAACTACTATTATGACCTAAACAAGGTAATGATGATGGTTTGATGGGGTATAAAATCTTTTAATTTATTATAACATTTTTTTTTTTTTTTTTAGTATTAAAACACTTTATTCAGAAATATTACAATTTGTCACAGTTTAAGGACACTTATAATAGAGTTCGACACTTATAATAGAGTTCGTTATAACATTTAAAAAAAAAAAAATAAATAAACAGCTCTTGCTAATAGGAGAGAACTTATACTTCGCGACAATGCCTCATCAAATGTCTATCAGTTACGTTTAAGGAAACTATGTTATGTAAATTGAGGTTCTACTAGATCCAGCTTATTCGCCCAACTTGTCCTCTGACTCAGTATTACCTTTTTTAGAGCATTCAATTGAAATTTTCACGATATAGATATTCCATAATGAAAAGGAGATAAAATCCCCATTCCTCGAATTCATTGATTCAAATCCAAAACGTTTCGTCGAAGAAAGAATAAAAAAATGTAGGCGTCTAGTGAACTGTATCGAAGCTAACAGACACTATTTTTAATAAAAATAATATCATTAAAGTTTGTTTTTCTTTAATTTGCTTCATACTCCAAGAACCGACATTTCATAAGTTCCAACACGATATTTGAAGGAAAGAGTTATTCTGGTTTTATTTATTCAATTTTTTAAAACAATTCAAAAAAAATGAAATTGGTTTTATTTAATTGCTGAAAATTGTTCATAATCTTAGAATTATCTACCAAATTTTGCTTAATATTGTTGTCTATTAATTTTGAATTTGAAAAAATGAAGTCTTTAAAAAAATATAAGCTCGGCACCAGTAAGGAAGGGTTCTCCATACTTTTTTCCAGACTATTTTTATAAGTTAATACAATGAACAAAAAAAAAATATTTTTTTTTATTACTTAATGATATTTACAACTGTATTAAAGAAATACATCTAGTAAATTTGAACATATGGATATAATGACGTGAAAACACTTGCTGAGTAACTAACCAATGGTTAGCACTATAATGATATGTCTACTTTAGGAGATCTCTGAGCCATCTTCTTTTCAGACGCCTCGGAGGGTTATCAGGAATTGAAGAGGAAGCAAGGCTAGAAACGAGAGGGTTGGGATGATTCTGAAGTTTATTGTGGAAGGATAGGTATCTGGATTGGGCCAGATCTGAAACATAAGAAATATTAAGGTACTTATGGATGGGTTTATTTGTAACAAAGTAGGGAGCATTGAGGATTTTGGATTGCATACGAGAGGAATTCGATGGTTTAGTAGAGGCCCATAGCTCAACTCCGCAAGTCCAAATAGGCATTATTATAGTCATGTATATGAGTCTTTTGTAATTAATTGGAAGTTTAGAGCGTTTGTCTAGTAAGTGCTGAAGTAATCGGAAACGTCGAGCGGTTTCTTGTCGTTTCTGTCCTGTAGAAAAAAACAATGAATATCTATAGTGAGCAAATAAGATGATTTAAGAATACACTTTTGTTTTCTTTTCTCTTATCTATAATTTTAATATACAGCAATGGAGTAATGTGATATTGAAAAATAACGAATCTGAGTTTTCAACAGAAATAAACGCTTTAGGTTTCCTTTTAGTGAAAATGAAGATTCTCGAAAAATGTTCAAATTGCATATAGAAAGATTAGCTCAAAAATGACATAGTTACGTTGTTTTTAATTTTTTTTATTTATTCATGATATTTACAACTGTATTAAAAAATTAAATACATTAAGTAAATTTGATAACAGAAAATAAAAACATGAAATGACTTGTTGAGAAACTACCCACTGGTAGCACTCTAAATTAAATTATATTTTGTAAATGTAATATATGCAAAGCATAACGTTAATATAAAATTACACATATATTTAAAAATTGTTTTCTCAAAATATTAATTGTTCAACCACAAAAAACCGAGACTATTAAATAAAAAATAAATAAATAGCAAATAGAGTATACAATTTTAACTATTAGGCGAGGAGAGAAGCGGTCAGAAAAAACAAACTGTTTTTTCCACGAGTGTACTTAAGTAAGGCGGATAACACATATCTATAATAGATTAGGAGAAGAAGTAGGGACAAACTCTTTACAAACATTTCTGTTGGTTTCTTCTGTAACCACTCGTAAGGGAATTCCCGTGCATGTTAAGGAGAATACCGTATGGCGTCCCTTCAAATATGCATGGAATAGCTGAGTTCGATTGGCTGTCAGAACGATCTCTGGAGCTGGAAGATTATAACAACTCGCTGCCCTCCAGTCAGTAAAAATTTATATATAAATTTATTTTATAAGAAAACGTGAAATAAATTTCATTTTCAAATTTAATAAAAAATGCATTAAAGTTAAAATAGCACAATACTCACACGAATAAATTCACTAATGAACAACAGTTTTCACAAGAGAATTTTTTAAAGAGAGAGAAAGTTTTAAAATATTATACTATAAACACAGTAAATATCAAACCATATGATAAAAACTACTGTATGATTAGTGATACATTATAATAAGTATGCTAATTGTAATTAACACAATCTTGTAAGGTTATTATCAGAAAAATTTAAAACACAAACTAATCCTTCTAGACAAAAATATATGATTAACTTTACTAAAAGAAAATGTAATCACTAAATAAACAATTGAAAACAAAAATATTAAATCTATTTTATAATATTTACAAAAAAAGAACAAAAATAACAAAATAATTTAAATAACCTATATATATGATTCCAATGTCTATGACGGAACAGTCAGAAAATGGCTAACCAGATGTCAAATAACGTGTCAACTATAACCTTGTTATAGTAATATATATATATATATATATATATATATATTATACTTTTGAGGAACTTGTATATACTTCTTGTACATTGGAACTTGTATATATTTATATTTTTCATGCCATGTCGATTCTGTTCTACAAGATTTTTTTTGTCTTAAACTTCATATATTTGTTTTCTTATTATTTTTGTTATATATGTTTTAATTTTTTCTAAAATATAAGAAATAAATTTGTATTTCTTTATCTTTTACTTCTTATTCTGTCTATTTTAATTGGTGCTCATCTTTCTGATGAGTATATCTTTCATTTACCGTTTTTCCTCTTATCTTTTTTATTTCTTAATAAGTATTTTTTAAATAGTTTCATTGTTTGATTTTCCATATATCATTAGTATACTTAAGTTCTATTATGTCTCTATTAATAAATGTAATAGTTCTTACCAGAAGTAATTTTTTTTTCTGTATCATTGTGTTATTCTAAAGGGACTTCGTCCCAGTATATAGTTATTTTTCTATTTCTATAAATAAAAAACGTATAAAGTATGCAACGTTTGTCTATAAAGTTTGGAAATTGAATCTCCTATTTTCCATATTTAAAAAATAATGAACAAGAATAGTTCGTCTTTTATTTTTAACTGATGTTTCCTACAAAAAAATTATAAACATGATATTTATTTTTGTGAATTTACTCTTTTTTTATTGGAGATGAATAATTAAACTATAAATGCTTTAAGTGAGATTCTTATTGGTTTTTTTTTTAATTTAAATAAACATGGATTAAGATACAACTATATTTACACAAAAAATCGTTTTAAGGATTAAAACAAATTATTTATTGGTTCGGCCATATTACATTCCAAATATTTATATATATATATATATATATATATATATATATATATATATATATATATATATATATATATATATATATAAAATAAAATTAAAAAAAAAAATTAAAATAAAAGGAAGAATAACTGACTTAAGAAAATAAATTTTTTTTTATTTTTTTAAATCTAATAACATCACGAATAAATACACTTAATTTAAACGAATTACGAAGAACTTGTGTGAGTTAAACGATGAGTTATATCCGGGAGACACAGTTTGGACCCCAGGACAAATAACAATCATAAATTTATCCCGCTAAGCCCTGAGATACTCAATAGCTAGTATCCCGATAATTGGTGGCAAACATATAATTAATCTGTAATTAATGTGATTTATTTAGGGCTAATGGCTGGCTAGCTAGATACCTACCACCAGTTCGACAACTTATACCTACTTGTAGTTGGCTTTCCGGATATTAGATCTGCAGTCTCTTTTCACAGAAACATAGAATAATTAGCGTATAGAAAAAAAAAATTAGAAATTTAAAAACAGTTACACTATAACTAATATAAAAAAAGAATAGGAAATCAGATAATTACACCACAAGTACAGTATATATATATATATATATATATATATATATATATATAATATATATATATATATATATATATATATATATATATATATAATGGTTGTGTCTTTGAACAAACCAAATTTTTATGAAAATGTTTCAATTTAAAAGTATTTTTATCT
The DNA here is from genome assembly GCA_928085145.1 of Nezara viridula. NCBI lineage: Eukaryota > Metazoa > Arthropoda > Insecta > Hemiptera > Pentatomidae > Nezara > Nezara viridula. Next base: position 34,849,530 of record OV725078.1, read on the forward strand.
TTTTTATTGTAAATTTATTTAACCTAGCTGACATTTTAGATGTAATATATATTTAAATTAGTATTATTTTTGATCGAAAATAAGCCAAGGCACCAATCCGTTATTTTCAATTAATATAGGTAAGTATGTGTTCTTTTTATTTATTTATTTTTAGGTTATTTAATTCTTATTTATTCTATTTATATTATTTTTCTGTATAATTCATTTTATTTATTGTACATAGAGTGTGAATGTGATCTCTGAACACTATTATAAATGTCCTTGAGACAGATTGTAATATTTTTCAATAAATAAGTTTTTTAAAAAAATTCAGTTAATGGATATTGCTACCATACTGTTTAAATTTCACTACTTATCCACTTCAGTCTTTATTCTTTATTGTTAACACCAAGAACCTGCACAGGGTTTTTAGAGTTAAATGGCCAAACTGAAAACATGAATTAAGGACATCAAGACAAGAAAAAAAATTGCTATGAAGGTATGTCCGCAAACGCTTTCTTTAAGAGATATTCACACCTAAAGATTTTCATTGCTATGAATTATTTAAGTTATATTAAGTAAATAAAACTTATTTATTTGTTCCAACTACTTTATTAATAAACATGAACATTAAATTCATATGTAAGGCCTTGTACTCCTTTCTTAATTTCGTAAAGGGACAAAAATACCATCAGCACTTGGCATTATAGCAAATGTACCAGATCTAAAGATAGACTTGTTTGGTAATCTTCTATTCGGAAATCGCCAGCCATATACACGACGGGCAGCATTAGAATTACAATCGCAAAAACCGCATATAAACACCATATCGGCATATTCACCATTAGTATAAATGGAAGGCATAATGACGAGTACTCTGCGAAAGCCTCATACAAACTGATACAAACTGAATGTTATTGAGAGTTCCCAATGCTAATTCCAAATAGTATTAATCCTTATGCTGCCAATCGTTTGTATACAGTCAGGGATAAAATACCATATCAATATTCTATCTAATCCATATCCTAAACAAAGCGTTTGCGGACATACCTTCGCTTTGAACAACATTTAATATCAATGCTAATGTTTACATTTAATTAATAAAGTAGTTAGAACAAATAAATAGATTTTATTTATTTCATATAACGTAAATAATTCATGACAACGAAATTTTTTAAGTATGAATATCTCCTAAACAAAGCGTTTGCGGACATGCCTTCAGAGCAATTTTTTTTTTTTTTTTTGAGATCCTTAGTTGATATTAGCAGTTTGCCGCTTAATCCTGAAAATCCCTGTATATAACTTCTAGGAAGCTAAATGTGTCTGTAATAAAATTTGAGATGAAGTTATTCACGAGGTTATAGGAGGATGTTAATAATTTGATAAAAAATGGGTCTATGCAACGGTCAACAAGTAGTCACCAAGAGAAGTCAACTTTCTGAATTCAAGTTACAAAAAAACACATATTCATTACGGAACCGAGATTAAACAAAAAAAAAAAATAATGATAGCAAGTTTATCTATAGCAGGAAAAGAGGGGGAATTAATTTTATTTATTTTTTCAAAATGTAACTGTTTGGTAACAAATTAATTTTTAACCCACTTTCGGATAACGGATAACGGACCTAACTTAATTGAGTTAGACATGGAGAAGCAGCTGAAATAAAGTAGCCAATTAATCACTTTATGTCTTGATAAAAGAGAATAGTTTATACGTAAATATAATATTGCAAATATTTTCTAATCGACTTTAGAATATTATATGAGAAGGGGTTTGTCGGGGGGAGGGGAGGGGGGGGTGCAGTCAAATAAATACTAAATTTTAAAAAAATAGTATTTTTAATTATTACGCAGACGTTTCGATCCATCTTGCAGGTCTTCATCAGGGAGTGGCATGTGGCATTGCAGGAGGCAGTTGATAGACTAGATCGACTGGCCTGATGTAGACCTGCAAGGTGGTTCGAAACGTCTGCGTAATAATTAAAAATACTATTTTTTAAAATTTAGTATTTATTTGACTGCACCCCCCGACCAACTCCTTCTCATATTATATCACGGTCAACCATATGCACATCAATGGAATATTATATATTAATTATAATTGTTTTAATTGGAGATTATGTCATTAAATTAACTACAAATTATTCATTGATCTTGGTGTTTATTCGGCATTTCGATTCCGTTTTTCTTTCTTATGCTAACAATATGATGCTATTCAGTATTTCAAAAATTGCAATCGAAACTCAATTTTTGAAATACTGAGGAGGATTTTAGAAATAGCAAGGAAAAACGTCGAATAATTATATAAAAGCCGAATAAACACCAGATCAATGAATAATTTGTAGTTTCTTAAATTATTATTTAATGACCTAACTACTAATTAAAATAATTATATATATATGGGGCTGGGGAAGCCATGCGGGCTAATGCGCTTGCAAAAGGTAATCAAAGTTAAGTAGCGGTAGCATTTCAATGGGTGAGCGACCACACCGAGGAAAGCCACGCTGAACGAGATTCCTCCCCTCCCCCTCCGGATGTGTGAGGCCCGTCAGCCTACTGGAGGCAACTCACACCTACGGGACGTAGGATTGATGTCCCAACCCCGTACTTTAAATCGAGAATCGGGATGTGGCCTAGGAGACCACATCGCGCGGTCAAAGATCTTCATGGTCTTTCTTTTCTTTTTTTCGGTTCTCTCCTTCCTAGCCGTTAAGGCTATACGGAGTTTTTCTGGGCCAGGGGGTGTGGGCGGGGATTTAAAAGACGCCTTAGCACCTGGACGTGAACTCATGACTATTTTTGTATCATTTATCATATATCAGGTTGCCGGGCAACGGTGGTGCTGTGCACAACGCGTTAGCCCATTCGGCCACTCCACCACGCCCACTTCATAGTCTGTAGCATCAATCAAAAAAAATATATATATATAATAATTAACTTTATTGACAAAAGCCTCTCCCTAGGGAGGAATTTTAACGAAGTTGACTACAGCACAGAAAAATACGTTTAAATTATTACAATCTATGTTTCCGATTTGGCCCAATCCAGATACCTGTCCTTCCATAACAAACTGCAGAACCATCCAAATCCTCTCGTTTCAAACCTTGCTTCCTCCTCGATCCCTGATAACCCTCCGAGGCATCTGAAAAGAAGATGGCCTCGGGATCTTCTAATATAGAACTTTAATTTGATTTCTACCAATGGGTAGTTTCTCTTCATGTTGTACATGTCATGTTACCAATTTCAGATTTACTTATTGTATTTTCTATGTAATACAGTTGTAAATTCCATTAAAATAATTTTTTAAAAATTATAACAATGTTTAAAATAAAAAAAAGGTATTTTTTTTTTTTTTTTTGGAAAATAGCCATGCAAGGTCTAAGAAAAACAAAGCCATACAGTAAACAGAACAGTCTTGGAAGCACTCGGTTAATAAAAAGACAAACAGAATATAATAAAATTACAGAATTAAAATAATTGTAATATATATATATATATATATATATCTGCTACTAATTGTTTGTTCTAATATAAAATAAAGTAATGACATTTATATGTTATTTGTCGACTTGTTTTAGTCCTTGCAATAAAATTGGAGCAGGGAATCAGACGAACGATCGGGGGAGTTAAGGGAGCCCGTTGAAGGCTAGACATCAAGCATTAGGCCAGTTCATGCTCCCTTTCTCTCATCCATTTAAATTGCATCAATTCACCCTCTTTATATATCCCCTTTGTTTTATTTAACTTAAACTATACAATACTATTTTTATTTACTCTTATCAACCTTCAGCTATTCAGATGTAATCTTCGTTTGAATTAGAGAAAGATGGAAGCATACGTTCCACTATTGGCTGACCCAGGAAAACTTGCGAGACAAAATTCAAAATGTTAATAGCGAATATTCTTGTTAGAAATTATATAAAACGCATGTTTATAAGTTCTGGTAAGAAAAAAAAATAGTCGAAATAAAAGTAGTGTAAACATAATAACAAACACTGATGTGTAAACATCAGTTAATATTGAGCTAAAAAAGTTTGCCGAATTATTTTTCAAAATATGTATTCCATTTCAAAAGATAAGAGCTGTACAATATTAATATAGATCTTTTGAGGAAAACAAAGTTATTCTTCTGTTAATAATAAGAATAAAAAAAAAATGCTTTTTATAATTTCAAATTGCTATAACTTACGTAGAGCTTCAGTGTATTTAAATAGTCAACTTATTAAAGTTTTAGCATAGAACATCGTTTACATATTTAATACTTTTAAACTCTGGTTTTTCTTGGCTTTGGAAATTATGAAATTTTAAATATTTCAGTTAAATAATTATGATGACATGAAAGATTTTATTTAAGCATTTAAAGGATAAAAATACAATAACGATCACAGTCACCATTTTGCATATTTTTATAATTAACTTAAATTATGTCAAGTAGAATAACATTAGAATACTTCAAGCTAGGTTTCAAAATTTGTAGTATTTTTTTTTAAATTGTGCCCAGAGCAGTTATAATTGCATCACTTTGCACTTTGCAGCAAAACATATATAGAAATTCAAACCCTATGCCGATGCCGTGTGTATCCTATCAGTTAATAACCATCCATCTATTGCATCCCAATCTCTTCAATCACACATCACAAGTATTGAAAAATGGTGTCAAAACTGGAGGTGGATTGTAAAAATTGTTTTGCTAAGACCTATTTTTAAACGCTGGCTGGAAAGATAATAAAAGTAATAAAGACAAAATAATGCCCCGATCATGGGATTTTCTAAATTATTAAAAGAAATAAAATGTAAGAACAACAAAATGTCTTTAAGAAATAATAAAAAAGTTTAGTAGACTATTCTACTCCTAGATGCAATATCTTTAAACAGGAACACATTGTTAAGTATACCAAAACTAATGGACTGTATCTTTGTTAATACTTGTCCGCTTTTTGCGTGTTTTTTTTTGTAGGTAATTTAGGAATATTTTTAATTATCGGTACGATCCAGAAAAAAATGCATACTTTTCGGGGGGATAGGATGATTTTTCGCATGTGAAGGAGATGAATATCTTCAAAATTATTGGTCAGTCATTGGATTTGATGAAGAATTGACGAAGTTATGGTGTACCGATTAAAAAAACACCTTTTAGAAATAACGTATAGAATTGCTTCAGGTGAAATAATTAATTGAATTATTCAATTATTTATCTTTAAAAAAAAAACGGTTTATTGAATAAAGATGCAATCTTCTCCAACTTCTATGGCGCATGAACCTAAAAAGATATTTTATTGCTCTTCTCTTATTAGAAACAATGCTAGCAAAAGTAGAATTTAAAAACTCTTAATGAAGGTAGTCAAAAATCGTAAAAAAAAATATTTTTATGGGATAGGATTGTAAGCCCTATGCCGAACCTCTAAAACTGGAGGACCAGCAGCTACGGTATAAAACACAGAGGTCGAATACCCTCCTGTGAGTATCTGAGTGGGTAATATGTAAAACATGAAAAAATAAGTATAGATAATTAAAAAACAAAACAATAATAGTAATAATAATAAAATAAAAACGATAAAGATAATACATAATAATAAGGTAAACATAAAATAAAAAATCTGGTGATAAATAAATTTATCTATTTATGTTATATAGATAAATTTAAAGGGTTTCGGGAAAATGACTTTAGCGAAGTTTCATTGAAATCGATACATTCGTTTAGGCGCTACAGTCGATAGCAACGCAGGTTTTTCTGCATTTTTATATTTTTTCTCCTTTATTATCTTATCAAATTCTTTCAAAAGTTATATGTAACATTTTTTTTTTTTTTTTTTTTTAACAATGTAAACCTCCCATCACAAGCCCAACAGAATATAGATCCAACTCCTCGCATCCCACGTCGGGCACATTCCCCTTCCAGCAATCCTAGTCGCACAAATCACCCATCACATCCTCCTGACCTAAATCCACTTCACAGCCAAAAACCTTCCGACATCAATTCTGTCCTTTCAACATTCCTGATAGATCTTCAAGAGACTATCAAACCGCTTATTACCCTCCTCACCAGACTCCTTTCCGAAATCCCGTTCAACTTCGCCCGATGAATACAAAGCCCCTAGCTATCCTTTTATGGAACGCTAATGGACTACTCAACCACCGAGACGAACTAGACTTATTTCTCCATGACAATCTCATTGACATTGCCCTTCTGAAGGAAACTCACTTCACTCAACGGACACATTTCTACATACATGACTACATCACTTACAGATCTGACCACCCAGATAACACTTCCAACGCCGATTCCTGCATCCTTATCCATAAATCTTTATCCCACTCCCTTATTCCTTCCACTCCAACTGATGCCATTCAATCAACTTCTATAGTCCTTTCAACTCGCCCTTTCCATCTCACATTCTCAGCTGTATACTGTCCTCCTGGTAATTCCATCTCCTATAACCTCCTTGAATCCTTATTTCAATCCCTCGGATCGCGCTTTATTGCTGGAGGAGACTACAATGCTAAACACCAACGATGGGGTTGTCGAACATCCAACTTCCGCGGTAACATCCTTTCACGTATCTCATCTTCCAACAGTTATTTAATCCTCTTGTCCATGAGTCCTACTTATTGGCCAACATCACTCAAAAAACGTCCCGATATCCTAGACATATTTATCACCTGACAGATTTCCTTCTCACAAGCCTTAATCAAATCACTCGATGACCTTTCTTCAGACCATAGTCCAGTGCTGCTTTCACTACATTCAAGCTATGCTCCTAAACCATCATCTCCTAAATTGATTACAGGAGGAGTAAACTGGGACAACTTTCGTGTTGACTTGGAAAACAAACTAGACTTGAAAATTCCGCTTAAGACAAAAGAAGACATTAATGGTGCCATAGAAAAACTTACAACATCAATAACAGACAGTATAAACAGTAACACCTTTAACAGTAAGATTAACAATTTACAAAAGACTAACTTGCCACAGTATATTCGTATCTTATTAAAGGAAAAAAGCAGAGCAAGATCGAAGTGGCATAGAACTAGATATCCAACAGATAAAACTCATTATACCCAACTGACTAACAAACTAAAATCAGAAATTAGAAAATACAAAATTCAAGATTTACTAAATTTTACTGAAAAACTTACACCTACCGACAAATCACTGTGGACGACGATTAAACGAATCTAATAAATCCCATCAAATCACCTTTACCCTTCGACGTAAAGCTATGACGTAAGCCAAATCCAGATACCTATCCTTCCATAATAAACTTCATAACCATCCGAATCCTCTTGTTTCTAACCTTGCTTCCTCTTCGATTCCTGATAACCCTCCGAGGCGTCTGAAAAGAAGATGGCCTCGTGATCTTCTCATGTAGACAAATTATTAGAGTGCTACCAGTGGGTAGTTTCTCAACAAGCGTGTTTCATGTGACAATATTTCTCTGTACACATTTACTTGATGTATTCATACTAATACAGTTGTAAATATCATAATAAAAGTTTAAAAAAAAACATTTTTTTATAACTCTGAATAATGCGAAATGATTTACTTTTTAAAATAAATATTAAAGATACTTTAGAGGAAGACATATATGAACATTGGGCATTTAAGCCCTGTAAAGTGACATAAACGGGGACAAGACTTAAATGATATTAAAGACCACTTAATTGTACAATGATACACCGAGTTTAATCAAAATCGTTTGAGCCGATTTATTGTGTCCTCTGTAAATTTAACTAGTCCTTGAAGGAAAAAACTACATTCATTATATGAATCTGTAGAAAAGGTAATTGTATTTAAAGAGTGAAGAAAATAATAGGCATTAAGGAAGTGCTTGTAGGATATGGCCACCTAAGCAGAAGAAATAAAAAAAAGGAAGAAAGAAAAGAAAAATAATACCGAAGACTTTCTGTTAATCCCAAGATAAATCTTATGAAACAATCCAAGCTCCAGTCTCATTTAGAATTCATTAAACGGATCTTCATAAAACCGAACAAAAGTCCAAATCATGAAGTTTGTGAAAAACTCCATTAAACCCATCATTCTTCAAGCTTGATAACCAGCTCGTCAAACGGTAATCGAATAACTTTCTTCAACCGGTGCCACTTCTTGTTAAGTCAATCGGTACTCATAAATCGTCAGAATAAAGTCTTATCTCTATCAGCGGGTTATTTGCTATTAGTCGTTTCCCCTACTAACAACTATTTGATGATGGAAAAAAAATATATATACTTCATATATGGTATAAAACTTCAAGGAGTACTTTTTAATGTGTATGGGGCTTAAAATGACCTTTTATTATTGAAACAACTTATCATTATAAGATTAGTATGACAAAGAAAACCCCGGTTTTCGTTTATTAACGCTTACCGTAAAAACTACTAGATTTACAGTTAATTATTTTTAAATGGTCCGTTCTTTTCCATGAAAGCTAAGACTTAAGCTGTCTAAATAATAGGGCATATAAAAAAAAAAGTTTTTTAACCAAATATTTGTATTATTATTTCTTTGATATAAAATACAATTAATAATCAAAGTGTAGTCCATTGTTATCTACCATGGTTAGCCATCTGCTAGCCAATTGCTCGATCTTGCTGATACGATTCTTTGGGATGGCTGTCAAAGAACTCTTGGAACGCAATTTCAACAACCACAAAATTACCAATGTTTTACCCTTGAAGAAAATGGGTCATGTATTTAAATAAGTAGTAATACTATGGTGCGAGGTTTGGACCACATGGTGGATCAGGACGAAGTCTCATATCACAAGGGTTTTTCAATATATTTCCACAAATTTCTAACCTTCCCCATAGGAGAGTATATAGCGACTAACGGAGTCTTTCTACACAACACAGTCTCTGGCAAGTTCGTGAGTATTCGTGGACGGCTTTGACTCAACAGCTTCCTGCATAACCTCGTCAATATCCATTAATGGTGGCCCGCAGCCCTTTTTCCTTTCTAACGCCGTATCTTCCACTGCTAAATTTTTCAAACCAGCGCCACGTAGTGCGCTAGTCCAGGACACCTTCCCCTTCATATTTAATAATTTCACGAGTTGCTTCAGCTGCTGTGAAAATTTGTTTCCAGTAATGCTTTAAAATTACAAGAAGTTTGTATGACACTGCCATGTTTCTTCTTTTAAACAAATAACTAAACTGAGGCTTTTTTTTTAAAGAAGTCGAATGGTATTAAACAAGCTTAGAGAATGCTCTAAAGAGATTATTAAGTATAGGTAAACATTAAATAGGATTAAAATATTTACAGTCCTTTGAAATCTTGAATTTTATAAAATGTTTTTTTTTTTTTTTTTTATACAGCTTATTACTCTAACTGATCAATAGAAAAAGATGTCAAACAAATTCTCATCTGCTTTTTGAAGATTTTCGAATAACACTTAATAATGTTTAATAATTTTTTTATTTGGCTCAGTGAGTAGGAGACTTGGTTACTATGCTCAAGATCACAGGTTCAAATCCGGCTATGGCAGGTAATTATTTATTTTGTTTCAACAGCCGTGGATAGGAAGCTACCTGAAGCACACCCGTCCTCTGTAAGCTGGTCACTCCTAATTAAATAACCAGTGAAAGTAGAAAACCTGGCGGTTTGGCATGAGCATAGCTTTGCACGACCGTTGGTCTTGAAACAGTACTTACAAAGTACTTGTAGTTATATAAGCTATATTATTATACTGAGTTATTCTTGATTTGAATCTGCTATATGCCGTATAAATCTCTAACTCAGCTCTGAACAGAGATGGATTTTACAAATGAGGTACCAAAAGAAACTGAATTTCATAAAGATAATCCGGGAAACATATTAAAATTGTTGGAACTCACTTATTTATATCTTTATTGAGTATTATAACAATCTGTCTCTTGGACATTGGTTATAGTGAGGTAGGATGACATTCACACTATATGGAACTCACTAGATGCAGAATTTGATGTTTTATAACTTTTATTTCATAAGATTTTTATCTCTCTAGGGCATAAGACAGGCTTTAGGTGTTACCTTTATTTCGGTCTCTTAGAAGATTTAACCTGATTTTCTTTTCTATCAAATTTAAGACATTTCGTATCCACAGAATTCTACTGTTGTTTTATCTCTCTCTCACTCCCTCTCTTTCTCCCTCTCATTCTCCTCTCCCTCTCTCTCTTACACTCGCTCACTCTCTCTCTCTGCAACCTATTTCAACTCAGATCTTATATCAATATGAGTTTATCAATATTCTGAGCGGAAAGAGATGGTTTTATGAAATTTTAATAGCTCGATAACACTGTTCTTCCAGAGATGGCCGAATACCCGTGAGGAGAAAGACAAGCCTCCTGAGTGTTGCGTGCTCGACTGAGAACCCTCATCACTATTCAACGAGGTAATAGGATCCAAGAAGTAGGGTAAGATTTGTCACAACTACTTAGCGTCACGAAGGCCCCTCCCCCCTCCTCACCAACAATAAAATAACATTCACTCACCGTGATCATAGCTCTTCTAAATGACCTGATTCAAAACACTCGACGGAAGTCATCTCAAGTTAGCGAGAGTCTCATTTAATAGTTTTATCGTCGTACATCGGGAAATAACCGTTTATCACGAACAAAATAAAACATTATCAGCAACCCTCGCTAGTAAATAAAGTGAACCATTTTACACGAGATAAAAGTGAATTAATAGTGTCTTTAAATGGTTATAGTTTATTTTAAAGTAGCTTTAAATTATATATAGTAATTATATAAAAATATCATCAATAAAAAATGATAGCATCTAATATATTTTTTATGTGAGACCCTCTGTGTCTTTAGACCCATCCGGTATAAATAAATAACTCTCGTCCCATAACTCAACTCTCATTGTAACCTTTAACTTTTAATTTTAATAATCTCAGTTATTCTTTATCTTATTTCAAACTTTAATTTTGACTGTTTTTGTCAACTCTTCTTCTTTTAATCTTAAACTTATAATTTTCATAGTTTTTGTAAAATTGCCTCCTATTTATTTTTAATATTTAATATTAAATCAAACTGCAGAACCATCCGAACCCTCTCGTTTCAAACCTTGCTTCCTCCTTGTTCCCTGATAACACTCCGAGGCGTCTGAAAAGAAGATGGCCTCGGGGCCTTCTAATATAGAACTTTAATTTGAGTTCTAGCAATCGGTGGTTTCTCTTCATGTTGTACATGTCATATTACCAATGTCACATTTACTTGTTGTATTTTTAATGTAATACAGTTGTAAATTTCATTAAAATGAAAAAAAATTAAATCGAACTATTTATCATTTTGTCTTGTAATTTTAACTTTGAATTCTCACCTGTTAAATGTAACTATTGTAATCTTTAACTTTTAATTTTACCAATTTTTTTAACTTTTGTTCTTTCAATATTCAATTTTCTATTTTTATGTTTTTTTCAACTTTCTTTCTTTTAATTCTGAACTTTTAAGTTTAATAGTTTTGTTTTCTTTCCAGATCTTTACCTTTCCAGATCTGTTTTTTTTAATTAACTTTTTTCTATAATTAATGATGTAATAACCTTGTTTTACTCATCTCAGATAAAGACCTACAACTTGGCTCGAAAGTTTAAGTACCATCATTAGTCATATGTGTCTTTCATTTCTGACCTTAACTGTCTTCTACTTTATATTAATTAATATTCAATCTCTACAAGTAAATATTCACTGGGCATAATAGATATTTTTTATTACTTTAGCTCAATTAATTATTTAATCATTGTTTTATAAAACATTTTAATTGATTAAAAAACTATGAAATTCTATTTTGTATTTTTAATTTCATTATTATATTTAAAAACATGTTGTATATAGGTATGAATGTGTATAAGAAGATTATTTTTATTTATTAATTATATTATTTAGTATATTTTTTTATATTAATTATCAAAGGAAGTTAGTCGACTGTTCTACATATCATGGGTGATAAATATTCAGGATGCAGTCTTTTTAAAAAAAAAAAATTAATTTTTTATTTATACCAACGTTTCAACCTAAACATGTGGGTCATCTTCAGGGCGTGGTTTGAGCACTGAAGGTGTTCAAGTACTCGAACTTGAGTACTTGAAGAGGGTGTTGAGTTCTTGAACACCTTCAGTGCTCAAACCACGCCCTGAAGATGACCCACATGTTTGGGTTGAAACGTTGGCATAAATAAAAATTTTATTTTTTTTAAAAATAAAGACTGCGTCCTAAATATTTATCACCCATTATATTTTTTATTATTAATTTGTCTGTTTTTTTTTTTTGTATATATTGTAGGAATAAACTCTTGTAGTCCTAATACTTGTTGCCCTTCAATGGAGCAGATTTTATGATCATTCAATAAACTATAAAAAAATTTAAAAACACTATTTTTTATTGCAAATAAATAATTACATAGGGGGAAAACGGTTTATTTATTTTTTTTTAATTTGAAACATTTAATTTATTAATGGCAAAAACTAGAGTTAATAATTTTATACTTTAAAATATTCTTCGAGTTTGTAAATACAAAAAAACTTTCTTTTTAGCAAGTCTTCATTACCTAACTATACTTCTTTAAACACGATACCTTTATTTTTATTCAGGTTGTCCCAAGACTGAAGAATCATGCTTGAAGGACTTCATTCACATGACGTTTTGAGTAAAATAAATCCAATAAACATATACTTGCAAATGCTTCCTATCAGAAATAAAAGCTTAGAAAATTATGAATATGTGATTTTTTCGTCTTAATCGATTCTTCTTCTACCACAGACCATTGTGGAGGATCCTGTTTATAAAGTCTGGTTCATTTATCTCGTTCTAGCACCAGCTGACTGTGTATGTTCCAATTTATTGTTCTCCTATCAAAATTCTCTCTGACTGAACTTTCGTAAGTCTTTCTGCACCTTCCTCTTGGCATTCTTCCTCCTACTCTCACTTAATACATGATTTTGGCATTGTTTGAATTTGCTTTCTGTGTATTGAGGTAACAGTCCAGGATTCTCTATCGTAGGTCAGTCAGTATGGGTACAAATGTATTTTTATACAAAATTTCCTTAACCTTTTTCGACACTTCTCTCTTTTCCAAGAAGTCTGTTTTTATTGAATGATACTTATATACCAAATAAATAAGACCGGACCAATAAATAAATAAATCCAGTTCCTCTCCAGTTTTTCTCATTACGAATATTAGATCTTGGACGATTCTTTGTGGTCTAAAATATTGTTCTTCTTAAAGGACCCTTTCCTTAGCCGATTCCCGGCACTCATCAAATCCAATCCTGTACATCCCAATCTTCTCCTAAACCATTCCCCTATTTCGTTCCATACTTCCGTTAAAAACCTTGGTGTTACTTTTAAAAAAACTCTCTCCTGGCAACATCGCATCTCCCAAATTTCCCATTGTACTATTTCCACCCTGAAACAGTTCTACCGTCAACGCTACCTCCTTCCATACAAAACCCTTCAACTCCTGGTTTCCTTTCTTGTTTTCTCCCAAATCGAATATGGCTGTATGGAGTACGGTGGACTATCGGGAGAACCCGAAGCCAAACTTAAACGCCGAATGAACTACTCAATACTTTTTGTCTTTGGGATCTCAAGAGATACGCATATAACCCAGTATTACAGCGAGTTGAAGTGGCTCTATCCATCCTACCGCTGCCAGTATTCCGACCTCTATCCTCCGCCTCACTGAATTTCTGAGTTTGACAAATCCTTTGCAATTCAAGCCGTCTCCTTTTTGAATACTATCCCTCCTGATATAAGACACGCACAATCAGTTTCCTCATTTAAATTTCTCCTTTTTAAGCACCTACTCCTTTCCCAACCCGACTGACCACGAAATGTACATAAGAGAAATTTTTAATTGCCACAGAAAATATGTTGTTTAGTTATGTTATTATACTTTCCTATGTTTATTCTGTAAATATACATAAGTTTTTTCCCTCCATTTTTATTTTAATTACATATTATTTTTTAAATATTTAATCTATATAAATATTTAATTTTAACGTATGGGCCACTCAGTCATTTTCTCTGCATTTATTTGTTCTGAAGGGACAAAAGTCCCAGGATAATAAAAATATTTTCATTTCATTTCAGTGAATTCTCTTAGTCTCTTTTCCAGGATTTTATAGTATACCTCGCACGGGACACTAAGCAATGAGATGCCTCTGTGATTTCGATAGTCCCTATAGTCTCTTTTTTTATGTATTGATGTTATGGCAGATATCTCCCATTCCTTGAGAACTTCTATTTTTATTCCATCTGTGATTTCCTGTTCCCCTATAGAATCTTCCTCATCTTCATTCAAAGCGGCGTTTCTTTGGATGTTTTGTTCTGCCATTGTCACACTACCCGTATTGTCATTCAGGACCTTCTCCAAATAGCCCACCAAATGTTTATTATTCATTAGTATTTGTTAGAATAATTCTTTTCTCGTCTTTTATATATTTTATAACAGGTTACTTTTCTTTCCGCATATTTCTTAAGTATCTATAGAACCGCCTCTGGTTTCCTTTCGTCTGCGTCTTCTTCTAACTTATTTCCGAAATCATCCCAAACTCTTATCTTCGCCCGTTGGACTTTTTCCTTTACTTTTTTTCGCTGTCACTTGTACCTTGTATAGTCTTTCATGTTTTTGTCAAAAAATAATGTTTCCGGAATTTCTTTTTTTTTTGTTCAATTCCCCCTTTTCCCTTCTTCGTTCCACCATGCTGCTCTTTTTAATTCATGGCCAACATTGGTTTTTCCACACACCTCCTATGCTGCTTCCAGCAGTATTTGCTTTATTTCTTTCCAGCTTTCCCCTGCATCGTCCGCGTCTCATGGATATTCGCTGCTAGTTGCTTTTATTTCTATTGCAGATCTAAATGCTTCTGCAACGTCTTATTCTTTAAGCTTATAATTATTTATTTGTGTGTTTTGATAGCTTTTGACTCGTATTCCATTACTTCATTATTGTTTGCACTAGATAAGGCTATCAAGAGCTAGTAATTTGAGTGGTTTAAGTTAATTATTGGATCAATATATTCGGTATAGTGGTGTATCTTAGTGTGTTAAAGCTGTATTTTATTATAAATAAAGATTAGTGTGAATAATGAGTGATCTTGTTTCAAGTTGGGTGCTCCTGACCTGAAACAGGAATAAGCACTATTGAAACGAGCAGGCTACGTCACGAAAGTTATCCACAGCCAATTGATTGTTGTTATTATATTTTCCTGTTTGTAATTCATCAATATTAAATTTAAAAAAATATTGACAAATAAGAGCTACATGATTTTTTTTTTTTAATGTAAGATCAAATTGATAAGAGATTTGCATAGGCTGGAACTATATTTGAACCATGCCTTACTAACTGACAAAGTAAACAGAATGAGAAAATAAAAAAAACAACTAAGCTGTGGGCTTTATACCAAACGATAAAAGTGAAAACATCAAACAGGCGGGATAAATAATATGAAATATAAATTATAAATAAGAGCTCATTATAAAGAGGAAGAAATGCTGAAAATTTCCTCTGCTTATAGTATGTATGTCCGATTTTTAGTTTCTGAGGTATTTTAATCCATATCTTCCACAAAACTTGCTATCAGTTGGTTTTCGACACTATTTTTTTCTTTTAGCCTCTCTAACACGGCGTCTAGTTAAGATACAAATCTGAAAGATGGCCCATTTCAGAGAGAGTAAAATTCTGAACAATTCCCTCGCTTATAGTCCAGTCAATAAATTATTATAGAAGGAAACTTTTATGATGAGGAAATGACTTTAGGACATTGTTTGGATTACTGAAAATCCCCACTTGTTAAGCGATATAGCGAAAAAAGGTATATAAACAATCGAATTGTAAATTTCATCAGCTTTAATTTTGTATCAAAGGTCTTTGTCGATGCGATGGATAGTTTTCCTGATATAAGCGAAAACCCGAAAAAATTACCTTCTATGCGCCTCCTCCCCACATTTGACCCACAACCTAGGAATGGGGACTTTTAGCATGTTTACCTCCTTAGAGAGATAGAATCACTTTATTATCATAAAATGGTGCTGCCCAATTACATTGGGTTTTACAACATTGGGTTACAATATTTTATATATATATATATATATATATATATATATATATATGTGTGTGTGTGTGTGTGTATTATTATTTTTCTTTTTTTTTCTTTTTCTTTTAATGTCCCAGTCAAAATTGTTCCCCGCCATTTCCTTCTATACCCGCTTTTCGAGCATTCATTGATTATACATTATGAAGGTCCAATTTTCAGTTTCTGAGAATATTTTGATCCATCTTTTCTATAAAACTGGTTATCATTAGGTTTTCGACACTATTTTTTCCCTTTCCTTATCAATAATACGCTGTCGCATTAAGATACATTTTTGAATAATATTTCATTACAAAGAGGATGAAATGATGAACATTTCCCTTGCTAACAATATGTACGTCCGAGTTATAGTTTTTGGTATATTTTAATCCACAAGGAAAAACACTTCAATTAGTCGACTACAGCCGACTTTACCCGAGCGTTACACATCGGAGATCTGACCGCTCAATCTAATTTATTCTCCAAAAATAAAAGCACAAATCGCACCTAAAGAAGTTTTTTATCTCAAAAATGTTAAAAAAGTGCTAGATGATAAAATGTAAACATACTCATATCAACTTTTAATGTTTTCATATCTGCTAGGAAGTATTATTGGATATTTATTAATTAGACTGCCTGTTTACACTTGATGTTTACACTAAATGTGATACGAACAATATTGCCATAAATGTATAGAACTTCATTAATGAAACACCTTATGGGGCGTGGTGATAGAACGGGCAAACGCGTTAAAACGCAAGCAACCCAGTAACCTGATAAACCGAAGTTTTAAATGATAAAATAATTACTGAGAGGAGGGGGAACTCTGCTATTAATCCTCGCCCTGTCCCCTGACCCGGCAAAAATCCCTTAAATGCCTAAAATACGAGAAAGGGGTGGAAAAAAGAAATAATGAAACAATTTGCACATATGTTTTTATACCAAAATATGGTGGCATTTCAAAAAATTATTTTTTGTAATAAAGAATACGTACAGTATTATTAAGTTAAATACTATAAGGAAGTATCGATTAGATACAATCAATGGGCTCCGATATGAATAAAAGGAATTTCCTTTCTAGTAAAAAATAATTATATTTCGAAAATATATATTAAAAAAAAAACGAAATATGAAACCGGGGTAGCAAACTCATTAAAAGCGAGAAAAAAAAAAAGAAATCATTCATCTACTCTTTGATTTTAATTACCTCACTCCCTTAGTTAGTCTTGGAGTAATTATAAATATATATTTTTAAATGGTTATGGAAAACAGTCTCTTATTTATCAATGCAAAATATTATTATAAATCTAGCAGGTTATTTACCAAATTATTTTTATTTTTATATCTTATTGAATAATAATACAATCTGTCAATTAATTTGCTATTAGTTCTCTAAACTACCTACTAAGATTATAGCATACTAGTAATAATACGTGATTGTTGAATTTCTATTTTATATATACTTTTATCTATAGTGAGGCACAGAAGAAAATCCATTGTAAATATAACGTACATATATGTGTGTATATGTGTGTGCATGTACGTGTGCGTGTGTGTGTGTGTGTGATATCAGTCTAGCTAAAAAAAAAAAAGTAGTAAGAAAGTTACATTGCATATTTAAGATTCTTATTAGCTTTATATGTTACAGCAACATTTTCCTCTAAATGGGCAAACCGGAAATGGTACTTTATGCAATCGATTTAACACATTTTTCCGATTTTCTCAAAAACTCAGTATATCAGTATATTATTAAGTAGTTTTTAATATAGTGTAGGTTTTATTTTTTTATTTATTACTTACTTTAAGTATACAAATAGAAATATATATATATATATATATATATATATATATATATATATATACGTGGGTATATATTGTAACCATAATTAAGGAAGCATCGAAAAAAAAATAGAACTCTTCTATCTTTTGTTTCCTGTGACTAATTATTAATTCCTGTTTTTCAGCATGATCATTTGCTCTTATATCTTATATCTTGACTATCGTTTCTAGATATTTATATTTATGCTATTGTATATGGATTAAGTATCATTTTTGTAATTTTTATTATCGTTATTATCTTAAGTATGTTCCTATTTATCTTTAATTGTATATAGTAATTATGTTTAAATTCCCTCTTTTTAATTTTATTTTATTTCTTTTGTTGTACATAGTATTAATTCTGTAAATATTTCTTTCTGTAAATAGATCTCTTATCCTTTTTCTTTTCTGCTTTATAAAAATATCCAAACTAATACCTTCTCACCTGAGCTAGCACGGTAGAATAAATATTTAATGTTGGCCAAATAATGGGTAATTACCTTATATTTTCTAGATTTATCTGGTTAAGCCAGGCGCCCAACAAGTAAAAATTCCGATTGAAAATTATATTTAGTAAAACTTATTTTATTATCTTTTTATTGTCATTATATATATATATATATATATATATATATATATATATATATATATATATTATATATATATATATATATATATATATATATATATATATATATAATATATATATATATATATATTCACTTTATTATTCAAGGCAATTCTGTTATCTTTCTTCGACAAGGGGAGGACACAATGGGCAGATAACCTAGAGGGGACAATGGATGTGGATAAATATTATATCGTCAATATTGTTAGCTCTCATTCAGCAAATAAAATGAGCTTACATATGGCCGGATGGCGGGATAGAAGAAGAGAGTTCAACGTAATACATTCCGCCGGCAGTTGAAGAGCCATCAGCTGTGCCGAAGTTGTTCCAGCGAAAACTTTCCGATACCCAGAGCTCTCTTCCTAATCACTCCGGAATCGTTTGGGAATTTTTTAATTGAAATACGTTCATGCCAGGCTTATGTGTAATAATTAAAAACATTTCAAGTACCTGAAGCAAAAAAAAAAAAATCGAGAGAATTTCAAACAGGAAGGAAACGATCAGGAGGTTATTTTTACCTCTACCTTCACTGATTTCTCAACAACTTTCGACGAATATATATATATATATATATAATCTTTAAAATAAATAGTGGCAAAACTATTTTATTAAAAGCTAACGTTTCGACCCGACCTTTCAGTTCTTCTTCAGGGAGGTGTGTTCAGCTAGGAGTTCAAAAAAAAAATATGATTAACTTCCACAATTCTCTATATCTTTTTGTATCTAGTCCTTTCTGACCCTGAAGAAGACCTGCTAAGCCGGGCCGAAACGTCGGCTTTTAATGAAATAGTTTTGCCACTATTTAGCCTATTTATGACCGTCACCCCTGACCAACTCCTTCCTTTCTATTTATTTTATATCTTTTGTACGTAAAGTGTGAATGTTATCCTACCTAACTATAACTAATATCTAAATGACAGATTGTTGTAATACCCAATAAATAAATAAAAAAAATAAATAAAAAATGTCAACCACATCTTATGACCACAGAAAACTACATATATATATATATATATATATATATATATAATCTTTAAAAAAGATAAGCAATAAAGAATAAATAAATCAAACAAACTGATTAATTCTCTTCTGATTAATTAATAAAATAGTTTTGCCACTATTTATTTTAAAGATTATATATATATATATATATATATATATATATATATATATATATATATATATATATATATATATTCGGATGAATGTGTTTTTATTTAATGTTGTCTCTTGTTTGATTTATTCTGTTATTCCAAGTTGTCTTTTCTTTTCTTTTGTTATAATATTGTTTTTCTTTTATTGTATATATGGTATGTTTGTGTTTCATACATCCTAAATACTCAGTGCCCTAAATTGAGGCAACATGTATTTTTTCTCAATAAAATATTAGTAGTTTTATTTTTACATCAATTAGTTATTACAGATTTTTCATCTGAACAAAATTTAAACATTAGTTCTCCCCTTCAGGGAATAGCATATCAATAGACAAGCAGGCAAAGTTAACGAATAGAAATTATTTATTTGTGGTTGATATAAGACAAATAAGGCAGTAGGAGTACGTTGTAATAATACACATATATACAAATACAAATGTATATACGTACCACCATCGTTCTTTCGAGTTGAAACATAGCTCGAGGAAGCGGTGGCCAATTAATGACTATGGGTAGGGCCGCAAGGGTAATCCTGACCAGCAGAAAAAAAGCTATAAGTTATTTTGTCCCACTCACGTGCCAACTAGCCCTGGAAAATCAGGGGAAAAAAGGAAAAACAAACAAGCCCTATCAGCTCCCTCTCCTTGTTCTGGTCAACAATTTACAATCCGTTTAGTGGAAGGCATAAATCTCTACCTTCCTCGCCGCAAATCCTAGTTGTATAATTTTGATTAACATTGTACGATATACATACAAATCTTGTAGTTGATAAACCTTACAATACTCTTATTATAGATAAATTAATCAATATTTTTTTTTCTGTTGGCATTACACAAAAATTAGATCTTTTGCCGCCTTAACAAGCCTGCTTCATCTCCGCCTGTCTAGGGATATTTCTTTAATTATCTGAACGCGGCTCTGTTGTATCTTTGATGGTTCTATCTACCCATCTTAACCTCCATGCCTTACGTTAGTTTAAAACTAATAAGAATTTAACTGATTTTAAGACACCAATAAATAAGGGACTAGTAAGAATTTTTTTATTCATTTATTTTGAATCAATTACGAGACTAAATGGATGAAAATATTCGATACATTGGGCTCAATAAAAAAAAGAAAAACTTCCTTGATTTGAAAATGGGAAAAATAAACATGAAGCGTTAGCATAAATTGTTTAAAAATATATGAACTAAGGCAAAAAGAAGAATTTTGATGTACTATCTGAAAATTAAACCATTAAAAAAACTCGTATACCCTTTTAGAAAAAAAATTATACAAAAATATTAATTATTTATATAAGAAATGATAAGCAAGTAATTAAAGTAAATTATATTTATACAGTATTTAATTTAACTCTTTCCTCATTTCTGATCTATAGTTTACAGTTGTTTTTAAATAAAAATATAGATTTTTGTGGAAGGCAGTGGATCAGCTGATGAGAAGGTTGTCTCCTCAACTCCTCTCTCAGTTTTTACCAATTTTATAGCGGAATCTCTCTGATTATTCACGTGATACAGTTAAAGTGTATATCAGAGCAGTTGATATTTACTGTTGGCATTTTTTTTTTTGTTATTTTAAGAAAAAAAAAAAAAAATTTTTTTTTTTTTTTTTTTTTATTTATTTATTTATTTTTCTCTTATGATATGCGGTATGATCAGCAAGTGATGGCCAGTAAGGTGCCCAAGAGGTCTCGGTCAGACGGAGTTAGCTCACCAGCCAAACAAAGGACTCGTCGCTGCCTACGAGAAATACCTCCAGTGACCAAAATGAACACTTCAGAACCAGAACCTCAGCCCCAACCAGGTACGTCTGCACAAGAAACGATTGAAGAATCACCTTTCTTTACTCCAAACCCCTACCAAGTGCTTCAAAATGACAGAGAAGTAATGGAGTCTGCAGCAATACCCAGAGAACCAAAGCCTCCTCCGATATTTGTGAAAAATATAAAAAATTTCCAGATGTTCTGCACCCAACTAAATAAAATCTGCTCTGGCAGTTATTCATGCCTTAACAGGACCAATGACACCAAAATAACGCCTGATTCTGCAGAAGCCTACCGAAAAATAGTGAAGTACTTATCAGAAACAAATGCGAATTTTCACACTTACCAGCTGAGGCAGGAAAGAGCTTTACGAGTAGTGATAAGAAATTTACATTCCTCAACCCCCACTGAAGTTATTAAAGAAGAACTAACGACGCTTGGTTTCAATGTACGCCAGGTAACAAACGTTTTGAAGGAGGACAGGGAGCAGCCAGGATTACGAAATAGGATCCCACTACCATCGTTTTTCGTGGACTTGGAGCCATCACCAGGTATCGAAAAAATATATGATATCACAAGAATATACTACACAATGGTGAAAGTTGAGAAGCCATATCCCAAGAGAGACATCGTGCAGTGCCATAATTGTCAGACCTATGGCCACACGAAGACATATTGCCACCATCTGCCGCGTTGCGTGAAGTGCGGTGAACAGCACAAATCTGTAGAGTGCACCAAACCTATACAAGATCCAGCAGTATGTGCCCTATGCTTGGAGGGACACCCGGCCAACTACAAAGGCTGCCAAATTTACAAGAATCTCAAAACCAGACACCAGAAAAACCGGATTCAAGATGAAGCACTAAGAACAAGAAGAGAGAGAGAGCCTTCCAGAATTGTAAACAATGATGTATCATTCTCCCAACTACTTAGAGGTAAGACTTTAACCGATAAATGTCAAGCCCTGCCACAACAACAACCTCAAACCCAACCTCAAAATCCTCTTCATCCTAATATACCTAACCACCAACAACAAATTCCTCATATTCCTCCTCCTTCAAATGCAACAGATCTCACAAGTTTGTTAGCATCTTTCCTCACCGATTTCAAATCCCTTGTTACTCCACTCATATCACTCCTCACGAATCTCGTATCTCACCTCATCCCTCCTTTGAAAAATCCTTAAATGACTCACATCCCTAAACCCATATCCATTCTCCTTTGGAATGCGAATGGTGTTAGAAATCATACAGACGAACTATCTACTTTACTACTTGACAAGAACATTGATGTGGCACTAATTACTGAAACTCGACTAACCACTAAACAGCACTTCAATATACCACAATACCTGACATATCGTACTGACCACCCTGACGGAAAAGCACATGCCGGTACTGCTGTAATTGTACACCAATCCCTCTCCCATCACGTACTCCCATTACCAATACATGATTTCCTACAGTCCACCGCTATCGTGATAAAAACCTTCTCCTTTCCGGTCACTCTTGCATCAGCGTATTGCCCTCCTAACCGATCCATATCCAATGCCCAATTCAGTTCTCTCCTCGACTCCTTAGGACATCACTTCATCTTGGGTGCAGACCTAAATGCCAAGCACCAACAATGGGGTTCCAGAACCACGAATTCTCGTGGCCGAACCCTGCTGTCTGCACTCAATTCCCAACGTTTTCACCTCCTTTCCCCCCACTCTCCTACCTACTGGCCCACAGATCCCAACCGTAATCCTGATCTTCTTGATTTCTTTATCCACAGCGGCTTAAGTCCCCTCAATTGTTCCATTACACGTCTAAATGAACTTTCCTCTGACCATAGTCCTCTAATCCTTAATGTTTCACTTGAACCTGTTCCCAAACCTTCTCCACCGTCATTCATTAGGGGCCCAGTAAACTGGGACCTTTTCCGCCAAATAATCTCCGATAATATTGATCTCAACATATCCCTCAAAACTCCCGATGACCTTGATAGTGCCGTAAATTCCTTTACTACCACAATCCAACAAGCCGCCTGGACTGCCTCCTTTCCAAAAGACTCCTCCAGAATTCCTATAAAGACCATTCTACCCCAACATCTCCTTAACCTAATCCGCACCAAACGCCGTGCCAGATTATTATGGCAACGAACCCGACATCCTACCGACCGCTGCTCCTATAATTACTACTGCAAACAATTAAAACTGGAATTAGCCACCTTCAGATCACAATTCTTCAACTCCTACCTATCCTCCCTCTCTTCTCGCGACAATTCCCTTTGGAAAACCACAACAAAAATCCTAAATCCTCACCGCATTTCCCATCCTCTCCGACGAGGTGATGGCTCCTGGGCAGCATCTGACGAAGATAAAGCTGAGGAGTTCGCCATTCACCTATCCAATACATTTATTTCACATCCGGAATCCCATCCTGCCCACACCGTAACAGTAGAAGAACTCCTTACATCACCAATCCCACTTTCCTTGCCCCCAAAAGCTATTCATCCTTCCGAAGTAAAATTTCAATTAAAAAAACTAATCCTCCGTAAAGCTCCTGGACATGATCTCCTTACACCTCAAATCCTTCACGACGACACCGCAATCTTATCATCCAACTCTGATCCCGAAATAGCATCCTTAAATCTCCAAAGTCATCTCACCTTGATTGAGCACTGGTGTAATAACTGGCGCATTAAAGTTAATGAATCTAAATGCCAACATATTACTTTTACACTCCGACGCAATTCCTGTCCACCAGTACTCTTTAATTCCATCCAGCTTCCTTATTCAGACACAGTCCGGTATCTTGGCTTTCATTTAGACCGAAGACTAACTTGGAACCCGCATACTAGACTCAAAAGACAAGAACTCAACCGACGATACGGCCAACTATACCGACTACTAAGCAGAAAATCTAAACTTTCCATTGAAAACAAGCTACTGATCTACAAGACAATACTGAAACCTATTTGGACTTACGGACTAGAACTGTGGGGATCAGCAAAATTTTCTAACATCAAGCGCATCCAATCCTTCCAGTCTAAAGTCCTTCGAACAATAGTCGATGCTCCTTTCTATGTATCCAACAAAACCCTACATCATGACCTTAACATCCCATTTGTCCTAGACCTTATCCCAGAAAAGTTCTCCAAATTTCACCAGAACCTTACTTACCACCCAAATCCTCTTGCACAATCACTATCAAGCATCTCCCATCCCTATAATCCTCCAAGAAGGTTGAAACGGCAGTGGCCTCGCGACCTTTTGTAAATTATATAAATTGGAGTTCTGGCAATGGCCAGATTCTTCACTCAAGACATGTGTGTATGTGGCTAAAGTGCTCTCGACCAATCTCCGCTGGCTTTAGTACCAGTGACGCGGTTGGAAGAGTAGCGCAGGGTTCTCCTGGAGTTCCCTCGCCTGATTGTATATAGGTATGCATGTTATTTTTATTTTTTTTTTTTCCTTAGTTTTAATTTTCTTATTTTTTAGGTTATTTTATTTTATTGTCTATTGTATATACTTTTGATTATTATTTTGTTCTATTTATTTTATTTTTTTGTACATATGGTGTGAATGTCATCCTACCTCACTATAACCAATGTCCAACAGACAGATTGTTATAATACTCAATAAAGAAATTTAAAAAAAAAAAAAAAAAAGATTTTTGTAATTTGAGCCATTTAGAATATGTGTATTATTGTTTCCTATGAAAATTTTATATGTTGCATAACGTATATAAATATAGATTATGACCTCTCTCCTTAAAATACCCACTGCCATACTCCAGTTTGGCAGTGAGTATTTTAAGGAGTGTTTGAAACAGTCGAGTTAGTCATATTTATGTGGGTTTTTTTTACTCATTTAGTAGTCACTTTTTTTTTTTTCTATAAGGAAATGTCATATTTTCTACCTATTCTTCCAAGCACCCTTATTAATGATATGTTCTTGAAATGCTTTATTTTTCTATTATATTTGGAAGGCTTAGACAAATCATTTCCAATACAACATATTAGATTAATGTATTACATTTGGGTAATACCTTCAATGTATAATAATACATATTATTAATTCCTATTTTCCCATATATTATGTAGGTGTATATCTGGATACCCAGTTAATTTATTTTTAGAAAGTACCTAACCAATTTTACTGTCTCTTAAAACTTCCCATGCCCTTAAAATTAGCGCATTATTATTATTTAAAATAGTATTTGAATAAATAATTTATATTATTTTTTTTGGTATTCTGAATGTTTCAATTTATTCCTTATAAATAATTAATCTATAATAATTACACCTAAATATTTATTTATAACCGGCAACTACCTAATTCTATTGATTTCTCATCATATGGTACTTTAATTTTCTTTCTTATATGCATTTCCAACATATTACTTCTTTAGTTATTTCAAAATTAATTTTAGAATTCCATATGTTACAGAAGGTCTCTGATCTGTTAATCACTTAATGTAATATGTTGTCTGAAATCAGATGAACACCTACATAAGAATATTCATTTTTTTACCATAATATTATAAAAGTCTTAGGAGTATACAATTGTGTATATAAAAAATTATTTTTATTTTTTTTTTTTTTAGTTTTGTGTGTTCATAAGATGTGGTTGAAATTAAAAAAAGAAAAAAGCTTTATCTTCAAAGTTTAAATATATTGAATGCTGTGCATTATTTTTAACTCAATCAAAATATTTATTATAACTAGAGACCGGATTTTCGTGCAGTAAGAATCCGGAAAACGTACTATAAAAAAACTCAAAATCGTGCAGTATAAATCCAAAATACTCAAAATTGTGTAATTAACACCTAAAAACGTGTAAAATCATCAATATTATTTAATTTATAACATTAATACATCGAAAACTTATCAGATCTTGAGTTAACCGAGAAATAAAAAAAAATTAAAATGTAACATTGAAAATGAAATTCTGGATTATAATCAACTATTATAATAACGATTATTATCCAATAATGCAGAGCATTGAAGGTTTGAAAGAATAAATGAAGGTCGGAATTATAGGTGCCTATGTATATATTACATAGATCAAACCAATTTTAGATATATAACTTTTATTAAAAATAATAATGAAAATTTTATTTTTTAAAGAGTTGAAGTTTCCAATATTGTACATTCCCAAACGTTTTTGTTAAAATTTAAAGAATTTTGAAAAAAAAAAATTGAAATAGATTGTAATGTTTGTGATTTTCAAGTGTTCGAAAATAGTTGAAGCTGTTTTTCTATACCACTAAAAACATATTTTTGGGGATTACGTTTTTTCTAAAAAAAAAACAAAAACATATGTTTTTCTTAATTGTTCCCCAATGAGCTTCTATCAGTGATTTCCTATCACCTGATTGTTTCATAAGGTGTATAGAACTTTCTCATCAAATTCTTTGTCCTCACATTTCAAATCGGTATTTTATATCCAGATTTTAATTTTTGACGGGGGCTAGATTTTATTGTCTGCAATATAATTTTTTTTTTTACAAGAATGAAATTACAACAAATCAATTCAAAGACAGAAGGGTTGATCGGTGAGTGAGCATTCGAGCCAAAACAATAACTATAAACGCCTTACAAATAAAGTAGCTAATTCTAGGATAGCAGTTTTTTATTATCCAATACTTTAGGCAAGTTCTATTCCAAGAATAGATCTCCTTGTGTTTACTTCTTCCTTTTGGAACGAATACGATTTTTGATTCATACAGAATTATTTGCCTTCCTCATATTTTCAATAATGAATTTAATTTAAACAATATAGTGAAATAAAAAGTTAAATAAATATTAAAACACGCACTTATCACATTTGTATTTATAAATGTACAAAAATGTAAAAAGTGTACCACAGTACAAAAATGTGCAACTTAATGAAACAAAAAGTCAAAATCGTGCAATTTAAGCCAAAAACGGCAAAACGCAATATAAAATTTAAATATGTAAACCAACGACTTCCTGTCCTACAGTTTCCTTTAACAATACTCCATTTATCTCTGTTGAGCAAATCCGATACCTAGGACTCCACCTGGACAAACGACTAACTTGGAATCCTCATACTAGACTGAAACGACAAGAAACCGCTCGACGTTTCCGATTACTTCAGCACTTACTAGAGAAACGCTCTAAACTTCCCATTAATTACAAAAGACTCATATACTTGACTATAATAAGACCTATTTGGACTTACGGAGTTGAGCTATGGGGCTCCACTAAACCATCGAATTCTTCTCGCATCCAATCCAAAACCCTTCGTAAAATCCTCAATGCTCCTTACTTTGTCACTAATAAAATTATCCATAAAGATCTCAATGTTCCTTATGTTTCAGATCTGGCCCAATCCAGATACCTATCCTTCCATAATAAACTTCAGAATCATCCCAACCCTCTCGTTTCTAACCTTGCTTCCTCTTCAATTCCTGATAACCCTCCGAGGCGTCTGAAAAGAAGATGGCCCCGTGATCATATCATTAGAGTGCTACCATTGGGTAGTTACTCAGCAAGTGTATTCATGCCATTATATCAATTATGTCCAAATTTACTTGATGTATTTATGTAATACAGTTGTAAATGTCATAAAGAAATAAAAAAAAATATTAAAAAAAATTTGTTATTCTACAGGTTCTGAAACTTATAGATGTTCGGGTTCGGAGTTTTTATACGCAAGTGAATAAAAAGTGTAATAACATGGAAATCCGGTCTCTAATTATAACGAACGTTATAATCATACATGAATTTTATGTATTATAATTTTTGGCTTATTATCATATGTTTTGTTGTATCTTCAGTAACAGACTAAATTGTATAAAAGTTATTTTTTTTTTTTTCTTGACATGAGAGAAAAATGTATACATTTTAATACTTGTTGTTAAAAACTATGGAAATAGCGCTCAAGGAACGCATAACTTTCAATACATTATTTCAGCTATACTTAGTTACTTTAATAAAGTATTGAGTAAATTTATAAGTGGTGTTTTACGAGACGAGGGGGAGTAAGGGGGGGGGGGTATAGATGTTTAGAGAAGCAGTTTGGGAAGACCAACACTGTTATGGCGTGCTGATGGAGTCGGCCACCTACGCAATTCTGCGAATATTTTACAACCTGATGGAACAGCCCTCAGAAAATATTTATCCACATCAGTTCCTCTCACTAGGTCATCTGATATTTAGCTTCGCTGGCGAATGGTGTTAGGGGTTGTTTGGGAATAGGGAGGAGGTGTAAAAAAAACCAAGAGAAAATCATAATTAACTAATTGGGTCATTGTTGTTGTGCAAACACACTAATTTTAAATGTTGTTCAGAAAACAGGACTATTTGTTTTTAGACCATTCTGGAGTTTCAAGTCCCCAGTATTTTTTTTTATTTTTTATTTAAAAACTTTTTGATGACATAATGAATTTCAGAATTAGAACCTTCAATTTCTTTTTTTGAATTTTCCTGATTGTGAGTCCTCGTTGATTAGAAATATAAGATTTTATTTCTGTAAAAAATATAATATTTTGCCGTTTTCTGAGATGAAAGTAATAGAAAATAGAAAAAAAGAAGTATTAAATATATAAAGCTAAATGAAGTCGTCGAAAAAATGAGATGAATTCCAATATTAGAACAATTTTCACATATACATTCAGCTTTCTGGAGTTTATTCAAAGTTTCTTGACATTAACAATAAAGACTAAAGTGGATTAAAAAGTAGTGGAATATGAGCAATAAGTTAGCCAATATTCAGAGGACAAAAAAAAAAAGTCAACGTAACGGATTGGTGCCTTAGCTTTTTGTAAATTGAAAATAATACTAATTTAAATATACAGAGTGTTTCAGAGTTAAATTGCCAAACTGCAAAAATGAACTAAAGACCTCAAAACAAGAAAAAAATTTCTTTTGAAGGTATGTTTAGGAGATATTCACACCTAAAGATTTTCGTTGTTATGAATTATTTACGTTATATGAAATAAATAAAACCTATTCATTTGTTCTAACTACTTTATTAATTAAATGTAAACATTAACATTCATATTAATTGTTGCTCAAATTGAAAGTATGTCCGCAAACGCTTTCTTTAAGAGATGGATTAGATAGAATACTAATATGGCCTTTTATCCCTGACTGTATAAAAACTATTGGCAACATAAGGATTAATACTATTTGGAATTAGCATTGGGAACTCTCAATAACATTTGTCAGTTTGTAAGAGGCTTTCGCAGAGTACTTATCATTATGCCTTCCATTTATACTAATAGTGAATATGCCGATATGGTGTCTGTGTACGGTTTTTACAATGGTAATGCTAATGCTGCTCATCCTAAATATGCCAGGCGATTTACGTAAAGAATAAGAAACTGGTACATTTGCTGTAATACCACGTACGTATAAAAATACCATAAATATATACTGGTGGTATTTTTGCTCCTTTATGAATCGAAAGAAAGCATTGCGACTATATTACAATATATTAATGATAATCCATCTGGTATAATAATAATAAAGTAGTTGGAACAAATAAATAAGTTTTATTTACTTAATATAACGTAAATAATTCATATCAATAAAAATCTTTATGTGTGAATATCTGCTAAACAAAGCGTTTGCGACACACCTTCATAGGAATGTTTTTTCTTGTTTTGAGGTCATTAATTCATATTTTGAGTATGGCAACTTAACCCTGAAACACCCTGTATATTACATCTACAATCTTCAAGATTAAATCAGTTTACAATTAAGAAGATAAAATACTTTTAAATGGAAACAATTATTATTTATAAAAAAAAATCTGATTTGTTCGAAGACTTATTCACATCACTGTATTTTTAATTTACTGAGTTGAAAAAAAAAATCTATTATTTTTTTATAAAAATTCTATTCAGTTTCCGTGTAAATATTTATTCCCCATTCAATAATACAAAACATGTCTAGCACACATTTAATTTTAAATGTTAAATTTAACATTTATTAATAATTAATAATCTTAATAGCAATACTATTGTATTACAATCAGTTATAGTGATTTATTTTACCTAAGATCAGAATAGGATATACAAGACCATACTGAAACCCATCTGGACCTACGGACTTGAACTGTGGGGGATAACTAAATTTTTGAACATCAAACGCATCCAATCCTTCCAGTCTTAAGTCCTCCGTATAACAGTCAATGCTCCTTATTATGTTAAGAACAAAACCTTACATCATGACCTCAACATCCATTATGTCCTTGAAGTTATTCCATCCCGATTTTCAAATTTTCATCAGAACTTAATCCATCATCCTAATCCTTTAGCACAATCCTTATCCAGTTCCAGTCATCCCTACAATCCTCCTCGAAGGTTGAAGCGGCAGTGGCCTCGAGATCTTTTGTAAATACGTCACTGGAGTCCTGGCAATGGCCAGCTTCTCCACTAAAGTTATGAGCGTATGTGGCTTTAGTGCACTCTCTTAGTCTCCACTGGATTCCCATCCTATCCCTTCCATTCCTATACAGCTGAGAGAGAAGCGCTGGGATCTCTCGGAGTCTTGCCTTATCCTCCACACGTGGGGGAAAGGGCCCGACTCGGAGTTCCCTCGGCTGACTATATATATTGTAAATAAGTATGAATGGGTTTTTATTTATTTTTTATTTAATGTTGTCTCATGTTTGATTTATTCTGTTATTCCAAGTTTTCTTTTCTTTTGTTATAATCTTGTTTTTTTTTATTGTATATATGGTATATTTTCGTTTCATACATCCTAAATACCCAATGCCCTTAATTGAGGCAAAATGTATTTTTTTTCTCAATAAAATATCATTAGTAAGTTCTGTATATGGACTTTTAGTCATATATATATATTCGTCTTATTATACAAAATAAATATATTTCGTTAAAATTATATGTATATATATATATATACACAATTGTGTAGGAGTTTTTATTTAGGTTATTTTTTTTTAAATTTAATTAAATGTTTAACATGAATACCCTAGAGAACTAAGAAAACTTCTTAACTGTAATTGTAATGCTAATTTTTATATATTAATTTTTTCTAGAGCACGGCATGGTAACAAAAAGGCATAGTGAAGTAATAAAAAGTAACAGGTCTTTTACAAACACACATAATTTGTCGCCTAAGTCAAGACTGGAGTTTAAGGTTACTTTAAACAAGTTACACAAATGAGGGAAGGTCCAAGCGCCCCCCGCGAATAAATTCTTCCCCACAACCTCATTGCGACAAATTTAATTTACTGGGTAAAAAAAAAAAAAAGAAATGAGAGGACTTCCATTTACACTCCGGGGTAGTGTAACACTTTTATTATATTTTATTTATTATAACAGATATATATTTATAAAAAAGTAATAATGGATCTATTAAATTTTAGTGTTTTTTATTTATTTACTCGTTTCCTTCCTATTTTATTTTATTTTTTCAATTAATATTTTAACTTCATATATTTATTATGAATGTTCACATAGAGCCATAATACCGAATGACTTTGATTGCAGCAGATAATAATATTATTATCCTACAAAAAGAAAATAATTAAATAAAAATAAATAAATAACGAAAAAATTGAAAATAGATTTCTCCACTTTAACATATTTTGCACAAACTGCAGAACCATCCGAACCCTCTCGTTTCAACCTTGCTTCCTCCTCGATCACTGATAAATCTCCTAGGCGTCTGAAAAGAAGGTGGCCTCGTGATCTTCTTGTGTAAATTTATTATTTGAGTGCTATCAGTGGTTAGTTTCTCAACAAGAGATTTCATGTTATTATATTTCTGAGTGCACAGTTACTAGTTCTATTTTTTTATAAATGAATTTATGAGAATCTAATTTTAGTGGAATAAAGTACCATGCTTGATATATTTAATTTACAAGTTGTATTTTTTTTTTATAATACAGTTTTAAATATCAATGAATAAAAACAAAACAAAAAAAAAAAACATATTTTGTGACAGAGATGCTTAACATAATCTGCCGGGGGTACAATGTCTGCATATAAAGGAAACTCCCTTCCCCAATATAATTATACATGCTAAGTGAAATTAATAAACAAATAAAGACAGGATAATAATACATCTAATGCTATATTAATAATATATAATATTCAGAGAGCGGGAAAACAATAAAAATAATATAAACACAAACATTTAGATCTCTGAGCGTGTATACATAAATATTTGTGAAGAAGTGAACGTAGAAACTAAAAACCAACGTAACATGAAGACCCTATTCTCGTCGGATGGCCAACTGTGAAGAAGTTGAGTAAGTGGATATGTGTAATTTAAGATAAAGTCTTCTCCTGTGACATTTAATACGGCACATAAGGAGAACATACGTTATTCCCACTTCTCTAAGAATTCTGGTGTCCGTAAAATCGGAGACGTGTTTCTAAGATTATCCAACATCGCCGTATGCGTATAGGTGGCTCATGTAGTGATATAGAACAGTGTTTTTTTTTTGTTTGTTTTTAAAGAAGTTGTTTGTCATGTAAAGTTATTTGAAATTTCATCAGGTCTATTGGAAACGACAAGTCAATTTTTTTTTTTTTATATCGTAAACAAATTCAATAGGTACGTAATTGGGGGAGGTCGAAGCATTTATTTTATTTGATTAAGGATATCATAAAACAACATTACAAAAATAATAATAATAATAAGTAGGTTCTGTAATAACTTTTACTCAAAGCATTCATGCAAATTAACTTGGTTTTAAAATAGGTTACTAATTTTGGGAGATGGTTTGAATATGAATAATAAAAATAGTTGTTATTCTAAGTAAAATGAACCTTTTCTGCTAGTCCAATATTACTGATTTCAGAGATAGCAGTTGATGTGTGAAATGTTTTTATCTTTTTAATTTATATGTATTTTTGTAAGCAAAAAATGAGCACTTTAAGAAATTGTAGAACATTAAATTATGCCTTGAATGAATAAAATGTAAATTTAGTTATGTGTTAACGCCCATACCAGTATTAAACGACTAGAAACCGCCCGACGTTTTCTACTACTGCAGCACTTACCAGAAAAACGCTCTTTTTTTTTTTTTTTTCTTAATGATATTTACAAACAGTTATAAAGGAATAAATTTTGTAAATTTGAACACATGGATATCATGACGTGAAAACACTTGTTGAGAAACTACCCAATGGTAGCACTCTAATGATATGTCTACATTAGGAGATCACGGGGCCATCTTCTTTTCAGACGCCTCGGAGGGTTATCAGGAATTAAAGAGGAAGCAAGGTTAGAAACGAGAGGGTTGGGATGATCCTAAAGTTTATTACGGAAGGATAGCGTATCTGCATTGGGCCAGATCTGAAACATGAGAAACATTAAGGTCATTATGGATGGTTTTATTTGTAACAAAGTAGGAAGCTTAAGGATATTACGAAGGATTTTGGGTTGTAAGGATTAGATACAAGAGGAATTTGATGGTTTAGTGGAGCCCCATAGTTCAACCCCGTAAGTCCAAATAGGCCTTATTATAGTCATGTATATGAATCTTCTGTAATTAATTGGAAGTTTAGAACGTTTGTCTAGCAAGTGCTGAAGTAATCGGAAACGACGAGCGGTTTCTAAATCGAGCTTTGGGGCTCTAATAAACCATCAAACTCCCCTCGTATCTAATCCCTACAATCCAAAATCGTTCGTAAAATCTTCAATGTTCCCTAGTTTGTCACAAATAAAATCAGCCATAATCACCTAAATGTACCATATGTTTCCGATTTAGCTCAATCCAGATACCTTTCCTTCAATAATAAACTGCAAAACCATCCCAACCCTCTTGTTTCCAACTTTGCTTCCTCTTCTATTCCTGATAACCCTCCAAGGCATTTGAAAAGAAGATGGCCTAGGGACCTTCTAATATAAAAATAAAATTGGAGTGCTACCAATGGGTAGTTTATCTTCCTGTTGTTCATGTTATGTTACTTGTTTCATATTTACTTGTTGTATTTATCATTTAATACAGTTGTAAATTTCAATAATAAAAAAAAGTTATATGTTATGGTCGAAAACAACGCTCAACTAACCATAATTTATAGAAAATTTGTATACCTTAGGTATATTACTATAAATCACTATGCGAATAAACAAAAATATCGTGGATAAACCTCAAATAAAACATGCGTACTAGTAATAGTATAAGAATAAATGTAACTGAATAGAATTAATAAAATAAATTTAAGAAACTACCAACCAAAAAAAAAAAAAAACACAAAAATTTAAAATAAATATTTACATATTTTATTATGTAACTTTTATATAATATATATATTCACTTTTACGAATTTTAAGATATTTATTTTATAAAATAATATATTAGCAAAAAGTTTAGTACCAGTTTCCTCTATGTGAAAATAGACTAATTAAAAAAAATAAATGGGATTTTATAATTGGTGTTGCCTTTGCCAAAAAGGGTAAAGGAATATTTCCTTGCTCATTCTACCGTAAAAATAATATAATTGAATTCCTTCTAATTAAATATGAAGTATATATTAAGAAATCTTTTTTTTATAATATAAAAATCAGCAAAAACTTCAACACGTTTCGTCTGTATAAATATTTATAATTTATTTTAGCTATTAATAAATGGATTCTTGTTAGTTGGAAACGTAAATATTCGGTATGTGTTAAATGTGTGAATTTTATGAGAAAAAAAAGTGACAAAAAAGTTCTTAAAATAATGAAATAAATACTTGGAAATTAGTATAATACGCAAATTGATGAACCAAATTAGGTTTTATTTTACTAAGATTTAATAGTATTTTTCATTTCAAAAATTTGAAATTTAATTATTAAAAAAGAAAATATTTATTATGTTTCTGATTTTAAAAATAAGTTTTGAGTAACAGCACAAAAAAGGCTATATGTTCTATGTACAATATTTGTTATAAATTAAAATCCTTTCCATAAATAACGATCCTTCACAATTCTTCGAAATTACAAGAATTAGGGTTTCACCGTCTGACCCGTCGGTTATGCTGGTCCCAACAACCTTAATAAAGTTGTCATCCACAGTAAGAGTTCCTATGGACTTAGCATGATCCTATATTAGCAAGACATACTCACCGGGTAAGGAATGGCACTACATGTTCCTCGACTACGTCTTCTAAATACTTTCGTAATCTTACTTGCAGTTATGGAGTGCCAAAAACATAGTACCTTCAGAACAGTCATTTCAGAATACCACCTGAGAAGCAACATAGCAAGAGACTTATCCATCTCTCCTATGAGCCTCCATCCATCTGAATTACTCAGATTACCTGTAAACAGAACTCTCATCCGATCTTCCAATGTTCAATTGCATGTTCCGTGAGAACTGAAACCTGACCCTTTCGTGGGTTCTGATAAGAAGAGGTCCTCGAGATAGGCCGCTAGGTTATATTCATTGAGCCTCCTTCTTACAGTACTGCTAGAAAGTTAAACTTTCCAGCTCAAAGCCCATTGATCCCAATGTCGATGGCGTATGAGCCCCTCCTTATAAGACATTTTATTTTTCTTCTCTTTTTAAAAACAGTACAAGCTAAATTAAAATTTAAAAATCATAGGTCATATACAATTATACTACCAGTGGTCTGTACTATGCTTTTCTCTAGTCTCCTGATTTAAAACTTTTCGATCCGAAAATTCATAACCCCAATTAAATGAGTCCCCCTCAAAAATTCTAAACGCCGTCAAAATGTGCCCCCCTAAAAAAATTATACTCGCCATCAAATCCCCTTGTGGGCACCCCTGCTTGCAACTAGTTCTCAAATCATACCTTTCAAATCTCTATGTTTAAAAATGGCCAAAAAGGCAGAAACGTTATAATAAATTTTGAATGCATAAAAAATTGTTTTAATGTAAAATAAAAGATTGTGAGGTAAAAAAGGAGTTTTAGTATAAACAGTGTGAATATATTAATTTTATATATATTACCTTATTAGGCTTTTGAATTATCATGAAGTTCTATTTAGCTAAGATTAGTGTTTCCCAAACGCAAGGTCAAGACGAGGCATTAATCCCCCGCCCTCATCCATGGCTCGCGAAAACCCCCGTATAACCTAAAAGGCGAAGTAGGGGAAGAACAAAACAAAAGATTAATTTTTATTGTTATTTGGAAAGCTATACTCAAATATACAATTCCACAAGAAAAAACAACGCTGTTTTGATTATATGATTAAAATGTTTAAGCACAGTACTATATCTGAAAATAGTCTCATTTTGACATAACTGTAAAACCTGCAAGACTACCAGGGTTTGGTCTTGGTCTTGCGCAAGACTAGCAGGGTCTGGTCTTTGTCTTGGTCTTGCAACCATTTTTGTGGTCATGGTCTCGGTCTTGCAAAATTACTAGACCAAGACCAATTTTGGGCAACATTAGCTAAGATAGATATACTTACGTATATAACCTATCTTTCTCAGAATATAAGTAAAAATTCGTAATTATAAATGGTTCGAAAAGGGCATGACGTCAAACTGCAAACATGGAAGCCAGCTAGCCCTGAGGATCTAGATTGGAGATTTAGGAGGCCCCAGGATGTTATTCGACACATTCTAAGGAGGCTTCGCCCCTCCAACCTCCCATGGCTCATCTGATGGCAATTCTTTTCGCTCCCAATAATATCCTTCTTCTATCTTTCTCCACTAAATGTTACCAAAAAGACATTTAATAGATGTAGTGAGTGCCTGAAAAAAAGAGCCCTGACCTGAAGTTTTTTTTTATGAAATAGTTCATTAAAATTAATTTTATAGCTAAAAAAGATAAAACATTTATTAAAAAGTAAAGCAAATACAATAATTGTATATAAATTGTGAAACACAAGAAAATTTTGTTAAAAACGATGAATTGACATCATAAAACGAAGCAGAAACATTGAACCGTAATGTTAACAACAGTGCTGATTTTCAGTATTAACATCACTTACTAACAAGCACATTTTATGTGGAAAATATATTTTATATATCGTAACATTTTAGAGGTATTCAGGTAATTTTTGACTTATGCTTAATGTATTATAGATCCAAAAAGTTGGCATGAACCTTGTGTCAAAGATCCTTGGTGCTATCTGCTAAAGTAAGTTGCTATTAGCTATAGTAAGTTGATACCAAACATCCATTTATGGCAAATTTAGCTTCAAATTTAATTTTTAAAGACTTGTTATTTTTTTATAATACTGTTTATCACATGAAGTGTGACAGCAATATATTTATAAGGAGATTTGAGAAAAAAAAAATTCACATTAAATTTCATTATGTTTTCCATAACTATGTAAACAGATCATCCTTTTTTACTTTCCTACCTATACTAGGTAAGGAAAGTACTGCAATCCGGTCAAATTTCCGATATGCAGTTTTTAACGGATCTATAGGTTTCAGAGCCCCGTAATTTCGAAAACACATTTTTAGCCATTGGTCTGTCCGTGCCAAGATTTTCTCGGGAAATATTGAACCGATTTTGTTTCTTCTTTTTTTATTTTGTAGGGTTTTGACTACTGATCCCTGTGACACAAATTGTATGCTTCATCCGCAATACCTGATGCGCGATAAATGAGAAACATATTTTTCTGTAGACTGTAGCGCAAAAACGGCTCTAACGATTTTGATGAAACTTGCCTATACTGTTCTAATAATTGTCCTTTCAATTTTCGTATTTATACTAAATTCTCGAGAAAATTCAGGAAAAAAAAAAGTTTAAAGAAAAGAAAAATGTTTTAGGGCCTAACTCTCTAAGTATATATTTTATGGTAAAATTTATAATAAAACTTTTGAAAGGTAATTGAATTATCAAAAAATGAGAGAAAAAAATATAACAAAATGAAAGTAAGAAAATATGTTGCCCGCATCACACAAGTTTCACTATTTCACTTTTAACAGAAACAGCAATATTAGAGGGTATTGAAATTTTTAGACTGATCTACCTTAAGCCGGTTTATCGAATTTAGTTTATTGCTATAGTTTATCGAATAAATAGTCAAATCTTTTCTTTGATCAATGTTCATTAAAATAAATCAAATTCAATTCGTTATTGTTTCTTGATGGACATATGTAAAGATATAAAAATATTTCTGAAATACGTAGGAAAGTCGTGTGAGTAGACACACCAGATTATTTTTCAACGTTTCCCGTATTCCTTTCGTATCTTATCTTACATTCTCTAATTCCTCTTGAAACAAGAGTAGTAAAAAGAAGATGAAAACCTTATAATAAGCTTCCCAGCACATTTATGAAATTAACACCAGCTTTAAGCGACCCCTTGTCGTGTTTAAATCGAGTGTTCTGGTAGCCTTGTTTATTAATTGCACTATTCTTAAACAATTTTCTCGATTTTAATACATTTAAAACGTTTACAATACTTAGCATTGCCTGGCAAGAATACCCCTTATATCTCATAGTTTTTTTTTTTTAATTTTTATTATCGAAATTGACATCTGTATTAAATGATAAATACAACAAGTACATATGAAACAAGTAACATGTCATGTACGACATGAAGAGAAACTACCCATAG
Source organism: Nezara viridula (assembly GCA_928085145.1). Classification (NCBI taxonomy): domain Eukaryota; kingdom Metazoa; phylum Arthropoda; class Insecta; order Hemiptera; family Pentatomidae; genus Nezara; species Nezara viridula. Next base: position 34,888,390 of record OV725078.1, read on the forward strand.
GTAGCACACTAATTATATTTCTGTATTAGTAGGTCCCGAGGCCATCTTCTTTCAGACGCCTCGGAGGGTTATTAGGAATAGAAGAGGAAGCAAGGTTGGAAACAAGAGGGTTGGGATGATTCTGAAGTTTATTATGGAAGGATAAGTATCTGGATTGGGCCAGATCTGAAACATAAGAAACATTAAGGTCATTATGGATGGTTTTAATTGTAACATAGTAGGGAGCATTGAGGATTATACGAAGGATATTGGATTGTAATGATTGGATACGGGAGGAATTCGATGGTTTAGTGAAGCCCCATAGGTCAACTCCGTAAGTCCAAATAGGCCTTATTATAGTCATATATATGAGTCTTTTGTAATTAATTGGAAGTTTGGAGCGTTTGTCTAGTAAGTGCTGAAGTTATCGGAAACGTCGAGCGTTTTCTTGTCGTTTCAGTCTGGTATCAGTAATGGTAGATTTAAAATATAAAATCTAATGGGATATATTTCTTTAATCTATTTTTCAATGCACTAAAATTGATATTTTTGCCATTTCACTGCAAAAAAAAATGTAATTTTTTAATTTATTACGTAGAATATATTATTTACGAATACAAACAATATATTATTATTGAATATTAAATAGTTGACCGTTGCATTAGAAATTTTTTATTATTTTTTTTTAAATCACATTGTACTGTTATCTATGATCTCTTAATTCTATTTTATATGTATATGTATATATTTATAATTTAATATTTCATAGATACAATATTTTTCCATTATATCCATCAATATCTTCAAATTTTAGATACTGTAATTTTCTAGGTTTTTCCCCATTACCCAAACAAGTTAGCTTCCCCAATACCTGCTCTTACCCTGGTTTCTCAGTTCTAAGGAAAACTCCTTGCTGAACACACCGGCAAGTCTCTAATTTTATTCTTCTAATTGTATGTACTTATTTATCTATTTTTTCTCTGTTCTTTCTCCACATTCCTTTATGTCTATTATTTCATATTATATCCTTTTTCTTTTGCTTTTAATCTCTTAAATCTGTAAATCTGTAGAAGTATATTCAAATTTACATTTATTATATATTACACTACAATAATTGTTAGCATCTTTTTACTTCAGTTTAGGATCTTGTTACTTTGCTTACTCTGTTCATATTGTTATTTACTTACTGTATATAATTTTAATAAGCTTATTCACATTGTTTATAATTGTTTGTCTAAATATTATGTAACTGCCACAATTCTGTATCTTTTTGTATCTTGTCCGTTCTAGCCCCATGAAGAAGACCTGCAAAGTCGGGTCGAAACGTCGGCTTTTAATATATATATATATATATATATATATATATATATATATGTAAATTTCCTCAGTAACGTGAGATGGTTTGTTACATGATCCTGGTAAACCTCTAAAAGAAGATAACATAGGTTTGAATTCGTGGGCCAAATTCCTGGAAAGCAGGAGAGACCTGGTGGGTGTTTGCCATTTATGCTTGGGTATAATAAGCCTGGGTGCAGTGGCCTGACAGATTTATCGTTTTAATACCGCCTGCATCCCTTAGCGGCCACGAACGAGCATTGTCCTTGTGGAGCCCTCCAGTAATGGCGGGTTATTTGCCATCAAGTAGTTCCCAACTTACCAGAAATGTTTTGATTTGATATTCTTCGCAACTGACTAATCTACGATGAATAAATAAATTGTTATTTCTTATTAATATATCAATCCTGATTGAACAATGATGCAAATAATAAAAATAAACAAATTTAAATGCAAACCCTATTTACTCTTCGACGCAAATCCTGTCCACCAGTTCTTTTCAACTCCATTCAGCTTTTTTTTTCAGACACAGTCTGGTATCTTGGATTCCTCTTTAACTGAAGACTTGCATGTAACCTTCATAGCAATCTTAAAAGACAAGAGCTTCACCGACATTAATTAACAGAAAATCTCAAATTTCTATTGAAAAAAAAATTACTGATCTATAAGATAATCTTAAAACCTACCTTTTTATTTATTATTTTTTTTCCTGCGACTAAGTAACGCCTGCTTGATCAGCCATGGGTGTTCTTGCAGTCCAATTTAATTTTGCTCTCCTAGCATAAGGGCTGCCCATTTCACTAAAGGAACATCTTATGTCCAGTAATACAGGGCATGTATCAAGATGCTCTCCTGTCATAATACAAAAGGAACACAGAGGGCATGTCGGGCTATCTTTTATACCGATGAGGTGGAGGTGATTCTGAAGGAAATTATGCCCTGTGAGCATTCTAAAGCTTATCCTCTAGGGAGGTTTTTCGGGATCCTGCCACTTTCTATCAGCAATCCACTCCATCGCTTCAGTTCAATTGTTTGCGCATATTTCTCATTTCATTGGATTCGTGCCCAGAAGAATATCTGGTTGGATCGTTACAGAATCTATTCTGGCTAGTTTTTCAGCTTCATCATTTCCGTGGAGTCCGCAATGGCCTGGTATCCACTTGAAAGCGACTTCTATCCCATTTCCCATTAATCGGTCCAAATACAAATGGCATTTGGATTCGTATTATATACATTTTGGAGTGACGAAATCCTGTGAGTCAACAAAGAAAGGAACATTCTTGTCTTTCCATTCAACCAATCTCTCAAAACCTAAGAGGATGGCTTTCACTTTCCCTTCAAACTTTAAAACCTATCTGGTCATATAGTTAATTTTTTTTTTAAATCAAACCTATCCTATCCTACTTGTCCAAACGTCTTTGAACAATATTCAATGCTCTACGTAACAAAAATAAAACCTACGTCATGACCTTAATGTCCATTTTGTTCTAAATCATATCCCAGACAAATTCTTCAAATTTCCCTAGACCCTCATAAATGGCCACGCGACCTTTTGTAAATATGAGTAAATGGAGTCTCTGAAATAGCCAGATTTTCCAATCAATACATCTGTGTCTGGCTATAATTCACTCGCTCAATACTGGCTTTTATTACTAGTGATGCGATGATTTAGTGAGTAGTTCAAGGAAACTCCTCGAGTCCTGCTTTTTCCTCCACAGGTTGAGGGACAGGACTGGTTTGGAGTTTCCTGGGCAGCTTGTAAATATTTTACATAGGTATGAATGTGTTTTTAGAAGATTTATTTTATTTTTACTCAACTTCAAATATATTTTTTTAAATTACTAATATTTATTTTCTATTTAAAAAAATATATTAGTTCTGTTAATACAACAAAATCTGTTTTTTTTTTTTTTTTGGATTTCAGGATACAGCGTATGGTAGAAACTCGCGGATGAGTTCCCGCAGTCAAAGGGTTAAAACTGAACTGAGAAACATTGTTAAAGCTTCCTTGTAACCTTAATAAGTAAAGGAAAAGGAAATCATTCAATGGAATAAAGTCATCAACATAGGAATCAAAAGAAATAGGTGATGCGATTTCAATGACCTTCGATAACCCGAACAGGTCTTACAATCTACGTGTCCGGATTATCAAGACTGCCCTGTGTATATAATCGGAAGAGACTGACGGCAATAGAGAACAATAGCCAGGCATTGAACATGGAGTAAGGTGGAAGAATGAAGAGGTGAGAGGATGACAAAAAGATAGTGAGAAGATGGCGACTGGGTACGTGAGTAGGGCTGGCAAACCGAATCCCTGAGGACAATTAGTGGATCGCTCTTCAGCTGGTGGGAAGGTCGCCTTCCCTTCCAACCTCCCTTGGGTCCTCGTCGGGCGAAACTACAGCCAACCTTCCCCAATCTGCATATTTTAAAGAAACAGCCGCCGTTTTAAGGAAGTAACTCAAATGGAAAGTTAATAATTTTTAGAAAGTGGATGCTTTGAACCTTAATTTAAACATATTATATCTAACCAGTTATAAATATATAAAATAATAGCTCTTTTCTACTTTAAGCACGCCAGTGAATTTTTTTACTTACAGTAGTTACATAAACCTGTAACGGGATTCATATTTGGTACTACAAAATCTATTGTACGAGTTATTTAAAGGTTGCTATGTATTGAACTGAATGAAGTTTTGAAAAATTATTATATAGCCTTGAAAACAAGTTGTAATATCCTGACACCAAACACATCAGGTACAAGTACCTGGAACCTGCAAGGACCGACCTGTACCTGGACCCTTGAGGAAGGCTTAGAGTAAAAATTAGTAACGGGCTAAGTAACTGGTTCCTTTTAGGGTGTTACCAGTTATTGTGGAGTAATAGGGTGAAGTTAAGAACCAATGAGAATCATCCTAGCCCCACCCTGAATATTTGCATATAATACGCCGAGAAGTAAGAAAAGAGGTTTTATGTTGATCTCCGGCCTAGAGGAAAGGTCTTATGTTGAGTTCCCGCCATGAGGATGGGTCTCTTGTTTTCTTCCGGCTTGGGGACTGAAGCCTTGGCCCTACATAGACCATGAAGATCCTGACAGAGCTTTGAACCATGACGAAATGATCTCCGATCAGCAGATGCAGCAAAGAAATCTACTAACTACACCACTTCACACACCATAATAGATAAGTTTTATTCCCAACTATAAATTTACCAATGTTAGAATATTTCATGGTAATAAAAATTCTCAAAAAAGTCCATCTGAAATCATGCCTTCACAGTTAATTATTAAATTCATTGAATCAAGTATTTTGTTTTCGTAAATATAATTTGTATATATTCTTTAGTAAACATAGAAATAAATTAAGTTTTTAGTAAAAGTTATATTAATTCTGTCACTTAATTATATCATGATGATCACAGGTAATGTGTAATTATAAAGTATGATAAACACAAACCAGCCTTTGAGAAAAGAAATCCAATTAATTAATTCTGGTCCAATCAATATATTATAGATCCAAATTTATTTTACTAATTTTTAATTAAACATTTTGGGTAATTATCATCAATAATTATCCAGTGGCATCCCGAATAAAATTAAACACCCCAAAACATAGCAATTTATTATGTCATCCCTTTTGTGGGGATAAGACATAGCAAGGTTATGTCTTTTAAATTGCAGAAATGGATTATGGATATTGGGCTAATCTACGAAGGTGCTATAATACCAAAGCGCTTGTACGATATACCAGTATGGGAACAGGTGCGTTGTGCTAAGAAGCACAGCAACCTCACAAAACTGCAACTGGTACAGAGGCTTATGGCCATCAGCATAAGCAAAGCATTTAACACCATATCATATGATGCAGCTTGTGTCTTATCAGGTATACTTACAATACGTTACAAAATCACATAACGATTACAATATACAAAATAAAAAAATAAGCAATGGGATACAAAGACATAGTACACGACAGCATAGAACAACAGCAACCTTTAGAACAACGGTTATACCCATCAATACAAGCCAAACTAGTACAGTACTTGGAAGAAACAGTAGAAATACAAACGAAACATTGTGGACATTTGCTGGTACGGAAGTAAACAAGAACACATAACAGACTCCGCTACTTTAAGCACGCCAGTGAATTTTTTTACTTACAGTAGTTACATAAACCTGTAACGGGATTCATATTTGGTACTACAAAATCTATTGTACGAGTTATTTAAAGGTTGCTATGTATTGAACTGAATGAAGTTTTGAAAAATTATTATATAGCCTTGAAAACAAGTTGTAATATCCTGACACCAAACACATCAGGTACAAGTACCTGGAACCTGCAAGGACCGACCTGTACCTGGACCCTTGAGGAAGGCTTAGAGTAAAAATTAGTAACGGGCTAAGTAACTGGTTCCTTTTAGGGTGTTACCAGTTATTGTGGAGTAATAGGGTGAAGTTAAGAACCAATGAGAATCATCCTAGCCCCACCCTGAATATTTGCATATAATACGCCGAGAAGTAAGAAAAGAGGTTTTATGTTGATCTCCGGCCTAGAGGAAAGGTCTTATGTTGAGTTCCCGCCATGAGGATGGGTCTCTTGTTTTCTTCCGGCTTGGGGACTGAAGCCTTGGCCCTACATAGACCATGAAGATCCTGACAGAGCTTTGAACCATGACGAAATGATCTCCGATCAGCAGATGCAGCAAAGAAATCTACTAACTACACCACTTCACACACCATAATAGATAAGTTTTATTCCCAACTATAAATTTACCAATGTTAGAATATTTCATGGTAATAAAAATTCTCAAAAAAGTCCATCTGAAATCATGCCTTCACAGTTAATTATTAAATTCATTGAATCAAGTATTTTGTTTTCGTAAATATAATTTGTATATATTCTTTAGTAAACATAGAAATAAATTAAGTTTTTAGTAAAAGTTATATTAATTCTGTCACTTAATTATATCATGATGATCACAGGTAATGTGTAATTATAAAGTATGATAAACACAAACCAGCCTTTGAGAAAAGAAATCCAATTAATTAATTCTGGTCCAATCAATATATTATAGATCCAAATTTATTTTACTAATTTTTAATTAAACATTTTGGGTAATTATCATCAATAATTATCCAGTGGCATCCCGAATAAAATTAAACACCCCAAAACATAGCAATTTATTATGTCATCCCTTTTGTGGGGATAAGACATAGCAAGGTTATGTCTTTTAAATTGCAGAAATGGATTATGGATATTGGGCTAATCTACGAAGGTGCTATAATACCAAAGCGCTTGTACGATATACCAGTATGGGAACAGGTGCGTTGTGCTAAGAAGCACAGCAACCTCACAAAACTGCAACTGGTACAGAGGCTTATGGCCATCAGCATAAGCAAAGCATTTAACACCATATCATATGATGCAGCTTGTGTCTTATCAGGTATACTTACAATACGTTACAAAATCACATAACGATTACAATATACAAAATAAAAAAATAAGCAATGGGATACAAAGACATAGTACACGACAGCATAGAACAACAGCAACCTTTAGAACAACGGTTATACCCATCAATACAAGCCAAACTAGTACAGTACTTGGAAGAAACAGTAGAAATACAAACGAAACATTGTGGACATTTGCTGGTACGGAAGTAAACAAGAACACATAACAGACTCCGCATTTATTACAGAAGGAAACGGCGACTATTATGAAGAACTATACAGACTAGGACAGAATTTGATCCAATAATCAGGCAGAAAAGCTGGCAGTTCTAAAGGCTACGGACTACATTTTACGATAAAAATACAAAACCAAATCTATTTACAACAATGTCTATACTGACAATAAAATTCCCATTTACTCAATAAAAAACAATAAAATACAAGACCCACTAACAATTCAAATGTAGAAAAAATTTTATCGAACTAATGAACGAAAGACATAAAAACAACTGATTAGGGTAAAAGGGCACAAGCGGCGTCCACATAAACAAAAAAGCTAACGCAATAAGAAATGTAGCTGCTAGTGATATTCAACTGTCCTATGAATATAATTTAACCCGCTTCACTTACGTTAAAAAACTCTTATGAACTGATTTAATCGAATAGTGGAACATACATTGGCAACAATTCTACCTATGGACGATCATTACATAAATACATTCCAAATATCACCCCTCAAAACTACAATACAACAAAAATCACCCTTTAAAAACTAACACAATTCCTAACTGAACACTATCTAACTAACCAATATCTAAAGAAATTCCAATTAAAAGCGACAGACGCATGCGATTGCGACGGAATGACTCCACAAACTTTCATACACATATTAAACAACTGCCAGTTATATGAACACCCACCTTCCTGAAATTCTCTTTAACGCAAGGAGAAACATGAACTCTTCCCGAACCTACTATGCAAAAAATACAAGAAGCAGTTAATAGCATATAATTACAACGTAACATTCAAGCAAAGAACTTTAATAAACCTATGAGTATAAACAATTAAAAATAATGTTTTAAGCTTAGTGCAGCTTAGTCACATTTTAGCTTAGTTTATTGATTTTTTTTTATTATCCACTGTTTAATTTTCTCTTTTGTAATATATTTTAAGTACCATTACTTTTAAGTATCTTTAGCTTTACTTCTACGAATTAATTGCATTATGTAAACCAACATATTTTGTAATTTTTTTAAGATTTATTAAAAAAAAAATAAATAACAATGTAATGCATATTAATATGCTTTTGCATAGTGTATGCACATATCTGAGAAATATACACCTCTTCTGTAGGGCTACTACAGAAGAGAAAAGAAAAAAAAATTAATATAATAATTATATTTATTTCAATATTCCATCATCGACAGAAACTATAACCTCATAATATATATTAGTACAGTATATGTGTATATATATATATATATATATATATATATATATATATAATATATATATATATATATATATATATATATATATATATACATACATATATGTGTATATTAGTGATGTATATATATTAGTATTATTCAGCCCACACTATTATCTATATTTATTAGTAAGAATAAGTGAAGATTAGTGAAAATTATGCCTATAAGGATCACTATTAATTAGAATCCTGCAGTTCGGTGATCTCCGTACTTTTTCAGACTCGGATAGTTCCGCTATTCCAAGTAAAAGTGTGATCGCAGTGATTTTGAATACTGGCCATCCAGACGGAAAATTGGTGAACTAGTATCGATATATTTTCAAAACATACTGATTGTGATATATCACTTCTATGATTCTAAAAGTTAGATTTGTCTAAAATTTTGCACCAAAAATCGAGTTTCAATACTTTATAAGTTTTATTATATTTAATATCGATGAAATAACTAAAGTACTGAATTATAAATACTTTTTTATTAGGAAACAGTCTATTATATGTAAAACAAGGTATATTATAGAATAAGAACATTGTAATAAGTTAACAATATACTTTTAATAAAGTATTTAAATTTCAACTAAATTACTTATAACAAACGGTTATATCGTCGGCAACATATTAAATTAACAAATGTGAACTTTCCAACGTTGGCTTTCGTTACCTGTAACATGGTCCCGACGATATATTAGAGAAAGAATCTATTATATGTAAATCAAAAAAATATACTATAAAATAAAAACACTGCCATTAGTTAAAATATAATTTTATTAAGTTATATGTATTTCAAATAAGAAACGGTCACACTTACATAAGAAACGGCTATACAAACTGGTTACAACAAGTTACTGAGACTTAAAATCGTTTAATAAATTATAAAGCTCATTAAAGAAATCACCTGAAAAAATATTTCCAAAAATGATAAAGAGTTGTCATGCAATATAATTTTAAAATTCATAACTTACAGTATGGTGTTCTAATATGGTTTTGTTTCTTAAGATTCACTATCAATTTAATACAGGCAGATTTCGTAACGGATAGAAATAATTCACTAATTTAAAATTCACTTAACATAAACAAATTAATTTTATATCACATTTATAACACTTCTCAAATATTTAAAGTAAAATGAACCGGTAGAGAGCGAAAGGCGCCAAAGCTAGACTAACTAATATCGAGACAGAAGATGTGGACTGAGCTGTGGCAAATGCCAACTTGATTAAAAGAATTCCGCAATCTGATTGGCCGAGATTTAGCGCCATTTCTGACCTCAAAACAGTCAGTGAAATACCTCAAATATTGAAGTTAATAGATCTATAACGACGATCAGTTTCAGCATGTTTTACAAGTATTTTATTATTATTAATGTTATTATTTATTTCGGTTACTCGTGTGTAAACTCACTTATTGGTTTACTTACGAATAAATGTGATTTTTAAACATTAATATATTTTAAAATGTTAACAATTATGGGAACTATTTATAATTTATGACGAAAATAAACTATTTCGGAGTAAATTAAAATTTATTTTGCTTGAATGTTTAATTTTATATGTTTATTAATTTCCTTTCTAATTGTTATTTGTTTATGATACGAAAATATTCGATCTTTGTATCATGGGTTTATATAAGCTAACAAATTATATTAATTATTGCAAATTAAGATGTTTTAGAGTTTTTAAGAGAGTCGTATTAGATTTTAAAAAGAAGTTATTAATTAAATAGCTTGAGTATGCAATTTTAAATTTAACAAAAGCCAAAAAATTACAACCATATCACTTGGAAATGTTTAATTTTTATAATGAGTAAACACACATTTTAATAAATAATGATTGTAAAAAAATGTACATACTTATATAGTAAATATCGTTATCGAAAACATCCAATGCAGAAATATCCATGCAACAAAAATTTTGTACTCCGAACAAACAAGCGAATCGAACACATCTTATTTGAATAAAAAAAAAAAAAAAAGAACACTGTTCAAATATTTTAAAATGATATAACACAACTAGAGGAGTGTTAACCGAACCGAGGCCACTACAAGACTAACTGAAATTTTATTACCGAGGAACTAAAAGCCAGCCATATCAAAGAGTGTAAACATGGATATAGATAATTAGATTATTAGGTTGGCGACTGTGTGGATATTAGGTTAAGAGATGAGCTTGGAATTTCGTTATATTCTTATTTTTAATTATTTGATCTGTATGTTCAGTTAGGAAACATTTCATTTTATTAATTACAATTATCCTTTAGTATATGTAAATATTAATAGAGACATTGTTAATTACATTTAAATATACTGAGCTAGTCAAAGGTATTAGAATCCATCTGACAGTTCCTATTCTCATCGATATTTGATAGAATCTCTTGAATCGATATTTGATGAACCTTTGATTGATACAGCACGTTTCTCTATTCATTGATCGATCGGTTTGGTGAATATAATCTCATTTAAATAAATATATATTTTTTAATATTATACCTTAGATAATGTTATCTGATAAATGAATATATTTTTTTGCTTAATAATAGGAAACAAAAAATAAACATTTCTATTGTAATTCATATACATACATACATATATATATATATATATATATATATATATATATATATATATATATATATATATATATATATATATATATATATATATATATATATATGTATGTAACACATATGTATATATATATATATGTAGAGTGTTTTCAGGTGAGTTCCTTCAATAAATAATAATAAAATGCCAGTTATAACTATGTTGAAACTAACAGCTATTATAAACTGTATTATATGGAATATTTTAAGTATTTCTCTAAATGTTTTCAGTCCAAGATTGACGCTAACTCTCAGCCAATCATATATCAGTATTCTTCTGATCAAGTTGGCATTTGTCACAGCTCAGCAGTGCACATCTTCTGTCTGTGTATTAATTAGTCTAGCTTTGGTGCCGTTTGGTCTGTACCGGTTTATTATACTTTAAATATGTGAGAAGTGTTATAGATGTGATATAAAATTAATTTGTTTAAATTATTAAATTTTTAATTAGTGAATTCGTTACGAAATCTGCCTGTAGTCAACCATAAGAAACAAGACCACATTAGAACACCTTACTGTAAGTTATGAATTTTTAAATTATATTGCATGACAACTCTTTATCATTTTTGGTGATATTTTTTCATGTGTTTCTTTAATAAACTTTATAATTTATTAAATGATTTTAAGTCTTACTATGTTGATCGGTATGATACAAACAGGTATTGTTTGTATGTAACTGAGTTATTTGAAATACATATAACTTAATAAAATTATATTTTAAATAACGGCAGTGTTGTTATTAAATAGTATATATTTTTTTATTTCACATATAATAGATTCTTATCCTAATAAATTGTCGGGACCATGTTAATTATAGTAACTTAATAAAATTATATGTCAATTATGGCAGTGTTGATGTTCAATAGTATTGCTATGTTTTGGGGTGTTTAAATTTTATCTCGGATGCCACCGGATAATTATTCATGATAATTACCTAGAAATGTTTAATAAAAATTAATAATAAAAAATTAGTAAAATAAATTTGTTTTTTTAACATATTTGGTCTATGATTAATTAATTGTATTTCTTTTTTCAAAGGCTGGTTTGTGTTTATAATGTTTTCTAATTACCAGCATTACCTGCGAACATCATGATATAAATAGGTGGCAGAATTAAAATAACTTTTACTTAAAAACTTAATTTATTTCTATGTTCAATAAAGTATATATACAAATTATATTTACATGAAACTAAATAAGTGATTCAATGAATTTAATCAATGACATTAAAGGTATGATTTCAGATGGGCTGTTTTAGAATTATTGCCATAAAATATTTTAACATTAGGATTGGGAATTACAACTTAGCTATTGTCTATGAAGTGGTGTGGTTGCTAGATTTCATCGCTGCATCTGCTGATCTGAAATCATCTGGTCAAGCCGAGGTCCAAAAACTGACAGTAGGCTCATCTTCATGGTCTATGTAGGGCCAAGGCTTCAGTCCCCAAGCCGGAAGAAAACATAAGCTCCATTCTCAAGGTCAAAAATCTACATAAGCTCTTTTTTATTATTTCTCGGGAGATTTTATACAAATATTCGGGGTGGGGCAAGGATGGATTTAATTGGTTCTTAACTTCACCCTATTACTTCACAATAACTGGCAACACCCTAAAAGGAACCAGTTACTTAACCCGTTACTAGCCACGCGTTAATTTAAATAGAGGCCTTTCCCAGAGCCCCTTGTCCTTAATTTACCTGGTCTCTACCCTTGACGCTGTTTTTGATGTCAGAAGTCGGTTTCATTCAACTTTGTTTTCGACACATAATAATTTAAAAAACTTATTTGCTATGTTCAATACGTAGCAGTATATTATTTTTGTTTTACATATAATAGATTCTTTCTCTAATAAATCAGCATTTACAATTCAATATTTTCTTCAAATGTTTCATTAGTTTAAATAACATATATCTTCATTGTTCTGGAATTAGATTTTTTGTAACCAGTTTGTATAACCGTTTCTTATGTAAGTGTGACCGTTTCTTATTTGAAATACATATAACTTAATGAAATTATATTTTAACTAATGGCAGTGTTTTTATTTTATAGTATATTTTTTCGATTTACATATAATAGATTCTTTCTCTAATATATCGTCGGGACCATGTTACAAATAACGAAAGTCAACGTTAGAAAGTTCACATTTGTTACTTTAATATGTTGCCGACGATTAATTTTTTTTTTTTTGTTGTTGTTTTACGTATAATAGATTCTTTTTCTAATAAATCAGCATTTACAATTCAATATTTTCTTCAAATGTTTCATTAGTTTAAATAACATATATCTTCATTGTTCTGGAATTAGATTTTTTTTATTATGAGTTATTGTACTGTAATTTAATTGTTGTTGTATTTTAACTTTTACTTACCTATATACACAGGCGTATCTACGAGAGGAGCGCCTTCGGACTGAGGTCACCCAAAATGTTAAAATACAACCATGTCTTATGAAAAAAATATTAAAAACTTATCTCTAAACGGCCCCATACGCGGTTAAAATTATTCAGTTAACATAGAGTCTCGTAAATATATTAACCGTGTAAGGGCTGCATTAGCGTCTATTATATTGACGTCAATCAAACAGGTTTATATCAATGTTTTTGATTTTATTGAATCTCCTTCAATATTATTGAATGTGGGATATATAATTGCATGTGTAAGGGCTATATTGTACGTGTGTGCTATATAATACTTTTAATCATCTATAAGGATCTGGAGAACTATGGATGTTTGGGTAGATAATAATTTATTCAGGGACGGGAAAAGAGGAGAGGAGGGGATAACCCCTCTTAAAATGTCAATTAAATTTTGTTATATAATGTCAATTTAAGACAAAGTAGCAATATGTATAGGTAGGTGGGTGATACTTTGTTTTTTGTTTTTTTTAAATCTATTTATTGAATAATAATACAATCAGCCACTGCTGGAGGACTATAAGCATTAGGGCAAAAAGTTCTCATTCATACAATATATACAAATAATAAAGAAATAAATATAAATATAAGAAGTAAATAAATAATACTGATGAAGAAGGTAAATAAAAAGAAAAAATAATAATAATAAAAAATAATAATAATAAAAAATACTAATACTTTGTTTTATTTTCATTTTTTGGAGGGGGGGTGGTTAATTCCCTCCAATTTAAAAAAAAATAAATAAAATTACAATATGTTTGGGTAGATGGATGATGCTTTATTTTACTTTGATTTTTTGATGGGTGGTAAACCCACTCCGTCCCCCTACGACAAAAAATTTGTTTAAAGACAAAATACCAATACGTTTGGGTAGGTGGGGAATACTTTTTTGGAGGATATAAAGGAAAATCCCCCTTAATTTTTTTTTAACACAAAATAGCAGTATTTTATGCCATTTAACTGTTTCGCAATTACTTTTATGTTCAAAAATTGATTTTTATTCAAAAGTCAATAAGGAATTTTTTTTTATTATATAACTTTTTTTTAAATATTAAAGAATTAGGATACAACGATAGAATAAATTTTAAACAAGAAACATTTTAATGCCTAGGAACAAAATAAACTAAATGTATATATATCCCTTCAATATATTACATTCAATTATATTGCTTCAATAATATTGACTGTTTACGGGTCCCTTGAAAGATATATATATATATATATATATATATATATATATATATATATATATATATATATATATAAATCGTCTGATCTTCTGAAGCCTCCTCCAAAATTAATTAAATCCTGTGTCTGCTACTGCAAAGAAATATAAATAAAGTAATGCCATAAAATATAATCTACAATGTTGCATTTATTGATTCTGGAGAATGACGCTAATTTAAAGAGATTTGTCTTTTATTAAAGTTAAGAAAATAAGTAAAATACTTATTATATAAATAATATATAGTAAGAGATTGCGATATATATAATGCCATAATATATAAAAAATATTGTGATCGTTAAAATGTTTTACTTTCATTCCGTTAACAGGTAAGGTCAAAATCAAAGCTCCAATTTTCAATGTGAGATTTTCAACAGATCTTTATGTTTCAGACCCCTCTGGGTCCAAAAAATAAATTTTCAACCTTTTGGGGTGCCTGTCTGAGCCAAGATTATCCTGGGAACGAGTGGACCGATATTCTTGCTTTATTTCTTTTCTTTTGATGATCGATTCCTGTAAAACAAATTGGGCGTTCTCTCCTTTTGCGTTTGTCTCCCATGGAGCCACCAGATTTTAGCTTTTTTTTTTTAAAGATTATTAAATTTCTGACAAAACTATTAAAAAAATTGTTTAAATCGGACCAGTTACGTAAACAGTGAGTTATAGTGTATTGAATTTTGATAATTGGTGATTTATATAATTGTTCAATTGTCCGTTTACATTGCTTTAGTTCATCAAATAAATTGTACCATAATGATTTCTACGATAGGTTTTCAGAAAAATTAATGTAATTCAAATGAGTTTTTTTATTTTTAATGGATATATTTAGAATTGAAAACAATTGTTTTAATTCGGTAGAAAAGTCGTCAGAGTGGATATACATTATTTCTTGTTTAAATAATTGGAAGCATTTTATTGATTGACTTACAACTCTTCGTATCCATCTAAGGTGGGGGCCTATCACAATCTTTCTTGAAAATGCCTTTGATGTATTGTCAAGTTAATGTCATTAATTTAATAAGATTTTACCCTCTCTCTCTTTATATATATATATATATATATATATATATATATATATATATATATATATATATATATATATATAACATAAATTTAAACATAAATGTACCTATTTGTAGATCTAAAGTAACCTTAAAAAAAAAAAAAAAAAAACTGTACCACTACTACAACTCATGGGTCCTGTGTCCAGCACTATTTAAGGAAAGTACTGTTTCTTGGTCAACGGTTGTACAAGAAGCTGATTTGACCGAGATCACGCTCCTCCTTAATTAATTATTTAACTCCCACTTATAGAGGATGGGTGTGCCCAGGAGGATCTCCCGACCTCAGGGTCACTTTACAGCTAATAAAGCAGGTTAAAAAGTTTGTCTCCTATAAACCGGGATTCAAACCTGGGACATCGAGCAATGGAAGCTCAGCGCCCCACTGAGCTACCCCACTCCCACTAAAGTAACATGTTTAATAACATGTTTAAATAGCAATAAGCTAATAGGTAACTGCAAGGATCTTGCGTTTGGCTATACAAATAGTAACTTTAAAAAATAAATAAAATATCGAAGGAGAACTAATATATATATATATATATATATATATATATACCCACATATATTTTCATATTATCCAGGAAAAAAATCATACCTATTTAACACTATAAAGGATTCACATGTTCTTAAAATAAGATGAATGCTTAAATGATATACTTCTGAAATGCTTTAAGCATCTGCTAATGAGATGGATTCCTTGTATCCTAGAACAGGGAGAGAAGAGGGAGGCAGTCCTCACATTCGTCGGTTGCCGTGAGAGCTAAAACCAGTTTCCATTTGTTAATCACAGGATCAAGTTCATCAACACTTGCACGAAGAGGCATTAGGGCGGTAACCGTGGCAAGAGCATTCATGATAAAGTCAGGAATATCCGGAGCGAATTGAGATAAGAGGATTGTGAACCTAAGATCTCGGTGTAATGGCTTCGTCAAGTACTCTTGTTAGCCGAAAAGCTTACTCCAACGAGCTCCTTCATGTGCATGTGTTTGTGCGATTGGCTCCGAGTTTACGCGGAAGCTATGTCTATGCCGCTATGATTACTTTAAAATTATTGACTAACACATTTTTCACGAAATAAACAAAGTTAGGACTTATTTGTCGTACGTTCTTCAAATACATACCAAATTGTCGACGTTTTTTTTTTCTTTGTTCCTATATCTCTATATCCCACACCATTAAAACTAAGCCCTGTCAAACTTTAAAATGGTATTATGTTTTACTTCGACTTCGAACAGATATCGCCCTATAATGAATAATATTCAGTAAGAGGTATTTGTTTTCTTTAAAACAAATTTACTAGATAAACATTACTACAGTTTTTTTAATTTTTCTTCCTCACTACTGAAGATAGGTTTACGTTTTAGACCTTAAGTATCAAATTTGGGTCGGTGTCTGTCTATAGTCAAATTGATATGGCGGGTATATCAGCAACTACCGTTTATCCAATTTTCATGAAATTTTCAAGAATTGTGCTGGTTGGTATCTAGATAGCCTCATTCCAATTTCATAACATTCCATCGAATACGTTCGCTTGCACACGCGTAGATATTTTTTCTTAGATATGCTAAATATTTGAAGAGACGGTTAATTAGATTTGGCTTAAAGTTGGGAAAAAGCTGGATATTGGTAAGTTGTAGTGTTTCTGAACCGGAATAGGGTGTACAATATCTTTAAAACTTGAGAGAGAATGGATGAGGGTTGTGCATGGACATTCATAAGTTTTAATAAAGATGCAAAAACTTTTCAACTCAAGACCAGTTAAGATGTTTTCGTTTTGTAATACTAGCTAATTCATATTAAGGTTTAACATAGCTTTTTCTTTTTAAAAAACGAAGTAACGGAAGAATTATTTATACATTTTATTTCAGCATTAATAAAACAATATTTATTTTTAAATAAAAAGTTTATTTAATGATTAATAAAAATATCAAACAGTCGTTAATCTTATTGGAGCTATGCAGTAGATTCCCGCTTAACCAGCTCTCCGGATTAATCGGCGGTAGCGGTTAAAAATTAAAAAAAAACATCCTTGAAAGTATATAACTTTGTGAGACTCTCAACCACTGCTTATGAATTTAATTTTGGTTGAATTCGGTTCCATAAATTTTAAATTGGTTGAAATGTAGAAAAAAATGTTTTTATTTATTATATTTTAACTGACCGAACCTCAATAAAACAAATCTATTCAGAGTAAAATGGATTCTTGAAACAAAATCCTTCATTTATTTAATAGAAAATGAAGAAGAAATCTGTAATGACGCAGTACTGTTTAGTACCGATTTTAAACATGGCATATTTTCTTGGAAAGGTTTTAGTTGAGGTTCATGTTTGAGTTAAGCGTTTTTCTTTTCAGTTGTGTAACACCTTTCGTTCAATTAACTATTGCAGCTCACAAGGGGTGCTTTAACAAGTTAGCTGCTGAGCATATCTCTTAAATGTCTTCCCCGACGATATCGGTCCCCCGCGACCGACTATATTTATGGAGTTCTTAACGCCATCGGGCGCCGGAGAAATGCATCCGTTTCGAGCTGTATATTTCTGTTGACAGCAAAGGTAAACTAAATTTCTTATTCAGAGTCTCTATCAGTTTATTGTGTCCTCATTAATGGCCAGCAATCGTAGGAGTAGACTACGACGTCCGATCCATTTTATATGATGAGTTTTTTATACTGTAAAATAATAACTCAAGATTGACAGAGATGGAAAATGATGATTGAGGCGATAAAAGATCTCCAAGGCCAGAAAGGCGACAGAAAAAATAAAATAATATAAAAGAGTATCATTTATTTTTTGTTTCAGACAAAAGGAGTCTGAAATTTACTCCAAAATTTATCTTTTATGATCCTATAATATTTAATGCAATTTGTATTAAATTACGTAGTTACTTAATTGGTTTAAATGTGTCCGTTATATACAAATACAAAATATTTTTTAAGAAACATCAATTCTCTATTTAAAAAAAAAGTAAATAAATTAATAAAGTTGTTAGATTTCTTCCTAGTTTCCCAGGAATGCTGATTTATTCTGGGGTGTTCCAAGTTCATTCAACCTTTTGGTGTTGAAACGGCATTCTTCTTCTTCGGCATGCTTTATAGTCAATGTCTGGTCACAATTTTGATACCTGGGGATAAGATCTTTTGTTATGAAGTGGAGGTGTGACAATCAGGTATGTCCAATCTTCGAAGCTCATTATCCGACATGAAACTTTTTTATAAAAACATTTCGCTAATCGATACGGCAATAAGTCTCCGGTTAGTTCAATATTAGAATATATTCCAAACTGGTAGATTATGCATTCTGAATGCATATACCTGAAGGTAATGTTGGACAAACCGCGGCCAGAAACTGACTCTGCTAAATGATTAAACAAGGCAAGTTGGGGCAGCTATCTCGCTTCCCAGGCCCACATCTTCCTTCTTAGTGGAACTTACCCTCTCCATTTCACACTATCTCATGTACCGACTTAAGCAGTTATTTAAAATGTAATGAAAAAATATATTACGAAATTTATCACTGAACGTGTTCAAGGCAGTCCCCTCTACTTTCTATCCAATTCTCATTACCCCTCTCCCTCTCCCCCCAAAAAAATTAATTAAAATATTCTTTAAACGGATACCTTTCAGGAAATTCCTAGGAATACACGTCATATCTAACTTTAATTTTGTAACTCCAACACAAAAATAGATAAGCATTTCATTCATCAATATCATAAATTAAACAAAAACTATATTTTATACATTATTTATTAGCAGGTGTTATACACACAATTTTATACTTCTGTTTTATATTTTATTTTATATCTGTTTTTGTTTTGTTTTTTGTACGAATACGCGGTCTCTACTTATAATTATAGATTATTATTATACCTTATGGAGTAGGTTAAATCATTTTGAGCCTTCTTTATTTATTCTGTCATATAACATGTGGAAGCATATAAGTACGGCTGGTCCCCGCGGAAAATTATACCATACCCCCTTAAATAGGTGAGACTTTAGTTTAAGTTGAAAATGTATGTTTAAGAATAGGATACTAAAAAAAAAGATTTACGTAAAAAACCATAGCTTAGGAAAACACATAACCATAGACTCCTAAACTTTTCGAGATATTTCAGCTAATAAACATTTTTTATTTTTTTGATTATTTATTTCTTGATAAATATTACAATACGTCTCAAAAAAGGAGTTCGGAGAGCACATTCAAACCATATTTACAAAATCAAAAAATAAATAAGGTAATTTCAAAATGATATAAAACGAAATAAGAACAAAATAAAATATCATAGTGAAGGAAGAAAATATAAATTATAGTAATAATAGAATAAAAATAAATGAATAAAATAGAATTAAAATTTTCTTTAAAAAAAAGTAATAAAAATA
The DNA here is from genome assembly GCA_928085145.1 of Nezara viridula. Classification (NCBI taxonomy): domain Eukaryota; kingdom Metazoa; phylum Arthropoda; class Insecta; order Hemiptera; family Pentatomidae; genus Nezara; species Nezara viridula. Next base: position 34,908,312 of record OV725078.1, read on the forward strand.
AACATCTTAGACGCAGGCATACCTATTTACACTATTTACAGTCAGCCATGGAAACTCTGAACCAAACTTGTTTCTCCACATGTGGAGGGAAAGCGAGGCTTCAGGAGATCCCTGCTCTTCATCCTCGAACACTTCACTGGTATTAAAAGCCAGGGAGATTGAGTAATAAACATTATAATTATATCACATATTGATGTTTAACTTGTATTGACGATGGGAGTATTCAAATATTTGTGATAAAAGCTTAATGAGTAATAGAGCTAAACACTTCAAAAATATTGAGTGAACAAAACCTCGTGCTTACCAACTATAGTTCAACTAGATTTGTAGACAATTCCAATCACTTTTACTTGAATTTCACATGTTGATTTTTATTTTTTTATGGATTATTATCCTTGTGTTTGAAAACTGTTTATCACCCAAAGTGTGGCAATGATAAATTTATAAGTAATTAAAAAATAATCTTTAAACTTAAAAATTATGTATAACAGATTTTTTCAACGGTATCGACACGGTATTTTCCGCATCTTTTCTTTCATTTCATTTCACTTACATAAAAACAGTCAACAATACATGAAAATCTCACAATAGCCTACTTCGTGCATTCACGAATTTAACCGCAGTATTAATAGACACCAGACCGAATTAAAATGCCTATATTTAACCTACAAATCTTGAACTTTAACTAACATATTCAAGAATTTTACAGAACTTAGTATAAGTTGCATGAATATCTCTAGCATTAATATGTTAAAATTAAATCAATGGTTTTGACTGATAAATCAGCTTGGACCTCTTATTAATACAAAAAAAGCATTGGAAGACTTCTTGAAAAAATAAAGAAGGATTTCATAGATGAGAACTCTTACTACGCTCTTCCAATGGGAAGGTCTGTGGCTAACAGATAATAAAAAAATACATAAAAATGTTTAATGTAATCGTACAATAATATTTTAAATATGAAATAAAATTTATAGTGTAATTAGTCTTCTTCTTTTTCTTTCTCCCGTGCCTTTCAGCGTCTAGCGCAAGCCTTAGTCCACCTCCTCCACTTCCCTATCTTCGGCCATTTAACGACCCCACGTTGTCGTCCTCCAGGTCTTCGTTCTTCAGTTTCGCCTCCATGTACCATTTCTTGCAGAAATATCTCCATGCATGTCCCAACCACCTGAGTTGACGCTCCTTTATGTTTGCACCCAAGAAGACTACACTCAATTCGTCCCTAATGGCTTCACAGTTTTTCACCATACAGTTTCTCTTTGTCTTTCCTACTATTCTTCTGAAGAACATGATTTCTGTAATGGTTATTCTTGAAATATGTTTCTGCAGAATTGTTCAGTGATTTGCTCCATATAATAACACTGGCTAGAATATTGTTTTGAAAGTCACCAGTTTGGTGTTCCTTTAATTTCCTTCAAGCAGATTAATGTATTGACTCCGTTAGCTTTCATCACTCCGTTTGAAATTTCTGGATCAATGCGAGTACTTGTGCTGACAAGTAAACCCAGTTATTTATTTGAACCCTCATAAAGACTTAAAAACGTGGGAAAAAAAATATTGTTCATAAATTCAATTCTTTACGAGATTAGATAGAGATAAAATATAATGATAATAACAATGTTAGTTTATCTCGAGGTCATCCAACCCTCTATTATTTTATATTTTGAGGTTGCCTGATTGATTCCACATGAAACGATTTAGCATGTAACAAACAATTCGTGCATTCACTACTCAAACCGATATAAAATAGATATCGGTCAATAAAGGCATCAAGGGCAATCAGCATTGGGAAAACAAAACGTTTGATCTATGGCGTGTCAATCATGTTAGCTCGTCTCTTCAGCTCAGTAGAGTGGAACCTGAGTATTATAGTCACTGGTCAGCCATGCGCACTACGCACAAGCTACAAGCGGATAATCCTGTTATTTTTACTTCCAGTATACATACGCATTTATAAACCAATTACCAGGAGTGGAAACAGTTTTTTTTTCTCTTACAAATGAGTTTAACTACTTGAAGAAACACTTATATCAATAAGAGGTAAATAGCAAAAGTTTTTTTTTTAACTATTAAATCAAAGTTCAAGCTTAAAAAAGTTTTACTTAAAAATTTGTTACACTTTTACTTATTTCCTCTAAAATAAAAGTTAAAAGTACAAACAATTACAATTCATAAAAAAGTTCATAATTATTACACTACTCAGTACCCAGAGTGGAAAACTAATCAATTCCGGCGATCCTGCAAAATATTTTATTTATTTTTATTTATTTATTGTTACATTCCGCATCTACCCGAGCGGGTCATTAGCGGCTTTAGATGGAATCAAATTAGGTGGACAAATTTAATGTCTTTTATAAATTCAAATACTTTTTGTATCTTTTCTTCGTCATCTGAAAGTGCGTCAGATATGTTGGAAGGTATATTATGTTTTGTTCTGGTGTCAGAGTATAGTCTGCAAGTTGTTACAATGTGTTTCAGTGTAAGTGATGTGTTGCATGTTTTACAAAATGGTGGTTCCAGGCCTCTCATTAGGTAGCCATGGGTAAAGGCTGCATGTCCAATTCTAAGCCGAGTTAAAATTATTTCTTCTTTTCTGTTCTTTCTGAAAGAGGTCGTCCATGGTTGGTATCTTTTTTAATTTCTTGCAATTTATTTGTAGATTGGTTCCACTTAAATTGCCATTGTTCATTTAGCATTTTTTTTGCATTCCAATCTCCAGTCAGCAGTGGTCGTTAAATTGATCATTGTGGTTCCATTTATTTTTCTTCTTGCGAGGTTCGCAGCTCTGTCTGCAGCTTCGTTTCCAGATATGCCACAATGTGAGGGTGCCCATGCGAGGACGATGTCTCTGTCCGGCGACTCCTTCATTTCCCAGAGGCAGTTTTTGATTTTTCTGGAAATGGCATTGTCGGCTTTCCCTTCGGCAATGGCCATTAATGAGCTTAAAGAGACTGTAACTATAAGGCCATTTTTAATGTTTTTTTCTGTTAGTAATAGCAAGGCCTGATATATGGCGAATACATGGCCTTTGAAGACGCTGTTTATTTGGGGCAAATTGAATTTGAGGCACTGGTCTTTCAGTATTACTGCACATCCTACGTCACTATCTGTTTTTGACGCATCTGTATAAAGGGTTGTGTGTCCAAGGGATTTGTGTTTCATTTCTGTAAATAAGTGTTTTTTGAAGAACTGGTCGTCGTCAGTTTGTATTTTCCTAGAAAGACACGTATCTGTTTCTATGAAACAGTTATTCCATTGTTTGTCTATTGTCATTATATTGTCCTGTCTGAAGTCTAATTGTAAAACATCACTCCACGAAATCCTGATGGCCTGAAATGGCGAAACGTTGATAGGAAAAATCCTGCATTTTGGAGACATAAGGCTGCGTGGTTCGGAATTTTTCTAGTAATATCCTAACATTTATGTTCTGTATCTTGATTTTATTGTAATTAATTTATTAAATAACATTTTTTTATTTGTTAATAACAATTGTTTTATTAGAAAAAACTTTAATGTTTCTAAATTATTTTAATACATACTATTTTTTCCATAGAAAAATTATTATAATGTTTTATATAAAGCTGCATAAGTATAGTCTTTGGTACAGATCCCTTTTTATCGAATTATCCGCCTATAAACATCCGCCTGAAACTTTGAAAACAGCTTCATCTCATCGTAACCTACAACTATTTTATTTACGAAAACTCTTGGAATTGGGGCGTTTTAAATCTGGAGGGAGGCAAACTTCGTCTATTTAATTAGGTACTAAAAACTCGAAAATACTCATTTACTTTCTAATTGGATTATAAAATAATTTGATCACAAGATCGAGAAAAAAGGTGGCCTTAAATATTATTGAGCCGTTTGGCGTGACATATACCCCCAAATTTAAAAAAAAAAAATACGAGGTTATATAGGACAAGCGGCCCAAAATTTGGTAGGCAACCTTTTTTCTCGATTTTGATGAAATTATCTTACGATTAAGGTAGAAAGCAACTGGGTATTTACAAGTTTTTAGTACCTTATTAAAAAAACAAAGTTTGCCCCCCTCCAGATTGAAAACGCAACAATTCCAAGAGTTTTCGTAAATGAAATAATTGTAGGTTACGATGAGATGATACTATTTACGAAATTTCAGGTGGACGTTAATAATACGATAAAAAAGGGGTCTGTACCACGGACTAATAATGATGATTATATTTTCTGTTAATAAAAACATATTACTTTTTTCATTAAAACCTATTCAAGTAAATGGTTCAGACAACTTTTTTCAATAAGGTTTGAAAATAAACGTTAAGAAAATACACTGTTTTGAAATGGCTTGTATCAACAAAAGTAAGAGTTCGAAAAAAACCTCTATACGTCTGCATATCGTGGAGCTCTGGTTTGAAAAAGTTCTAAGAAACAAAATTGAGTTTTCACTCAACAATCACTCACAACATTGATATATATGCACCAAAGGAATTTTAGTGTTATTAGTTCAAAAATAAAAAAACTAACATTTTGGAATACTTTTAACTATTGCGAACTTTTGAAGGTGATTGGTATGAGAAGGTTCTAACTGCAATACGCTACATGATACTTGATTTATAGTTATTTTAATGAGAATATAACATGAAATTATATCATTCATATTATTAGTAAAGATTTACTTCTAGTAATATTAAAAATATTAAAATACGTAACAGATTTGAATAGGTTATTTCAAATACGAAATATGTTATATTTTCTTATTTGTATCAGGTTTTGTCAATGCATATATCATCAAATGCTTAAAATATTTTTTTTTAAATTTTATTCTGGTATTGTTTTAGCAAAAAAAAAAGATTATAAAATATTTCTGTCCTTTCTTCTATTTTTCTTTTATGATTTAATGATTTGAAAGTAGAATATTGCTTCTGAAATAAATAACTATTACCTCATTAAAGCTAAAAAGGATAATTTAATAAACCAATTTGTTAAAAAATATACGAGTACGAGATACTTTTATTTAAATCGGCTTTTCAATTCTACGAACTCTTCTTGAAACGTTCTCCAATTATATAATAATCTACATTATTTTTATTGGTCAATTTAAGATATAAGATAATTTTTTTTTTTAAATCTATTTATTGAATAATAATACAATCAGCCACTGCTGGAGGGCTATAAGCATTAGGGCTAAAAGGTAAGATAAATAAAAATTATAATAATAATATTATTATTAGGTGGTACAATTAAGTCAACGAATGCAAATATAAGTTCACTGCTTGAAGGTATTGCATCGGGTTGGCAAATAAGTCCTTTCGGTTGTTCTATTTATTTTTATGTCACTATGATACACTTATTATCTGATGTATTAATCCCTATGGTGGATTGTTTGTCCTGTTGGTAATATGTCAACAACTATATCTTTTAACTCTTGTTGAAACTAGCTTAGTATTGTTTTTGCTATTGCACTGTGAACATGGAATTATTCATGATAGGCATATTTTGTTGTATTAACATTAAAGGAAATAAGAGTGCTGCAGAAGCGCATAGACAATTTTTGCAGTATTTATGGGAAGGATACCTTCTTAACCGAACGCACCTGTCAAAATTGGTTTGCCAAATTTCATTCAGGAAATTTTAACATCAATGATGCTCAACTGTCTGGTCGCCCAAATGAAATTGAAACAAGCAATGTTAAGGCCATTATTGATCAAAATCTCACCCAATCAGTGGTTTGCTATGGCCCTAAATGTGTCACGCACAAGCGTAGAAAACCATTTGCACAAGCTCCGCTATGTTTCCAGGCTTAATGTTTGGGTCCCTTACATGATTTTGTTTTCGGAAATCACAAAAAATGTTATAACTTCAATACGACTTTAGCTATGAACAAGAAATTTAGCAGGAATTTAGGACCATATACACTACGCAAAATGACATCAGCGGGACCCTTGTAAACAAACTACAAATCTAGATAAAAAATAAAAACCAACAAGGAGTTTCTGTTTATTTATCCCTTATGTAGGCATTAAATAAAAAATAATATTCATACGAATTTGAAGAACATAATTCCACTTTCCAACGGATATAGTAACATCGAATATGGAGAACATCCTGAAGAGTTATAAATGATCGGAATGGTGTGTGTTGCACCAAAACGACACTAGGCCCCACACCTCATCGGTCACTCGTAATAAATTATTGAGCCTTGGATGGGACATTTTTCCTCACCCTCCTTATTCACCAAATCTAGCTCCAAGTTACTACCACTTATTCCGGTCTCTGAAAAACTCCATGAATGGAAAAACATTCCAAAAGGAAGAGGACATCGAAAACCACTTGGATCAGTTTTTTAACAATAAACTCCAAACATGACATTATGTAGTTAGTGTAAAGATGTGAAAAAGTCATATTAAATAATGGTCAATACATTGTAGATTAAAATAAATTTTATGTCTATAGTACATTAATTTTTATTTTACCCTGAAAAAACGCAATGACTTATTTGACAACCCAATACAAACAAAGTTGTTAGTCTAAGTAACAAAATATTCATACTATAGTAAATTGTAACTATAGATGTTAATAGGTCGACAAAAAAACCGTGTCTAACGGTCCTCGCCAAGAGGGCGAGAAAAAAATATTTTATATAACTTAAACATTTTTATATTATTATTTTCTTTATTTAATAAGTATGGATAGATAAACTTTAATATACCAATCGATTTTTTGTTTTTAACGTAAAATAAGAAAACATGTTGCGGGTTATATGGAACATTTATTTTTTATTAATGACACTTACAACTATATAAAAATAAAAATACATCTAGTAAATATGATACACATAATGAAATGAATAGGTTGTTGAGAAACTACCCATATGTACATACCCTATAACAGAATTTCTAAATTAAGAGATCACCAGTCCATTTTTTTTTCAGACGCCTCAGAGATAGCGAGATTAGAAACGAGAGGATTAGCATGGTTCTGAAATTTATTATGGAAGGATAGGTATCTGGATTGGGACAAATAGGAAACATGGATCATTATGACTGTTGCGGATGATTTTATTTGTAACAAAGGAGATAATTAAGGATTTTACAAAGGATTTCCTACCGATTAGCATAAATAATCTATAAATCCAGGCAAAACTTAAGCGAAAAAAAATAATATCTTCGTTTTTTCATTATATACATTTTTTCTCAGTTCTTTGGCCCATTGAAACGAACAACGTGACACATGTCTAATACTTTGTTGTAGAATCTTAAAAAATAATTTGGTTGAAATTAATGTTTCCTAAAATCGGTCTTGCACTTTGCAATGGAGAGGAAAATTCTTATTCCAGGATGAAAAAATAGTTATGAAATTAAAATCTTAATTCTCAGCGTTGATAAACAATGCTTATCAAACGGTTACCTAAGTGTGTTGATGTCGCAATTCTCCATCACATACTTAAAAAACATCAGAGAAGTTGTTTACTAAACCTTTCGGCGCTATTTTGCCGGCGTTACATAAAGCAATTCCAGATGCAGGAAAAATTAGTCGAGGAAAAATTCTAATCATAAACATGGCCGCAGACTTTCCATTTTAGTTGGGGAGGAGCAATGGACGCCCCGAAAAAATCTTGAGAGCTTCTATTATCTATAAAATTATGAGTGATAATGTTAAAACAAGCAACTTGATTATTGTAAAACGGACAATATAATACTTATACGAAAATTAATTTATATATATATATATATATATATATATATATATATATATATATATATATATATATATATATATTATTTTACGTATAACTTCATCTCAGAATCTTCTGATAGCCACAATATCGAAACTATATTGAATATCGACTGTATAGATAAAGTAAACAAAGTTTACTATTATATGATGGGAGTACACAAAGTACATTCACAAAATTGTTGAACATGTTCTATTAAGTGTTTGTATTTAGTTTATGTTAAAAGTAATATTTTGTTTGTATATATAAATATTTATATTTGTTATTGTTCTATCATAGTAACAGGTTCGTTTAACTATCATTATGCAGTAATCATTTTATGTTTTTAATTTTTATTGTTTTTCATGCTTTGTAAAATCCATTATAAACGGAAAATATGTAAAACTTATTTATATTTAAATGATATGTATGTAACTTGTAAAACCATATTATTCTACAATAGCCAAGCTAGGCTCTATTTGTATAGGGAACCCCCCAAAAACAAATAAAAATTTCTATTCTATTCTATTCTATATTATTTTACGTACAGATTTATTTGAAAATCTGTTAAAAAAACAATCAAAAATATTACATATTTTTCTTTTTATTTAAAGGTTTGAGGCAGTGAGATAAACTCTCAATTCTCCAATGATTCAAATTTGCCGCGAGGAATGTTATGAAATTCTCATGCAAAAATGGAAAGGTGTATGTTAATATTTCGATAATTGGATATAAACATTTTGTTTTTAAACTTTTATTGAGTATTAATACAGTCTGCCATACTGAAGGGCATTGGTACTAGGGCTATAGTATTCATTCACACAACGGATATAATACTGAATTTCCAATAATTCATCAGTTTCAATTAATTAATAATTTGTAAATGGTAAATTATTTTCTGTACCAAGAAGAAATCATAATTCAATATAATAAACACTTCTCCCTGTTGGCCTATCAGACTAAGTAGTTATTTTTCCGCCTTAAAGAGCCTTCTAGATCTTTGTCTTCAATGCCCCATATTATGTCACAAATAAGACCCTACACCATGACCTTAACATCCCATTTGTCCTCGACATCATCCCATCCAGATTCTCAAACTTTCACCAGAACCTTATCCATCATCCAAATCCTCTAGCTCAATCCCTATCCAGCTCCCACCATCCCTACAATCCCCCTCGAAGGTTAAAACGGCAGTGGCCGCGAGATCTATTGTAATATGCTTCTGGAGTCCTGGCAATGGCCAGCTTCTCCACTCAAGTCCTGAGCATCTGTGGCTCTAGTGCCCTCCTTCAGCCTCCACTGGCTTTTAATACTAGTGATGCGGCTGGAAAAGTGGCACTGGGATCTCTAGAGTCCTGCTTTGCTTTCCACATGTGGGGAGAGAAGCCTGGCTCGGAGATTCCTGGGCGAATGTATATATTGTATATAGGTATGAATGTGTTTAGAAGTTGTTATTTTATTTTGTTTGTTTATTTATTTATCTTTTTTTTTTAATTTTATTTATTAATTTATTTTTTTTTCCTATTGATTTACTTTTTTTTATAAGTATTATTTATTTACTTCTTATATTTATAGTTACTTCTGTATTACTTGTATATACTGTATGAATGAGAACTTCTAGCCTTAATACTTATAGCCCTCCAACAGTGGCTGATTGTATTATTATTCAATAAATAAAAAAAAAAAAAAAAAAAAAAGATCTTTGTCTATCTTGGGCAATTGCTTAATAATTGTATGTTTGAAGCTTTGCAGCATCTTTGTTAATTCGATCTATCCATCTAGTTTTTGGCTATCCACATGGTCCCTTGCCTGTAGTTGATATGTTTCCCATTGAATTTCTCAGAGCTGCCCATCTTACCCTCCTTGCCTTCAAACCACGTGAGATTGATTGGCCAGTTTCTGTAACAGCTTGTTTAATGGTCCTTCTTCTCTATCTGTTAGTACTCTGGTACCAGATCTCTACGATTCAATAAAATTTATAACAAAAGAAAGTAATAACTTTTTACTATCATTGTGGGGAGGAAGCATTTATTACTCTGTACCCGGCTATATTTTTGATACTTGTTATTGTTAATTTTTGGGTATCCCATGTATTCAGACACAAGGGATATCAGGAGCTTATTAGTCGGTATCACGTTTCCAGCAATAGTATCCGGCTAATCTATACAGTATTGTACCGATTATTACCCGGCAAACAATTGGAACCTAATAATCTTCATGAGTATACCTATATTACTAAATAATTTTTACCTATAATACTAAGTAATTTTTACCTATAATACTAGTTATCCGATGTTAATTGACCTTATTACCCGGTACCAGGTACACGGAATTTAAGTGTTCTTATTGCCCGGAATCTGTTGCATCACTACTTTCAACATAAGGTTAAAAAAATTCACTAATGTTCTGAACTTGAAAACCAATTGGTTGGTACTCCTATTAAAGTTAAAATATGACTAGTTTTTAAGAATTCTTTTAATAAGGCTAGTGATAATTAGACTAAAATCTTTATCTATTCTGTAGGTTGACATACTCAATCGTATTCAATTCAGGTGAACAAACGTGTCAGTTTATATGCGTTTATATATATATATATATATATATATATATATATATATATATATATATATATATATATAATATATATATATATATATATATATATATATATATATATATTATATATATATACCCTTCAACCACCTTGTTCCATCTGGTTGAGCATTATCATCAACAAGAATAAAGTTTTTCCCTATTTCTTAAAATAAAATTAAAACAGGTCTTTTGGCGTTGTCCAGATATGCTTCCAAGGTAATGTGCTAATTTTTAAACCAGCTCAGTTTTTCAATTACTTGGTAACATTACTCAAATATCATGGAGCCTCACCGCTCACTGGTTAAATAATACCAGCATCAAATCGTTGGTTTTCCTCTCTACATAATCTAACAAACAGGGATCTCTAAACTACGGCCCGCTAAGTTTCTAACTAAGTTTCTTTGATTACAAGGTAAAATTTGAAAAATTATTTAAAATATGGAATTTAAAAAATTATTCACACAGGAGGTTATTAAAACATTTATTCCTTGTTTTTTCTCCCTCTTGATAAACTAATTTCACAGCTGAAGTGTCACTTATAGAACAATATATTTATTTTTTCATCACAAGCTCTGGCCCGCGGGATTTGGGTGGAGGTCTCAATGCGGCCCGAGGGTCAACATTTTTATTGACCCCTGCTCTAAAACGTCGATCACGACGAAGAACGAAATTGAATTCAACAGTTAATAAACAATGGACCCAGTGCTCATCAGCACAATTAACAGATTTACGTGCCATGGGAAGCTCAGTTGTCTTATTAAAGAAACCAGAGGTACCCAGAAGGAGGTTTCATGGCGCAAGTTACGCCATCAATTTTTTTTAAGATGAAACTTTATGACGGGGTTTCGAATTTTCAGAGTGAAAAGGAGCAAGGAGAAAACGCTTTCTAAGGCTGCTTCTGCATGCACTGCTTTTAAGACGAAAAAATCAATAACATTTCTATGGAGAGTGAGCAATTTATTCTCCATCGACCTTGCGGGGATGGTTACCGCTGAAAAAACCATTCATGGTTTCATTAAAATGCGAACCCCTGCTCTGTCCTAAAAAACTACTTTCCTGTTATACCTTGTATCCATTATTCCATTTTGGCTTTCCTCTATGTTCTCTGTTTTCGTGATCTCTTAACTTGCTCTTCCGATAACTATATTAACTCTAAAAGAGTCAAAGCACTCTCTGGTTCTTCACCAGTAATTATTTTTAAAGGAATTTAAAAAAAAACTGTGTAATGAACTGAATGAAAATAAAATTTAATGAAAATATAATTTTATTATGAGCATACAGTCCCCAAATAATAATGACAATGTTATGCACATTAGACTGACGAGATAACCACCAAACGATATTTGTTAATTAACTGTTTGTCAAAATTGTAATTTTTTTTTCTTTCTATTGACATTACAGATTTTGTGGATTTTTTGCGCCCTTAACCAGTTTTCTCCATCTCTGTCTATCTTGGGCTATTTCTTTTCAGTTATTTGCATGCAGCTTTATTGTATCTTTCTTAATTCAATCTCTTTATCTACTTGTTGGCGTGTAGAGGCTTCCTGATGGATTGCTCCGAGATCCGAGCCCATCTTAACCTCCTTGTCTTCATATCGTGAGTTATTGATTTACTAGTCTATATATGCATCTATTTGTGCTCTCACCTCTATATGTAGTGAAAATCGTAATTACAAAATAAATAATTGTTACATACATGCGATAGCTTCAGTATGAATTAGGTGGCGGAAAAGGAGTAGTGTTGCCCAAATGCGAGACCGAAACGAGTTTTGGTCTTGCAAACTCAGTCTTGGCCATGATATTGGTCTTGCCCAAGAGTCTCGGATAGGTTTTGCAGTTAGTTATTAGCTTATTACTATAGAGATATTACAGTAATTTTTTAAATAGGAGAAACCTAACTAAGCCCGAATGAAAAATTAGAGGAGTTAAATGCAAAAGTATATTGGTTATACCAATTCTCTACTAACAGTAACTAAATTTATCAAATATTAATAACTATTTTGCCTTAATTTTTATTCAAAAAATCGATTTTGTCTACCACTCCAGGTCTTGGTCTTGCAACAGTTAGGAGGGATTGGTCTTGCAAAGTACATGACCAAGACGGATTTTGGGCAACACTAAATAGGAGTTTTGTGATAGAATTTGCGGACCAGAATTGACGTATGGAGACAGCCAAACAATTCCCAAAGGATATAGTTAGTATGAATGGCCAAAGATTTTCTGAAGGAATTAATTTTATGTGTGGGGGATAAACAGATGAATAGGTTGAGATCTAATATTTGAGATGAAATATACCAAGGAGAGCCATTTTTAAATTACATTTTATAATTTTGTTTTTGTTATTATATCATAAATAAATCCAAGTTTACTATCATCAATCCGTATAGAGATTAGGATTAAAACATATACAGTTATAGCTTATAAAAAGAGTTTACTATGAACCAGAAAAACTACATTCGTAAAAAAAAAAAGAATATCTACATTTTTGTAAGTTGTTTACTTCAATTTGTAAGCAATTTAGATCAGACAAATAATGGTATCGATTCGAAAAAAAATGACAGGGCTGTCATATCAGTAAATGTCTAAAGAATCTGTATCAGGGAATATATTCAGGGTATAAATAAAATAGATTTTTCGGCACGATAATGAAATATGAGCGATAATGAAGGATGGCAAGTGAAAGATGAAGTGGGGTTTCCATCAAGGAAAACCTACAAATACTGAAATTTTCATGAGGGTGAAGAAGATAGCTAAGCCACAGGTGCTACAAGGCTAGCCCCCCAAGGAGTCGATTATGGACATCGCTGTCGAAGCTTTAGTGTACTTGAGGGGGAAATAAGAGCAACTACTGCCCTTCTTAAGTTCTTCTGAAGTCTATATTCAAGATACAAGATGGACTCGCAGCTTTGTGAATGGTAGACCGCAATCGTAAGAGGAATGAAGTTGTGCAGTTCATTAATTAAATCGCACAGATATGCTCATCTACGTTAAATATAGAATTTTTTGTATACTTAATTTCATTAGGTTGTTCGGAAATGAATATAGGTTTAAAATAAAATAAATGATACGAAATAATTTTTTTTTTTTAAATACTCTTGATAAATTTCTGACATATTGGTATGTTCGCCATTCTTTCTCGATAGAAAAAAGTAGTTATGAAATGTATTTTCGAACGAATTTTGATCAATAAAATTTTTACCTTTTACAAAGTGGCTCAGATTATTGTTGCTCAAAACCAATCTTGGTCTTGAACTTTGCAAGACCAACACCAACACCGGCTATCTGTTGCAAGACCAATATAACAGAAATCTATATTTGATAAAAATTGTGGCAAAATAGTTACTAATCCTTGACAATTTTAGTTACTATATGTAAAGAATTGGTGTAATCACTATACTTTTGCGTTTAACTCTTCCAATTTTCCATTCATACTTAGTTAGGTTTCTCCTTTATAAAAAATTAAAGTAATATCCCTCTAGTAATGAGTTAATAGGTAACTGCAAGACCTAGACCATAACTGAGTTTGCAAGGTCGTCTCGTTCTCGCATTTGGGCAACACTAGCTGAGATGTATAAAAAAAACAGGTAGTCGCTAAGTGAGAGGTCTGGAGGGTAGAGCGAGTTATGTTTGTGTATGTTTCGACAAAAAAGTGCAACTAAAACTTTATAACGAAGATTTTTTTCAACAGTCGTCTGATGCATGAGGAATCCAAGTTTCGAGCGTTTACACCTTTCCAATTGAGGTGGTCAGCGAAAGTCGATTTGCCAACAAAAACTTTCCCAGCAAGTTTTCGGACAGTTCTTCTAAGATTTTCTTAGACCAAAGCTCACAAAACATCGCCTTCAAGGCAAAGAGTCATTCCACGTCTATATTTGTCATCAAGGTTTTCATCTCGAAATTTTTTAAATCATCGTTAATCTCGTCTTCCGACCGAGTTTGAATACTTAAAAAATCACGCTTTGAGATCTAAGTAAAGAATTAATGAATTTTTTCTCACTAGTGAAATGTCACAGAAGATTAAAGAAAAAAACTACTTTTTTTTTAAAAACGTTGATAAATGTTGTCTACCATACAAAAGAATAATTCCTCAAACGTGAACTGTTTGTTATAAAGAGAATTGATATAAAGGAAACATTAAATACTGCATTATTTGCCGGACAGCCCATTATAAAGCTTGAAAATTGACATTTTTAACGTGTAAATTTTAGAAACTATCGATTTTAATATTATTGTCATTAAAAATATTTTACTGAGAAAGACTTAAAATTCTTTCTTTTTTTTTTTCATTTATTGAGTAATTTAACATTCTGTAATTCTGTAATAGAGCAGAATGGTTCTTATATAATACAGTAAATCAATCTTAAGCAACAAATATCGTCTATTGATTTCGCATAAAAAAAGTGAAGAATGCTATCAGACAACAAAATACAATGGTAGTAATGCCACTCAATATTTGTCGCTTGGTCATTCTGTTGTCGTTTATTGTTTATTTAGGCTTTAAGACGTAAAACCCTATGGTCATCAACTCCTGTGAGTAGGTTATATTTGTAAACTCTTTACAGGAGAACTAATTATTAATAATAGATAGAGTAATAAATGAAAAAGATATTTAAAAACATATAAAAGATGAAATATATTAAAATAAATATTGAAAAAAAAGAACGAACAATATAATAAAAATTATATTTATTTTTATATTTTATTTAATAGCCTATGGATTTTAAGAAAATTTATCACTGTTTTTATGTTTGATTCGTCATTGCTTAATACTGCTGATATATCCGGTTTTAGAGATAATCGATTTAGGCTTGAAGTATAATAAGTGCATTCTTGGAAAATATGATTGACTGTTAGAACGCTGTTGCAGTGCTGACAATTTGGTAGTGGCTGCTCAGTGATGAGATGTACATGGGTTAGGTTCGTGTGTCCTATTCTCATCCTGGTCACGGCGACTTCCTCTCTACGGTTAGGGCAATTGATGTGATCCAGGGCTTCACCGATTTTTTAACAGCTTTTAATTTGCTTACTTTATGCTGGCTTTTGTTCTACATAGATTACCAACTATCCAATATTTCCTTTTTGAGAGGAAAACTCGTTTCTGGAGGGGTCAGGATAGGAGTACCTCGGTTTGGAAGCGAGAGTGCCTGCCGTATCCGCAAGCTCATTACCAACTATACCCTCGTGACTGGAAACCCATATAAAACAAACCGATTTTCCTAAATTTATCCAGAGTGTGAAGATATTTGTGTATTTTAAGTACATATCATTTAAACCCTTTAATGAACACAAGGAGTCGGTTATAAAGATTCTGTTGTCGTTCCACTGATCGGTTCGCAAAATGTCAAGCAAAATTCACGAAAATGGTCCAGCAATAATAATTCCTTCAGAGCCGACAGCACGACTCGAGTGTTATCGATTGACTATTAGCAATCCGAATCGAATTTTCAGTCAGCATGTCCTCAAATGAGGCCTTAACAGTTGTGAAGTGTAGATGGGCTTCCAAGCACATCAGATGGGGGAGGGGTGGGGCTTTACGCGCCCTTCAGCACGAATCCACTACTGTGATTCTTGATCACAAGCCTATTTCACGAGAACCTCTGTATACTTTTGAAAAATACTTTTTTAATTCAATTTTATTAATGTCCATATATACGCATCCAATATATAAGTACGAATCAGAAATTGTTTTGCCGAATCATAATAAAACAATTATTTTTTATTAAAAAAATAAACATCGTCTGTGTACATTCATTATAGAAGTAATTCATGACCAGATTCCGGAATTTTAAGCTATTTCATATTTTTTTTGTATGCATTTTTTTAAACTGTCTATAGAATATCTTTACATATCACTGTACTCAGTGTAATATTTTGTCTTGACACCTCCTTACATGCGGTAGCTGAATTATATGCGTTATAATTTAAATGGAGAACATTGGTTGATTTAAGTATTTGGCTCAGATCACTCATAGAAACAAATATCGATCAATGAAAAAAAGATAACAGACTTCCACCGTTGTTGGACTAAAGACCTAATGAAGACTTACAGTTTACGTCGAAACGAAGGCTATAAATAAACACTACTCCAATGTAGTATGAGTGTTATTGTTGGCTCACTATTCTTAAAAATTAAAAAATCTATTGTGAGGAGGTAAGAGGGGTAGTTCAACCCGAAAGGCCCCATAATCTCACTGGTTGACTCAAAACTATTTTTAATTATTATTCTAGATAATAAAAAGAAAAAATTATTTTAAAATTTTAATGAAATAAAATAAAAATCTAGTCGTGATTTGATTTTTTCACAAAAGGAAAATAATTTACATATTCAATCCTTGATACAAAGTCTATTATTAATTTTAATCTAATTTTAAAAGTACTTTTGAAAAAAAAAATGTAAATATGTTTATTTATTGGCTTTTATTTCTTGTAATATTTATATATATATATATATATATATATATATATATATATATATATATATATACATAAATACATAAATATATACACACTCCTCGCTATGTGTATGTATATATATATATATATATATATATATATATATATATATATATATATATATATATATATTTTATTTTATTTTTTTCTTCACCTAATCTTTACGTGTAATCACTTTAATATCTTAGGGAATATATTTATATCATTTTTTTTTTTACAATTTATTTCTTTATATATTAACAGTTATTATTTTCTTTTTAATTGTTATTTTCCATCACTACAATGCTTTGCCTATAAAATTGATTTTTCGTTCCTTTCTAATTTCATTTAGTGATTGCTATGCTATTGTTTTAGCTCCAATATTGTAGTATTGAAACCCTATTACCCTCCTGTTCTGATTAATTTATTCTAAGAGCTATTATATTTAATGTATTACTAGTATTTTGTTATTATTAATTGTAATAGGTCTTTTGGCCAGATTTATGGTTAATTTATATGAACAATACTATTATTATAAAGGGACCTAGTCCCAGAATAAAGATGATCTATTTCTCTATTTCTATATGTGTGTTCAATGATGGGGGAGAACACCTCAGAGTAAAGCTATTAGGACTAATCCAGAAAATATGGGAGGAGGAACGGCTGTGAAACTTGGGCTCTAACCTGCATCCTGGAAAGCAGAATAGAGAGATTCGAAAGAAAATTCACACGAACAATGAATGCCAGAGTATTAGGTAAGAGACCACGTGAGGGGCCTAAAACAAGATGGATAGATAGGATAAACAAAGACAACGGCTGAGCTTCAAGCCTCAAATTGGAAAGCAGTAGACCAAGATAAGCAGAGATGGAGAAGGCTGGTTCAGGCGGCCAATGATCTATAAGGGCTGTAGAGCCAACCGAAAAAAAAAAAAAAAAAAAAAATATATATATATATATATATATATATATATATTATATATATATATATATATATATATATATATATATATAATTGTACAATGACGTTTTGAAGTATATATATATACTCAAAAACTAATAGACAATTTGAAGAGATTAGAAGACTTATTATAATACACCAAATTAAGTTCTTGAAAAGTGTGTAAAGCTTGAGCTTAATGTGTCATTCAGCATATAATACATAAATTATTACATTCATAAATAATTCTATGCAATATATGCTGAATGATATAATAAGTTCAAGCAACTTTACAAACTTTTCAAGAACTTTATTCGGCATATTATAATTCTTCTAATCTCTTCAGACTTTCTATTAGCTTTTGACGTTATGGAGTATACAACCCATTCATTACCTGATTTACAATTACAATTTACAATAAGATATCAACACCTTGTAATTAAACATAAGGCAATTTTTAGATATATTTTTTATAAGCCTTATATTATTTCCGGTAATCAACCAAATAAAGGTATAGAGTGTGGACAACATAATTATTATTATTATTTCAAGGCAATCTGATCAAAAAAATAATATTTTTTTGTACTTTTTACATTTTTTTTTTAAATTTGGTTGGATCCGGAGTAACCTATCTGTACCGATGAAGTAGACTCATCAGTTTACGAAAATAATTGCCTATATTTTATGGAACAAGCTTGACATGTGTTTGAACTGTTAATTTTTTTTTAAACATGAAATTAAAAATACGCAAAGACTTTTTTTACACTCTACCACTAGTGTTTACCCTAGCATTAGGAAAGTAATGACGAAAAATCACATATTACATCAAACATACAGCATCTGGTTTACAAATGCGACCACTTGTAAATATTCATGTCAAGTGCTGCTATCTCTTGAATTTATTTCTTATTACATTTGATAGATTACCTTTCATTTATATCAAGCCCTGTAACTTTCTTTATAACGTCTTCGATTTTATTTTTGTTGATGTTTGTTAGGTATTTGTTGATATTATTTAATCTTCAAATATTATATTCAGTGAATGTTTAATTAGATGCCATCTGAATTAACAATCAACATATTACAGAGAGATATCTTTTATACCTGTACTATTGTACCGTACAAAGTACTAAGTGCCTAATTTTCTTCTGTCATTGCATAAATAAATAGATAAACGGAAGTATAATATATATAGTTTTTTTAAAGGAAGATGGTCCGGGGTGGCGGTCATAAATAAGCTAAATATAGACACATTTTAAATCCTATAAGTGAAAAATAACTTATATATTACATTCTATTATTTTTATTTGTATCTACTTTCAATTTTTATTGGTTAATTCAATTTAATTGTTCATTATTCTAAGTATTTCCGCTTTGTATGATCTCTCTTTTATTTTATTTCAAATTTATATTTACACTCTGCATCAATATATGATAATCCTTTTTCACTTTGTATTCATTTTACTTTTTTACCATGTCTCAATATTATCTAATAATTCAAATGTAATTTTCTTACATATATACAACCAAATATAATTATAATTATTCATTTTTTCCCTCTCCATACTTCTAAGTTAGTTCTGCAATGTTTGTATGTAAATGATATAAGTTCATTTATGTATGTATGTATGTGTATGTATATATATGTGCGTGTGTTTATATATGTGTATATATATATATATATATATATATATTTTTTTTTTTGTTTATTTCTCAGTGGTTACATACTACTTTTTAAATAATGTATATTACGTTAGAATTTTTTTAAGTTAGTTTTTGTATTAATTTTATTTTGTATTAATTCATCTTTGTTATTCTAAGGGGACTTAGTCCCAGAATAAAGTTCTATTTTCTAAAAAAAATGAAGTTATTTCTATATTTATATTTTACCTCTTCCATTTTCGTTTTTATTCACATTGTACTCTTATCTATAATCTCTTAGTACTTTTCCATTGTATCCATCCATATCTTGAATTTTAGATACTGTAATTTTCTAGGTTTTTCCCCGTTACCCAAACAAGTCAGCTTCCCCTATACCTTACCTTGGTTTTTCCAGTTCTAAGTGAAACTCCTTGCTGAACACACCTGTAAGTCTCTAATTTTATTCTTCCAATTTTATTTACTTATTTATTTAATTTTTTGATTTTCTTTTTTCTTCTTTTTTTCTGTTTCCACATTTCTTTATGTCTATTATTTCATATTATATCCTTTTTCCTTTTCTTCCAATCTCTCCTGTAGATTTGTAGAAGTATATTCACATTTGCATTTATTACATAATACACTACAACAATTGTTAGCATTTATTTACTTCAGCTTAGGATCTTGTTACTTAGCTTACACTGTTCATATTTTAATGTACTTACTGTTTATAATTTTAATAAGCTTATTCACATTGTTTATAATTTTTTGTCTAAATATTGTGTAACTTCCACAATTCTCTATCTTTTTGTATCTTGTCCGTTCTAGCCCTGAAGAAAACCTGCAAAGTCGGGTTGAAACGTTGGCTTTTAATAAAAATAGTTTTACTACTATTTAATCTATTTATGACCGCCACTCCGGACCATCTCCTTCCTTTATAATGCAACGGTCAACTATTATATATTCATAATTGGTAAATGGTTGACTGTCGTGGATAATGAAGAGAAGAATATTTGGGGTTGTCAGTCAAAAAAGAAGGCAAAAATAAATGATAATATTTATTTTTACATATGCCGACGTTTCGACCTGAAGTTCAGGCCTTCATCAACTCTCCATAGGCCTTCATCCATACTACTTAATTTTACTATTTATTTTCATTTATTATATAACTTCATATTTCTTTTTTATGTTCTACATTTTATTCTAAGATTCCCTTTGTAACACTTATGTCACCCTTTTTGATTATGCCTACTTCATCATTCCACAATTTGTAACGGTTATTATTATTTATCTCTTAGTTCTTAGTCATTATTCTAACAATTTCATTTTACTTTATATTTATTTATTTATTTTTTAAATATTTTTTTATTTTTTTACCATCACTACTTATGTTTCTCATACCTTGTTATCTGGTTATTTTCTTAGCCCTGATGAAGGCCTGAACTTCAGGTCGAAACGTCGGCATATGTAAAAATAAATATTATCATTTACTTTTGCCTTCTTTTTTGACTGACCACCCCAACTATTCTTCTCTTCTTTATTATATATTCAATATATATGTTTTAAATTATCCGCTGATAAAAATCTTTTCATCACAAATACCAATGTAAATTTTTATTTTTATTGATAACAATGAATATTTAATAACGAATGTTATTGTTCTTCTACAAGAGAACAGGATTATTTAGCTTTAAAATGAAAAAAAATAATAATAATGCTGTTCAAACATCGACATATTTTTATATCATCCAGAAATATCAAGTTTCCATTTTTTAGTGGTACAGAAAAAATGGCTAATGTAGACAATGTCGGAGAAATAAGAAATTAAGCCAGGGAAAAAAAGTTTTCCTTATTCCAGTGCGGGGAGGCTAGATTTGCATTTCCGCCAAGTTAAAAAGAAATGCTTCGTGCGGTAATTATATTAGGCTTACTGAACTGGCATTAAATCTTAGCTTCCCCAGATAAACTTTATGAAGAACTTTTTTTTTTATACTTTTTCCGATTTTTTTTTTTTTTTTTTGCTTATGAATATACCGCAACTAAATTATTTCCAAGGTGAATCGATGATCATAAAGAAATATATTTGTCAGATTTTATAGCTGCTTATAATAAAAATGAAACATTTAAAAAAGTAATAATTATATTTATTATAATAATAATTATTCTATCTGAAATTAAATTAGGTAAAAATCCTGTAAATAAAATTGAAAAATTGTATACCAATACCAAAGATATTATACCACGTGACATGAAAAATAACCTTATTTATAAAATAAATTGTAAAAATTGCACTAATAAATCTTATATAGGACAAACGGGACAATGGTTCGTAAAACGAATGAAACAACATGAACAAAATTGCAAGTCCAAATCAAACACATCAACCGGCCTTTCACAACATGCAACATATAACAAACACCAATTTGATTTTAAAAATGCCAAAATAATATACAAGGAAAGTAGTAACAATAAAAGAAAGATTATAGAGTCTATATATATTACAAAAAATTTACATAATTCTGTTAACAACCATACAGATGTGGACAATATAAATACTTTTTACGCAAATATAATTAATAAAATTCGTATATAATAATATAATAATCCACCAATGCAAAACATTAGAAGGAAAATTCCTCTCCTTTTGACTATCCCACCAGGACGATATAAGTCAGTCCCTCCAGAAATGACGTGGGCGAAGCCCCTATAAAAATTGACAAGTTAATGTTCACTGAACATAGTAATTAGAACATTAAGGATGAACATATTAGGAGGACTCAACAAGGTAATAGTCATTTGTTTGTAATTGTTAGAGTTTTAATGTTTATATTTACGTACACGTAAGGGTTTTTTTAATAAAAAGTGTATACTTTATGTACATTTTTATATAAATTTAAGTATATCGGAAATAATTTGACATAGAACGTTAGACAATTCAATTAAATGTAATAAGAAATTCATTTTATAATTGCTGAATATAATTATATTATAATTTTCCAGTTTTGAAAATGACCCTTAGTATGGTCGAAACGTTAAATTGATGCGTAATAATAAAATGTTGGTGAAAAATGGCCTAATTTATTGAAACAAATAAAAAAACTTTAAGACACCAAAAGTAGGAAAAATGAACAGAAGTAATAATTATATATATTATCCTCATACCAGACTGAAACGACAAGAGACCTTCTCGACGTTTCCGATTACTTCAGCACTTACTAGACAAACTCTATAAACTTCCAATTAATTACAAAAGACTCATATACATGACTATAATAAGGCCTATTTGGACTTAAGGAGTTGAGCTATGGGGCTTCACTAAGCCATTGAATTCCTCTCGTATCCAACCCTTACAATCCAAAATCCTCAATGCTCCATCTATAATGACCTTAATGTTTCTTATGTTTCAGATCTGGCCCAATCCAGATACCTACCCTTCCATAATAAACTTCAGAACCATCCCAACCCTCTCGTTTCTAACCTTGCTTCCTCTCAATTCCTGATAACGCTCTGAGGCATCTGAAAAGAAGATGGCCCCGTGATCTCCTAATGTAGACATATCATTAGAGTGATACCATTGGGTAGTTTCTCAACAAGTGTTTTCACGTCACTATATCCATATGTTCAAATTTACTAAATTTATTTCTTTAATATAGTTGTAAATATTATTGAGAAATAAAAAAAATAAATTAAAAAAAAGTCAAAACTAGTGTTGCCCAAATGCAACGAGTCTTGGTCTTGCAAACTCAGTCTTGGTGATGGTTTTGGTCTTGCGAAAGATTCTTGCAGTTACTTATTAGCATATTACTACAGAGATATTACTATAATTTTTTAGATAGGAGAATCCTAACTAAGCCCGAATGAAAAATTAGAGGAGTTAAATACAAATGAATATTGGTTATACGAATTATTAACATATAGTAAATAAAATTGTCAAATATTAGTAAATATTTTGCCTTAATTATTATTTTTTAAAATCGATTTTTTTTACCAGTCCTGGTCTTGGTCTTGCAAAGTGCAAGACCAAGAACGATTTTGGGCAACACTAATCAAAACAATCCATATATTGAAGTGATATAGGTTTTTTCGTTTTATAAAATGTTGATGATATTATGGTGAATGTACCAGTAATAGTTTTCAACTCTTTCATAGGTAATATTCGACATGTCGTCGGCGCCATGTAATTAATTAGCAACATTGGACAGCCTAAGATTTGTTATTTTAACACGTTACCGACGATACGTAATGAAAATAAATTGCTAATATTAAATTATAAAAATTTTAAAGTAAAAAAATATTTTAATTATAGAAAAAAAAAAGACTATAGAAATTGGGAAATTCAATCCACCCTAAGGGAATATTCTTTCATATTCGCTGAAAAATTCGGGTAGATTGATAGGAGAATTTACATCTAATAATATTAAACTTGATGTAGTAGTACCGACCTCCCCCGAACAAAACTTAAGACTTTCTGATATTTACTTGCACCGATAGATAGGAATGAAATTTGCCGAAAGCCGTAATGTTTAATGAAAGGCACCCGACTATTACACCAAGTTAAAATATTCGTAGATGTCAATTTCTGTATCCATCTACCAAGATGTTTAAGTAGATATGGAAGTACATTATCTTAGGTTCGATAGAATTTCCCAATTAATGTAGTCGGGTTTTTTACTTTCCTACCTATACTAGGTAAGGAAATTATTGCAATCGTGTCAAATTTCCGGTATGCGGTATTTGACGGATCTATACGTTTCAGAGCCCCCTGAGTCCGAAAAACACATCTTTAGCCATCTGGCTGTGCCAAGATTATCTCGGGAACTAGAGGGCCGATTTAGTTGCTTCTTTTTGTATTTTTTAGAGTTTTGACTACTGATGCCTGTGACATAGCATCACTGCGCAATAAGTGGAAAACATATTTTTCTATAAACTGTTTTTATCCTGGAATGAAAGGCTTTGTTTTGGAAGGCAATGAAATTCTCTACAAAACTGAATAAAAATCGTTCATTTCTAACAATTATTAACGAAGTTAAAACTATTCAATTTCGTGTGTAAGATTACGGGTTCATATCCTGGTGTCAGAAAGGGATGAATGAGAGAGAAAAAAGAAAACTAGTGAAAGTAATAAAATATTTTGCCGCATTACATTACAGCATCGCTATTTCCTCTACTTTTAACAGAAATTATTATGTGATAAAATTAGGATATGACAAAAAGTTTTTGATTAGCCATATCAGGGTATTGAAATTTTTACACTGATCTACCATAACAAGCCGGTTTACATGCTTTAATTTATCAAATAAATCGTACTCAAATCCTTTCTTTGATCAATTTTCAGAAAAATAAATCTAATTCAATTTTTTTTTTCTTTTGTTTCTTAATGGACACATTTAAATGTATGAAAACTTTCCTGAAATAGGTAGGAAGGTGGTGTGAGTGGACACAACAGATTTTTTTTTTTTAATATTTCATTTTTACATTATTTTTAGCTGAAAAAGTTCTAAAAATGTATTCAAGTATGTTTTTTTTTTTTTAGATATTTTCAAGTATATGTAGCAAGTAAAATAAAAATAAAAATCCTTATAATTATATAAACATATAAATAAATAAATTTTAAACATTCAATATTATATTTGTTTGTTTCACAATAATTATGTTGAATTTTAACATGTAATAAAAATTTCTGCCATTTTTTTTTTTTTTTTGGTCCATCCCCTTCCCCCAAATCAAAATCGAAAGTTTACGCCTATGCTTTAAACAGCTTAAATATCGATAATTTTTAAATAAGCAATCATTGAACTGTATAGTAAATAATAAAGGAGTTAATACCTTATCACTTAATATAATTTTAAATTCTTTTTTTTTTTTATCTCTTGTAAAAAGTAACAAAACGGAGAAAAATGTTAAAATATGAGAAAAAAATTATACTAGAGAGAAAAATTCAGGAATTTTTTTTTTTTTTGATGGGGAAAGGGATAATTTTTAATAATGGTTATTACAGCAGCAATAAATACTTTCACGGGTGAAATTTACTTAAAACATGCTTACATTTATTTATTTTAAAATTTTAAGCCATTTTCACCTTGAAATTTGATGAATTAGGCATTCTTGATCAACATAATTTTGTTATTGTCTTAGGAGTAGGTCCCTTGGCCATTTTTTTTTTTTTTTTTTAGTGTAGGACGATCAGGTAACAAGGAGGAAGAAAGAGACATAACAAGTGGATTTGGATGATTGAGAGTAGAAGAAGAATGATAGAGAAAAGTAGAATGCTAAATTGTAATTTCGAGAGAGAACAAATTGTGAATGCTGAGATCACTAATTGAAACAAATATAGACCACCGAGAAAATATTTTTGTTTCTATTATTTTTGGAGAGGGGTGCTCAGCCCGAAAGCCCCTCTTGTAATTTAATTGACTATTAAAACAATAAAAGGTATGCTTCGTTGCTGAAAAAAAAAATCTCATCTCCTAAACCTATCGTTGCAACACAAACCGTACAATTTTGCTTTAATACAATTTTCTTTGTCCCAGTATAGCCTGTTAATAAAGGTTCATAACTTTTTTATCAACTAGCTTAATATCTAGAAACAATTTTACATGCTACTCTTCATTAACGAATTTTCATTTATTCATTCTTTTTTTTAACGAGAATTGGTTAGGTAGTGAACCTACTGCTGGTACTCAATATTTTTACAACATGAATATTTCACACAACACACTAGCGTAAATGAAGTTATTATTATTATATAACACCTTGATGAATTCATGATACCAATTAGCCAATATATATGTTGTTCTGTACCATGTTTAATAAAACAATAAAAATAAATAAAAAATTTTATTGATAAAGCGAAAAATTGAAAATTATAGACAGTTGTGATACCCGCCCGAAACGTCAACTTTGTAATAATCCTTTTTGTTTAGTTTAGTTTATATAAATTTACTATTAGTATTATTACTTTTCTGTATTATTTATTCTTATTTATTGTGAATGGAGTGTGAATGTGCTCTTTGAACCCTATTATAAATATCCTTCATTGTGACAGATTGTAATATCTCTCAATAAATAAGTTTTAAAAAAATTATTGATTATAAGATAAAAAATAAACTTATTTTTTGTTATCAGTTATATCAATAAAATTTAAAACTCGTCTTCATAGATCAAGAATTAAATTGTATGTGTATACCCGAGCTACTGTGACAAAAATAAAACAGAAATATTCTTTTCAAATTATTAATGCCAAATCTATTATCAAAAAATATAAAAGGAAACAAATCGTGAATGATGCAATAATTTATTTTTCAATCCTGCCAAACTTGAGCCTTTTCAAACAAACCAAGAGAAAAAAAAAAACGTTTATTCTTAAAAAATATATTAGAGAAGCAGTTGGTCGGGGGGGGGGGGGGTGCGGTCAAATAAATACTAAGTTTTTTTTTAAATAGTATTTTTAATTGTTACGCCGACTTTTCGACCCTCCTTGCAGGTCTTCTTCAGGGCTGCAAAAGATACAAAATATAAAAGGTACATGGTATCCATCCATTGTATATTCTCCTTTGTTTTCTATTTTTATTCATACTTAGTTTTTATTTGTGTTTGTATCTTCTATTTATATATATAATACTTGATATTTTAATTACACTGTCACCCACTATATCTCTGATGTCACCTTATTATTTTGTTAGCAGACAATATCGTTTCCTATTCAATATCTACTTGTAATTCATTTATTTTATTTTCACCATGTATCTTTTATATTTTGTATCTTTTGTAACCCTGATAAAGACCTGCAAGGTGGGTCGAAACAATTAAAAATACTACTTTTTTTAAAAAATTAGTATATATTTGACCGCACCCACCGACCAACTCCTTCTCATATTATATCACAGTCAACCATCTCTACACACTTAAAAAATATATTAATTTTATTATATTCGAAGTAATTATATATATATATATATATATACATATATGTGTGTGTGTGTGTGTGTATATATGAAAAAAAAAACTATCGGGCTGAAGGCCCTGCGTTTAACATAAACTGTTTAAGAAGTTTAAAAATTTCTTGTTGAAAAAAAATATATTAGTGTGCTTATATACCGAATTCTGCTTATTTATCTCACTGACACCTATGATCCTTTTGGAAGTTTGAAAAGGAATTGGGCAGGGCAATTGCTATTGCAAATAATGTTTTTGAATTTCATCCGTTTATTGTAGACTTAACTTAGTTTCCATTGGATTTCGATAATTTGCATACCCCACAACTTAGTCAGTTGACGCCTACTCATCTACCTTGCTTCATTCCTCGTGAGGAACTACAATTTGGGTCGAAACGTAGGCGTTCCATAAATTGTTAAAATTACAATATTTTATAGCATTTATTTTATCGACCCTTGGACCATGTGCTATATTTACCACTCACTCGAAACCGGGTTTAGAATTCGAAAGAATGGTTAAGCGAATGTGTAAATAGGTCACCTAATGTCTTATTGACCCATCTACACATTTGTCCGAACATGTAAACGGGATATAATAATTTTCAAATTTATGTTAGGCGTAATAAGCTGAATTGCCATACTGTAATTGTTTCTAAACTATTTGTGAGAAAATACGTTAGTAGAATGCTTGTTGCTGAAAATATTTAAAGAAGTATTTAATTGTCGATAATAAAATATAACAATAAATTAATTTTCGTTTGGATCGAATAATATATATAAATTGTTAAATATCAACTCATTAATTTTCTAATATTATATTTTAAAATTGTATATTAATTTTTATTTTATTTTACAAGTTCAATTTCAAATCCTTTTATTAAAATTATTTTACTACATTTTCATTAATAAAAAAATCTTATGACATTTCAAGCTGTTTTGTCCACTTTCAAGTCATAAAATACGTATCTTTAACTGTATAATAAATATCATTATAATATTATAACTTGAAAAAAAAAAAAAACTCAAAAATAAGAATCGGCTAAAAAAATCACATTTTATTAAAACAAATTATTATGTATAATTAATTTAAATGTAAATATCTTTTTATTCATTAAAAGTGATTTTTTGTACTCAGCGACTGCTGAGGGAAATATAAGAGAGAAATATAATATGGAATTGTACTAATAAATCTTAAAGAAATAACATGTTTTTATGGACACCTGTAAAAAAAAAAATCATATAAGACCTTTTTCACTAAGAGCATCGACATTTATCTTTTCGTTTAAATACAATATTTATAAATTTATATTTTTATTGTATTTATAAATTAAATACAATATCTATATAATGTTATTACACAAACTTATTAATTTTATTCTTATGTATATATTTAATTTTTTTCAAGCTGATTTAAATAATTTAGGGGATTTTTCATGTTATAAAAAATAATTATAAAATACTTCCAGTTATGATTGTATGAAAATTATTTGATAAATGATCAATTTTATTAATTGATGCTTGAAAAAAGTTGATTTTATTGGTGTTTTGATACAAATTTTACATATTAATAACATTTGCTATAAAGTCAGAGATATGTAATTTTGAACTTGAAAATGTGTAAAACAGGCTGTAACGTCACCAGACGTTTTTATGAATGAAAATGTAATAAATTAATTTCGATAAAAGATAATTAATTTTATTTATTTGTTTAAGTCTTTTACAAGCAGATATAGAACGAATCGATAGGTACAGAAATAATATTCATTCCCTTTGAGTGTACCATATTGTAATGTTTGTTATTAAAAATAATTAACTTTTCTTAGTTAGCCGAGAATTTGTAACAGGATCCCAGAACATATGGAACACCTAGAATTTACTAAGAATTCCTAAGAATTTACTTAAAAGTATTTTTCTGCAAAAATTTAGTAAATCCCATTAAAAACTGGAATAATTAATTACGAAAGAAATTACCTTACCTTGACAAACGCGGAGGTTTTTTTTTCTTGGTCCTTTCTAGTACCGACCGGGAATCTATAGACGGTGGAAACTTTTGAAGTTATTTTCCTAAATGAAAAGCAATTGAACGCCTACACTTGTTCATTTAAGTTTATTTTCCTTCGATTATTAGCTTCACCATAACACATTAGTCTCCAACAACAATCCAATTGCTTACAACTTAATTAGACACACAACACTAATTAAAATACTCGTTTGGGATGGGGTTTATTTTGATAAGATTTTTTTTTTTTTCACCGCGACGCTAAGCATGAAATGAAGCGGGAATTCGGTGGCCTTGTCTTAATTTTAAGAATTCTTTCTTCATATTCTTCATCCATTTTATCTTCCGCCTTTTTTCTTCTCAAGTGTTCTTTCTTCAGCCCACTAAATAACCTTCTTTCTTCCTCGGCTTCGTCACTAATTATCATCGTAATGTTATTAAGACCCTTTTTAATAGCTTTTACTAGATCATCCACTTTATCACAAAAGCCTATTAACTCAGAACCAAGGACAAGCTGAAAAAAAAAACTTTAAATTGTTGACAAATTTTAATTAATTTTAAACATTATTAATACGCTTAAAACATCAGTTTTAAACTGGTTTTAATTTTTGGAATTTGTTTTAAAAATTGTTCTTTTGAAAATCCTTGTCATTATGGGGCTCTCTCTGGAACAAAAAATGTTTTACATTAAAGTACATTTTTATATATTGTAAAAATATCCTTTTATAAATAATTTTTCATTAAAATTTAATACTTTATACATAAAATACAATCAGTTACTCTGCAAGAAGAACATGATAGTAGCTAGTGAAGCAATTACCCATTCCTTGGACATCTCCTATTCAGACTCCACGGAGGATGTCAATTGAATGGAAGTGAATGGTAATTTCGGATGAAATATTTTACTCACCCAGGCAAATTTTTTTTATTTTTATTGAATATTAAAACAGTCTGCCACACTGAAGGGTATTGGTAATAGGGCTATAGTATTCATTAACACAATATGTACATAAGGAAGGAAAATAAATAAAAATAACCAAGTAAGAAAAAAAAAAATATATAAATAAAATGATAAAGTAATATACAAAATAAGTAAAATAACAGATTAAATCCGAATGATAATACAATACATAAAACACATTCACACCTCTGAACGATAGCCCAGGCAAATTATAAATGTAATTTTGCAAAAGATCGGGTAATTAAAATTTCTTTTTTATATTGTTAAGTAAATAGTGTCTATAGGTATGTATTCGTTCGTTTTTATTTATTTTTATGTTATTTTATTGTTCTTTATTGTATATATATATATATGGTCATATATGTATTGTTGAATATTAAAAAAGCAAGTTTCCTCCATTTAAAGCCTGGTGGGTTCGCTCTAGTGCTCCAAAAACCATTAAAACTTTTTTTGGTTTAAGCTAAATAGCTCCTTTTTAGAGCGACCTAGATAAAAAAAATCTATTAGATTCATCCTTCAACAACATAAAATGATCTAACATTTTGTACATAGCATTTTTTTTTTCTAAATCGAACTGGAAACGAACTATCGAGCTTTCAAAATTAATCCATTTCGAATTCTTCTCAATAGTGAGTGCTCTTTCAGTTTTGAACAGAAGTATTTTGTATCTTCATTTTGAATCTCGTTCAGAGAATTCGCAAGTTTTCCTTGAAGATAATGAGCTATTGGCTGGAATGGTAGACGGTAGTTGGGAAGTGTTATGAAAAGTATGTTGCACGATTCGTCCACTAAAGTTAAGGGGGAAAAACAGCCTTACCCCAACATTATAAAATAAAGATGAAACTCACCAAAAATTGTTCATTACCTCCCCTCTCCCATAATAAATGGTAAAAATTCCCAAAGAATCCCGCGTCGGGTTTTGATGGGGGGATGGGAGGAATGACAGAAAAATTATATTTTTATAGTTTTTTAAGAATATCTCACAAACTATGACGTTTTTGCAAAGATTGTTTAGTATAATATTAAAGAAAATTAAATTCTCTATTAAAATGACGCTATACATTTTTGTAATAAAATGAATGGTTACAGAGATATTTATGAGATTATATTTATTGTATTGAAATATTAAGCAAAATTGCTTCAAACCAAAAAATTGATGTTGTTCATAGTAGAAAATTCATTTTTTATCATTTTCAATCCTCAAATTATTATTAATAGTTTTGGTTTATTATTTTCAACAATGAACCATTTCGATCGAAAAAAAATTAAAAAACTTAACCTCCTGTCAAAATTTGAAGTTTTACGTTTCAGGATACATAGAATTCAAAAAACGAATACAATTTTTTTCTCTCTCCACCGTCCACGCATTTTCTCCGAAACTATTGGACTGATTTTTTTCAAATTCGGATTTAAAATCAGTGGTCACATTAGTAACCGCCTTTTCCCTTCAAGATGGCTGCCGAAAAACCTGCGTTTCTATAGACGCCTAAACGAATGTATCGATTTCAATGAAATTTGGCTTAAGTCGTATTCTCGATGCCCTTTAAATTTATTTATATAACTTACTTCAACGAAAAGAAGCTGGAAAAAAAGTTAATAGGGAGGGTGAAATTAGATTCCGAATAACTCAAAAAATACCCAGTATTTTTGTGGATATTGTGATAAGGCGTTTTAAAGGTATTTTAATTTCCCACAAAACGAAGAAAGTTTCATCGAAATCAGAGGACTATTAATGAAGATATATTTTTGCTTCATTTTTTTTGATAATGAACCATTGTGATCTACAAAAAAATTCAATAACTTGACCCCCCCCTCCCTTCAAAATTAAATATAGTTATTTAAAAATTTATAAAATGTCTTAAAACATCGTTGAAATCGGACAATTTGGTGCAAAGTTATCGTCTCTAGATGTTTTTAATATGTTCTACTGCAAATTAAATATAATTTGTTTGATTTTTTAATGTGTAAATGAAGTAATGCTATTTTTTTTACTCAAATTTACCAATTATGAAGAATAAAATGTTTAGGTCAATAAATACGATCAACATTTATTTCTTTTTCTTTGTTACTAGGAAGGTAATGTTACTTTAGATGTATAATTGTTTGGAAATAATAAACAATAGTGAAATAATTTGCAGCGTTTCTTTCTTTTAATGATTAAAAGTCACTGACAACAGAATTATATTCGATATCAATCAATGGTGAATTTCGTGATAATGATATGAAGTTTAGCTTGACATTAATTTCATATAATTGATAAAATGTGATAGAAGGCATTAAAACTTATAAAAAAATTACCATAAACCATGGTGTGATTACATACAGCGAAGCATAAAACTTTAATTTTTAAATTTTTAAGCCAACCACGTTTTATATAGATTAAAAAGCAATAACTAAAAATATATTTAATTTAGGTTACAACCAATTACTTCATAGTAAACTAGATTAAATATAAGTAAATCTTGTCTATTTTAAGACTATTTAAAGGGGACTTTTGAGCAGTTAAACTATGGTAAGCTCGGTTTTTCATAAAATCAAGGATTTTTCGCAATATTTTATATCACCTTCCAACTGGACTGAAGATACCACACTTTCAGAAAAACTTCCTTGTTTGATGATCTTTCAATCCATATTAATTAAGTTGTGATTTGTTACAGAGTATTTTGAGATTCATCCCTAATTGTTAAAATATGTAAAAATATTGGGGTTGATTCCTAATTTTACTGTACTTATATATATATACTCAATTTAAGAAAATGTCACCTCAACATGTAGCTGTTGACACTTCCTTTGGCCGATGACCATTTTTCTCAGTAGAACGTGTATCATAATTATATATATATGGTTCACTTCGAATATACAATCAAAAATAGGATATAAATTGGATTAAATACAGTATGAAAATTTAAGAATCAAACAGAAAATAAATGAAATTATCATAAAAGTACATTAAGAATTTAATACAAATGTTATCAATTTCTAACTTCAGAAATTAGGAGTTCACCTTATGATATATATATTTGATAATTCATTTAAAACTATAAAAATATTTTTCAGTGATCTACAATATCAAGCACCTAAAAACCAATCGATTAATCATTTTTTAAGTTATAATACAAAACAATGTATACTAAACTTATTTTACACAAAAAAAAAAAAAAAGTATATATAGTGAACTAAAATAGAATCAGTATACAACCGACATAAGCTTTAGATTCAACCACAATTATGAAACAACGAAATTCCTGTAACAATGTTCGACGAAACAAAGCAAATTAAAGCGTAGGCAAGCACAAATGCAGTATATGGAATAAATCTTTAGTTGCGTTCATAACATGTGGATGAAACTAATCTCCATATTTCAATATTTTAAAAGCAATACAATACAAACATTATAACGGACAAAACATTATATACAAATTACACATGTATAAAGGAAGTTGAACATAATTTCAATTCACTAATTGCTTAGAGATTATTTTAAGTACAATTGATAATACTTTTTTAAAATTATTTATTATGATATTTACAACTGTATAAAAAAACACATCTAGTAAATTTGTGCAATGGATATAATGACATGAAACACTTTTTGAGAAACTACCCACTGACAGCACTCTAATAATATGTCTACATTAGGAGATCACGGGGCCATCTCCTTTTCAGACGCCTCGGATTGTTATCAGGAATTGAAAAGAAAGCAGGTTTAAAAACGAGAGAGTTGGTATGGTTATTAAGTTTATTATGAAAGGATAGGTATCGGGATTGGGCCAAATCTGAAACATAATGAACATTAAGATCATTTTGAATGATTTTATTTGTTACAAAGCAAGGTGCATTAAGTATTTTGCGAAGGATTTTGGACTGTGAGGATTGGATACGAGAGGAATTTTATAGTTTGGTGGAGCTCCATAGCTCAATTCCATAAGTCCAAATAGGGCTTATTATAGTCATGTATATGAGTCTTTTGTAATTAATTTCAAGTTCAGAACGTTTGTCTAGTAAATGTTGAAATAGTCGGAAACGTAGAGCGGAAACGAGTAACTGAATGTTATATTACTGAATAAATAAATAAAAATGTTCATACCTATCAGTTACATTTTAAATTTTAGATAAATTGATTTAGTAATCAACGCGGAAAACAGTAAATGTTTTTCTTTAGCCTGAAAGCAAGCCCGCTCTGAGCAAAATAACCACTTTAGCTGGACAAATCTGTTTAATCCCTTTAAACTTCCCTGAATGGTATAAACCTGTTATTTATTACATTTTCCTCTTATTAAAAAAAAAAAATCTATTCATCAGTACTGTATTACATGAACATCGAAATTCGTACACCCTTGTTATCGGTAATTATTTCTCTAATCTGTTATTTTAACCCTTGGCACTCGGCAGAGTTTCGGACGTTGCCTACCAATAAAGCACGGATCTTTTTTATCATAATTCTGTAACAACGTTATTTTTCATCAGATTTTCTTGTTTCATTGTTATATAGCATCACTACTGAATATACTTCATTATCTTTGCAATTAATATAAGTACTATCAGGAATCAGAATTTAATTTTCATAATATATGAAAATTAAAAAATAAATGACATTAAGGTAGATAATGTGAGATGTGAGAAATCTTATTATAAAATTCAGTCATTTTTTCTTCGAGCAATAGAAATTTTTATTTTAGCTTCTAAAGAGATTATATATATACGTGAAATAAGATATCATATCTTATGCTTTTTTTTTTTTAATCTTGATAAATGTCTTAAAAAGTTGTTTGTGATATTTTAATAGAAAACTACCGTAAAACACACGTTTCTCAAACTATTGCAGTGGAATAAGTTTATTCTCCGTAATCGCTAATAAACTTACGTGTCCTCTCACAGGGTACAGCCGCGTGCGAACGATAAATATTAGTATAATCGATCATTATGTCAGTTTTTCAAATAAAATGAACTGGCTTTTAATTTATTCTATCCCCGCATATATTATTACAGCAAGGTTTGAAATCGGTTTTGTACCTAATATAACTGCCATGCTCAAATACCATGAATGGGGTACGGTTGAATTCAGAATTTCGCGGGGGGTCAGCAAATCGTATTTTCCACTTTTGCTTTTCTTTCTAAAATAAATGAAGTCGATACAAACATTTTGCTAGGCTTCAATACAGGAACGGTGGTAAGTCTGTAGATCGATACGGGACAAATCACCCCGAAAATTCAGGCAAACAACTTATGAAAGAAAAGAAAATTTATTAACGAATAACTAAACAATTACACACTTTTTCCTTGGTTATGCCCATGATCATATAAATCATAAAAAGATTACTAAATTCCCTACAAAAGGGGGAAAAAAAATCATCGAAATCGATTAGAAATTTTTTCAATATTTTGTTTTCATTTCATTATTTATTTTTTTTCTTATTTTCGATTAATATTCATTAGGAGAGCTCTATTATAGCCCATTCCATTATAAAATAACTATATATTTGGCATATAGCTACAGTATCAGTACGACGTTGAAACAATTTGTACTGATCAAAGGAGGAAAGTGGGTTTAAATATTTTTTTATGGGAAAATAGTGTTGAGATTTGTATTTCTCACCTCAATCGAACAAAAAGTGGGGTACGATAAAAATTACTTAAGGTATCCTCACGAAAATTTACTTCACGAGTTATGAATCATATACTAAATAGCAGAGGGAAAATCAAATAGAAAGTCAAATCATCGAAATCGGACAATTTTTCGCAAAGATACAGCTTATTAAAATTTGTAAACAGCTTTCATGGTTCCAAACATTAATGAAGTTTTAAATTAATTTTTGTTTCCTTTGTCGGTTGTATTTATCGATAAAGTAACAATTGATTTCCTTATCTTTTGTTACTTTGCATTATTTTATTTTATTATTAATTTGACATTTAATCACTTAACAATATGCTGCGCGAATTTTTCGTA
The DNA here is from genome assembly GCA_928085145.1 of Nezara viridula. Lineage (NCBI taxonomy): Eukaryota > Metazoa > Arthropoda > Insecta > Hemiptera > Pentatomidae > Nezara > Nezara viridula. The sequence continues at coordinate 34,944,445 of OV725078.1, forward strand.
CGGCCCTACTAATTATTTATAACTTACAAACTGGTCTGTACATGTTATATTTTATTTATGTACAAATAATCAAATTCAATTTATCTCAAAACTTTCACCTATGATCCTATTTTTTTTTTTAGTTTATGAACCTTGCTATTGATGTCATTATAAAAACAATACAACCTTATGGAAATTAATGTAAATTATGACAATTTTGTGCATTACATTTATAGATTATCATGCCGAAAAAAAATATGTAGTTTTGCATATATCTGTGATATCCAATTTAGTTTCTACGGAAACATTTATTTTCCATTCAATAATATTGTATTTTTTACTTCGCTACCTCAAATCACTTTTCGATTAAAAAAACATATGATTTTGGCTGTAAAATCTGCAATTAAAGTAAAGTATAATTATTGCTGTTGTTTATCTTTAATTTTTTATATTAATTTTAAATAAATAAGTTTTATTTGTTATTGGTGGTTTATAGTTGCTTTTTTATATTCAATACAATAATTTAATAAAAAATTCAAAACAAGAAATTGTATGAATCCTACATTAATCCAAACCAGACAGTTTCAGAGAGGTTCATACATAATATTAGAGAGCAAACTAATTTAATGAAAATCATTAGAATTAAATGTGGAAAATCGATATTGTAAAGTACAATGTTCGGCAAGTCGATTTCATTAACGGAAAATTTGATCCGACATCTAAGGTGTATATCTACCTTAAATAAGTAATTTCAGTTTCGCACGAGTTTTCGTTTTTGAGCTTGACACAAAGATCTGAATTCACAAACAATTTTTGCGATACTTGGTTATTTAGACACAGTACTTTCCCTCACTATATATTTCATAATTGGGTGAGTGAAAATAATAAAAAATTGTAAATATAATCATTTTCGTATTTTACTTGAAACGTAAAATAAAGCTATTCATAGGCCGAAGAATGTTTGGTAACAATCTTCAACGTGCCTAATAAAAAACATATAATTTGTTTATATTTTCTTTAAATTATAACTATTGATCTTGACTGAATTGTCAAATTGCAATGCAACAGGAAATGATATAGAGCAGGTCATAAAAGTTTTGATATTTCGGCACTTTTTACATTTTATTTTTAACACGTTTTTTTATTGAGAAATATTACATTCTTCACCATTCAAAGACACTATTTATAGTGATAGCAAGCTATTTTATACACTATGTACAACAAATAAAAATAAATAAAATTTTAACTAAAACGAATAATTCTTCTTTTATTATTAAAAATTTCGCTAGTGTGTGATATTGCATTTTTTCACCATTAAGAACTTAGGTAATAGTGATGGATTGGTTCATTCGTAATTTATGAAGAATAAATAAAAATAAATTAGATAAATAAACAGCAAAATATTAATACTAAAAATAAATAAATTACTAAAAATAAGTAAACTTCTAAAAATGTAAATTACTAAATTTATATAATAAATACAAATATTTGTAAAATTAGTGAATTATTTAAATTATCATTTAAAATAAATTTCAAAATGTAATATTTTTTATTCAGTATTAACATAAATATAATTTAGCTAGTGGTACTTTTCAAGGGCACTCAATGTTCTTATATATAAGGGTTTATATATTCCTTGAAGACACCATATATAAGAACAATGAGTGCCCTTGAAAAGTACCACTGGCTAAATTATATTTATGTTAATACTGAATAAAAAATATTACATTTTGAAATTTATTTTAAATGATAATTTAAATAATTCACTAATTTTATAATAAAATTAAAGTCAATCATATTAACCTTTAATACAATATCATAGGAATAATTCGTTTACCCATAATTATGAATGAAACTTTAATCTATAGTTTGTCTTTCAATCTTGCCGAAAAGTCATGGAAAGAATAAAACTTTGACGTAGGAAAAAAAAACACGCAAAATTAATCAACGAAACTTTGTACTATATATAGATTAAAATGTTTGATAATGAACAAATACTTTTTAATAAGGACAAAGGCAGAAAAAAATTCTAAATGAATCGAACGAAAAGGGCGAAAGACCGAGTCATCGATGATGAGTGGGTCTCTGATTAGAAACTAATTAATGAGGAAGAATCAAGAGACCGGATTGTCGAAAAAAAGGGAAGGATAATTATAAAAACACGGTTTTAATGGGAGAGATGAGATGAAGTAACCTTCTATTAAGCCAACAAATCTAAAAACTAAAAAGATTCACTTCGCTAAAAATAAATTTAAAAAATCTTCAGAGTACTGCGTACTATTGCGTCATGTTTCCAGATGAATAAAAGTTCTCCATAAAAAGCTGTCAACAAAGACCAATCAACAGATCGAAAAAAAAAAGCCTTGTTACATTTAAATACTGTTTTTATAGGCGCAGAATTTCGATTCTGGTAAGAGGAAGGCAACGATCTACCCCATAAAAAAGTCGTGTTATGTATAAAAATTATGAGTGATAATTAAACAACATAATTATTGTAAATTGAAAAGTTGAATACTACATATAAAATTAAACTAATAATAATAATCTTTATTGACATCAATAAATTTTACAAAAGCCTCTCCCTTAGGGAGGAATTTTAATGGAGTTCGCATTATCATTTATTTTAAAATATGTAAAATACAACAGAGTAGATTAGATATTCCTTCATAAAGTAATAAATTTATATATATATATATATATATATATATATATATATATATATATATATATATATATATATATATATATATATATATATATATATGTATATATGTATTCTTTTCCCAATGAGGTAACCCCACATAAGGATCGTTTATTTGAATCGCCTTCATGCTCCATACCTTAAAGGCATACTACATGAAATTACAATTATTTACATGGTATGTACTTTTAGTACAAAATTACATATATTAACAAATAAAAATAGAAAAAAACTAAAATATATATATACATACTTATATATCAGTTTTTTAAATAATTAGTTATTACTAAACTAACATTGAAACAAGATTTAATTTATTGTACAATCTCAAATACCAATTACAATTAGATTTTTTTTTTACATTCTTAGGTATATCGTCCTCAATTAGTTCTACCTTTTGATACCTGGGAATCATTCTTTTCAAAAACATACATTATATTATATCCATCAATGATTTTCCTATCAGAGAATGGCAAATGCTTTATGGTTCACCTCCCTTTTTCTTGCACTTGGAATAATAATTTGCCATAAGGGGACTTCTAGATTGCTTTCAAATAATACCTTGAATTATAAGTAATAATTTAATTTTGTAATTTTTTTTTTTTTAGTAAAACTATAAATTGACGACGAATAGAAAGGAACTGATTAAAACCTTAGTCGAAAACGCTTTCAATACACTGTAAAGCTTGAGATTTTCGGATGTTATAAATAGAAAATACAGCACTATCATCCGGAAAAATATCAGTTACTTTTAATTTGTCACTTTTACGTAACATTAGTTGATAGATTATTCTTGGTTTTCTTATTGGCAACTTTATTTTTTACCAATATTTGCTCATTTTGAGGCTACTAATTTGCCTAAAATTATTATAAAATTTTGAATCCATTATAGCTTGAGAGTCTAGATAAAATTTATTATTTCATCAATTTTTCAGTTGAGTTATTAAATTTACATTGAAATAACATTTTCTTACAGTTAAAAAAATAGTCTAGGTCCATAGTCTAGCATTTAGTCCCAATTATATTTGCATTAGTTTAATAAAATCTATTTTTTTCCTTACTTCCGGTAATCTTCTTCAATTAGGTCCATTTTTTTTCTTCAAATTGTTCATAGAGTTATTAAATTTATATTGAAACAACTTTATGTTTTAGTGTTTTTATAAATCAGCCGAGTGTGTAACATCCAATTTATTGAACAATTGCAATTACCAATAATAATTGCATTAATTAAATAAAATCCTATTAAAATTTGTTTTAGCGCTATCATTTGAATAACTATCAGTTACTTTTAATTTGTCACTTTGACGTAACCCTAGTTGACTGATCATTCTAGGCTTTCTTATTGGCAACTTTATTTTTTTACAAATATTCGCTCATATTGAGGCTACTAATTTGCCTAAAATTATTATTAAATTTTGAATCCATTATAGCTTGAGAGTCTAGATAAAATTTATTATTTTTTCAATTTTTCAGTTATTAAATTCGTCTAGCATTTAATTTATTTAAGTATTTCAAGTCCCAATCATGTTTGAATTAGTTTAATAAAAATCTTTTTTTTTTCTACATACTTCCGGTAATCGTCTTCAATTAAGTCCATTTTTGTTTTCTTAAAATTTTTCATAGATTTATTAAATTTACATTGAAACAACTTTATGATTTAGTGTTTTTATACATCAGCCGAGTGTGTATCATTCAATTTATTGAACAATTGCAATTACCAATAATAATTGCTTTAATTAATTAAAATACTATTTAATTTTTTTAAAAATATATTTATGGTAATCGCCTTCAATTAGGTCAAAATTTTGATTACAGGGATCATTCTTTTGAAAAACGTACATTATAATATTTATAATACATCTTTTAATGATTTTCTGTCAGGGAATGATAAATGCTTAAGGTTGACCGCCCACTTTCATGCATTTGGAATTATAATTCAGTATTAGAAGATTATTGAATTGTTTTTTCTATAAAAACGTTTAAGTCATATATATATTTTAGTTTTTATTTTTCTGAAAGGTTTTATTAAAATTAAAAATTTCGATGAATAGAAGGGAACTGATTAAAATCTTTGTCGAAGGCTGGATAGTTCCTCTTTCTTGATGGAGGATCAAAGTGTAAAAATACCAGGGAACTTTGGCATCAAAGGCAGAGTGGCCTCCAAGATACTAAGCGCTGCTATTGTCTCAGTAAGCAGCTATTAGAGACAGACTAGAACAATGTTCCCTGACCCAATTCGACCTTTCAGCCAATCTCCGATCCCTGATGAACACTTCCTTTGGGCCCTAAAGGATGTTAAAAACTAGACGATAGTGGTACGACGGGAGCATGCGTACACAGCAGACTGCTCACTTGTGGAATGCACCGATTATGTTCTTCAACCGGTAGATCAGAAAGGGATAAAACTCTATATAAGAATTTTTTTTAAAGTTTGAGAATGATTCATAAAGTGTTCAGGATAAAGAGCCATGTAAAAAGGGAAGGGTTGGAAGAAATCATTTAATCTGCTAAGGACTAAGTCAGTTAATTCCAGGACTTTTTATCTCCCGGCACAGTTGCTGTAACTTTATTTACAATTACCCTCACAGTCAACCTACTTTTCAACTTCTCAATCCGATGTTAAGCGCTATTCGGCGCCGGATTGATTCACTCCAAGTTTTAATTTACTACTGTTATCAAAAACTTTTCCGAGGCCAAGTACAATTTGATAATTAAATATATATTTGATAAAACAATAGAATTATAAATAAATGAAGCGAATTGTATAAACGCAATCGTCTAGCTATTTTTTTTAATAAAGTCATTCAATTTGAATAATAATAACAGTGGAATTAACAGCATTACACATCTATGATTGACTCGACTTCCATTGAATAACAAACATAAATGCGTTGATGCAATGGATCACTCGCTGCGGAGGAGTTTCTTGTATAGAGAGTGAGATGCATCTGTCAGTCACTGAATATATATATGGTGGTATCACTCCACTCTACAATGCGGTCACTGGTCATGAGAACTGTTTTGTGAAGTGACAGTGAGTGCTGAACAACATTATACACACTGCTCTCCACCTTCCGTGAACCAAGTATAATTATAAAATGGAATAAATGAATTGAACTTAAAATTTTCACTGCATATATATATATATATATAAAATATATATGAATAAATATATTAAATACAATGATTATGTTCTATATTTTTATTTTATTTTAATTACAATGATTTATGAATATTTTCATGATAATAAACGTTTGGTAAATTTACTACTGACGTACAAGCTTAAAAAAAAGTTATGAAAAAAATACGATTCACTTTTTTTTTTTAAGTTATAGGTTTAAAAAAATCCCATAGTAATTCTAGTGGTATTATACTCCAAATTTGATTTTTTTTTTTTTTTTTTAATATATTCATATTTATATAATTAAATTTTTAAAAAAACTTACTAGATATTAGGCCAGAAAATAGCATCCAACACACACAAAAAATAATCAAGGGGCAACATTACTGATAAAAAATTATCTTCCAGAGGAACTTAAAAGATCGGAACATTTGCGCGGAATAGCAGCGATCGACTGAACGGATCGGGGGCACGTCGCTGACTGAGGCGGGAGCGGAGGGGCGGAAGGGTTGGATGGGAGGGGGGTTAAGGGGTGGTTGGGGGGCGGTTAGGGGTGATGGGGGGGTTCAGGTGCCACCCCCGAAGGGTCAGCTACTCGGAGGCGGCTGGTTAGCACCCGGCTCTCACCTTATGTCTCAGAGCCTTTCCTCTCCGACCAACAATTCCTCCTTTGTACACGATCCCATCGCTATTAAATACAAATATCGAATCATAGAACAAGATCCTGATAATGATTAATTAAATGTCCGAAAGTTAGGCTACCTCTCTCAACATCTACGAATATTATAATGGCGTACTCAAAATCTAATTGATTGGAGATTATTCCTTAGACTCGAGTAGTAGAGTTCGTTAACGTTGCATGATTGTAGTATAACAAATTTGGGACCATGTAACATAGAATCATATTTGTTATCGAGGTGTCTTATTGGCAAGGTAAACAAAAGGATTTTTCATTTATCGTTTTTTTGTCGCACTGCAGAATTAAGGATGAATTAATACAGCTGTTATGTTAACCGAATGTTATTCATTCCAATCTCTTAGTAATCAACATCTTTTCAGAAATAGCCTTGAAGAATCACTCCAAAAGGACCCCAATGATATTTTTTTTATTTTTTTATTGATGATATTTACAACCGTATTAAAAATAAAATACATTCAGTAAATGTGAACATAAGAATATAACATGAAACCACTTGTTGAGAAACTACCCACTGGTAGCACTCTAAAAATGTATTCACAAAAGGAGATCTCGAGGCCATCTTCTTTCCAGACGCCTCGGAGGGTTGTTAGGGATCGAAGATGTAGCAAGGTTAGAAAGGGTTTGGATGGTTCTTATGTTTGTTATGGAAGGGTAGGTATCTGGATTGGGCCAGGTCAGAAACATAAGGAACATTAAGGTCGTTATGGATGGTTTTATTTGTGACAGAGTAAGGAGCAGTGAGGATTTTCCGAAGGATTTTGGATTGTAAGGATTGGCCAATGATATTAAAATCCTAATATTGATCCTTAAAGAAATCAAAATATTTCACAAATTGTTATAAAATTCGTACAAAATTTAATCACCTCTTCTAATTGTAAATATACCGGTTAATTTTTCTTATTTTAATCTTAATTTTCAATTATAATGTTTTTTTTTCAATTTTTCTTCTTGTAATTTTTAATATTTTAATTGTACTTTTTAACTTTGCTTCTTTTAATATTAATTTTATTTTTTAAATCGTATTTTTTAGATTATATTCTTGAAATCATTAACCTTTTATTTAAATGTGTTTGTTAACTCATCTTTTTTTTTTTTTTTTATCTTTAATATTTAATTTTAATGTTTTTTGTCAACTTTTCTTCTTTTACTTTTCAATATTTAAACTGTACTCTTTAACTTCTCTTCTGTTAATATTAATTTTTATTTTTTAAAAATATATTTTTAGACTTTGTTCTTTAAATCATTAACATTTATTTCAATTGTCTTTGTTAACTTATCTCCTCTTAATCTTTACCTTTAAATTTTTATAACTTTAATTCAATTGTATTATCATATTCATCTGAAACTATTTTAACTTTCTAAACTTTTAATTGTTAGCTGTAGTTTTGTTATGTATGCCTATGAAGTAGTTGATCCAATTGTAATATAGGGCAAAAATGACCCAGGTGGTTGTACAGCCCAAATCGTTTATAAATAAATAAAATATAGCTATACGTGAAAACATGTTTATTTATTGGTTTGATGCTGAATCCTAAATATTATCGTTATTTATTCAATAAATACGGTGTGAATGTGTTCATTTATCAATACAATTATTGTCCCCGTGACAGAATATTATGTTTCTAAATAAATAATTTAAAAATGTATTTAATTTATTTTTAATTTAATTTATCTCCCAGTACCTGCTGATACCGGCTAATTTCAAATACACCTGAGTATTAATGCAGATCCGCCTCTCGGTAAAACACTTCATTAAAATTTCAGTCAACAAACCAATTTTAAAAATCAATCCACAACTTCTGTTCAAAATGTACAATACAATGCAAAAAGAAACACTTTATCATCTATTATTTAAACACCCGATATATAATAATTTGAGAGTAAGAACTTACCAGAGTACCGGAAATCTTAATGGGGTCGAAATATTCAAGCCAACCAATATAGAAGATATGAGAAAATTATATTTTTTCATCTCTAATATATATAATTATAGAGATTTGGTGGGGTAATCTAAAATATTGTCCTATGAGTATTGTAATAAAAACATAGATTGGATTTCGACATGGATTACAATAAATGTTGAACGGATTTGTTTATATTAATGATCTGGTATGTGATTTGATATTAATGTTTAAATCACACAATTTATTTATTGTTATTATTGTAGTTAAGTTTTCTATTGACAATTTTAGATTTTATACTCCTGTTTTACAGTATCCTCTAATAATACCCCACTTATCCCTGTTGAACAAATCCAATACCTAGGACTCCACCTGGACAAACGTCTAACTTGGAATCCTCATACCATACTGAAACGACAAGAAAAGACGTTTCCGACTACTGCAGCACTTACTGACGATAATAAGACCTATTTGGACTTACGGAGTTGAGCTTTGGGGCTCCAATAAACCATCGAATTCCTCTCATATCCAATCTTCACAATCCAAAATCCTTCGTAAAATCCTTAATGCTCCATACTTTGTAACAAATAAAATAATTCATAATGACCTGAATGTTCCATATGTTTCCGATTTGGCCCAATCCAGATATCTATCCTTCCATAATAAACTTCAGAACCATCCTAATTCTCTCGTTTCTAACATTGCTTCCTCCTCGATCCCTGATAACCCTCCTAGGCGTCTGAAAAAAAAATGGCCTCGTTATCTCCTAATTTAGATACTTTATTAGAGTGCTACGAATGGGTAGATTCTCTACAAGCCTTGTCATGTCATATATTTCTTTGTATCACATTTGCTGAATGTATATTAATTTGTACAGTTGTAAATTTCACAAACAATAATAAATAAAAAAGATTTTATACTGATGTTGATATTTCGTTTTCACTATCTGAATTTTTGATAAATGTTGCTTTTAAGTCATCCTTTAGATTATTGTAATATTTATAATGTAACATAAAAAGGAAAAATATACTGTAATAAAATAAGTTTAATAATGCTTATAATATAGAGATAGACTCTGTTTGTATGGGGTTATTCTCCGAAAACAAATAAAGATAAAATGTTTTTAATGTTAAGGCAAAAATACTTCCAATTTTCTTCAGTCCTTTTAATAACACAGAAGGTGTAATAATGAACAAGAAATGAATATGTAACACCAAAAAAATACGTAATAAGATATGACAATTATTGAATTTTTTACAACTGGTGCCACATCACAAAAGCAAGGTAGATAATTGTACAATTGATAGAGTGAATTAACAACGTAAAAATATTTCATTTAAAGTACACATAATTTCAGTAAACATAAGGAATACTCTGAGGATGGGAAAACTGTCCCGAAACGTAAGACATAATTGATGTAATTTAAAGGACTGAAGAAAATTGGAAGTATTTTTGCCTTAACCTTAGAAAAATATATGAACAGAAGTTTTCTAAAAAAAGAAAAATAAGTAATAAGATAACGATTAAATAAATAAATAATAATTTATTACTTAATTCCTTCAAATTTCCATTTCATTGAGTTCCTTTAGGGATATTGCGATAATATCGTTAGATTTATTTATTTGTTTTATCTTTGATATCGCCCTATTTTACATCGAAACAAAGGATTCGTTATTATCTTAAAATCAAAAGAATAATGCCAAAATCGGATTTCGAGTTTTTCTTTGTTCACATAATAGACTCAAATATATTTAATATTTATAAAACATAAAATAAGCGTATTAACATGTACCAATATTTTTTAAACCATTCAAATTCAAACCCTTAAAAATATCCATATATTATAAAATGGAGTTGCAATACTTTCAAAAGAAATTAATTATATCTTTGATATAGCTGAACTTTATTTATTTATGTTTCTGTATATACGGTGTGAATGTACTCTCTGAATTATATTATAAGTGTCCTTACCTGAGACAGATTGTAATATTTCTCAATGAAAAAGTTAAAAAATAAATTTAAAAAATAAGGAGTAAATTGTTTTTTTGGTTCTAATGACAAATGTTAGTTTCAGCACTTTCTATCTGTTTGAAGATTTAAATAAAGTTGTGAGGAGATTCGTTGTATTAAATACCTTTCAATCTGAAATTATCAAAAAGTATATATATTTTTTAAAATTTGTATTCGTTTTTTTGGTTGTTGATCCCGACGTCTTGGTAGTACTTTTTCCTTTGAAAAAATATCATTTTTGATAGTCAAATTTTAATATCAATATAAATATTAAGCTAAGTACTGATAGTGACAGTTTTTTTTTAAATTCCGTAGTATCCTTCAAATCTCAACAATCGTTTTTAATTCATGTTAATATTCTTCTTCGTAGATTTGAAGAAATCTCAAACTAAGGGTGCACAATGCTATGATATAGCCAGTTCTAATATATGGCTGTGAGACCTGGACACAAACCAGCACTCTAGAAAAATGTGTTGAAAGATTTGAGAGGAAAACCTTCAGCACGATAATCCTAGCGATCTGAGATCAGAGTACTAACACATGGAGAAGAAATAGTAATAAAGAACTGCTTACATAAGCTGGTCAATCAATATCCCATGATATGAAGGCACGGAGGTTAAGGTGGGTAGGGTATGTAGCTCGTAGTAATACAATCCATCTAGAAGCCACTTCATAATAATGAATGCCTCTAAGGCAAAAGAACATGTGGAGTCCAAGAAGAAGGAGGATAGATTGAATCAACAAAGATGCAACAGAGCTGCGTGCAGGTAAAAGGAAAGAAATAGCCCAAGACCGGCAGAAATGGAGCAGGCCTGTTAAAGTGGCAAAATATCTATATGGTTTGTAATGCCAACAGAAAAAAGGAAAAAAAAAATGATTCTTCGTATTGCATAAGCGCTATATTATGTTTAAATATTTACGGTTAAAAAATCTTAGATCTTATGATTTTGAATATCGTGAATCAAAACTATTTTTGGTCCTTCGTACAATAGTAAATGCTCCTTATTATGTTACAAACAAAACTCTACATCATGATCTTAACATCCCTTATGTCCTTATCGCTATTCGATCCCGTTTCACAAATTTTCATCAAAACCTAATCCATCCCCCTAATTCCTCAGCACAATCCTTATCCACCTCTAGCCATCCCTACAATCCTCCTCGAAGGTCAAAAAGACAGTGGCCTCGAGATCTTTTGTAAATACGTCATTGAAGTCCTGGCAATGGCCAGCTTCTCCACTCAAGTCCTGAGCGTGTGTGGCTTTAGTGCCCTCTCTTAGTCTCCACTGGATCCCCATCCCAGTAATGCGGCTGAGAGAGAAGCGCTGGGATCTCTTAGAGTCTTGCCTTACCTACAACACGTGGGAGAAAGGGCCCCACTTGGAGCTCCCTCGGCTGACTGTAAATATTGTAAGCATAAACGTTTTTTTTTATTTCTTATTTATTCATTATTTTTTTATTTATGTTGTATCATATTTTATTTCATCTGTTTTACTAAGCTTTATTTTTCTTATTTCTGTTATAATTTCTATTATTTTTGTAATTGTATATATTGTATGAACGAGTTCCTTATATCTCAAATACTCAATGCCCTTGATTAAGCAAAATGTATTTTTTCTCAGTAAAAAAAAAAAGCCAGAAACGTGGAACAGTTTTTGTTTTTACCTCAGTATAAAACAATAAATAAATAAAAGAAGATGCTGATTCATAGATTGGTGAAAATATTTTTTTTTTAATATTCGAAATATTCGGTTTGCCACTCTTGAAAAACCAAACTCGTACTCAATATTCATCAATATTACTGAAAACCCGTACGTTTTCATTTTGGTTTTAACTTTTTTAACAAAACATTATTTTATATTATAAAAAAGTAATGTTTAAAAATTTTATCTAGCTATAATGAGTATTAAGGGCGAGCTGAGAATATTAAATTCTCTAAGCCGATTAATCCTTGAAGATTGGATAATTTATCGGAAACACTTGAACCCAGAGCGCAGCTGCTAGGAGGCGGTGAAAAGCAGTAAAAAAGTTTATCTTCCCTACCCCCCCCCCCAAACCTACCCCTAACAGAATATTTTTTTTTCTTTTCCGATTTTAAACTATTCAAGTAGTGAACCAGTAGTGACATCAATCCAGTAGTAGACACATGAAACTTTAACTTAAAATAATAACAGTTGAAACCATCAGATTTGAATTTAGTGTCATTTTAAACTTCAGCTTATACTGTCTAGCCACTAGAATGCGGTAGCAAACCAAGTGAGCAGTGGAAAGGTTAGAGCAGCTGATATCTTTGCTATGTCATCCAAGGTCCTCCTGTTACCAAATCAGCTAAGAGGGAAGTTTGATTTTCATCAATTATTCTTTTATTGTTCCAAGATTTTTCACAATTCTTTTTCTCTAAATGATAGTGTAGACAATGAACTCACAAGGTAACTTTTTTTTTTTGTTAATTTAAACAAACTGTATACTACTGGTAGTGTTGCCCAAAATCGGTCTTGGTCTTGCACTTTGCGACCAAGATCGCCTAACTGTTTCTAGACCAAGACCAAGACTGATAAAAAATTTTTTTTTTTTTTTTAATCAAAATTAAGGCAAAATAGTTACTAATACTGGACAATTTTAGTTAATATATGTTTAAGAATTGGTATAAGCAATATACTTTTTCACTTAACTCTTCTAATTTTTCATTCGGGTTTAGGTAGATTTCTCCTATCTAAATAATTTCAGTAATATCTATATATCTGCTTATCTACGACACATTCCTCTCTATGTGTGTATATATATATATATATATATATATATATATATATATATATATATATATATATATATATATATATATATATACTTTATTTTTTTTTTCTTCTCCTAATCTTTACGTGTGATTCACTTAAACATCTGACGGAACATATGTAAATCATTTTGTTTTTCTTTTTTTTTTTTATATCAACTGTTATATTTCTTTAAAATTTTTATATTCCATCACTACAATGCTGTGTTTATAAAATTGATATAGCGTTCCTTTCAACTTTCATTTAGTGATTATTATGTTATTGTTTTAGCTCCAATATTGTAGTATTGCAACCCTATTACACAACTGTTCGTTAATATATCCTAAGAGCTATTATTCTTAATTTATTACTAGTATTTTAGTTGTTCCTTATTGTAATAGATCTTTTAGCCAGATTTATTGTTAGTTTATGAGAATAATACTGTTATTCTAAAGGGACCTAATCCCAGAATAAAGATGATTTTTTATTTCTATTTCTATTTCTAATAATAAGCTAATAGGTAACTGCAAGACTCTTGGGCAAGACCAAGACAAAGACCAAGACTAAGTGCGCAAGACCAAGACGAATCTTTGTCTCGCATTTGGGCAACACTAGCTACTGGGATACTGATAATACCTCTTCTTCCAGTAGTAGACAGAAATATCTACTACTAGAAAATAAAACTTTTTGGTAGCAATAATTGAATATTATTCATAGTTCCATTCTAAACATGGGAGTGATCGAATTTTTCTCAGGAAATGTCTTGTTCCTTTTTGCCTACTAATGTAATTTAATTTAAAAAATAATTTTTTTTTTGTTTTTGCATTTTTGAAGTTTATATATTTTTGTAAATCATAGTTCCCCGGTAAAATCTGCCAATATAGGTGGATATTATATTAGTAATAAATTAAATATATTAATTAACTGCTGTCAACTACTGGTGCGTTTCCTTGTCTATTACTGGTACCATTGGTGAAAAAACATGTTATCGAAAATTATATAAAAAACGACATTAATATCAATGCTTAAGTTATCTTAGAAGGGATTTAGGTAACATAAGATTGTTGTTGGACAAACACGGCAAAATAATGAAGCTTGAAAAGAATATAATGAGTTACATTTAAAATTATTGGAAGAGTCTCACAATAGTGTTTACTACTGGTGACTTTACCCTACGCATTCAAATGTATAAACAAAAGGTACCGCTCATCATTATTTATATTAATAAAAGGTTTATCGAAGGTTCAATGGCGACACCACCAATCGTTCTCTATAAGCAACCGTCCAACGAACACTGCCAAAATTCAAACTCGCAAGATCTGTCTTAGAGCAAAATCCTCCAAACTACGTTTCAGTCTAACCGTTCGTAGTTAATCATAAGGCTGAACAATATTTATGGATCCATTTCGAAATTAATCAAATTCATAAAATCCCATTATTAATTATATTAATACCGATATCTATTTTTTTATCAAATTAAAAAAAAAATGACTGAATCTTCATTCTGAGCTTGACAGACTAGACGTGATTCGACTTGCTGATGCCCTTGATGCGACCGCACATTTGGTCTGTAGTGGTTTCTTGAAATCAGATACACTAGGCACGGCCACTAATTTGAAGGTAATTTGAATTTTAATGTTCTGATGATTCTTGAAAGGTTGAACAGCTGTTTGAGATATTGAAAACTTTGATTAGAATGTTATATATATATATATATATATATATATATATATATATATATATATATATATATATATATATATATATATATATATATATATATATATATATATATATATATATATATATATAATAAACAAACTTCTTTAGGTTATTCATATCTTTATAATAGTATTATATTTAATCTATATAAGATTACTTTTTATAAAACCCTTATTTAATCTCACAGTCCATACTTACAATTTTAAAGCATTAATACATCATTTAAAAATTACCATTTTTTAACTTTTCGGTTCCAAGAACCATTTTCGAAAATTCTTTTCTTTTTTTTAAATCAAAATATTAGTCAACATTAAAATAATATTATTAATAATTTTTTTTTTACTTTAAAATATATCCATATGTATAATACTACTCTATGGAAGTACTTGTTTTATTTTTTATGTTTATATGTTTTGTTTTTCTTTTTCTGTTTCTTCCAAAAATCCACAAATTTTTTCCTCCTTTTTTCATTTCATCGACCACGCTCCTGTAATTTAACACTACTCTTTATCGTAAAATCTAAAAACAAAATTTATTTTATATAAAACAAAGGAAATATTTCATTTTATAGTTTTTTGGGGGCAAAATTTATTTCATTACTAAACAAATATGAAAATAACAAAATCAAAATGAGAATACAAAAAAAACTTTTTACCTTGATTATTAAGGTATTAATTATACTTAGTGTCCCAAAACCTAAGTTTAGAATTTACATAACTATTGTCCTTCCTATGGATGCAAAATGTTATCGCGTAATCAAGGGGAAGAGCATCGTTTTATGTATATTTTTAATAATGTATTTATTTACACTGGCTTTAGCATCAGTTGACTCTCTCAACCACACCACTGACGCTAAAGCCAGGTACTCTCTAGTACCATAGGTATCTCCTGGAGTCCTGCTTTTCTCTCTAGAGTTGGAGGGACAATCCTGGTTTGGAGTTAGTGTATATAAGTATGTATTTTTTTTTAATTTACTTATCTTTAAGTTATTTTATTTTTATTTATTGTATATACAGTTGTAAACTTCAATTTCAATCAAAGTAGTTATATTAAATTGAGTAATTCGTTATGTACGATTCCATACAGTATAAATAACTCTTCAAGTGATTACACGAATTACCACTGATTGATGGTGTATTAATGTCCGATGAAGTCTTAATCTAATATATTCATTTCACAATTGGAAGCAGAATCAAATTATAAATTGCTTCCAATAACCCGATGAAGCATTATAGATAAGAAAAAATAATTAATTTTAAATTATCAAGAATATAAATATAAGAAATTGTTTCCGCTAAACGAAAAAAAAATTACACCCAGTAACTTTTATTTAGAAAAACAAAAATAAGTTTAACACAAACAAAACTTAAAACACGCTTTTTTAGCTTAATTCATTCATGTATCGTAATTTTTAAGCTTCATGGTCATGTTACCTCCTGTTTCCTGTCACACCCAAATATTATTGGAAAAAGCAATCCATTGATACAATATATACTTATTAAACAAAAAGAAATATAACTAACGAAGAACACAAAATTAATCAATAAATAAATAAAAACATATATTTATTACATACTAGAGGGATATCCCTAATCCTATACCGCCAAACGGCGGACCGACTCCTTACTTTACAAATTATACAACTAGTTGTTCGAATTGCATAACTTTAATTTACATCTATTCCACAGTTCAAATTAAATTATTGTTTATCAACATAAAACAAAATTTTTATTAACATAAGACATTTTTTTTATCAACATAAAATAAAATGTTTACCGTACAAATTTGTAGTCTAAAATATTATAATTCATCTCATACTCATACTAAAATAAAATAGAATATGAAAGTCACTAAACATTTATATATATATATATATATATATATATATATATATAGACAGATTGATAGTAGACATCATGATTTACAAAAAAGTTAATATAAACAATTGCCAAATTTCCAGCAGAAAAGTAGGAAATTTAAGATTTATATTTTTTTAAGCGGAGCACGATTTTTTTTTAATGGGAAGTCATAACTTAATAAATATTTGATTAAAAAAATTAAACATTTTTGATATCAAATATTTTTTTAGTTATCACTTCCTATTATCCTATTAGTTACCCTATAAAAAAAAAGTTCATTAAAAAAAAAATTAAACGGGTATGTACGTGTTGTATGTATATATATGTATGAATGTATATATATATATATATATATATATATATATATATATATATATATATATATATATATATATATATATATAATTTTTCTGTAATATTTATTTTTATTTATTGTACATAGAGTGTGAATGTGATCTCTGAACACTATTATAAATGTCCTTTGAGACAGATTGTAATATTTTTCAATAAACAAGTTTTAAAAAAAAAATAAACATCACAGTGAGTAAACTAGCCAAAATTTTCTTTATAATAAAGTAAATTTTGTGATTTTTGAAACTATTCAAAGAGAACTATTGAGCAGACAAACCCAGTTCAGTTCCGTTTAAAAAAAAAATTATAAATTATTTGTAATTTATTTCTATCACTTTTCAACTGTACCACAGTTACTCGACTATTAGAAAAAATTTCTCCTTTATTAAGCTTTAATTCCATGTTGATTAAGTTGAGGTTTATTAGGACAAATTTTGAGATTCTCCTCATGTTATGTAAAGAAATGATGTGATTTTCTATCCAGTCACCTAAAAGTACCCGTGTTTTCAGCAAAAATGACTACAATTAACTTTTGCAAAGCTTTTATTTCTTGTTTTTCTAAGACCTTGGATGTATTATAATAAAAATAATTGCCTAAAAAAAATTTTATTTATAAAAATAAGAAAATTAAAAATAATGTTATTCAAATATTTTTTTATGTATGGTGGTTATGAAATTGTTTTTTTCTCCCTGATTTTTGTCATATGCATCAATGCCTATTCATAAGTGACAAACTTAATGTTTGTTACTACCATTTTTTTTTTTATTTCTTTATGACATTTACAACTGTATTACATAAATACATCAAGTAAATTTGGACATAATTGATATAATGACATGAATACACTTGCTGAGTAACTACCCAATGGTAGCACTCTAATGATATGACTACATTAGGAGATCACGGGGCCATCTTCTTTTCAGACGCCTCGGAGGGTTATCAGGAATTCAAGAGGAAGCAAGGTTAGAAACGAGAGGGTTGGGATGATTCTGAAGTTTATTATGGAAGGACAGGTATCTGGATTGAGCTAAATCGGAAACATATGGTACATTAAGGTCATTATGGATGATTTTATTTGTGACAAAGTAGGGAGCATTAAGGATTTTACGAAGGATTTTGGATTGTAGGGATTGGATACGAGAGGAATTTGATGGTTTAGTAGAGCCCCAAAGCTTGATCCCGTAAGTCCAAATAGGCCTTATTATAGTAATATATATGAGTCTTTTGTAAATAGTTGGCAGTTTAGAGCGTTTGTCTAGTAAGTGCTGGAGTAGTCGGAAACGTCGGGCGGTTTCTAGTCGTTTCAGTCTGGTATGGGGGTCTTACTAACATTTACGTTAAAAATAAAGAAATCTACTGATTACTTCAATTATTTTCATGGAAATGCTAATATTAGGACTAGAAACATTAGGTTTGTCACTAATAAATGTCCATCAAGGTGTAGAAAACACGGGTACTTTAAGGTGACTGGATAGGAAACCACGTAATTTCTTTATACAACTTGAGGCGGTGATCTGAAAATTTTTCCTAATAAACCTCAACTTAATTAATAAGGACTTAAAGCTTATTAAACGAGGAAGCTTTTCTAAAAGTGGGCTAAATGAAGTACAGTTGAAGGGTGATAAAAATAAGTCACTAATAATTTATGACAATTTTTTTAAACGGAACTTAGCTGGGTTTGTCTGGTCAATGGTCCTCTTTAAATGGTTTTAAAAATCACAAACTCTGCTGTAGTTTGGAAAAAAAAATTATCTAGTTTACTATCGAGCAATTTTTAAATATTTAAATCAAATATTTTGTTAGTTATCGCTTCCTATTCAATAAAAAACATCACCCGCATAAAATAACAGAAATTTTAAATTTCCTACTTTTCTTATGGAAATTTGAAAATTGTTTATATAGGCTTTTATGTAGATCTTGATGTCTACTATCAAGCTTTTAAATATTTCCTTCTACTTACGGAGCATGTATATGATGAACATGTATATGATTTATTTATATATGACTCAGGTAGTCAGGAAAGAGCCTAACTCTAGGAGAGGGGTTTGCACAGGAAAATAATAATAAAGAAACGTATGTGTTCTTTTCCGACTCTCATCTGTTTAATTTTATGTGCTAATTACAAATAATCAAAAAAACATTAATAAACAATTTTCATACATGGATTAACATTTCGGTTATCTAAGTCTTATTTTAATGGATGAACGGCCTCGTCTTTAGTTCATTTAGCCCAATATTTTTGTAGGCCACTTTTTTTATTGATTTTGTGTTCAAATTATCTTACACCCCCATAACAGACTGAAACGATTAGAAACCGCCCGACTTTTTCGACTACTGCAGCACTTACTAGACAAACGCTCAAAGCTTTCAATCAATTACAAACGACTCATTTATATAACAATAATAAGACCTATTTGGACTTACGGAATTGAGCTTAGGGGCTCCACTAAAACATCTAATTCCTCTCGTATCCAATCCTTACAATCCAAAATCCTTCGTAAAATCCTCAACGCTCCTTACTTTGTCACAAATAAAATCCTCCATTAAGACCTTAATGTTCCATATGTTTCCGATTTGGCCCAATCCAGATACCTATCCTTCCATAATAAACTTCATAACCATCCCAACCCTCTTGTTTCTAATCTTGCTTCCTATTCATTTGCTGATAATCCTCCGAGGCGTTTGAAAAGAAGATGGCCCCGTGATCTCCTAATATAGAACTTTAATTTGAGTTCTACCAATGGGTAGTTTCTCTTCATGTTGTACATGTCATGTTACCAATGTCTCATTTACTTGTTGTATTTTCTATGTCATACAGTTGTAAATTTCATTAAAATAAAAATAAATAAATAAAAAATATTATATTACAATCCAAGTATAAAGCAAATGGGTATTGGCGAGTTTTTAGTACTTTATTAAATAGTCTAAGTTTACCCCCCTCCAGATTGAAAACGCCCACATTTCAAGAGTTTTCGTAGTTGTAGGTTACGATGAGAGGAAACTATTTACGAAGTTTCAGGCGGATGTTAATAACGCGATAAATGGGGTTCTGTACCACGGACTACAAGGAAAAACCCTAGAAAAAGGTGATTAACAAACATTCAAAGCGGGATAATTGTCAACGTCATTGTTTCTTATCTCCCTTTAATGATGCCTGGAGTAATTTATAAATAGTTGAAATAGTGCTTCCCGATGAGTTGAATCGGTAATGGGTAGGAGGTATCGGAGATATCCATCAGAAAATCACTACACAACAATGAATTCCTCAATTGTAGGAAAGAGACCACTTGGTAAACCAAAAACCAGATGGATAGATCGAATCAACAAAGACGCTACAGAGCTGCAAAAAGAAAACTGGAAAGAAATATCCCAATGTAGGCAGAAAAACAGAAAACTGTGTTAAGGCGGCAAAATATCAACAAGGTCTGTAAAACTTATAGAAAAATAAAGATCAAGATGGAACAGAAAAAGTAGATTAAAGTTGAACAAAAATAAAAAAAAGTCATAGAAGGCTTCATCAGTTCATTTATATTGGATCGAATCCACTCTGAATTGAAGTTGAACGAATATCTATCTTAATATTTACTTCCTTGATGACGTGTATAAGATTCTCTCAACCTCTAACGTCTGACCAGAATCGGTAAAAGAGAAACGATAAACTTCCCTCCATCTTTAATAGGGTTGTGTAATCAGAAATAAGACAAAACTTTATTGAAGATTAACCCTTTCAGTGGATTGCATCCTCTTGGATGATTTGAAAATCCTATTTAAGATCAAAAGAAGTTTTCTCGGTATATTCGCACCAACACGGAATCAGTTTTAATAGAGACTTGCACAGTCTAAGTCATTATTCTTTCTGTTTATTACTAAGCTTACAAAATGTATATATATATATATATATATATATATATATATATATATATATATATATATATATATATATATATATATATATATAGAATAGAAAAAAAATAGAATAGAAAAAAAAACTTTATTCTGGGACTAAGTCCCTTCAGAATAACAAAAATGTACAAAATAATAGAATATTACTGGCCTGAACGTTGAAACAATAAATAAAATTGATAAAATAAAATAAAAAGTAAAGAAAACCTTAGGTGCACAAGCTATATACAAACAGGTAAAACTATGTACAGAGCATTTAAAATTACGAACAAAACAATTAAAACTATGAACGAATCACTTGAACTATGAACAAAATTATATTTAAGGGTTGAACAACATAAACATACACTTTGAGAAATGAAGAACGAAAAAGAGATACAATGAGTTCATTTCATAAAAAAAAAAAAAAAACTTTACTTGAATATATATATAAAAATAAACAGTTACTTATAATTGAATAAAAAAAAAAAAAAATGTATGTATTGAAATTCCTACGTCGATAGTAGGAAATGCATGTACTATCTCTTACCAAGTGTTATGATTATATGATTGCTACACAATACATATATAATATCAATAGTTAGCTGGTATCAGACTGTTTTTGGAACAGGAATTGGAATAGGAGGTTTTTGAATGTATACAGGGAAGGGGCATGTCGAATTTTGATCGGGAGGGAATTCCAAAAGTTGACAGAGCGGGCTATAAAGGAATTTTGGAATGAGGCAGATCTATGAGAAGGGATGTATAGGTCAGAGGGTCGGGATCTTGTAGTGAGTGAATGGATTGAGGACTTAAATTGGAGAAGGTTGTAGGCATAAGAAGGACGATGATCGGTAATGATTTGATAAAGGAAAGTGCCAAGGAAATATTGTCTTCTTAAGGAGGGGAAGAGCCACCCTAACTCAGTGTAGTGGTGGGAGACACGGGAGCGTCTCGGGGTTCCAATTACAAATCTTACGAAGCAATTCATAAGTCTTTTGAGTCTATCACGCAGTTCCACCGAGAGGCCATCGTACACCACACAGCTGTAGTCAAAGTGGGGAAAGATGAGAGAGGAAACTATGAGTCTACGGGTATTTTGGGGTAGAAGATGGCGGAAGTGATGGAATAGTTTGAGGGTAGAAATTGCACGGCGGGATATATGAGAGATATGGTGATTCCAGGAAAGGGTTTGATCTATGAGAAAGCCTAAATTTTTAACAAAGGGATAGAAGGTGATGGGGTGGTTGTTTAGATAGAGTGAGGGAAAGTTGGTGTGGGATCTAAGAAGGGGCTTGGAACCAATGAGAATGGCCTGAGTTTTGGCAGCATTTAGCCTTAATCCATTTAAGTTGGCCCAGGCACTAATTCGATCTAAATCTTCTTGAATTTTGGCAAATGCCACCAATAACTCAGCGGGAGAAAAGGATAAATAGATTTGAGAATCGTCGGCATAAAGGTGGTGGGAACAATGGATAATTGAATCATTTAGGTCATTAATATAAGAACTGAAAAGAAGAGGAGACATGCTTGAACCCTGTGCAACTCCTGAGGATAAAGGAAGGTAGGCAGATAGAGGTTGATTAGGTATGGAAACTGCTTGGGTTCGTTGTGAGAGGAAAGACTGGAACCAAGAGATGGAACTATTGGAGAAGGATAATGATTTTAGTTTGTTGAAAAGGATGGAATGGATAATGGAATCGAAAGCTTTGGAGAAATCAAGCAGTATAAGTATGGTTAGTTTTTTGTCATCTATTGCAGTCTGGATATCACTAGTAATTTTAATCAGAGCAGATTGTGTAGAGTAGCCAGGACGGAAGCCAGATTGGAGAGGATCGAGTTGGTTGGATTGTTCAAGGTAGTTGGAAACTTGGGATTGCACTAACTTTTCTAGGGGTTTAGAAAGATTGGAAAGGATTGATATTGGGCGGAAATCTTCGGGAGAGGATGGATTAGGCTTTTTGTTTAAAGGAAGGACAATGGCTTTTTTCCAAGAGGTCGGGAATATTGAATTCTGCAGGGAGAAATTGTAGATGAAAAGGAGTGCTGGGAGGATTTCAGGGAGACATAATTTTATTAGTTTGATAGGAATGCCATCTGGGCCTACGGAATTGGAACGGGATTTCATTATAACGGTAATAAGGTCTGTGGGAGAAATGTCGGAAAAATAAAAATTATTGTCGTTAAAAGGTACCTCTGGAGAAAAGCCGGAAGGGGATGGTAAAGAAGAGGTGGAAACCGATATAAAGTGGGAGTTTAGGTCATCAGGTGATATTGGGAAAACTGAGGAAGGGGATCTAGAAGGTTCACAGAGGGAAAGCTTACGAAGTAGAAGCCATTTTGATTTGATATCAGGAGCTGAGGAAAGGGCTTCGTGAAAGTAGTTCGCTTTCGCTTGTCGGATCCTTGTCTGTGTCGTGTTACGAAGCACTCTGAATATTTGATAATCATCTGCAAGCCTAGTCCGTCTGAAGCGTCTGCGTGCAGCGTCGCGTCTCTTCTGCAGATCCTTAATTTCCTGACACATCCAAGGAGCAGGACGATGACGGAAAGTGGAGGTTTTCAGAGGAGCGTGGGTATTGAGTATATTGAGAAGATTGGTGGTGAGAATATCAACCATGGTGTCGATAGAGGAGCAATGATATATTCCATTCAAATCCAATGTTACTAGATCAGGTAATATTTTTTCTCGAGTAAGGGTATCCAGTTGGCGGAAAGTGATAGTTCGAGGATGGATTGGAGGAGTGCGGATATTATACGTTATTTGTATCAGATCATGAGATGAAAGAAAGGATACTGGCAATTGAGAGGCGGAGAGGAGGTTTTGTGCTGAGTCGATGATGTAGTAGTCTAGCCAAGTGTCAGATCTGGTGGTGTGGTGGGTGGAGGAAAAAGGAACGATGAATAGGTGAAGTGAGAAAAACAGATTTTCTAAATAGGATTTGTCATTGGAGTTTGAGAGGAAATTGGTATTGAGGTCACCGGAGATAATTATTCTGGGATAGAGGGGAACGAAGTTGAATAGAGTTGATTCGAAGGACGGGTCAAATGGCACGAGAGGAGGGCGATATACCACGGCGTAAAGGATAGGAGAAATATTACTGAGAATTTCTACTAAGAGGTATTCTACATGAGGATGATCGGAAGATGGGGAGCAATCGAGGATTCGGGTCTTTAGGCTATTGTGGACAAACATGGCTACTCCACCGCCAGTCCGGTTTACCCGGTCATGACGGAGCAGGATGTAATCAGGCAAGGAGACTGAAGATGATGGAATATAAGGTTTGAGCCAGGTTTCGGATATTGCTATGATATGATAAAAGTTTTGGGTAAAGTATTGCAGGAATTCGTCATAATGGGCAGAAAGTGATTGAGAGTTAACTTGACATGTGATTAGGGAACTAGACATACAGTGGATTTGGAGAGAAACAGTCAGTGTTTGGTAGCGAGAAGACAAAACGAGTAGAAAGTACAGAAAAGCGATTATCGTACATGAAACTAAGTGAAGAAAAAGTAATATTAACATTAAAAATAAATAAAGAGAATGTACTTGAAAATAAATAGATTGATGAGTGACGGTGTAGAGATAGCACTAAGAGAAGAAGTAAGACTATTTTAATGAGGCTAAGGGGTTGACGGCTTCTAGGTAGTCAGTCAAATACATCTAGATCCGAGGCCTGTTCTATCAGGATGACTCTATGTCCGTCCTCTTTTCGACACCGCACCTTTCCGGAAGCAAACCACGTATATTTGATTTTTCCCGCCGCTCTCTTCTGCCGGGCTAGCCAATAGAGGTGTCTGTTTGTGCGAGTCATCTCTTCACCCAGATAAATTCGGTGGCAGTCATTTTCCTGCCAACCGATATCCCGCGTGGAGAAATCCCTCTTCACTTTCCTTTTCGTAATTAGATCATCTCTAATTGATTGCCTGACAAAGCGTGCGATAACAGGCGGTGGTCGCGAGTCATCTTTTCGGCTTCTGCGGCGATGTACGTTGTCCAGGTCCTCCACACTAAGCCTGATCCCCAAGCTTGCTCCTATACTGGTCACCAAAGCAGCGGGCGTTTCGCCCGGTCGCTCCGGTATACCGCGGATCTCCAGTGATCTACTCAATAGTCCTTGCTCTGCGTTATTCAAGCGAACCTCTAATTCGCCCACTCGGGATTTGAGTGCTTTGTTTTCTAATAGTATCTCCTCAAACTTTTTAGCTTGACCTTCCAGATGTTTTTCAATCTTCGTCAGTCTTTCGTTTAGTTCAAAACTGAGCTCTCCGTATTTATCTAGTGCTGTTTTCATGTTTTTTATATCTTCGTTCACGGTAGCGTCTAAACGATTTACTGCCGCAAGTATTTCTGAGGGGGACGGCTCGGTATTTTGTTTTTTCACCTGTTCGCAGTTAGAGCAAACCCATGTTTTTTTAATTATTTTTAATGCTTCGGTGTCTTTATCATTAAGGTTGACGCACCTACCATGAAAAATTATTTTACACTTAACGCAGTGTATATTGTTCTTATCTTCGCGTGCGATAGAGTTGTTGCAAATATTACACTGCACCATTTTTTAAATTTATTAATGAGAATTACTTCGCAATTAAAATATAAATAAATACCAGGACTGTTGACGGTAGTAAACAACGTCTAATGCGGGTCTAATGCTGTTAGGATTAGTAGACGCCTGCCAGCTCGTTGTTCCCAGAACTCTATCAATCTCGCTGCGTTTTCTTTACTCCGATTATTGTGAAGAACCGACACTTAATAGCGTGATTAATAATAGTGTTTTAAAAAAGAGAAGAAAAAAAAAACTGAACTTAACTGAACTGAAAATTAAATTAAAGTAAACTGAGTCTATTATATGAACGAATTACACCGATGTACACACCAGGGCGTCTCAGGCCAGACTCTTATATATCTCACGTCTCAGACTTATATATATATATATATATATATAACGAAAATATATAAGAAGGAAAAAACCTTAGAAAAAAGTGATTAACAATCATTATTTTCACGTTAGAAGTAATGAACTCGCGTTCTTCAAATATTAATGTAATCCCCCTTTTTTTTTTAAACTTATTTATTGAAAATATTACAATCTGTCTCGAAGGACATTTATAATAGTGTTCAGAGATCACATTCACACTATATGTACAATAAATTATACGGAAAAATGATATATATATATATATATATATATATATATATATATATATATATATATATATATATATATATATATATATATATATGTGTATACAATAAATAAGAATAAAATAAATAAATAAATAAAAAGAACACATAAATACCTATAAACACTATTTACAACCTGGTAAGAAAACTGCGAGCCAGACCCGTCCCTCCAACTGAGTAGGGAAAAGCATGATTGCAGGAGATCCCTGCACTTCTCTCTCAACTGCACCACTGGTGCTAAACTCAGTGGAGATTGAGCAAGAGTGCTAATCCACATTTAAAGAAAATGAAAAATGTATAAAGTGTATCTTAATCAACGACTCTTGTGGATCCAGAATTTAATTTTTTTGGGGGGGGAGGTGAGGGGCTTCAGTCCGAAAGCTATTTTTCAAATATCTAACTATAATTATCTTGAAAAAAAAATACTAACTACCTATTTGAGATGGTGTTTAAAGGATTCTTTAAGTCCCATTAAATGTAATTACACGAGCTTAATAATACTTTGAGAAATAATATTTTAATATTTTTTTCCTTAAAACATGGTTACATATTTTACCATTTTGGGGGGGGATTTTCTCTTTTCTTGTATTTGCTAGTCTTCTTGTTCATCTTCTCTCCCTTCCTTTCTTGGCTCCTTGCTGGCCGATGTAGCTTTTTACTCCATCTTCATCAATGCAGTGGAATTACCAATATTCAAACTGCCCAGTTTCGTTAAATGTCAGGCTACGTGAGCGTTTACGCTTCAGTAATGGCGGCGTCACAATAACAACTGAGGTATATATGCAGTATGTTCGAGATCACAGCTGTTTTTTGGTTTCTTGATTTAATTCAAATTAAATTTAAATATGAATTTTGATGTGTTCCCTAAACAAGGGTCATTATTCTTACAAAAATTAAATTTGTACTTTATTCCGAGATTTATTTTCAAGTTTCTTCTCAAAATTTCATATAAACATGTTTATTCACTAAACTATGTAAATATTTCCTCTATAAGGTGAACACTGCCTACACCAGAAATCTCTATAGCCCCCTCCCTCTAAACCAAGAAACAGAACATAAAACTTAACATGATATAAGAACAAGAAAAATAGCATACTACTAAGACGTTTATTGAATACAATAAATCATTGTTTATACATTGAACTTGAATTGAAATTTATTCAATAATTTCTATTAATATTGAGGTGTTTCATTTTGACTGTGAGTCGCTGAATATCCAAAACGTTTAAGATATTCTAAATGGCGATGCGATACTGACTTGAGCGATGAAAAGCTCTGCAATTCTGAGATTTATGCAAAAGACATTAATTTATCTAACTTGGGCAGAAGGGTGCCGCCGTAACAATCCAAGCTGATCACATCAACTACGACAAAGTGGGGCTTGTCTTTATTGTTTAGAAGGAGGGGTAACTTCTGAGTGAGGGAAAATACAGATTAGTTCCATTCTGCTCCAATAATCAACGCAACCATTTGGCATTTATTACTATATTCTTATATAGCATCTTCCTTGTTAACATATCTTATGATAACCGAATTTCTTATTTATACTTCTTTATTTTTTCCCTAAGGTGTAGTTCACGCTATGCTAGTAATTTAGTCACATTGGTGGATATCCAGGAATGTTCTGAGAGGGGGGTAGGGTGAACTTGCTAAAGAGATGAATCCTATACGCCAACGGTCTATATGTGTATACATATATATACATATATATATATATATATACATATATATATATATATATATATATATATTATAATATTAATAGAGGTATAATATATATATATATTAATAGAGGTGTAAGGTAATTATGTTCTAAGTCCAAACAACAAGGTCATTATTCTCCATCATACATATGAATACATAACTTGCCAACATTTCGCCAATTCAGGCATCAAACCAACTCATATCCAGAGAGAGTTGGTTAAGGTTTAAGGTTCTTTCTTCGCTCAAGCTAGAAGAAATTTAAGCGGAAACTACTGTTGAACAAATCCGTTACCTAGGACTCCATCTGGACAAACGTCTAACTTGGAAACCTCATACCAGACTGAAACGACAAGAAACAGCTCGACGTTTCCGACTACTTCAACACTTACTAGACAAACGCTCTAACCTTCCAATCAATTATAAAAGACTGATTTACATGACTATAATAAGGCCTATTTGGACTTACGGAGTTGAGCTATGGGGCTCCACCAAGCCTTCAAATTCCTCTCGCATACAGTCCTTGCAATCCAAAATCCTTCGTAAAATCCTCAATGCTCCTTACTTTGTTACAAATAAAATTATCCATAATGACCTTAATGTTCCTTATGTATCAGATTTGGCCCAATCCAGATATCTGTCCTTCCATAATAAACTTCATAACCATCCCAACCCTCTTGTCTCTAACCTTGCTTCTTATTCGATTCCTGATAACCCTCCGAGGCGTCTGAAAAGAAGATGGCCACGTGATCTTCTAATATAGACATATTATTAGAGTGCTACCAATGGGTAGATTCTCAACATGTGTTCCATGTCTTTATACCAATGTGCGAATTTACCAGATGTATTTTTTGTATACAGTTGTAAATATCATTTAAAATAAAATAAATAAATAAAATAAATAATATTACTATTCGAGCTTTGGGGCTCTACTAAACCATCAAATTCCTCTCGCATCCGATCCCTTCAATCCAAAATCCATCGTAAAATCCTAATTGCTCCCTACTTTGTCGCAAATAAAATCATCCATAGTGACCTTAATGTGCCATATGTTTCCGATTTAGCTCAATCCAGATACCTGTCCTTTCATAATAAACTTCTGAACCATCCGAACCCTCTTGTTTCCAACCTTGCTTCCTCTTCTATTCCTGATAACCCTCCGAGGCGTCTGAAAAGAAGATGGACTCGGGACCTTCAAATATAGAAATATAATTGGAGTGCTACCAATACGTAGTTTCTCTGCATGTTGTACATGCCATGTTGCTTGTTCATATTTGTTTGTTGTCAAGGGCGGATCTAAGCTTTTGGGCTGAAGCTCCCTCCCCCTCCTCCAAAAAAATGGTAAAATATAACCATTTTTTATGGATTTTTTTTTTTAAAATACCTCTTAAAGTATTATTGTTCGTGCAATTACATTTAAAAGGGCTTCAGGAATCACTTTAACACCATTTCATATAGGTAGTTTGTTTCTTTCTGTTTTCCAAAGTAATTATCATTATTTTTATGAAAACAATTGTTTCGGGGTGAAGCCCCCCCCCCCAAAATTAAATTCTGGATCCACCAGTGCTTGCTTTATTTTTTTATTTATTTTTTTTTTTTTATTGAATAATAATACAATCAGCCAATGTTGGAGGGCTATAAGTATTAAGGCTAGAAGTTCTCATTCATACAGTATATACAAGTAATACAGAAGTAACTATAAATATAAGAAGTAAATAAATAATACTTATAAAAAAAAGTAAATCAATAGGAAAAAAAATAAATTAATAAATAAAATTAAAAAAAAAATAAATAAACAAACAAAATAAAATAACAACTTCTAAACACATTCATACCTATATACAATATATACATTCGCCCAGGAATCTCCGAGCCAGGCTTCTCTCCCCACATGTGGAAAGCAAAGCAGGACTCCAGAGATCCCAGTGCCACTTTTCCAGCCGCATCACTAGTATTAAAAGCCAGTGGAGGCTGAAGGAGGGCACTAGAGCCACAGATGCTCAGGACTTGAGTGGAGAAGCTGGCCATTGCCAGGACTCCAGAAGCATATTTACAATAGATCTCGCGGCCACTGCCGTTTTAACCTTCGAGGGGGATTGTAGGGATGGTGGGAGCTGGATAGGGATTGAGCTAGAGGATTTGGATGATGGATAAGGTGCTGGTGAAAGTTTGAGAATCTGGATGGGATGATGTCGAGGACAAATGGGATGTTAAGGTCATGGTGTAGGGTCTTATTTGTGACATAATATGGGGCATTGACTATTGTTCTAAGTACTTTGGACTGGAAGGATTGGATGCGTTTGATATTCGAATGTTTAGCAGTTCCCCACAGTTCAAGTCCGTAGGTCCAGATAGGTTTCAGTATTGTCTTGTAGATTAAAAGTTTATTTTCAATCGAAAGATGAGATGTCCTGCTTAGTAGTCTATATAGCTGGCCATATCGTTGGTTAAGTTCTTGTCTTTTAAGTCTTGTATGTGGGTTCCAAGTTAGTCTTTTGTCTAGAAGGAAGCCAAGGTAACGGACTGTATCTGAGTAGGGAAGTGGTATTGAATTGAAAAGGATTGTGGGACAGGATCTGCGTCGCAGGGTGAAAGTAATATGTTTGCATTTTGCTTCATTGATTTTGATGCGCCAGTTGTTGCACCATTGTTCAATCAAGGAGAGGTGAGATTGTAGGTTTAGAGATGCTATTTGAGGATCTGAGTGGGAAGATAGAATGGCAGTATCATCAGCAAATGTAGCTAGGAAGGTATCGGGATTTGAAGGGATATCGGCAGTGAAAAGGATGTAGAGAACTGGACCCAAAACACTGCCTTGTGGAACACCAGCCTCAACTGGATAGTAAGTGGAGAATTCGGTGCAGCAACGGACTTGGAAGGAACGATTTGAGAGATAGGATTTGAGGACTAGGTATAAGGATTGGGGTAAATGGGTTTTGAGCTTGAAAAGCAAGCCATCGTGCCACACCCGGTCGAAAGCTTGCGCTACGTCCAGAAAGGCACCAGTGCAATATTGCTTGTTTTCAAGTGCAGAGGATATATGGTCCACAACACGAAGGCCTTGTTGGACAGTGGAATGTCTTGAGCGGAATCCAAATTGATGAGAAGGGATGTTGTGGGATTCGAGTATGGGTAGGATGCGTTTGAGGAGGATTTTCTCAAAGATTTTTGAGAGGATAGGGAGTAAGCTTATCGGTCTGTAGGATGATGTGTTATTAACGGGTTTGCCTGGTTTTGGAAACAGCACGATTATGGAATGTTTCCACACCAAAGGAAAGTTGGTTGTGCGAAGGATGCAGTTGTATAGATAGGTAAGGAATATGATTGCTTTTTTGGGAAGTTGTCTGAGGATTTGTGAAGTGAGGAGATCATATCCAGGGGATTTTCGGGGTTTTAATTTGTTTATGAGGAATTTTACCTCAGAGGGGTTAACAGGTTTTGGAGGTAGAGAGAGAGGAATTGGTGAAGAGAGAAATTCTTTAACTTCAGCAGTGTGGGTGGGATGGAGTTCGGGATGAGGAGTGAATGTGTAGGATAGATGTTTAGCAAACTCTTCAGCTCTATTCGCATCTGACGAAGCCCAGGAACCATCATCACGGCGGAGGGGGTGGGAAATGGATTGGAATTTAAGGATTTTTTTAGTTACAGTCCAGAGGGAGTTATCACTAGATGATAATGAGGAAAGGTAGGAATTGTAGGATTGGGTTCTAAAGATATCCAGTTTCTTTTTTACCTGTTTGGAATAATAATTATACGATTTCCGGTCATCAGGATGCCTGGTTCTTTGCCAGAGGGCCCTAGAGCATCGTTTGCTATGGATAAGGTCCAATAGGTCTTGGGGTAGAGGATTTATACTGAGGTGTTTTTTGGGACGATCAGGTGAGGATGCAGTCCAAACTGCTTGCTGGATCAGGGTAGTGAAGGAGTCCACTGCATCGTCAAGGTCTTCAGGTGTTTTTAAGGAAACTCTGAGGTCTATATTATCATCCAATATTTGACGGAAAAGGTTCCAGTTAACTGGTCCCCTGATGAATGAAGGAGGGGATGATTTAGGAATGGGTGATGTGGAAACGGTTAGGACTATAGGACTGTGGTCTGAGGAAAGATCATCAAGCCTTGAAATGGAACAGTGTAATGATCCTAGACCTTTGTGTAGGAAAAAGTCTAGAAGGTCGGGATTGCGGTTGGGATCTGTTGGCCAGTATGTGGGAGTATTAGGTGAAAGGATATTGCTGCGATGGGAATTAAGTGCAGATAGCAATGTTCGCCCTCGGGAATTTGTGGATCTGGCTCCCCATTGCTGGTGTTTTGCATTTAAATCTGCACCTAGGATGAAATGGTGTCCTAAGGAATTCAGGAAGGAAATTATTTGGGATTCGGAAATGGGTATTTTAGGCGGGGAATATGCCGCAACTAATGTTATTGGGTAAAGGGAAGTTTGGATTATTACGGCAGTGGATTGTAGGAAATTATGGGTTGGTAAGGGAAATAAATGATGGGAGAGAGATCGGTGGATAATTATAGCAGTGCCAGCATGTGCTGTTCCATCAGGATGATCGGTTCTATAAATATTGTAGCCAGGAACGTTGATTTGTCGTTTGTTGGTTAGTCGGGTTTCAGTTATTAGTGCTATGTCGATGTTTTTGTCATGTAATAAGATTGTCAGTTCGTTGATGTGATTTCGAATACCATTCGCATTCCATAGGAGAATGGAGAGGGATTTGGTTGAGGACATTTATGGATTTCTCGGCGGTGGAATGAGGTTGGATATAACATTGGTAAGTAATGAAATAAGAGGGGTGATGAGGGATCTAAATTCAGAGAGGAAAGAAGTTAATAGGCTTGTGAGGTCAGTGGAATTGGAAGGAGGAGGAATGTATGTCTGGGTATTGAACCTAGGTTCAGGGATGGGTGGATATGGGTCTTGAGGTTGATGTGTGAATTCTCGAGGTTGAGGTTCTTGTGGCAGGGCCTGAGATTGAGTGTTTATAGTGTCTCCTTTGAACATCTGAGCATAGGTCACTCTTCCGTTCACTGTTCTAGAGGGTTGTCTTGGTGGCCTGGATGTCCCTTCTTCTCTAGGAGTTGCGTACATTCTTGTTTTTAATTCTTTATATGTTTGACAACCCTTGTAGTTGGCAGGGTGCCCTTGGTGGCATAAGGCGCATACTGCAGGTGAAGTTCTAGACTTCCTACATTCTTCTGTTTTGTGTTGCTCACCACACCTCACACATCTAGGAATGTGATGACAATATCTTTTCGTATGGCCATAAGCCTGACAGTTATGGCATTGAACGATGTCGCGCTTGGTGTAAGGCTTTTCTACTACAACGCTGGTGTAATAAAGGCGTGTGACCTTGTAGATGTCTTCGACCTGGGGCGTTCGGTCAAGGTCAACGAAGAATAGTGGGAGCGGTATTTTACTTTTTATTCCAGGCTGTTCTCTATCCTCCTTGAATATGTTCACTATCTGGCGAACATGGAATCCCATACCCACGAGCTCTTCTTTTATAGCATCTGTTGGCGTAGATGGGTGCAGTCTTCTGATAACGACCCTGAGCGCCCTCTCTTGACGCAATTGATACGTGTGGTAATCAGCCTTGGTGTCAGATAAATATTTTATAATTTTTCTGTATGTTTCTGGAGTGTCGGGCATTAATTTAGTGTCATTGGTGCGGCTTTGGCATAAATATTTTCCTGAGCCCACTAGGTTATTCAATTGGTGACACATTAACTGAAAGTTTTTAATATTCCTAAGGAATATTGGTGGGGGTTTGGGTTCCCTGGGGGTGGGTGCTGCTTCCATTTCTTCGTTTTGTGTATTTGATAGCACTTGAAATGGGTTCTGAGTGAAAAACGGCGATTCTTCACCAGTCTGAGTTGTCTCATGATTGTTTTGTTGTTGTGAGGTACCAGGTTGGGGATCCACTTCTTCAACAGAGCTCCCTGGTGTGGCTGGTGGAGTATTTCTTTTCGAACGTCTTGTTCTTTTTTTAATAGGAGAACTCATTGTAGTATCGAGGCTTCTGGACCTAGTATTTTTACCCTTGCTCGACATTAGCATATGATAATATCGCATTTCATATTATAAATGATAGGAAAAATTGTTAAATGAGAAGCGATAACAATTTTTTTTTTTTTTTTTAAGCACGGAATTATATACGCGTGCTTAGAGAGGACTAGTCGGCACAGAACCTCCTCGGACGGAGAGCCAGAGCCCACTAGTGGGATTAGCGATGTTATGGCCGGCCGTTATCAGTAACTAACCAGAGGTCTATTTACACTGTTCACTATTGAGCTGTAAATAAGTGATTACTCACCTTATTCTTTTGTTCAGTAACAAACTTAATTGTTAATATAACAGGTAACACTGTTGTTTCGCATTGAAGTTGAACACTGCCACTGCTTGCTTTATTAGTCATTTAATACAGTTGTCAATTTCTATAATACTAAAAAAAAATATATTATTATATTCTAGTTATGCATACATTATTTTTTCTTTTCTTCCTTGTATTGATGCTAAATCAGTTATTTAATATAACGTTCCTTAGCTGTGTTGATACAACCTTCTCTTTCCTCCAGTATAGATTTATATTAATTTGCATAATATGCATTAAGATGTCAACAGCAATAGTTTTTTCTTTTTCTTTTTTTTTCTCTCTCTCTCTCTGGATATGAGTTGGTTTGATGCCTGAATTGGCGAAACGTTGGCAAGTTATGTATTCATATGTATGATGGAGAATAATGACCTTGTTGTTTGGACTTAGAACATAATTACCTTACACCTCTATTAATATATATATGAACAAGCAACAGGGCATGTACAACATGAAGAGAAACTACGTATTGGTAGCACTCCAATTATATTTCTATATTAGAAGGTCCCGAGGCCATCTTCTTTTCAGACGCCTCGGAGGGTTATCAGGAATAGAAGAGGAAGCAAGGTTGGAAACAAGAGGGTTCGGATGGTTCAGAAGTTTATTATGAAAGGACAGGTATCTGGATTGAGCTAAATCGGAAACATATGGCACATTAAGGTCACTATGGATGATTTTATTTGCGACAAAGTAGGGAGCATTAAGGATTTTACGATGGATTTTGGATTGAAGGGATCGGATGCGAGAGGAATTTGATGGTTTAGTAGAGCCCCAAAGCTCGAATAGTAATATTATTTATTTTATTTATTTATTTTATTTTAAATGATATTTACAACTGTATACAAAAAATACATCTGGTAAATTCGCACATTGGTATAAAGACATGGAACACATGTTGAGAATCTACCCATTGGTAGCACTCTAATAATATGTCTATATTAGAAGATCACGTGGCCATCTTCTTTTCAGACGCCTCGGAGTGTTATCAGGAATCGAATAAGAAGCAAGGTTAGAGACAAGAGGGTTGGGATGGTTATGAAGTTTATTATGGAAGGACAGATATCTGGATTGAGCCAAATCTGATACATAAGGAACATTAAGGTCATTATGGATAATTTTATTTGTAACAAAGTATGGAGCATTAAGGATTTTACGAAGGATTTTGGATTGCAAGGACTGTATGCGAGAGGAATTTGAAGGCTTGGTGGAGCCCCATAGCTCAACCCCGTAAGTCCAAATAGGCTTTATTATAGTCATGTAAATCAGTCTTTTATAATTGATTGGAAGGTTAGAGCGTTTGTCTAGTAAGTGTTGAAGTAGTCGGAAACGTCGAGCTGTTTCTTGTCGTTTCAGTCTGGTATGAGGTTTCCAAGTTAGTCGTTTGTCCAGATGGAGTCCTAGGTAACGGATTTGTTCAACAGGAATAAGTGAGGTGTTGTTAAAGGATACTTAAAGACAGGAAGTCATTGGTTTACGACGAAGGAATAGTAATATAAAACGTGTTAAATAAAAAAAACAAATTAATAACTTCAAAATATAAAGCTCAAAGGTATATAAAACATCCATTAGCAACAAAATTCTAACACGTTTTGTATTAGTATAAATATATAATTAATGTGTATTTTAGCTTTTTTTTTATTTATTTCATCTAGTATTTTGGCGGTCAAAATTCCTTAACTGGATAATTTACTTACCCTAGCAACACCTTTCAGGTACAATATTCAGCTAATTCGCCAACAAATGAAGAATTATTTTTAAATTATTCGTTGTTTTTGAGTACATAGCCTAAATACAAATTATTTATTCAATGCTATTCGCTTTTTATTTAAAAAATAATAATAAAAAATGGCTGTTGTTTAGTCACTTTTTCAAGATAATTTTTTTTTCTCTCATTCCAGAGAGGGAATGCGAGTCATGCGTGCCACTGCATCCCCCTCTGGATCCTTGGATGTTTGGTCAAGTGGCCAGTAATTAAGTAACTAGAAGTTTTTGCGAACATTTAGTCAAGCAGTTTATTAATAGATCAATTCTAGGCATTGAGTAGTCAGGTTCTATTTTTTTGAGCTAGTAAAGCGCCCAAAAACCCCGTCACGTTTCAGTGGCTTGCCGACTAAACAAGTGTGAACTGTCGTTTTAGTTCAGTTCATTAGTTTCCGCGTAAATTTCTTCTAGCTAGAGCGAAGAAAGAACCTTAAACTTTGGAATTAATGTAATTTTTTTAAAACAATTTAAAAACAAATATAGATTAAACAATTCTAATAGGTGGATTTGATAAATTCAATTTACGTGCATATTTTGATGAGTAATAAATCAAACAAAAATATACCACAATGAATAAGGGTGTGAATATTATTAATCTTTCTTGTCTTCTTTTATTTATTTACTTTTTTTTGTATTACATATATTTTAAGACAAGTGCGTGTCAATGACCTACAGTAATCTGTCTAGGCAATCTGGCGATACAAAAGTCAATATAAAGGATTTATTTATTTATTTTATCATATAATATTCTGCCACATGGACAATAAATATAATAAGATAAGACTATACTCAAACTATTTATAAAGAAAATATAAAATAAACAGAAGCAATATAACAAATAAATGAAAAAAGTAAAAAATATTTCTAATTAATTGTCCTCATACCAGACTGAAATGACAAGAAACCGCTCGACGTTTCCGACTACTCCAGCACTTACTAGACAAATGCTCTTAACTTCCAATTACCTACAAAAGACTTATATACATGACTATAATAAGGCCTATTTGGACTTACGGAGTTGAGCTATGAGGCTCCACTAAATCATTGAATTCCTCTCGTATCCTTACAATCCAAATTCCTACTTTGTTACAAATAAAACTATCCATAATGATCTTATGATCTTAATGTTTCTTATGTTTCAGATCTGGCCCAATCCAGATACCTACCCTTCCATAATAAACTTCAGAATCATCCCAACCCTCTCGTTTCTAACCTTGCTTCCTCTTCAATTCCTGATAACCCTCCGAGGCATCTGCATATAAGATGGTCCCGTGATCTCCTAATGTAGGCATACCATTACAGTGCTACCATTTGGTAGTTTCTCAAGAAGTGTTTTCACGTCATTATATCCAATCCATTATGCTCAAATTTACTAAATGTATTTCTTTAATACAGTTATAAATACCATTAAGAAATTTAAAAAAAAATTAATTGTAGAAAGGGAATTTAATTGCGGGGATTTTTTTTATTCCCAATTAAAACATAAATTTCACAATATATTTTAAATAAATCACATTTCATTTTTTTTTAAATGAATACATACTATTAGCTTAGTTAATAAATCAAGTTACTGATATGAAACTAAAAATATGAAAAACATATAGTGACATATCAATTAATGTATCCAAATCGCTTTCGACCTCACTAATGCTTGCAGTATTATTGTTATCTTGGATCACCGATGTAAATGGATTGATTTTAGATAAAATTTATTTTTATTTATCTGTAAAAAGGTCATTTTAATTTAGACCGTTTTCAAACGAATGATGTATTGACAACTCCGGAAAAAAAAAACAATAAAATCAGGGACCTTAAAAAAAATAATAATAAGTTTATTAAAAAAATATAATTTATAGATCAATGAATTATTAGTTATTTAATTAGTAACACGTTACTACTAAATCAGTAATAAATAAAACGGTATTTAATATGTCCAAGTCATTGCCAACATCACTGTTACCGGCTCCTTGCAATGTTATATTGGTCTCCTTAAGTTTTCTCAGTCATTCAGTAGGATCTTAAAGGTTGAATTTATTTCGTAAATTTTCAGAAAAGATAACACGGCATTCCTGGACCCTGGAATCAATTACTTTTTGTTCCTTTAAAGAAATACAGAAGTCACATATTTGAGTCACATGTTATCCAATTGAAATGAAAAATACTATGTAATTGATTTCTCCGAAATATTATGGGGTTCAAAATTGTGTACAGCAGATACTTTTTATGAATTCAGTTCAAACATTTTATGATACAGGCCCCTTTTTATCAAATTTTTAATATCCGCCTGAAACTTCGTAAATAGTCTAATCTCATAGTAAACTATGAATATTATATATAAGAAAATTCTCAGAATTGAGGTGTTTTCAATCTGGAGATCGGAAACTTTGTCTATTATATTAGGTACTAAAAACTCATGAATATCCATTTGCTTTCCACTTGAATCGTAAGGTAATATGATCACAAAATAGAAAAAAAAAAAAAAATTAAAATGGTAGTCTAAAACATTATTGTGACGTTTTGCCTATATAATCTTAATATTTTAACTTTTTTGGGATGTAGGTCACGCGAAACAAACGAA
Source organism: Nezara viridula (assembly GCA_928085145.1). NCBI lineage: Eukaryota > Metazoa > Arthropoda > Insecta > Hemiptera > Pentatomidae > Nezara > Nezara viridula. Next base: position 34,983,045 of record OV725078.1, read on the forward strand.
TGTTTTCGTAGGCTACCTTATTTTTCTACATTTTGATCGTATTATCTTACGTTTCAAGTGGAAAGCAGATGAGTATTCATGGATTTTTATTATCTAATTAAATAGACAAAGTTTACCGATCTCCAGATTGAAAATGCCCCAATTCCGACAATTTTCGTAAATAAAATATTTATAGCTTACGATCAGATGAAGTTATTTACGAAGTTTCATGCGGATGTTAATAGTTTGATAAAAAGGGGTCTGTAGCACGGACTATTATTTTAAAAAAAATTAAACTTACGTATAAACACATGTTTAATGCCATTTTCTATAAGTTGCCATTTAGTCCCTGACAAACTAGCGGGAAAAAAAGTCAAAATATTGATAGTGAATATCTTTATGGAAAATTTCATTAAATTAATAAAAATGGCCTTCCCGTCGCGAGTGTACACGCAACCAAAATTTTGCTAATTATAAGTCGCTTCAAGATACGGCCTCGTAGTTAAACATGTGAATCAAAATTAACGTAAACACAAATATAAACTTTAAGGGCTATAAAAGTGTAATAAGAAAAAGAATATTGACTTTTTTATTTCTAATATAGGCTTATCAAAGTACTGCATGCTGTAGAAATTACAATCTTTAAAAAACCTTGTCCTTTTTTTAACTTATACGTTTTATATCTCCCTATAATAAAAAACGTACACTAATTTAGTGACTGAGACTCAATTGATTACAGAGTTATATTGAATCAAATATGGCTGAAATTGGCTAAACAATAAACAGCTCCCTATAAAATTAAGACAGTGAAATAAATCTTAGTTTATTGTTATATGATTTCTACATTATGTAAATTATTTTTCGAAGCAGTGATAGCTACTATCTGCGTCAACTGTCATATGTAAGCGCCTCAACAGTTAACTATCACCTCATCAAATGTAATTGCGATTGGTTGAAAAGATATTGTTATAAATGGCTATCGTAAACAATCTAGCAGAACATAAGTCAAAATATCGATAGTGAGTATTTTTTTTTTTTTTTTTTGGAAATTACATAAAACGTTTTTATAAATTTGTGTAGTTAAGAAATAAAGAAAAAGTCCGCAAAAAATACAACGAATAAACAATATGAGTAAACACGGTATTAAATATTGAGAACTGAGAGCAAATTATCGAACTCTCAACTACAATTTGAAAATATTAAGCTGTTTTAATTTTTCTAAATATGTATTTTAATAAAAAATATAAGAATTTTAAAATATCATCATAAATGGTATTTCGCTATTATTCTGAGAATAAAAATAAGTTATAGCATTATACCTTCAAGATATTATATTTCTTGAAAAAGTGAGAAGGAAAAATATTAGATGAATGAAAATAATTTTATTATTCTGAGACTAGTGTCCCTTTAGAACAAGTTACAAATACAGAAAGTATATTAATATTCTGTTGTGTCCATAAACTACAGTTTAATATTTACAGGACGATTACAATAAAATTATAGATAACAAAAATATATAAAAACGTGTATTTTTTAAAAACCGTACATATATTATTACAGTAAGGCTCGAAATCGGTTTTGTACCAAATATAACCCCCTGTCATGCTCAAATACCACGAATGGGGTACCGTTGGATTCAGAATTTCACGGGGGGTTAGCGAATCGTATTCCCCACTTTTGTTTTTCTTTCTAAAATAAATAAAGTCGATACAAACATTTTGCTAGGCTTCGATACTGGAACGGTGGTAGGTCTGTAGATCGATACGGGACAAATTGGATCTTAAAGATTTTGATGCGTACAGCAAGACCCGATAGTTCCGAGGAACTATCGGATCTTGCGTTTTAAGCCGAAAAACGTACTATTTTCGAGATAACGCAAGGCATAGGGTTCGCATCCACACAACCTTACATTAATTGTAGTACTGTCATTGAATACATGTCTCATTTGGTCGACTTGAGGTCTCTATGATCGAGGGAGGAGGAGTTTATTTTATTTATCGATGGTTTTTTTGATCGGCATGCCATATCATCGTTAATTTTTCACCAAATCTCAAGATTGAGCCACCAATTTCGAAGTCTTCCATCTCCTTCAGGCTGGCAAAATAGTCCAATCACCCAGAAAATTTAGGCAAACAAGTTATGAAAGAAAATAAACTTTATTTGCGAATAACTGAAAAACTAAACACTTTTCCCTTGGTTATGCCCATAATTATATAAAAGATTACTAAATTCCCTACAAAAGGAAAAAAAATCATCACAATCGGACAATTTTTAGCAAATATACAGCTTACTGAAATTTGTATACATGTTGGTTCCAAACAAAAATGAAGATTTAAATTAATTTTTGTTTCCTTTGTGGATTATATTTATCGATAAAGTAACATTTGATGTCTTAATCTTTTGATAAGTTGCATTTTCTTATTTTCTTATTAATTTGGCATTTGATAACAAAATGCTGTGCTAATTTTTCGCACGGGCCTACTAGTATAAAATAAACAGATAAATTAATTTAGTAAACAATATATCAATAAATCACAAAATAATCAGGGTATCTGGGCGTACTTTGAAATTCTTACAGCTTAGGTTTTGAAGTGCATTTCGTGATCAATCGGATTTCGAATGGAGTAGGTGTTCGAAGAGGAGAGATTTAAAAGAGGATATTGATTTTCTGTGTCGAATATCTGAGGGTATAGAGTTCCAGAGGGAGACAACTTGAATTGAAAAGGATTTATCAAACGCAGCGGTTCGTTGAGGAGGAGGATAGAGGTCGTACGCACGGGATCTGGTTTGACGGAATTGAAAGTAGCGTTTAAATTGTAGGATCTGTAGAATATAGGCGGGTCGCCGTGTTCTAATAGCCTGGTATAGGAAGGTAGCAAGGAAATATTGACAGTGGTAGGACGGATAGAGCCACTTCAACTCGGTGTAAAACTGGGTTATATGCGTATCTCTTGAGATCCCGAAGATAAGTTTAGCTTCGAGTTCACCCGAGAGTCCACCATACACCATGCAGCCATAGTCGATGTGCGGTAAAACAAGAGAGGAGACCAGGAGTTGACGGGTTTTGAACGGAAGAAGATAACGTAGATGGTTATTTCAAGATATGTGTTATTTCAAAATCATATAACATACGTGAAACCTTTACGTTATATTCAACCAATTGTACTTTGAGCATAGACTATATTTTGCGTATTTAATATTCCTATATCCTTTGTTTTTACTAGCTTTGGATTTTCAGATGCGAAAATTGTACTGACTTCAAAAAAATATTAAAGGATAAACCTAAAAAGTATTATTTTTTTCTGTTGGGATTACAAACCATGTAGATCTTTTGGTACCTTGAGAAGCCTGCTCCATCTCGGCCTGTCTTGGACTATTTCTTTCCATTTATCTACACGCATATAGCATCTATGTTCATTCCATCTATCCATCTACTTTTTGGCCTTCCACGTGTTCTTTTACCTTCTACTGAGGCATTCATTGCTACGTGGAGGATTCCAGGTGTTTTGCTACGAGCTATATGACCTGCTAATCTTAACCTCCGTGCCTTCATATCATGGGCTATAGATTAACCAGTTCCTGTAAGCAATTCTTTATTGGTCTCTCTTCTCCATTTGTTAGTACTCCGATCCCAGACCGTTCAGGTTATCGAGCGAAGGATTCTTCTCTCATATCTTTCAACACTTTTTTCTAGGGTTCTGGTTAGTGACCAGATCTCATAGCCATATATTAGAACTGGCTTCATAGCATTATACGACCTTAATTTGAGATTTTTCGAGATTTCAATACCTTTCAAAGGGAGAAGAAAGCTCTGTTTGGTCTAGTTATACGCTGGTCTATTTCTGCCCGTTGGTCATTCATTGAGGTTATTGTGGATCCGGAGTATTTGAATTTTTCTACTCTCGGGGATAATTATCCGTCTAAGCTGACGTAGCGAGTTTCTCAATGTCCTCTTGATTACTTCCAAGGACAGATCTATCATCTGCGTATCCAAGGATTTTATGATTAATTCCGAAGTGGACCCCTCCATTGATGGAATAATTATGAATATAAAATATTTTATATTCATTTTACGAGTTTTCAATTACCATATATGAAATCCATGGATGTTTCAGATTTTGTATTTTTAAAGTAGTTCTTCGAAAATTCAATTCCTTTCTCAACATTTTAAAACGTTACTCGGAATTAACATTAACATTTTTAAAGCAATTAATATTACGCCTATTAACTAGCATAATATACAAACTGGTTACAATGACATAAAGTAATTTCAGTTGTTGATTCAGTTGTTTGACATAAAGTAGTTTCAGTTGTTAATTTCAGTTGTTCCCAATTCAAGTTCAAATTCAAAATACCTAAAGAGGCATAATAAAAAAATATTTCAAGTTTGACCAGCAACAATGTCATCACTACCTATGGCGATGACACGTGTATTGAATCAGTTAATAACGACCCATCAATTGCATCTCAAACTCTTCAATCACACATCACAAGTCTATAATTGGAGTGCTACCAATGGGTAGTTTCTCTTCATGTTGTACATGTCATGTTACCGTTTTCAGATTTAATTGTTATATTATTATTATTACTTATATTTGTATTATTACTTGTATTTGTCATATAATATAGTTGTAAATTTCAATAAATAAATTTAAAAAAAAAAAAGTTTGACTAGAAAATCGAGTTATTTTTTTAACTTGTTTAATATTTTAGGTCTTTAATTTAGAAAAAATCGTTTCCGCAACAAACTTGCCGGATGCTCAGTGGAGACGGCAGGGTTCGCAAAAAAAAAAATCAAGAGTCAATTAAATATTACTAAGTATCTAATAGGCGCCACGCTATTTAATTTGTTAAATTTATAAAATAGCGAAAACCAAAAAAATAAATTAATTTAATTTAAAAAAAAAAAAGATTAGTACGCGGAGTGAGCTACGAACTCGGAACCTATGGCTTTAAAAATATATGTTAATTAACCTCATAACCTATCGAACCTTCTTACTTGATTAATAATGGCTTACCCTAATCCCTCGAATAGGGTTTTACAATTCCTTATTAGACCTTATATACAACAATATAATATATACATAAAACGTGAAAACAAACTGAAGAAAAAGAAGAAAATAAAACTGGCTATTATTAATACAAATGATGAATTTACTTATTTCTGTTGATTTAAATAACTGTTAAATGAAATCAAAATTATGAACAAGAAATTAGATTTATAAGAAAACAAAGAAAATACAATTAGCTTCAATCATCAAAGAAAAGATTATAAAATTATTATAGAACTAAACATTAACTTACGACAATACAATAAACCAATTACAAATATTTGGAGTAAAAATAGATAGGAAAAAAAACTTATGTGTACATATTTACAATATCCCACTGGTTGAACTCTGTCCAATTGGCACATTGTGTTATTTGAAGGAGCGGGAACTTATTCGAACTAGCGTCGTCCAGGTCTCCCCAGTCTATCTCCTCAAGCTGTGAAATGTTGATCCATCAACTTGTAAAATCAAACAGCACTCGTCGCTGATGACCACAGGTTCTTGGAGAAGAAATGAAAAATCTGGTGTACACCGTAAAACTAAAGTATTTCACACACAGAAATCCTTAGCGTGCCTCAACACTCGCGAGGTTCCGCCATCTCTCTCTAAACTCCCTTTTGTTTTTCTCCCTATCAGCTGTTGGTTATTCCAATCCGAAATAAAATAAATACTTAAAACTAAGACTTATTATAAACTAATACTTATTACTAAAACTAATACTAAATACTTAATTTTATATTTAACCCTCTTAAAGTAAATAAATAGAACTAACAATTATTTTACGAACTAATTTTTTTTTTGTATCTTATTTTTCGTCACAAACTAAATTAGAAGGCACAGTAAAAATCATAAAACAAATATAAGAAAAATGTTGATTTAGTAATGTGTTTTTCCTTATAATTATTAGTGATTATGAAAATAATTCATCATTTATGTAGATTACTGTTCTGACATTTGGTCCGCTAGATTGCTAAGCCAGCCCACAGTGTGGCAGTTTCAGAATGAAGTTTGTTGAAGTCGTTGCCAATGTCTTCTAATACAAAGGTTTGCTTGTTATAGAAGTTGTTGAATTTTCCTCTGAAAGCCGTGTGATCCAAAACCAATCAAGGCAAGTGCTATTACAACCATTAATTTAATAGACGAATGATACTATCCTCTGTCTTAGATAAAGTGCCCTTTATTCTTTTCATTTAATCACTCTACTAAACCTAGATATTTTAAGAAATCACATATTGAAAAAATTAACCCCAAAAAAAAGAAATTTACAAGGACAAGTTACTGACTTTTTTTTTACGAAACCAGATCGAAAAAAATTAGACGATCGAATCGTCGAAAAAAAAAATCGAAAAAATGTTTCCGAGAGTTGCCGAAAGGCCCCTTAGGAGGTGAGAAAAAAATATTTTATATAATATTAACAATTTTTGTATTATTCTTTTCTACCATCGCCCTGCATAGATTTCTAGGTTATAATATTACAATATTTTTATTATTTTGTTTGAAATAAACAAAAAAATGTTTTACAGTTAAATTAATTTAATTTAAATGTATAGGAAATTACAAAATTCAAAAGACGCTTTCAGAAAAATGTTGTCAGTACAACGGTTATCTCATAGGAGCAAATTAGTTTAAAAAAAAAAAATTCACAACCGATGGTTCAATATGTCCATTAAGAAACAAAAAAAAATTGAATTAGATTTATTTTTCTGCAAATAGATCAAAGAAAAGATTTGAGTACGATTTCTTTGATAAACTAAAGCAATGTAAACCGGCTTGTGATAAATCAGTATAAATATTTCAATACCCTCTAATATAGCTGATCAAAAACTTTTTACAATAGCCTAATTTTGTCACACGATGATTTCTGTTAATAGTAGAGGAAATAGTGCGGATTTTGAAACGAATCGATCCGTCGAAAACCACATATCGGAAATTTGACCCGATCGCTACACTTTCCTTATCTAGTATAGGTAGTAAAGTAATAAACATGTATACAATATAATACGCTGTATCATCGCTAATATTTGCTTGATTCTGATGATTTTTTTTGTTGGTAATTTAATTAACTTTTCTCGGGGACTTAGTACATGTACAAAAGTTGAAAGGACAATTATTGCAACATTATAGGAAAGTTTCATCAAAATCATTTTACAGTCTATAGAAAAATATTATTTTCATTTATTGAGCAGGGACCGCCCAATTTGTGTCACAGGCATCAGTAGTCAAACCCTACAAAATAAAAAAAAGCAACAGAATCGGTTCACTATTTCGCGAGAAAATTTTGGTACAGACAGACAGACCAGTGGCTTAAAAAGTGTTTTTTGGGCTCTGAAACGTATACATCCGTCGAAAGCCGCATATCGGAAATATGACCCGATGGCAATACTTTCCTTACCTAGTATAGGTAGAAAAGTATTGCTATACTCTAAAAAAATTTCTTTTGTATTATGTAACATAATAGAACAATTTAGTCTCTTATAACTGAAACGTCATTAACATTAGTGTAAGAATCAACTTTCGGTCGAACCTCGACCGTTTTCTGGGTATCTAAAAGGAATAAAAAATTCCTTGAGTCGAAACCTTACCCTGAAAATATGTCACAATCGTACCTAACCCACTGCTTCACAAAAAACAGTCGCTTCGACAATATAAAATTATCTATGTATAAAGTAACTACGAAAAAATATTCATCACTCTATATATATAACAATTATTCAAAGAAATGGAATAAAAATAGTCACTTCTGCCAAGTAAAACATTATGAAGGCCTCTATAAGCGTTAATGTCGCGCGATGCGTTAGCAATTGTCTTAAATACTTTCAGGCAGACAAACGCCCCTTTCTTCCTAATAAACCTATCTGAAATTCTTTATAGTTTCGCTAATATGACGACTGTCACACAACTGTACCCTGTTATCGTTACTTCGGTGTATCTGAACTTAAAATAATAATAAAAAATAACAGTTATGAAATAATAATAAAAAAATAAAATAATGTGTATTTTACTATACATTGGATGGACATACTATGATTTGAATTTAATTCAAATTTGCTAGAGATCATGAAAAAATGACAGTTACATATTATCAAATAGCTATTATTATATACAAATAGTATTATATCAATAGTATTACATACAAATTAAAGAAAACATGTCGCAACTTTATATCTACGTTTAGTGATCTCTAACGGTAACCAAGAGTACTAGTTTGTGGCTGGAAATTTCCAACAGGTAGCGCCCCAGTCTAGAACCATTTCACATTTTTACACTTATTTCACCAATTAAATAAATATTATTCTAAATAAATTGTATTTTATAGTTTAATATTACCTTTTATTGATCAATGAATGCCGATTTAATTATAACCAAGTATATTACAGGGCGTCCGTTAAATAGAGGAAAATATTTAAAGATGTAATGTTGCGCAGTAACCTTGAACATTGTAAATTACACTAAATGGGGGTAGGTTTCTTTTTATTTTCTTGTACAGGATAATGCTGAGATGCAAAATCCAAATTTTCGACCTCGACGCTCCCACGGTTCACTTTTGAATATCCCAAAAACTGCTATTTTTTGCACTTTTTTCGTTTATTCCCCATTTTAATCATGGAGGAGCACGTTTTCGACAAACGCCATTCTATTAATTTTGAACTAAATTAAATACGCCACAATATAAGACAAGAACAGTAAATCAAATAGTTTACGAGATAAAAATATTCAAATTTTGGGAAATTTTATTTTCCATTTAAATTATTTTTCATATTTGATTTTTCATGTTCTGTTATTAAAAAAATTATGAATTATTTTATTTTGATCACCCTCCAACTACAAATACCAAACTTTTAGAAAAACCTCCTTGATTATTAAAATTTTAGTCCATATTAATTAGGTTGAGGTTTGTGACGAAATAAATTGATATTCGCCTCAATTAGTGTAAAAAAAAATTATGTGGTTTGATACCCTGTAATCTAAAAATACCCGTGTTTTCAGAAATATGACTACTATATTTTATATTGGTGTATAATATAATAATGCATACTTTACAGGAAGAAGAAATCAGGGAAATGCCATTGGTTATTTAGACTGTAATTGGTCAAAATGTTACTGTTACTAAATTGGCTCAAATCATCTTAACTGAAGTGGAACATTAAAATATCGATTTGATATATTTTTAAATTATCTTTAAAACGGCAATTACATTTCTCACTTATCTCCTTATAACGAGGTATTTAATGAGCTTTAATGCAAACAGGCTTTTTCCTCATTGAATCTGACGGGGCTTAATTTTGAATTCTTATAATTATTTCCTCAAATGTTTTTGAAGTAAGAGTACTAATATAGATTTTGCTTGGTATATTTAGATCTGTCTGCTAGGCTGTAAATTATTCTGATAAGACTCAAAAATTTCTTCCTAAGTGGTAAGTAATTGGTACACTGAGTGGCTTTATCCTCCTTTCCGATGGCAGTTTCTTCTTGTGTTTTCTTTTTGTGGGTCTTCAGAACCAAAACTCCTCCCTACATCCTAGAACTCCTAACTCTACGTTCCTCTATCCACTCTCATCCCATAAATTACTTCCTTTAGCGAATCCTTCGTCATTCATGCTATATCCTTTTCGAACTCTTTACCTACCTCCTTACTTCAATCCTGGTCCACAAATTCCTTCAAACAACTCCTAATCCACCTCCTACTTCATATTGAAACTTCTACAAACATCTACAATTTATCTGCATATGTATACTATATAATTTAATTAACTTAAGTTTTTAATTAAAACTTAATTAAGCATTATTTTGTATTCCCTAAGCCAGAATAATAATAATAATTATTATAATTATAGAACTCTGTCATTATTTTTAGTGGACTGTGGACCTAGCGAATATTTAACCACATGATCAGCGGAAGAAGGTTTGAAAATTGAAAACGGTAGTTTCAGATCATTTAGTAGGTAACAGATTTAATTAAGTCAAACATAATTTTGGAAGCTTTATACGAATCTGACGACTTTAAAAATCTCAAAAAAAAAACGAGAAATTACGTGGTCAGCAGCAGGAAAACGTCTGTTTAAATACTTTCAAAGCAATTTTATTATTGTTATTTTTAAAATCTAAATAAATTTTTTGGAAGCTTTTCACGAATCTGACATGCAATTTTAAAAATGTACCAACAATTACGCGATCAGCAGCAGGCAAAAACGGTTGAAATAGTTTTATACCATTTAGTAGGTAACTAATTTAATAAACTTTGATAAAATCTTACCTACAAAGTGGTCTGAAGCTATTCCAATTGGTTTTTTCTATTGCGGTTCTATTCCAACTGCTCACCACGTAATTTTTGCTACTTTTTTTAGATTTTTAAAGCTGTCAGATTCGTATAAAGCTTCTAACAATTTTTCTGATTTTTTTAAAATCTTTCATCTATTGAGTTATCTGAAACTATTCCAGTAGGTTATTTTCCTGTTGTTGATCATGTAATTTTTGGCAGTTTTTGCGATTTTTGAAATTCGCAATAGCCAAACTCTTCCAATTAGCCGTCTGACTCGACGGGGTTTTTCGCATCAGGGTTTTCGTCTCTACTGTTTTTTTATTTTCTAACCCTCTGCTGCTGATCACGAGATTAAATCTTCGTTATATCCCGGACTATCATACAACTTTATATGTTTGATCTTAAGCTTTCCAACAATCTATTGAATTAAAAATAATTTAATTCAGAGACTACAGCCCACTAAAAATAATGACAGAGTTCCATAATTATGACAATTATTTAAGCTTAGAGAATGCAAAATAACGCTTAATTAAGTATTAATTGAAAAATTAAGTTAATTAAATGATATAGTATATATATGCAGATAAATTGTATATGTTTCTGGAAGTTTCAGTATGAAGTAGGTGGTGGAATAGGAGTTGTTTGAAGGAATTTGTAGACGAGGATTGAAGTAAGGAGGTAGGTAAAGAGTTCGAAAAGGAAATAGCACGAATGACGAAGAATTCCCTAAAGGAAGTAGTTTATGGAATGAGAGTGGATAGAGAAACGTAGAGTTAGAAGTTCTAGGATGTAGGGAGGAGTTTTGGTTCTGAACACCCAGAAAAGGAAAACACAAGAAGAAACTGCCGTCGGAAGGGAGGATAAAGCCACTTGAACTCAGTGTACCAGCATAAGAGAACGAATGGGAATCCCAAATATGTAGATCACGTGGTTAAATCTTCGGTAGATCTCGGACTATAAGGCTATGGAGTAATGAGAGACCATTACCATGTACTAGTTGTGGTTAATAATGTCTACTTTTATTATTATTGAGAGAGATAAAAATGTTTCATTGAGGGAGAGATGAAATTTCCATGAGAAATTAATTGGTAACTTTATTTTTTTTAGTTAAACAAACAAAATGTTCCCAGTATGTTCATTTTTCAAATTAATTTATTGTGTTTTTTTTTAAATTTATTTATTCAATAATATAACATTCTGTCACCTAGACAATGGTTATAGGGAGGTAAGATCACATTTACACTAAATGAACAAAAAAAAAAAATAATAATAATAAACAGTAGCAAAATAACAACTAAGTAATAATAAAAAAATATATACAATAAAGTGAAATAAAATAACTGAAATATAACTAAATTAAAAAAAAAATACAAACATACCTATATACAATATTTACAATCAGGCGAGAGGACTCAGAGACAGGCTTGTCACTCCTGGATGAACTATGGAGGGAAAAGAAGGACTCCAGGAGATACTTGCGCTACTCTCTCAACCGCGTTACTGGTAATAAAGCCTGTATTATAAAATCAAGTTTTAATAGGTAACAAGAGTCAATGTGACTGAGCAATAAAGCTACTTTCATCTACTAAGAAATGTATTTTTAAGTAGATTTTTTTTAAATTATGACTCATGAATCACTAAAATATTACCCATGGATTAAAACTACAATGAGATGAATGTTTAAAAAATGATTTTGTTTATATATAATAGATAACAATACCCAAAAAATATTGTCTTTGAAGATGAGCCCGAAACGCAGACAAAAATAAAATAGTTAGATTATATATCATCAGAAGAGATATTCTTAAAAAAGAAAAATTTAAAACGCTTTCGTATGATAAAAAAAAATCAGTGGATTTATTTTTAATGATAGTTATGCTGTATATTTTTATGATTTCAGTCGCCAAACAATGAGCAAAATCACAGTTTAGCTTGACATAAATTTCGTTACATAAAATGCTGTATCATTAATTTGGAAGACTCAAGACTAGTTTATGACTTGCAAAATTTACAAATTATACGTGAGTAATCTTATCATGTTAACGGACGCAGCTAATTCCCTCCGACGTCATTATTACCTGATTTTACTTCTCGATTGTTGTTCCTACCTGATGCTAGATTTTCAGGGAAACGAACTATATAAATTGTAATATATAAAACGCTACACCATCACCTCAATATCCCGTTTGTTCTAGACCTTATTCCAGAAATATTTTCCAAATTTCATTAGAACCTTACGTATCATCCAAATCTCCTTGCACATTCCTTATCCAGCACCACTCATCACTATAATCCTTCAGCAGTTTTAAAACGGTAGTTGACCCGCGACCTTTTGTAGTTTGTATATATTGGAGTTCTGGCAATGGCCAGATTAGGCACTTAGTGTATGTGGCTAAAGCACTCTCGCTCTATCTCCGCTGGGCTTAGTACCGGTGATGCAGTTGAGAGAGCAGTGCAAGGATCTCTTGGAGTCCTGCTTTTCCCTCCACAGTTGGAGGAACAAGCCTGGCTTGGAGTTCCCTCGTCTAATTGTAGATAGTATGAGTTCTTTTTTAAAATTATTTATCGTTAAGTTATTTTAGTATTATTTATTGTATCCACTTTTTGATTATTATTTACTTGTTATATTACTTCTGTTTATTTTATATTTTTATATACATAACTATTGACAAATAGACAGAATGTTATATTACTCACTAAATAAATAAAAAATAATCATAGAATTGAACCACCCATTACTAATATACGTTAGCTTATCAGTAACTGCTCAAAAACTTTTCAAAAACTACATTAAGATATATGTTATAATTATTTACCATAGCAATGGCTACAATAAAAGTAAATACAGAAATATACAAGAGATTGATAAATGGAATGGAACTGTTTGTTCTGAACAATCTACTTAATTGAAGTGGTACGGAACTAAGAAACACACAGGAAAGAGGGGAAGGGGAGAATGACGACAAATAATGTTTACATTCGATTCGTTGCTCAATCCTGTTTCATCTGAAATATAGCACGTTTGAGCTCCAATGACCGGCAATACACTGATCAGAAATCAATAATAACAAGCATTAGAGAGGGAAATAAATTTGTTGATGGAAGTAAAAGAATTAAACACTCAAACGGTCCATATGTACATAGATTGATAGATAGATAGAAAAAAAGAACTTTATTCTGGGACTAAGTCCCTTCAAAATAACAATAATGTACAAAATAATAGAATATTACTGGCCTAAATGTTTGAAACAATAAATAAAATTGATAAAATAAAATAAAAAGTAAAGAAAACCTTAGGTGCACAAGCTATATACAATACAGATAAGACTATGTACAGAACATTTAAAATTATGAACAAAACAATTAAAACTATGAACGAATCACTTGAACTATGAACAAAATTATATATAAGGGTTGAACAGCATAAACATACCCTTTGAGAAATGAAGAACGAAAAAGAGATACAATGAGTTCATTTCATAAAAAAAAAAAAAAAAAAAAAAAAAGCTTTACTTGAATATATATCTAAAAATAAACAGTTAATTATAATTGAATAAAAAAAAAATGTATGTATTGAAATTCCTATGTCGATAGTAGTAGATAATACTAGATAATAGGGAGTGGAGTGTATCTGTTTTTTTTTTATTTGTTTATTATTTTTATAGCTTACTATTTTCATTGTTAAATATTATAACCTTCCAAATTCAAAAGCAATAAGTAATATTATTATGGCTAACATTTCTGAAATAAAATTATAAAACATGTGTTTCCAACATTTGCAAAAAATGAAAAAAATAAACCTGGAATTGGACTTCGATAAAACAGATCGTACAGTTTTCTCGTTTTTTGCTACTCTTGCAGAACTGTAAGCATCAAGCAAGAATTACATCATAGCGATTTTAAACCATACCTGCGTAGTATATGAAGTAAAATATTTTTATTTTATTTTTTATTTTAATGAAATTTACAACTGTATTACATGAAAAATACAACAAGTAAATGTGACATTGGTAACATGACATGTACAAAATGAAGAGAAACTATCCATTGGTAGAACTCAAATTAAAGTTCTATATTAGAAGGTCCCGAGGCCATCTTCATTTCAGACGCCTCGGAGGGTTATCAGGGATCGAGGAGGAAGCAAGGTTTGAAACGAGAGGGTTCGGATGGTTCTGCAGTTTGTTATGGAAGGATAGGTTTCTGGATTGGGCCAAATCGGAAAAATATGGAACATTAAGGTATTTATGGATGATTTTATTTGTGACAAAGTAAGGAGCGTTGAGGATTTTACGAAGGACTTTGGATTGTAAAGATTGGATACGAGAGGAATTCGATGGTTTAGTGGAGCCCCAAAGCTCACTTCCGAAAGTCCAAATAGGTCTTATTATTTTCATATATATGAGTCGGTTGTAACTGATTGAAAGCTTAGATCGTTTGTCTGGTAAATGCTGAAGTAGTAGAAAACGTCGGGCGGTTTCTAGTCGTTTCAGTCTGGTATGGGTTTTTTTTTTAAATATAATATATGTTTTGTATTTTGCATTTACGAGTAAAACGTAAAATAAATTGTTTTTAGCTGCATCTTCTTTTCAAAATAAAAATAAAGTATTTCTATTTTCTTTGAAAAGGCAGTGGATCAGCTGATGCGAAAGGACGTGTTTCTACATCGTCTCTCAGAATTTGCTTATTTTGCAGTGAAATCTTTGAGATTATTTATTCAAAACAAGTCAAGAATACATAACAACAATTGATATTTATTGTTTGTTATAAATTATAGGGTTATTTTTATTTTATTTATTTTTTTTTTTCATTTTTTTTTTCCCTTATATGCGATATCACAATCAGGCCATGTCTAGTAGAGCTTCCATCAAGAGAATTCGGCCGTTAGGCTCAACACCTTGTTCTTCGCCTGTCAAACAAAAGCCTCGTCAATGTCGTCAAACACCTGCAGTAACGCCTATTAGCTCCAGAGAAAATGAAACCCAGCCAGGAACATCATCAAAACCAACAATTGAAGAACTTCAGCATCAACCAGGTACATCTTCACAAGAGATAACCGAACAATCTCCGTTTTTCACCCCTAACCCCTATCAGGTGCTTCAGAATGATAAAGAAGTGATGGAATCCGCTTCAATACCAAGAGATCCCCGACCTCCACCCATATTCGTTAAAAACATAAACAATTTTCAGTTACTATGCTCACAACTGAACAAAATAACAGGCTCTGGAAGCTATTCATGTCTAAGCAGAACAAAGGACACGAAGATATCACCAGATACAGCTGAAACCTACAGAAAAATTGTGAAGTATCTAACGGAAACCAACGCGGATTTTCATACGTACCAATTACGGCAAGATCGAGCTTTGAGGGTAGTCATAAGAAATCTACACCCCTCAACACCAACCGAAGCAATAGAAGAAGAATTGAAAACTTCAGGTTTCATAGTGCGCCAGATTACAAATGTACAGAAGGAGAGTAAAGAACAGCCAGGAGTAAAAGTTCCTCTACCCTTATTTTTCGTAGATTTGGAGCCAAATCAAGGGATCGAAAAAATATACGAAATAAGAAGAATATACTACACAAGTGTTATAGTAGAGAAGCCATATCCTAAGAGGGAAATCGTACAGTGTCACAATTGCCAGGCATATGGCCATACCAGGACTTACTGCCATCATCTGCCGCGCTGTGTGAAATGTGGAGAGCAGCACAAATCCGGGGAGTGCACAAAACCGAAACGGGATCCTGCAGTTTGTGCATTGTGCCTTGAAGGACATCCAGCGAACTACAAAGGCTGTCAGATCTACAAGAATATTAAATCAAGATATCAAAAATCCCGGACCCAAGAAGAAGCAGAGGCATCAAGAAGAGAACCTAACGCATCAAGAAGAGGACCTTCAAAAAAAATTGACCCAACGGTGTCTTTTGCACACTTATTAGGAGGTAAGAATGATGTTACTTATTGTGAGACCCTGCCGCAACAACAACACATACCTCAAAATTCTCAACCCCACCCTCAACATCCTAATCAAACTTCACCTAATCAACAGTTTTATCAACACCAAATTCCCCGCATTCCTCCTCCCTCAAATACCACAGATCTCACCAGTTTACTTACATCTTTCCTCTCCGAATTCAGATCCCTTGTTACTCCTTTGATATCTCTTCTCACCAATCTTGTATCACATTTTATCCCTCCCGCGAAAAATCCTTAAATGACTTCCAATAAACCTTTATCCATTCTCCTTTGGAATGCGAATGGTGTTAGGAATCACACAAACGAACTAACTACATTATTACTTGACAAAAATATTGACGTGGCACTAATTACTGAAACTCGACTAACCACTAAACAGCACTTCAAAATACCACAATACCTGACATATCGTACTGACCACCCTGACGGAAAAGCACATGCCGGTACTGCTGTCATTGTACACCAATCCCTCTCCCATCACCTACTCCCGTTACCTACACATGATTTCCTACAGTCCACCGCTATCGTGATAAAAACCTTTTCCTTTCCGGTTACCCTTGCATCAGCGTATTGCCCTCCTAACCGATCCATATCCAATGCCCAATTCCGTTCTCTCCTCGACTCCTTAGGACATCACTTCATCTTGGGTGCAGACCTAAATGCCAAACATCAACAATGGGGTTCCAGAACCACGAATACTCGTGGCCGAACCCTGCTGTCTGCACTCAATTCCCAACATTTTCACCTCCTTTCCCCCAACTCTCCTACCTACTGGCCTACAGATCCCAACCGTAATCCTGATCTTCTTGATTTCTTTATCCACAGCGGCTTAAGTCCCCTCAATTGTTCCATTACACGTCTAAATGAACTTTCCTCTGACCATAGTCCTCTAATCCTTAATGTTTCACTTGAACCCGTTCCCAAACCTTCTCCACCGTCATTTATTAGGGGCCCAGTTAACTGGGACCTTTTCCGCCAAATCATCTCCGATAAAATTGATCTTAACATATCCCTCAAAACTCCCGATGACCTTGATAGTGCCGTAAATTCCTTTACTACCACAATCCAACAAGCCGCCTGGACTGCTTCCTTCCCAAAAGACTCCTCCAGAATTCCTAAAAAGACCATTCTACCCCAACACCTCCTTGCCCTAATCCAAACCAAACGCCGTGCCAGATTATTGTGGCAACGTACCCGACATCCTACCGACCGCTGCTCCTATAATTATTACTGCAAAAAATTAAAACTGGAATTAGCCACCTTCAGATCACATTCCTTCAACTCCTACCTATCTTCCCTTTCTTCTAGCGACAATTCCCTTTGGAAAACCACTACCAAAATCTTAAATCCTCACCGCATTTCCCATCCCCTCCGACGAGATGATGGCTCCTGGGCAGCATCTGACGAAGATAAGGCTGAGGAGTTCACCATTCACCTATCCAATACATTTATTTCACATCCGGAATACCATCCTGCCCACACCGTAACAGTAGAAGAACTCCTTACATCACCAATCCCACTTTCCTTGCCCCCAAAAGCTATTCATCCTTCCGAAGTGAAATTTCAATTAAAAAAATTAATCCCCCGTAAAGCTCCTGGACATGATCTCCTTACCCCTCAAATCCTTCGACAACTTCCATCCAAAGCAGTCATATTCCTTACATATATCTACAATTGTATCCTACGCACCACCCACTTTCCTCTGCTATGGAAACACTCCACTATTATCCTTTTCCAAAAACCAGGCAAACCTCCCAATATCTCAACATCCTATAGACCAATTAGCCTACTCCCAATCCTTTCAAAAATTTTTGAAAAGATCCTTTTGAAACGAATCCTACCCATTATAGAATCCCAAAATATTCCTTCCCATCAGTTTGGTTTTCGCTCCCAACATTCTACTGTTCAACAAGGACTCCGAGTTGTTGATCATATTTCCTCAGCCCTAGAAAACAAGGAATACTGTTCGGGTGCATTTCTGGACATTGCACAGGCATTTGACCGGGTATGGCACTCCGGACTGCTCTTCAAGCTTAAAATCCATTTACCTCAGTCCTTGTACCTAGTCCTCCGATCCTACCTCTCTGACCGCTCCTTCCGAGTTCGCTGTGGAACAGAATTTTCCAATATCTACTCCGTTAAAGCCGGTGTTCCCCAAGGCAGCGTCTTGGGTCCCGTGCTTTACATCCTCTTTACTGCTGACATCCCTGTTCATCCCGATACTTTTCTTGCAACATTCGCTGACGACACCGCAATCTTATCATCCAACTCTGATCCCAACATAGCATCCTTAAATCTCCAAAACCACCTCACCTTGATTGAGCACTGGTGTAATAACTGGCGCATTAAAGTTAATGAATCTAAATGCCAACATATTACCTTTACACTCCGACGCAGTTCCTGTCCACCAGTACACTTTAATTCCATCCAGCTTCCTTACTCAGACACAGTCCGGTATCTTGGCTTTCATTTAGACCGAAGACTAACGTGGAACCCACATACTAGACTCAAAAGACAAGAACTCAACCGACGATACGGCCAGCTATACAGACTACTAAACAGAAAATCCAAACTTTCTATTGAAAACAAATTACTTATCTACAAGACAGTACTGAAACCTATATGGACATACGGACTTGAACTGTGGGGGACAGCAAAAGCTTCTAACATCAAACGTATTCAATCCTTTCAATCTAAAGTCCTTCGAACAATAGTTGATGCTCCGTTCTATGTAAATAACAAAATCCTACACCATGACCTTAATATCCCATTTGTCCTAGACCTTATTCCAGAAAAATTCTCCAAATTTCACCAAAACCTTACCTATCATCCAAATCCCCTTGCACAATCTCTATCCAGCACCACCCATCCTTACAATCCTCCTCGAAGGTTGAAGCGGCAGTGGCCCAGAGACCTTTTGTAAATAAGCATCTATTGGAGTTTTGGCAATGGCCAGATCCTCCACTCAAGCCCGAGTGTGTATGATTAGGTTAGTTCTTTTGTTTATATACATTTATTTTATTTTATTGTATTTATTTTTATTTTATTTTATTGTATTTATTATTATTAAGATTCTGTATTATTTATTTTTCTTTTTATTGTAAATAGAGTGTGAGTGTGCTTTCTCTGATCACTATTATAAATGTCCTTGATGTGACAGAATGTAATATTTCTAAATAAACAAATATATATATATATATATATATATATATATATATATATATATATATATATATATATATATATATATTTTCTTTCCAAGATAGTAAAATTTAAAAAAATGTATATAAAATAAGGCTGTGTTTTTACTTCACCAGATTTATTCCACTTTTTTTACATTAACATCGGCTACGTTTCGGCTAGGAAGCCATTTTATTTAATCATGCTTATTATTATGATTCCAATCCCGGTATGGACTACATGTAATAAGCATGATTGAATAAAATGGCTTACTAGCCGAAACGTAGCCTATGTTAATGTAACAGTGGAATAAATGTGGTGAAGTAAAAACACAGCTCTATTTCTCATAATTATAAATACTTCACCTAAAACAAAAAGCAAAATAAAACAAATAAGCACACAAAAAATTTATTTTATTTTGTATTTTAAATACACAAAATAAATTATTAAATTGTGTAGATAGGTTTCCCTTGAAGTGATATAAGGAAGATCGTTTGCACTAGAATTTTCCTCTGTGGAAATCAAGCTGTAAAAGTTTTAATGTAAATAGTATTCAATTTTTCATAATATTATTTTTGGACAAAAAAATTATTTAAATTACTTTATATTTTTAATTACTTTATCTGTTTTTTCTACTTTGGTTTTTTATATTTATTTTCCTTTCTTATATACTTATTGTATGAATGAATACTATAGCTCTAGTACCAATGCCCTTCAGTGTGGCAGACTATATTAATACTCAATAAAATCATTAAAAAAAATCCACAGTTGGAGGGACAAGTCTGGTTAGGAGTTCTCTAGCCAGATTGTAAATATTGTATATAGGTATGTATGTGTTCTTTTTATTTATTTATTTTTAGGTTATTTTATTCTCATTTATTGTATATATATTATTTTTCTGTACAATTCATTTTATTTATTGTACATAGAGTGTGAATGTGATCCCAGAACACTATTATAAATGTCCTTGGGACAGATTGCTATATTTTTCAATAAATAAGTTTTAAAAAAAAATTAGGAGATAAAGGCTGTGTGTGCCAGAAGAGTATTTTCACCCCACGGTCAATCCACAGCTGATGAAAAATTAATTGACATCAGCCGGATTCGAACCTTGAGTGCCTATCTCAATGAGAAACTCTGCTTCCACTATATTTTAAAGTAATTAAAATACTTTTTACTCAAGTTTGTTTTAAACGAATCACCACTTATACTCGGCAGTCTGAATATACTTTTCTAAACAACTTGCTTTAAAAAAATAATCAAAAAAAAATTTTTTACTAAACAATGGATGTGCATAGTACCAGAAGTTGAATAAGGAAAAGGCCACGGTGTGGTTACGAGAGGCGGTCTTTCAACTTTTCTTATACAGCACCAATCTTTCAGTAAATTTATTTTTTCATATTTTTGTTTTTTAAACTTAAGAGATATATTAATTTTTTTTTATTTACTGACTACTGTCTTACTCGGCTGTTGTTACTCTTGTATCAGAATATACTTCCGTTATAGGAGAATCATCCATATTAATATTAATAGTACATTAAAGTAAAAAAAAAAGAATAGTTAAAATAAAATAAAATATATAGAAAACAGTCATAATTATGAATATTATACAAACTCGGCCAGGAAAACGGCCAAACCAAGCTTGTCCCTTCACAAGTGGAGAGAAATCTACATTCTCTTTGTCATATATTAATGCAAATAAACTGAACATGTTAATTAGTTTCATTCCGAATTCCATCGTGTTAAGAATAACAATTTTTTATTTTATTCTTTTATGCAATGGTCAAATTTACATATTTTACATACTCATCATTTTTATAATACATATTGTTCACCGTCACTAGTGGATCCAGAATTTAATTTGGGGGGAGGGGGGCTTCAGCCCGAAAGATTTTTTTTCATTAATCTTCATAAAAATAATTTGAAGAAAAAAGAAAAATAAATTAACTACCTATATGAAATGGTGTTTAAGTGGTTCCTGAAGTTCTATTAAATGTAATTAAACGAACAAGAATACTTTAAGAGATAGTTTTTAATATTTTTTTGTGTAAAACATGGTTATATTTTACCATTTAGGGGGGGGCTTCAGCCCGAAAGCCTCCCCCCCGTAGATCCGCCTTTGTTCACCGTTAATTAAGTATTAGAAGTTGATTGGTGGTGTGGTCATTGATAAAAAAAACTCTTTTTTTTTAATAATTTTTCGATAAAATAATGTGTAATAATAATTTCGATAAAATGTATAGCTTCGGATACATTTCCAAAAAATTAAATTTCGCTGTGTTTTACATATATCTCAAACCTCATGGAAAATTTCGTTCGATAACTTCAAATTCAGATTCAGAATCATAAAAAAAAACACCGATTATTTGAATTTTTTCCGCATCCAACTACCAATAGACTGCGCTAATTTGATGACTTTGATGCTTTCAGTTTCAAAACAACCGCTTACATCGTCAGGCAAGGTGAATTCTTTTTTAGGAACATATTCTTCACACCATACCAAAATTTCAGCCGTATGTTATTCCGTTAAATGAACCGTCATATTTCTCCTCTTTAATTTAAATGATGGTATAGAAAGCAACAGCTTTCTATCGACTGGCCGAAGTTGTGTGTTCAGATGAGGTTTATTTAAAATTAAAAATGGTCTATACATTAATAATTTTATAAGGGATAAGGGAAAATATAATATAATATTTATATATATATATTATATATTTATATATATATATTATATATTTATATATATATATTATATATTTATATATATATATTATATATTTATATATATATTAACATGTTAATATGCCACCTGAAAGAAGGAAGCGTGCAAGGCCAAAGAAGAAATGGACAGAGGACGTGGAAGAAAGCATGGCAGCCAGAGGGCTTCGTGAAGCAGATTGGATGGGATGGACAGGGAGCAGTGGCTTTTGGGTGTTGGGGATATGACTCCTTAAGTTGTATAAAACCCAAATAAAAAAAAAAATATATATATATATATACACATATATATTAAAGCCGCATGCACTTGAATCTTTATTTTTTTTTTCATTATTATTTTTCTCACCATCCCTTTTTTTAATGTTGTTTTATAAATGTTTATTTATCTCTTTTTTTGTAAAAGTTTGAGGGACAATTGTTTCTATAATGTATCTCAGTGTATATTGTTTATATATTTGGGTTTATTCGCGATGTATGGTCGCATTTGTATACGCTCCAGCCCGGCAGTAATACCCAGTCTTAAGGATTATAACCACCAAAATACTGCTATAAAACTGCCGGGATGCGGTCTAGGGTCAGCCTGGAGCGAGCTACCGTTTGTGATGGATCCACGTATTGGACATTTACCCCCACCAGCTCCAATCTCACCTCACCTACGCCAGCCTAGCGCCATTTTGAAGTGCCCAGCTGTGTCATCTGATCATGATCGATATGTATATCGATTCCCCCACTATCAACTGCTTTTGACGTTAGCTAAACATCAAGTTAACCTCTTTGCAAGCATAACCTCCAACTTTGATATTTTTCGTTTTTTTCTCCCACCGTTACCTAAGACATTTATAATTTAGTTAAATATTTTTCCTCGCTAAATTTATTTCATTTCACTAAATTTATTTTCATTGGACGCATTTTTTCTTTAATTTTGGAAGTTTATTTTTATATATGTTTTATTTTCATTGACAGTTTTTTTTTTCTCATTGAGTATTGTCTTTATGTTTTAAATCTTTTATGAATATATTTCATCTCTTTATTTCAATTCAAAAAATATTGTAAACAATAAAAAAAAGGGGCATTATTATTTTCCATTTTTACTGACTGAATGCTTCTACTTTAATATTTTCATGTGCATGTTTTTTTTTCTTCTTTTACAGGTTTCACATTCACTCATTTTTTTTCCTTCATTCTCACCATTTAATTTTGCTCGAATTTTCCCTCACCTTTTAGGAAACTCACCGGCTAAAGATTTGTATTTTAATTTTTGAACACCAATGGCCCCAACAATATATATATATATATATATATATATATATATATATATATATATATATATATTTACATGTAATTTTAAAACTTATTTTTTGTTATTTAAGATGCTAATATTGAAATTATACAGGTTTCACATTCACTCATTTTTTTTCCTTCATTCTCACCATTTAATTTTGCTCGAATTTTCCCTCACCTTTTAGGAAACTCACCGGCTAAAGATTTGTATTTTAATTTTTGAACACCAATGGCCCCAACAATATATATATATATATATATATATATATATATATATATATATATATATATATATATATATATACATACATGTAATTTTTTAAAACTTATTTTTTGTTATTTAAGATGCTAATATTGAAATTATATTTTTATGAATGTAAATTATATATATAAACCTGTACCACTAACAACTCATGAAGGGTCTTGGGTTCAGTACAATGTGAAGAAGTACTGTTACAAGGCTAACGGTTGTGCAGGAAGGTATCGGGCCAATATCACGCTAACCACCAGGTTTTCCTCCTTAATTAATTATTTAATTAAGAGTACCTAGTTTAAAGAGGCTGAGTTTGCCCCAGGGTTCATCCACGGCTGATGAAAAATTACTAGTCAGCAGCCGGATTCGAACCTGGGACACTGAGCTCTGGAATATTTAAATATCTATTTATTGTTATTATATTTTAATGATATTAGTGATGACGAGATATGTAATAAAAAATTAAAATATAACAAGGGACGTGAAGGGTGAGCTGCGGGGGGGGGGGGGGAGAGGAAGGGGACAAAGACAGCGTTCCACAAGACAAAAGAAAAATGCCCCCCGGTAAAATTTCCCTCTTTCCTTTTTATGCTTGGCGTTGATCTATTGATTAATACGCCAACGTGTCAACTTATATGTAATTCTTCACTAGGGTCCAGACTCCAGGTTTTTGTTAGTCTGTTTTTAAAGGCTACCTTTAAAAGGGTTCGGTTATTCTACCTCCAAGGGCGGTTTTTCTTCCCGAATGAGAAAAACCTTTGCTTCCATCAAGATAAACTTTTTTTTTTATTATAAATTAAAAGTTCCATTTCACAGCAGGATCTTATTTCAGTTTATAACTTAAAGCAAATAGAATTTTTCAAATTATGTTTAGATGTCACTCAATTTAGAATAGGCGGTAGTACACTACGGAATTAAAGAGAAAAATATTAAAATGTTTTTTCCTTACGTTGTGCCTAGACATACAAAAGACTCTTATTATGCTTTTAAGTGCTTTAAAAGTACTCTGAAATAGTTTCGCAGATCTCGAAATAAATATTAATAAAGCTGAATTCATAAAAAAGAGAAAAAAATGGGTACGGTACTACATATCTTTAGACATACAGAGAAGTGTAAGTTCAGTACAAAGAAATTCTATTATTGTTAAAATAAGTAAAATAAATGAAATTCAAGGAGAAATTGGGCATGGAAAATTAATTTTTTTTTACCGTAAACTGAGGTTACTTAAAGACTGTAAGTTTAATACTTGTAGGAATGTAAATTTAAAAAAAAGAATGTAAAGGATAATTTTTATTTATCAATTTCTTTAACGGTATTATTTTATTGATTGGAAGCTGAAGACCTAGATATTTTTTGCCTAAAAGATCAAAACAACCTACCAACAACTTTAGGACTAGGGAGCACGGGCGAATCTACGGAGGGGGGGGGGGCATTCGGACTAAAGCTTCCACCCCTCCCCACACGAAAATGGTAAAATATAACCATGTCTTATGAAAAAAATATTTAATAATTACCTCTAAAAGTATTATTATTCGTGTAATTACATTTAATAGTACATAAAGAATCACTTAAAGTCTATTTAATATAGGTAGTTAGTTCCTTGCTTTTTCTTCGTAAGTAATTATCGTCATATATTTTAAAAAAACAATCTTTCGGGCTGGAACTCCACCTCCCCCCCCCCAAAAAAAACTAATTCCTGGATCTGCTAATGCTAGGGAGTGATTATTTACTAAAATTTATTTTGAATTTTTAATCACCTTCGATACTGGAACATTGTTATATAAAGACTAAAGGACAGTTGACTGAATAAAAAAATGTTTTACCACACCGAGTAATTTCATATTCAACGGGTAATTTATATTTGATAAACTCCTGGCAATGGCCAGATTCTCTACTCAAATCATGAGCGTATGTGGCTATAGTGCCCTCTCTTAGTCTCCACTGGATCCCTATCTTAGTGAGCGGCTGAGCGAGAAGCGCTGGGATCTCTTAGAGTCTTGCCTTATCCTCCACAAGTGGGGAAAAGGGCCCGACTCGGAACTCCCTCGGCTGGCTGTAAATATTTTAAGAAGTATGAATGAGTTTTTATTTTATTTTTTTTATATTTAATGTTTTCTCATGTTTGATTTACTCTGTAAATCCAAGTTTTCTTTTCTTTTCTTTTGTTAAAATTTTCTATTGTATTTATTTTATTCTATATATGGTATGATTGTTTCATATATCCCAAATACTCCATGCCCTTAATTGAGGCAAAATGTTTTTTTTTTTCAATTAAAAAAAAAGAATAAAATAAAAAAAAGAATAACATGATTCGTGTTAGGTTTTGTATCAGTCTAGTAGATTTAGCACATTTTTAAACCAATGTTTTTTTCTTTTTACAGATGCTTTGTTATGTCATTATAATGATACTTAAAAAAGTACCCAACTCTTTATACTCGTACGCTTTACCATTGTTAAGGGGGGGGGGTTGTGGGGAGAGAGGGGTGGTAAATTAAGGTGATAGGTGAGAGAGTTTTAAACCTTTTTTTATTATGCTGAGACAAATATACACAAATCCATAAAAACACGAAAAGTTTTTGTAATAAGAAGACAACATTTTTATGTTTTAAACTGTTTATGCACGAGTTTATTGTACGATTCATTAGGCCAAAATATTAAATATCAGGGGCAAATGTTCAATGTAAAATTTAAATCTCGCTTTAATGAGTGAAACGTGGATCATAGTGTCGGATACTGTTCAGGTATAACTTATAAAAATCTCCTGTTTCAAATTTAAAAAAAAAAAAAAAAAAAACTATCTTTAAAATTATTCAGAAGAAATATTTTTTTATTGAAGCTAAAGTAACTGGACTAATTCAGGAACAACTCTACAGATGTTACGATAAAGTTACCAACCAATTTACCCCTTATAATATCGTTAATAAATTAAAAACAACCTCTGCTAACCTCAGATTCAGCAATTTTTACTCACAACAATTGGATTGTTCTCAGTTAAATTGTTGAAATTTAGAGTGAAAAAAAAAGGCTGTTAACTAACAAAAAAAAAATAAAACAAAACAGTAAGTTTTTAAAAATCAATACTTTTTAACAAAAACGAATCCATAAATAATTTTACTTCCTTAAGAAAAAAAAGGCAATATGTAATAATATCGACAAATAATATGTTAAATAAACTTCCGTCATTCTTTTCCTTGTGCTATGCTTTTTTCCTATACCGTTTGTGTCCGTATTTCGTAGAAAAATGTTTACAAAAAAAAAAAAAAATGTACCTTTATCGTCACCGCTCCTGTTTTATATGTCCCATTGTTTTACTTTAACTACTGAAGCATTTCCTATGTTCATTGATGGACCTATATTATTTATCTAACCGTCAGAAAGAATATTTTAAAACTATCAATCCTCTTGATACTAATTAATTCTTACATAGTAATTTGATAGGGATGAATTAAAAAATATAATTCTGGATGTTTTTGTTGGAGATGTTTTCTAGTTTTATATTATAGTAATCGAAATATTCAATGAAGTAACGTTAAAAGAAAATGTATAAAATATCTTTTAGGTTCCTCTTATTAAAAAAAATAATATTACATCATTTCATCGATGTTAAGGATTAGTTTTCAAACGATGTTAAGGTTTTATGTATGTTTTTTTTATTCTTTTAGGTGATATTCTGTTTGCTAATATAAATTAAATTAAATTATTTTAAATTATAAAGGGCTGTTAAGGGTTTATTCAGGAAGAATTATATATTTCAGAACACAAGAGTAACAGTTACCACAAAAAAAAAAAAAAAAAATTCAACAATTAACTCATAGATTATTTTATGTTGTAGTAGTAGGTATTTTTGGGTAGTGTATAGGTATATATATATGGGTATGGGGTAGCTCATTGGTAGAGTACTGAGCTTCCAATGCTAAACGTCCCAGGTTCGAATCCCGGCTCATGGAAGAAAAATTATTTATTCTGCTTCATTGGCCGTGAAGCGACCCTGGATAGGTAGACCCACCCACCTGGGGTACACCCAGCCTCTATAAAGTGGGTACCCATAATTAAAATAATTGTTTATGGGAAAACGCCTGACGGTTGAGCGTGATCTTGGTCAAATCACCTCCTTGCATAACCGTAGACCAAGAAACAGTACTTTCCCTAAATAGCACTGAACCCAAGACCCTTGGATGGTACAGGAACAATGTAAAATGTAGGATATTACATCAATTTTTTAATAGTTTTCTAATTTGATTTTATTAATGACGATATGTATCTTCAAGCTTATTTATTTATCATGATCAAAACCATGATCGTTATACTGTGTCGCTATTAAGCTATCGAATACAGCAGCTTTAAGACAGTAAAATGTATTAAAGTTCGAGGGTCCGTATTTTAATTATTTCGATCAATTCGAGAATTCCATTTACTATTAATTAAATATAGACTGTACAATTAAGTTCTTATTGACATTAACTTTTGTCTAACAAGGCGTCAGTTTCTTCAGTAAACAGTTAGTTGATCACAAAACTTTTAATTTGTTACCACTTGAGCACTTGAACCACCAGAGGAAACTAGGAACTTGCACTAAAGACTTTCGATTGAGCATTCCAGATTAAGACAATTGTTATAACTCTTCACTAAATACAAGCATCTCTGAAGTCCTAAATGGTTTTGGAAGATTCTGTTCGGATCTAAAACGTTCTCCCAATTCCATTAGATCAATTTTTTTTATATTCTCAAAATGACTGTAATTAAGTTCCAATTTCTAACCGTTTCAAAATAAGTATAAGCTAACCCAAGAAAATAATCTTTTGCAACAATACAGGCGAAAATAAAATTTTATATATAATAATAAAGTTCCCCTCGCGCGGGCTCATTACCGCGTATGGGGAGCGTCCCACGGGTGGCGGATGTGGGGATGGTCGGTGGAAATTCCTTGGAAGTTCCTCCCGGCTAAGTCCGATGGACTCGCTGACCAACAATGAGAGGGGCCCTCCAGACTTGCTGGAGGGAGGGGACCTCCAGACTTGCTGGAGGGAGGGGCCCACCAGACTTGCTGGAGGGTGTGACGTAGGATTGAACGCCCTACTCACATATCTTTAGTTCACCAAACACCACAAAAAGTCATGGATCTCCCTAAGGTAAAACGCTCATTATCCGGAGGTAAACTAGTCCCCCGTTCGGGTCTCCGGGTGGGGACTGCTTTAGGGGATTCATGGTGCAAGTTGAAATATAGGGATTTAAATATTGGTACGTGGAACGTAAGGAGTTTAAACACAGCAGGGGGGTTAAAATCGGTCGCGAATGAGGTAAATGGGTGCAATTTGGATGTCGTGGCTCTGCAAGAGGTTCGCTGGCCAGGGGAGGGCTCGATGAGGGAAGGAAAGTACACTATTTGGTACGGAGGAAGCGAGAATCATTGTTTGGGTACCGGGTTTCTAATTAGGAGTAGATTACTATCCGCTTTGAGGGACGTACAATTCTTTAGTGATAGAATTTCGGTAGCTACATTTCAGGGACGTTGGTTTAAAATCGCATTAATAAACATACATTGTCCGACCGAAGACAGTGACGATGAAGTCAAAAGTGAATTTTACGATAAACTCGAATGGGTTTATGATAAACTACCGCGAAACTACATGAAAATAATTGTAGGTGACGCTAACGCAAAGGTTGGAAGGGAAGAAGTTTATATTCCGACGATTGGTAAAGAAAGTTTGCACGAATATAGTAATGATAATGGAATCCGTCTGATAAACTTTGCCATCTCGAAAAACCTGATAATTAAAAGTACGACGTTTAAACATAAGGATATTCATAAATATACTTGGACATCACCGGATTCGCAAACACGAAATCAAATCGATCATGTCTTGATACAACACAGCTGGCAAAGCAGTATAATCAATGTACGGTCTTATCGCGGAGCAGAATGTGGGTCGGATCATGAATTAGTAATCGCGAAACTTCGACAAAAACTTAATATAAAAAAGAGAAAAGAAAACCGGTTCGATTTTGAGAATTTTAATTTGGAAAAATTAAAAAATCCATCCATTAGAACCCAATTCGAGCTAGATGTTAAGAATAGGTTTGAAGCTTTAGAGCTTCCTGACGAGGAACAAGAGGATATTGACAAGTTATGGGTAGAGATCAGGGATAATATTAAAGCGGTCGGTAACTCGTGTCTAGGAAAAAGGAAAATAAGAATAACAAACCGTGGTTTGATGAAGATTGCTTAAACATGTGCGAAAAAAGAAAAGCTGCTAAATTAGAAGCTCTAAATAATCCTAGCGAAGACAATCTGGAATACTTCCGAATCTCAAAGAACGAAACGACAAAATTGCTCAAAAATAAAAAAAGGGAGTATCTTAAAAATAAAATAATTGAAATAGAAACTAATAGAATCGAAAATAAAGTAAGAGACATGTACAAAGGTATAAACAGATCACGTAAATATGTAGGGCCCGTAACGTCTGGAATTAGGGTTGATAATAACAATATTCTGACCGATCCGGTTGACATATTGAATAAGTTTAAGGACCACTTTGACAATATTTTAAATACGGGAAATTATGATCTGTGTCCTCCTTCTGAGTACCAGAGTGCTGAACCGTTAATAGAAGGACCAAATAAAGAGGAAGTTGAAGTAGCTATTGGAAAATTAAAATCATATAAAGCAGCGGGAACCGATAATATTCCTACTGAACTAATTAAGGCATGCGGGGAAGCTGGAGTTTCTAAAATACATCGGTTAGTTAAAAAGATCTGGGTGAACGAGAAATTACCTGAAGAATGGAAAGAATCTATTCTTATTCCGATTCACAAAAAGGGTCCGAGGACGGATTGTAATAACTATCGAGGAATTTCACTCCTTCCGGTATGTTATAAAATATTCACTTTAATCTTAACCAGTCGAATCACGGAATACGCCGAGGAAATTATCGGAGAATACCAATGCGGATTTAGACGGAATCGTTCGACTATTGATCAAATATTTTCTTTACGGCAAATATTAGAGAAAAGATTGGAGTATAACGGTATTGTTCACCAGCTGTATATAGATTTTAAAAAGGCTTACGATTCTATTGACCGCCAGAAACTGTATAATATTCTAATCGAGCAGGGGATTCCAAAAAAACTAGTAAATCTAGTCAGGATGTGCTTGACGGAGACACTCAATAAAGTTAGAATCGGTAATAATTTGTCCGAAAAATTTGAGGTTCGTTCGGGCTTAAAACAGGGGGATTCTCTTTCGCCTGTACTGTTCAATTTGGCATTAGAACATGCCATTAGGGAGGTAATGCGAACCGAGAAAGGGTTGGATCTGGGCGGTACAACATCCGTGCTGGGCTATGCTGATGATCTGGTACTGTTAAGCGAAGACGTTGAAACTATAAAACTAAATACGACAACGTTAATGAAAGCCGGTAAAGAACTAGGACTCGAAATAAACGTGGATAAAACAAAATATATGGTTAGCTGCAAAAATGGCGATACTACTGGTGATATCGATATAGATGGTAATATGTTTGAACAGGTAGATAAATTTAGGTATCTGGGTTCTACGATAACTAGAAAGAACGAAATTGAAGAGGAGATTAAGGTTAGACTGAAGGCGGGAAATGCTTGTTATTTTTCTGTGACAAAACTACTTAGTTCGCGCCTCTTGTCCCGGAACTTAAAAATTAGAATCTATAAAACAATTATCTTGCCTACAGTTCTTTATGGATGCGAAACTTGGCCGCTTACATTAAGGGATGAGCAGCGTCTTAAGGTTTTTGAAAATAATTGCGTAGAATATTCGGACCGAAGAAGGATGAGTTAACCGGAGAGTTCAGACGGTTCCACAACGCCGAATTGCGTGAGCTGTATCTGGGTAATATAATTGAGGTAATTTCATCGCGGCGAATCAAATGGGCTTGTAAAGTTGTTGGGCTTAGTAACGAGAGAATTCCTAAAAGGTTAATATTTGCTGTGCCGAATGGTAAGCGTCCGAGGGGTAGACCGAAGCGAAGGTGGGAAGATTGCATTAAAGCCGATCTGAAGGAACTGGGTTTGGACGGCGAACGGTGGAGGGAGGTGTGTAACAAGCGATTGGTGGTGTCGGCATCGAACCTTCGGGTTCGCTAAGCCTTATTATTATTATTATTATTATTATTATTATAATAAAGTTCCACCATCATAATAATCCACTCCACGGACATATGGTAAGAATGGCCCCAGAAAGACTTAACAAGGAAATATTCCAGCAAATCCGTAGATACAAAAGCTTGGGAGGAAACATCAGGCAGATGAAGGAAGAAACGGAAAGACTTGGAATAACGGACCAGAACTGTTTGGACAGAGAGGGGTATGGTAAGAGACTAAAGAAGATCTCGGTTCTTGTTAAGAAAAAAGTTCGAGAGAGGGAGTCGCGTGGACGGAGGAGAGAAAGCGGCGACACGCGGAGATAATGAGAGAGAAGTGGAAAGAAAGGAAAAACAAAAAAGAAGCCAAATGTCATGATATTCGCGTGGTATCTATGGCCGCTCCGTAAAAAAAAAATAAAAAATAAAGAAAAATTACAGCATTTAACTAATAAAACACATAGATTAAAGTACCTATATAAGGCTAGTTATAGAATATTCATTATGTTTCTCTCTCTCTCTCTCTCTCTATACACATATATATATATATATATATATATATATATATATGTGTGTATGTATATGTATATGTATGTGTGTGTATATTGGAATTTAAAATATTAAAATAGTGACAAATACTTTTTTTTATATAGAAATAAAAATTCAATAAGATAAATTATTTTATTAAAATGACTATATTTGAGACTAGAACTGGGCAGTATTTTAAATTAAATATCTAAAGAAATACAAAGCATCACTTTTATTAAAAATGATATTAATTGAATAAAATATTTCCCTCAATTAACTATTTTAAATTAAATAGTAAAAGTAGGGTATGGTTCCGAAATTAAAATAATATATATAAATACCAAAGAGATCTTTAACTTTGCATCAATTAGCAAAGAAAAGCGAAGTTATTTTGATAGCTCTATTTTCACTTAAACACACACAAAAGAAGAATTAAACCCGAGATCTAGTTAGTAGCATCATTATTAGCTCTTTATTTTTTTTACAGTTTACATATGTAAATTTATTAGAAACAAAAATGTTTATTGTTATCATTAATAAGGCTTTACGAGACAGGAGCGAGAATTTCAAATAAAAAAAAAATATTTAAAAATAGTCCTTCAACATCCTGCAAAAAAGTAACCACGTTTAAAATTTTACTTGCTAAAGAGAAGTGATTAAGTTAATCTGTTTCAGACATTGAGTGATTCAAAGTTTGATTATGTAATCCGATAAATGGGAAATTTAATCCTCCAATTTGCCAGTATTTAGGCTTGAGAAACTCAAATTTAATGGGCTAATAAGCTAATAGATGGCGGATTGGATGGCTACTATAATCTTATCTAAGTTGAACACCCCCCCTCCAATCCAGGCTAGGTCTTCCCCGAAAACCTTACTTTCTTCTTAATTCTGAATACCTCAACTGGACGTCTCTTACAATTTCAAATTTTCAGAAAACAAGGGAGTTGTTTTTTGTTAAATCTTTTGCGGTGCGTACATAACACAACTTGCACTTACCAACCTACTTACATTATAAATGGGTATTTTCATATATAGAAGATGAATGTAAAAATTATAGACGGTACAACATACAAATCTTTTTTCTTCTCAGAAATTGTTAATTGAGAATTATTACAATCTGGCTCAAAGGACATTTAAAATAGTGTTCAGAGAGCACATTCACACTCTATGTACAATAAATAAAATTAAATTAAACAGCAAAATGATATAACTTAAAATAAATTTATGTAAATAAATTAATCGAAATACCTTAAATACAAACAGACTATCATACAATATTTATAAAATTCATTCACTCAGAGAAGCTTCGAGCGAGGCCTCCCCTCTCCTCCCCCCACTCGTGGAATGAAAGGCGGGACTCTAGGAGATCTCAGCGCCTCTCACTTATTACTATTTCTTACACATTACTGTTATTAAGAACCAATGGAGGCTGAGATGCGCTATAACCAGACATAAATGGTTTTAGTGGAGAATCTGGCTATTGCCAGAATTCCAATATATGCTTATTTACAAAAGGTCTCTGGACCACTGCCGCTAGGAGTGTCCAGAAGGGGTTTTGATCAAAAGTTTTTGGGGGGCATGTTTTGATGTTTTTTTGAATTTTTGAGGGGGGCACATTTCGATGCGGTTATGAAATTTCAGAATGGAAAGTTTCAGACTTAAGAGTAAGGTGAAAATAAGGAAGATACCAAAGCAAGTGTAATTCTATATGATGTACGAAATTTCTTAATCTATCTTCGCTTGCTCTGTTTTTAAGAAAAGGTGTGTTCAACAGGTAGCAATTAAACTCTATCACTCAAATTCGCAAACTATATTTTTATGATGTGTGTATATGTATATATATAAATATGTGTGTGTGTGTGTGTGTTTGTGTTTTGTGAGTGTGTGGATGTATATATATAGTTTTATTTTGTGTATAAATTATACCTTGTTTTTCTTGAACTTTAAAACTTTTTCATTTATATCTTATGTGTCGTAAACCAATGACTTTCTGTCCTTCAGTATCCTTTAACAACACCTCACTTATTCCTGTTGAACAAATCCGTTACCTAGGACTACACCTGGACAAACGTCTAACTTGGAATCCTCTTACCAGACTGAAACGACAAAAAACAGCTCGACGTTTCCGACTACTTCAACATTTACTAGACAAACGCTCTAACCTTCCAATTAATTACAAAATACTCATATACATGACTATAATAAGGCCTATTTGGACTTACGGAGTTGAGCTATGGGGCTCCACCAAACCTTCAAATTCCTCTCGTATCCAATCCTTACAATCCGAAATCCTTCGTAAAATCCTCAATTCTCCTCACTTTTTTACAAATAAAATCATCCACAATGACCCTAATGTTCCTTATGTTTCAGATTTGGCTCAATCCAGATATCTATCCTTCAATAATAAACTTCATAACCATCCCGACCCTATTGTTTCTAATCTTGCTTCTTATTCAATTCCTGATAACCCTCCGAGGCATCTGAAAAGAAGATGGCCTCGTGATCTCCTAATATAAACATATTATTAGAGTGCTACCAATGGGTAGTTTCTCAACACTTGATTCATGTCAGCCGATGGCTGACTCACGGCCAGGCTTAGCTTCCATTGTCATGACGAAACTAAAAAATGGGTAATATATGTATATAATATCTTATTTTCTTTGTGATATTTTATTGAAGAGTTTGATTTCTTTAGGATTGCAATCAGAACATTAGTCATATTGGATAATTAATGATTTGGTTTGCGTAATAATTCATAGAGAGAGTTATTTACACAGTTATGTGTAACCACAGTTAATAGTAACCCGTGAATATTTTATTTAAGAAAATTCTCAGAATTGGGGCGTTTTCAATCTGGAGATCGAAAAGTTTGTCTATTTAATTAGATACTAAGAACTCATGAATATCCATTTGCTTTCCGCTTGAATCGTAAGGTAACATGATGAAAAAATATAAAAAAAAAAATGGTAGTCTAAAACATTATTGGGACGTTTTGCCTATATAATCTCATTATTTTAACTTTTTCGGGATGTAGGTCACGCCAAACAAACGAATATTTTCGTAGGCCACCTTTTTTTTTTTACATTTTGATCGTATTATCTTACATTTCAAGTGGAAAGCAGGTGAGTATTCATGGATTTTTATTACCTAATTAAATAGACAAAGTTTACCGATCTCCAGATTGAAAATGCCCCAATTCCGACAATTTTCGTAAATGAAATATTTGTAGGTTACGATTAGATGAAGTTATTTACGAAGTTTCCGGTGGATGCTAATAATTCGATAAAAAGGGGTCTGTACCACGGACTATTATTTTTTTTAAATTAAACTGACGTATAAACACATGTTTAATGCCATTTTCCATAAGTTTTCCATAAATTGCCATTTACTCCCTGGCAAACTAGCGGGACAAAAGTCAAAATATTGATAGTGAATATCTTTATGGAAAATGGCACTAACCTAATAAAAATGGCATTCCCATCGAGGGTGTACACACAACCAAGATTTTGCTAATTGTAAGTCGCTTCAAGATACTGCCGCATAGTTAAACATGTGAATCAAAATTAACGTAAACACAAATATAAACTTTAAGGGCTATAAAAGTGTAATAAGAAAAATAATATTGACATTTTTATTTCTAATATAGGCACATCAAAGTACTACAAGCTGTAGAAATTACAATCTTTAAAAAACCTTTTTTTTTTTTTTTTTTTTTTTTTTTTTTTTTTTTTTTTTTTTTTTTTTTTTTTTTTTTTTAACTTAAACATTCTATATCTCTCTATAATAAAAAACATACACTAATTTGGTGACTGAGACTCAATTAATTACAGAGTTATATTGAATCAAATATGGCTGAAATTTGCTTCATCTGAACAATAAACAGTTCCCTATAAAATTAAGACACTGAATTAAATCTTAGTTTATTGTTATATGATTTCTATAGTATGTAAATTATTTTTCGCAGCAGTGATATTAACCTTTCTTGTATTTTTTTTTATTTATTTAATTTTTTTTTTTTTTTAGGTTTTTGAAAATAAAGTATTGCGTAGAATATTCGGACCGAAGAAGGATGAGTTAACCGGAGAGTTCAGACGGTTACACAACGCCGAATTGCGTGAGATGTATCCGGGTAATATAATTGAGGTAATTTCATCGCGGCGAATCAAATGGGCTTGTAAAGTTGTTGGGCTTAGTAACGAGAGAATTCCTAAAAGGTTAATATTTGCTGTGCCGAATGGTAAGCGTCCGAGGGGAAGACCGAAGCGAAGGTGGGAAGATTGCATTAAAGCCGATCTGAAGGGACTGGGTTTGGACGGCGAACGGTGGAGGGAGGTGTGTAACAAGCGATTGGTGGTGTCGGCATCGAACCTTCGGGTTCGCTAAGCCTTATTATTATTATTATTATTTAATTTTTTTATATTACATATATTTCAAGTCAAGTGCGTGTCTTAGTCTGTCTAGAGAATCTAGTGATACAAAAGTCAATATAAAGGATTTTTTTATTTATTTTATAATATAATATTCTGTCACATGGACAATAAATATGGTAAGATAAGACTACATTCAAATTATTTATAAAGAAAATATGAAATAAACTGAAGCAATATAACAAATAAATAAAAAAAAGTAAAAAATATTTCTAATTAGTTGTCCTCATACTAGACTGAAACGACAAAAAACAGTTTGACATTCCCGACTACTTCAACATTTACTGGACAAACGCTCTAACCTTCCAATTAATTACAAAATACTCATATACATGACTATAATAAGGCCTATTTGGACTTACGAAGTTGAACTATGGGGCTCCACCAAACCTCCAAAGTCCTCTCGTATCCAATCCTTACAATCCAAAATCCTTCGTAAAATCCTCAATGCTCCTCACTTTTTTTACAAATAAAATCATCCATAATGACCCAAATGTTCCTTATGTTTCAGATTTGGCCCAATCCAGATATCTATCCTTCAATAATAAACTTTATAACCATCCCAACCCTATTGTTTCTAATCTTGCTTCCTATTTAATTCCTGATAATCCTCTGAGGCATCTGAAAAGAAGATGGCCTCGTGATCTCCTAATATAAACATATTATTAGAGTGCTACCAATGGGTATTTTCTCTACACGTGATTCATGTCAGCCGATCGCTGACTCACGGCCAGGCTTAGCTTCCATTCTCATGATGAAACTAAAAAATGGGTAATATATGTATATAATATCTTATTTTCTTTGTTATATTTTATTGAAGAGTTTGATTTCTTTAGGATTGCAATCAGAACATTATTCATGTTGGATAATTATTGATTTGGTTTGCGTAATAATTCATAGAGAGAGTTATTTACACAGTTATGTGGAACAAATTCGCTCTATAACCACCGTATGCCTTTCGGGACAACAAGTGGACATTTTATTTTTGAGCGTGGTACATTCCATGTGCTTATGGTGGCGGTGAAGTGGGCTGTGCTTAGAGGCCGGCACTTGATTATGCCTGCCTCCTGCTGGTCGATTCCTCTGTGCGGTTTGGCTTTGGTATACATTAGCATACATTTTATCCAGCTCGCCAGGAACAAAATAGCAATCACACAAAAGTAGCTGCGTCTGGATATTCAAAAAAAGAGCAACTCCTTATTACATATACTGGATATGATTTGACAAGGAGCTTTTATGCCAAATTGTATCAGTATATTTTGTCACATACAAACGTTGATGGTAAATATTGCAAGCAAATACTCAAAAATCAAAAAAATATGTGAGCCCGTATTTTATTAACGTTCTGTTATTTAAAACTATCATTTAATTTTAATATTTTTTTTTTAATGTAGACAATGAATCCACCTTTGGAATATCTAATTCTTTATTTGTATCAAATATTCTGTGGAATTTATAATATACACGGGCCAGACCCCCCTACAGTGCGCCCCCTCCCCCTTCCCCACATACCTATAAATTGCAACTCGTTTTGATCCTTGCAACTATTTATTAAAAAAAAAAAACAATGCTTCCACAAAAACAGTGAACCCATTTGGCTTTATTTCGTCATAATTGGCATTTTATTGAAGCTGTGTTTTGGTGGCTTATTCGTGATACCACCGGATAATTATTGATGATAATTACCCAGAAATGTTTAATAAAAAATAATAATAATAAATGAATAAAATAAAGTTCGATCTATAATATACCGATTGGTCCAGGATTAATTAACTGGATTTCTTTTCGCAAAGGCTGGTTTGTGTTTATCATGCTTTCTAATTACCAACATTACCTGTGATCATCATGATTTAAATGGGTTGCAGAATTAAAATAACTTTTACTAAAAAACTCATTTAATTCTTATGTTTAATATAGTATATATATATATATATATATATATATATATATATATATATATATATATATATATATATATATAAATCAAATGGAATTTTTTATGCACAAATACTATTTACTAATGTCTGTGCAGGTATGATTTCAGATGGACTGTTTTGAGAATTATTGTCATGAAATATTCTGATATTGGTAAATTTATTATGGGGAATAAAACTTATCTATTGCGTATGACGTGGTGTAGTTTGTAGATTCCATCGCTACACCTGCTGGTCCGAGATCATATCGTCAAGTCCAGCTCCAAAATCTGTTAGGACGCCCATCTCCTAAGTCCTTCAGTCCGCCCATCAACTTCAGTTCTCAAGGCCGGAAAAAGAGACATACCCCCCCCTTTTCTTACTTCTTGGGAAATTTCACACAAATATTTAGCGTGGGGCAAGGATGGTTTTCATTGGTTGTTAGCTTCACCGTGTAAATTCACAATAACGGGTAACACCCTAAAAGGAACCAGTTACTTAACCTCTTAGTAGCCACCAGTTACTCTGAGTACAGGCCCTCCCCAGGGTCCAGGTACAGCTCGGTCCTGATGTGTTTGGTCTCAGTATATTCCAACTTTGTTTTCGACGCCTCATAAAAATTTTAACAGATTATTTGCTATGATCAATACATAGTAGCTGGATAGTCAAAAAATAATAAAACCAGAAAAAATATTTTAAAAAATGATAGGTTTATACAACAAAAAACACCAGGAAAGTCAATTTTTTCATGTCGTTCTATCTAAACTTTAAAATCAGGCGTCATTTGTAAGTAAACGGTCAAGATTACCGTAGAACACCCTGAAATAAAACATCTAGACAATACATTTCTATTCATACAATTGTGTTGTATTGTATCCGCTAATTTTGTCAATGTATTTTTCGTTTGGACTTTTAATATATTTTTTTAAAATTATGTAACTGTGTTTGTACTCAATAAATCTATTTAAAAACAAATCTCATATCTTTCTTTTTCTTTCTAGCAATGAGAAAGTTGTTCGTATTTTTGATCAATAAATTGATTTAGTGCAGTATATTTCACAGATCCGTAGCGACCTTTCAGGTGACTCTAAGGCAAGCCATCTTAGGAATGTTGAGACGGCCTCTATTGTAAAAAAAAAATTATAACAATAATTCAATGATTCTTAGAGGTTCGTTAAATTGTATGTACTTTCCGAAAATGAATCATATTATTATCTGTTTTATAAACTAAAATATGTAATTATTCTGAATGACAAATAATGAATTGTTACCGTATTGTTTAGAAAAAACCTTATAGCACTCATCAAAAAATTAATTATCCTTTTTACTTTCTCTTACGTATATATGAAATATATAGTAAAGAAAAGTATTACGATCGTAAACATTTTCGAATCTCAGTTTTCAACGGAAATACGCGTTTTGAGGTTCTGTTTTGAAGTCCCACAAAATGGTCTGTGTGTGTTAACAGTCTAGCTTAAAAACGAAAAGTTGTATGAAATTTAAATTGCATAAGGTTTTGATATTCCTCGGATATTGCAACCGGAAGTGGTAAGTAGAAGAAAATTTTGATTGGAGTGATAGTAGACTTCAAAAAAGTTCATATAAGCAATGGGACAATTTTCAGTAGAAAAGTAGGAAATCCAAGTTTTGTGTTTTTTAAGGAGAGTCATGTTTTTTTGTTTAATAGAAAGTGATAACTAAAGAAATATTTAGTTTGAGGCAAAAAAATTGATTTTCACCTCAAGTTTTGTAAAGAAATGATGTGATTTTCTATCCAGTCTCCTAAAAGTAACCGTGTTTTAAGCAAAACAAAAGAAAAAAAAAATCCTGTACCACTACAACCCATGAAGGGTCTTGGGTTCAGCACTGTTTAGGGAAAGTACTGTTTAAAGGGCAACGG
The DNA here is from genome assembly GCA_928085145.1 of Nezara viridula. Classification (NCBI taxonomy): domain Eukaryota; kingdom Metazoa; phylum Arthropoda; class Insecta; order Hemiptera; family Pentatomidae; genus Nezara; species Nezara viridula. The sequence goes on from OV725078.1 coordinate 35,023,621, forward strand.
TTAGGGGTCGTTAGGGAACATTTATATATGTGGTTATATATCATAATATATATGTATTATACGTGATTAGTAAAACATTTATTGTAAAAAAATTATAATCGTTTATGATGTGCCCCAACCTCAGAATAAAATAAAGGAAGTAAAAAAGTTATTAAAAAGTATAATTAATGTTTTGATTATTGCTTTATGATTATTGTATATGGCATTCAGATTAGGTATATATTTTAGGTTATACATATACTAATATGTTTCATAGGTGTAGGAGAGAGATCAGTCTGGTTCGGCCCCGAACTCAACTGAAAAGGACTCGTCGGGATTTTGTTTATCCCTTTCGATCGAGGGTTGCCAGCGGAAGTCGAAAGCAGCGATGCAATTAATGCTAATTAAGGCCCCGATATTACCTAAAGAAGAGCAGTTGTTAATCAAGATTTAAATAAAGGAAGGTCACACCTTTGAACATGTCAATACTTGGTCATTTTCGGATTTCCATTTACAATATATTTATTCATAAATTTAAAAAAAATAGAACTTAAATAGGTTTTTTTGTGCAATGAATTACACTTCAGGTCCGTTTAAAAAACAAAACGAAGGTTAATTGGGGTTCAGTTTGGGAAAGAAAATTGTTGTATGATTGAGGTAAGAAAATAAACTATTCTATAAAATTTTAACCTTTTCTTTCGATATTAGTACAATCAAATAAATTTATTTTTAATTTTCATTCAAATAAAAGGTTTAAAAAAGCTTGTGGGTGACTTTTTAAAACATAAAAATAAATCTAAGAAACGTAAGTAACATTACATTCTTCGAAAAAAAAAAAAAAAGGTCTGGTTTTGGACATAAACTTATTTTAACACGTGTTTAGGGTCGTTTAAAAAAAAATAATAATAATAATAATTAAACCATCAGATTTGTTAATTAAATGGGTAAATGTTTTTACCTAAAAATATCTATCAAGATATGTAAAAAAAAATGGATCAGTATTCACTTAGGAATTGAGCGACTCATATTTATGAATATAATTTGTCTTTGAAGCATAGATTTATTGTTACTCTCTTTTTAGACTAAACGAGTTTTTTCCGAGCTAGGGGAGAGGGTGGGGGATTAATGCCTGAGTAAAAAGCCCCCCGACCAGCCAGTTCGATTCATCATCTTTGCTCGGCCACTCCACCACTTTTTATTCATCTGTCAGTAGATTTTCTTAAATTCTTTTTATCAAAATTTCAGAATATAATTTTATTTCGTTTTTATTCTCCGCATTCTGCAACTAGATACTAAACTAAATAGTTAAATAAACTTATTGCAAAATTTATTTCAATTATGATCTTGGATTGGATGCTTTTTAAATATTTTTATATCGTTGCTGTTTATAATTTGTTAATATATGGTCCATATAGGATTCTATTTAAGTGAGCCTAAATTTGTCTCAGATATCTTTGGAGGTTTATCGATAGGGCGGCGGGGTGGATTATACGTATTTTGTAGACTAGGATAAGAAGAAAGCTCTTCCGAGAAAGTTTTAAGCAAAGGATGGAAGATTTGCAGCAGAGGATGTAGCTAAGAGGCTTAGGGGAAGAAAGGGAAGATGATATATCTTCAAAATTGTATTTTATAGTCACTTGTTTAGTATTGTTATTTTTTATTATTTATAATTAATAATTTAAACAATGTAGTTCTTAGCATTTCTGCAATATTTCAATTTAAATAACGAAAATATATTACTCCTGAATTTATATACCTTATATGATTTTCTGTATGGAAGTCTTAAACTTCAAGTATGCTAGGCGGTCTAAGAATCTAATACCACAACCACATTTACAGCTAACGACTCCATCTTAATTTCAGCAGTATATATGGAAGTTGATATACATTCATAGATAGCAGCAAGTGTGCCGAAATGCTGTTAATGTGTCCTATTTTGGTGCTTATTTGAGACATTGGACGATTTTATAAAAACTAAAAATGTCAGAGCAACTAATTATTTTTTATTTTGATAAAGATCTAATCCAGAATAATCCATTAACCGTATAATGAATCTTAATCGCTAAGTTTTTCTTATAAACCAGTTTTAACACGGATCCCTGAGAAATAAATGTTGTTCCTTTATTCTCTGAGCTCCACCGTTATTATTATCATTGTGGGTTGACTGCCGTGAATAATGAAGAGAAGGATGGTTGGGGTGATCAGTCAGATATAAGAAGGCAAAAATAAATAATAATATTTATATTAACATTTGCCGACGTTTCGACCTGAAGTTCAGGCCTTCATCAGGGCAGAGAAAAGAACCAGACAACAAAATATGAGAAACATAAATAATGTATGTAAAAAAAATTTAAAAAAAGTACATTGAAATGGGTAGAATAATGACAATAGTAAGATCTAAGAGATAAATAATAATAACTGTTACGAATAAGATAAATAATAATAACCGTTACAAAGTGTTGAATGATGAAGTAAAAATAATCAAAAAAGCTTGCATAAGTATTAAAATGGTAATCTTAGAATAAAATGTAAAACAGAAAAAAGAAATATGAAGTTATATAGGAAATGAAAATAAATAGTACAATTAAGATATTGCAACTAGATTACTTTGTTATCTGGTTCTTTTATCAGCCCTGATGAAGGCCTGAACTTCAGGTCGAAACGTCGGCAAATGTTAAAATAAATATTATTAATTATTTTTGCCTCATTATTTCTGACTGATCACCCCAACCATCCTTCTCTTCGTTGTTATTATCATGGGTTGTGGTAGTTTTGGGGATCGATATTTTTTTGAGCGAATCGATTGATTTCGTGTTATTAAAAAAAGTTGAAATATGTGTTAGATTTTCTTCCAGGTATCGAATTACTCATCGCGTAAAAAGGTCTGTGGCAGTGTTTTAAACATAACAGTCTATAATTTCCTCATAGAGAGGGGAGACTATGAGAAACTTGTTGCTCAGGGTAAACGGTTTTATCTTCACGGTTACAGCATACTATGATAGCAGCTTATTTTAGTATTCCCATCTAGTTCTTGTTGTTTAGGTAAAGACTATCATCATTTCTGTTGACATGCTAGGGAACCACCCTCATTTTACTCCTTAACACTGTACTTAATATCTACTGTAATATACCTAATTCACTCCTAATATAAATGGTAAACAAATAATAATAAGTACACACACACACACACACACACACACACACATATATATATATATATATATATATATATATATATATATATATATATATATATATATATATATATAATATATATATATATATATATATATATATATATACATTTATATTTAAAATTGTGTTTCGTATTCAGCGAACCATTCATGCCATAATATTCGTCGGAAGGTTAGGCCAAGATCGGTTGTTCGCGACATCAATGGGATTCCGAGAATATCCGTGGATTTATAACCTGCACACAGTATAACCTCCCTTTATTTAGATCGCGATTTACCGTTTCGGTGTAATTCCTACTGGTCCTATTCAGTTCAAATTAGGGGTTTAATTATGTCGCAGGTTTCGAATCCCATTCGCTACGCTCGCTAAAAAGGGACATACAAACTCCCAAAGGGCACTTTTCAGTAGAGGTCGGGATTTACTGGAAGGTCCTAATTTTCGAACACACTCGGCCATTCTCGGGATTTCATTTATGGTGTTATCATGTGATGTTGTGCCAACGATGAAAGTGGAGTGTCATTTGTAAAGTAGTACCGTTAGTTGGGCGTTGCACTAATAGAGAAAGATGAAAAAATAATATAAATAAATCCATTTAGTTTCTATATGACTGAAAACCAAGAAGTTATTTTTAGTTGTTAGATAAAATGGTTAACAAAATGTTTAGAACAGCAGTGTAATGGCAAGATACTTAATCAACAGCTCCACTATTTTCTAATTTATTTATTTTTTTGCTTTCTAAACCTCCATAGCTGAATTTTTCAAATTTACGTAAAGGCTCTTACACATACAGTTACGATATTCCTGTCGACGGCGATATGGCGCTATAGTTGTATTACTATCTATTGGATTATAACAGTCACACAGAGCGCGATAATTCGCAGCAACACTGACAGATCGTGTTCTGTGTGTAGAAGCCTTTATAGTCATTCTTTCCGTCACTCAGAGTCAAGATCGATGGCGCAAGAACCACCCTCCCCCCCCTCCCCTCCTCCCAAAATATTTTATTGCTCACTATTTTTGCGAAGTTGGTTCAAATTTCCCTAGTTACGGCGAGTTGTGGGGACAAATCAGAAGATCTAAAAGATAACACTTAATCCCTACGAACTGCCGGTTTCAAGCCCCAGACCATCACTAGTATGCACGGAGACAACACCAGCACTTGAGGGCCCTCAGGTAACAAAGATACGTAAGCTGGCATAAAAATGGTAAGATATTTTAGCACAATCAGTATAACCTACTAATCCATTAAAATACAGTCCACTGCATAAAAGTAGAATGTTGCCCATAATTGTAATGTTGCCTATCAAGAATTCATGACAATTATTTGCCTTCCCTTAATTAAAAGTAGCCTAAACACTCACCTTTTCTTAAAAACAGAGCAAGCTAAGTCAGAATTAGAAAAATCGTAAATCATATACAATTACACTTGATGAGGTATGTTCCATGTTTTTCCTCTTTTCCCTTAGTCTGAAAATTCAAAACTCTGTCAAAATCCCCCCCACAAAAATTCAAAATCCAGTCAAAATATGCCCCCCTCAAAAATGTATACTTCTTCTGGGCACCCCTGCCGTTACCTCTATTTCGCTGCAATTTACTGTTTAAACAAAACTTCATTTTAATAATATTTCATAAATACAAAAAGTAAAATGAAGAAAACAACAAACAATATTGGTGGATAAATAATTAATAATATATGCTTAGGAATTTATTTGGCTATAGTAGTCATTGAGAAAAATAAAAACTTTTTAATTTATATTAAGTGCTCACATTACAAACATATTGAAAAACCTTAAAATAAATTAATGTATTAGAGTGCTACCATTGGGTAGTTACTCAGCAAGTGTATTCATGTCATTATATCAATTATGTCCAAATTTACTTGTACATGTCATACAGTTGTAAATGTCATAAAGAAATAAAAAAAGAAAAAATAATGTGGCTTTATAGCTTATTAAACAAGAAAGTTTTTTTTTTTATAAAAATGGGATTCCTGTTGATTATTTACAGCAAAAAAAGTATGAAGTTAAAGTTTTTTTTTTTTAGTAAGTCATGTTTTTGTTGAATAGGAAGCGATAACCGAAAATCTATTTAATTTCATTAATTAACGATTGCTTCTCTGTAAAGTATACACAATTTACTTCATAAAAAAATAGAGTTTGTCATTGAAAAACTATCTAAAGAGGTCTTTTGACAGTTATTTTCTGTTTTAAAAAAAAAAATCATAAATTATTCACGTTTTTTTTTGTAATCATCTTCCAACTATACTACGGATAGCCCACTTTAAGAATCACTTATTTGTATCACATCCTTAAAACCAATATTAATTACCTTGAGGCTAATTAGGGGAAATAATGAGATTTGCGTCAAATAGTATTAAAAAATATGTGATAATAATTATTAAAATATTAATCATGACAAAAGCTCATTGAAGGTGATCAGATGGGTAATTAAAATTAGAGGTAATGTTTTGAACTTAAATTGTAAACACTTCAAGCAAACAAATAATATTTGTTGCATGTGCAATACAAACGAAACAGAAGATCTCTATCACTTCCTAGCTGCTTGTCCGATACTCTCTGAATTTAGAACTAAATGGTTAAAATCTAGAAATTTATCTCGGGATCAAGTAATAGATTTAATAAATGGAAACAATTGGATATCATTGGTAAATTACTGCAGGTCTGCTTTTTCCCATAGAATAATTCTCACCAGAAAATTTAACAATTAATAAATTGGAGAATTTTGGTACCACTCTTTTTGTAATCAAAATATTTATATAACTTTTACATTTTAAAGATAATTGTTCTTATTTTCTTATTAATTATTTGCATGCATGTAGCACGTCTGACTGTCGGTTTTAAATCCAAAAATATTATTTTGTATTTTATATTATGTAATTTTAATATTTTGATTTTAACATTTTATTGAGAAATATTACAATCTGTCACAGTAAAGGACACTTATAACTGAGTTCAGAGAGTACATTCATACCGAATATACAAAAATATAAATAAATAAAGTAAAAACAAAAGAATAGGAAAAAAGAAAAAAATATATATTGCTATGTATTGTAAAGACCGCCGGTGGAATTCATTTAATTATTTTAAATGTATAAATAAATAAATATCATAAGTGCTCACATCTGGCGGTACCTGAGCGAGTGTAACGACCCACGAGGACAACCTTTTGTAAGTGGTAATAAAAACCCTTAAGAACCACCGACCAAGACCGACAACAGTCTCACGTGAGTGTTTAAACAGGATCCAGAAAACTTTAACACCTTCCAGAAATACGTAAAATATACCTGGTTAGTGGAATACCTTGGCCTGGGGGAGAGGGCGTGGTCATCCCTTAGGCTAGGAATATTCAGCCAATCAGGAAAAAGTACAAAAAGAGAGGGGGGTGACTGGAAGCTAGGACGGTTAGAGTTTTGAGGAAGGACTTGATCAGGAGAGGCGGAGAGAGCAAGATAGAGACTGATAGCTGGGACTCAGGCTAGGACATCAGCTGGAGCGGATGGTGAACACTGGGAGAAGACGGAGGCTGAGGAGAGCGACATGGAAGGAGACTCGAAGATGATGATGAACCAGCTAGGTAATAACCTCATTAGCTATACAGATGTAAACTTGTGTTGGCAACCATAAATCGTTAATTAATAGAATCAATAGAATACATGTAACTTTAATCAAACATCAAGCATTCTCCTCCAGTATGATTCTCAACTATTCATTATGTATATAGGTTTAGTTATTATTTTGTATATAGATGTTTTTGGTTGTTAAATTTGATAAATATAGTAATTAGTAAACCATCTTGTTAATTTTACATTCTACCTTGCATGCCACCAATTAGTAATAGAAACAAATAGTAAATTTAAAAACACGATACCTCTAGAAAAGAAATCCAATAAAAAATATATGGTTCAATCTAGGATACTACAGTAGGGGGTCTGTGGTATCTAACCTTTTAATACAGAATTAATATATTTTTCGGTAGATCGGTTCCCTTCTGGGACCGATATAAATACCAATATAAATATTAAATACAAATAAATGCGGTTCCTGGAACCCCCTACTCGCCGTAGAAACGCGAGGCCAGGAACATAGCAATATATACACATAAGTAAGTAAAAATAGGAATAAAAGTAAAACAAACATCTTAGATATGTTTGTATCTATGTCCGTGCCTATATACACTATTTACAATTAGCCAGGTGATCTCCAAACCAATCTTGTCTCCCCACACGTGGAGGGAAAAGCGAGGCTTAGGAGATCCCTACGCTTCTCCCTCAGCCACTACATTTTTTTTTTTATAAATAAAAAGAATTCTTCTTCTTCTTCTATTAAAATACTTTTTGTCCTAATCTGATATTAACAAGTTTTTGTTATTCAAATTCGCTTACACTTGAAACAGAGACTTCTCCTAACATTTAGAAAATCAAATTGAATTAAAATATATTATACACAAATCTATAAAAATGCTTACAAATTAGCAATTGATTGCTTAAAAATTAATTACACCAGTAAAATGAAGTTGGGATTGTTAGAAGAAGAGGCCCTTGGAGTTGGATTTTGGGGTCACAACATCGCCGTTTTCACGTTTATTGTTTGGATAGAGAATGTGCTGTCCTGCTCCTCATTGTTTTCCTTGCGTCCCTTTTGTTTGCTCCCAGGGGTAATCTACTCGAAAATTATGCAAATCTTTCTTTTCCCTCACGGTTTAACCTCCGCATAAATTATTTTTAGACCTCAGATTTTACACGAATTTTATTTTAATTTAATTATTTTTTTAAAGTTCTTTTTCCGTCTCATTTTTTTATGTGCTCAGACGTGTCAAGTTAATTTTACACATTGTAAACAAGATGTGATACCGAATTATACGCCCTAACCTCTCAACCATTATACTTGGATATATTAACATTAAAATGGATCAGTTTAATTAATAATTAATATCTGGAATTTATTGGAGAAAAAATAATACAAAGAGCATTATGGCTCTATTTCATACATTCATAAATTTTATATACAATTTAAAATATAAATTGAGAGCAAAATAAAATAAGAAAAAAATATTCTGTCCAAAATCGGACCAATGTTTATATAAACTTTTTTGTAACTGTTGAGGTCTGCCATCACTCCTATAAGTATTTCCCTCTTCTTAAGGGACACCCTGTATATTGCAACAATACATTTTTTTCCTTAATAAACTTCTACTCCACCTAATCAATCAAAAACGAAATTAAAAACAAAATAAAGATTTTGTAATAGACCTGAAGAAGACTCGTTCTCGTGTATCTAAAATGCCAATCCCCACAATAAAGTATATAATTACTCTGACAAATATACAATAATGAATTAATGAATAGATATTTTATTTGGTTTCGGAGAGTGCAATTCAAAAGTTGACTACAACATTTATAATAGATTTATAAATAACATTTAAGTACTGAAACTAATGGCTATTGTTAAAATACCATTTCATTGGTAACAAGAACGTGCAAGTGCAGAGTATAAACAATATATTACAAAATAATAATACAATAAAATATAAACAGAATATCATGTAAATTCAAAATACATACAGAGTGTCCTGTAATTAGAGTGAAATATTTAAAAGGATGGGAGACATCAAGATCTTCAAAAGAGTTCATTTAAATAAGTGCCCAATTTCCTGATAAAAATTAGCAAATTTAAGATTTTTGTTTTTTTAAGTGAGCCACGTTTTTTTTGTCGAATAGAAAGCGATAATTCAAAAAACATTTTATTTAAGTAACTAAAAATTGCTCCATAGTAGACAAAATTTACTTTGAAAGAAAGTAGAGTTTGTTATTGTTAAAACTATTTAAAGAGGACTACTTACGTATTCCTTTAAAAAAAGATTAGGAGAATACTTCATTCATAACTAAGTTCGGCAAATTTATGTTTAAAGTTCTAGCTTTTAGCCTGCGATATTTCAACGGATTCTTCCTAATATCATAAGAAGAAGAAATATAGATGAATTTTGAGTCATTAGACATATTGACGTATAAGTATTTTCAAAATCATGGGAAGACCATGTTAAACATGTTGAGAGACTTTTACAGGCGATTTTTGCTTAAAATTTCAACTAAAGTTCGAAAAGTATAATTTTGCAGCTAATTCGGTGAAATATCTTGGTCATATAATTCAATAGAATATCTTCCGCTCAAGAAAATTTTATATCTATAAAAAAATTTAAAAGACCGACGAATTAAAACTGGCGTTAGATGTATAGTAGATTCCATTAATTTTTATTTAAAATATATTGAAAATATTGCGGATAAATTTGAGCCATTGCATAATTTTTTATGAAAGAATATCGAATTCACATGGACAGATGAATGCGAAAATTGTTTCAATTGAATAAAATCTTATTTGTGTTATTTTCCAATTTTAGCCATTTATGCTGAAGATAAAAATGTATATATAGAAACGGACGGTAGTCACATGGCTATTGGAGCAAATTTAAAACAACAGTCTGACGGAAAATTGCATCCAGTAGCATACTTTTCGAGAAAGCTTTCGGAAAAAAGAAAAAAAAATAGAAATTATTTATCTTGAATGTAAAGCTATCTAGGATGCTATAAAGATGGCAATATTATTTAATTGGGCCAGAATTTATTGTATCCATTAGTGATCATTTTTTTATGACGTGAAAATACTTGTTGAGAAACAACCCAATGGTAGCACTCTAATGATATGTCTACATTAGGAGATCACGGGACCATATTCTTTTCAGACGCCTCGGAGGATTATCAGGAATTGAAGAGGAAGCAAGGTTAGAAACGAGAGGGTTGGGATGATTCTGAAGTTTATTATGGAATGATAGGTATCTGGATTGGGCCAGATCTAAAACATTAAGGTCATTATGGATGGTTTTATTTGTAACAAAGTAGGGAGCATTGAGGATTTTACGAAGGATTTTTGATTGGATAAGAGAGGAATTCAATGGTTTAGTGGAGCCCCATAGCTCAACTCCGTAAGTTTAAATAGGCCTTATATATGAATCATTTGTAATTAATTGGAATTTTAGAGCGTTCGTCTAGTAAGTGCTGAAGTAATCGGAAACTTCGAGCGGTTTCTTGTGGTTTCAGTCTGGTATGAGGATTCCAAGTTAGAAGTTTGTCCAGGTGGAGTCCTAGGTTTGCTCAACAGGGATAAGTGGAGTATCGTTAAAGGAAACTGTAGGGCAGGAAGGGATAGGTTTGCAACAAATAGTAAAGGTAATTTGGTATGATTTATTGGAATTTATTTTAATTCTCCAGTTGCAGTGACCATAAGCCGTTAGAAAATTTTAAAAAGAAATCAAGAACAGATGAAATACGGGGTGATTCATTATTTATCTCAAATTAATTTTAAAATTATTTACAAAAAAGGTAAAGAAAATGTTTTAGCAGACCTTCTGTCAAGACAACCTGTTTTGGAATATATCGAAAATGAAGATGTGATTGATGTAGTAAATTTAATAGAACTAAATGAAATAACTAATGATCAAAATAAAAACATCGAAGAACTGAAATCCGCTCAAAATACACAAATACATATTAACATTATAATCAAGAAATTAAAAAATAGAAAAAGAATATTTGTTTTATCTAATTTTGGTATCAAAATTATTCGCGGCGTTCATGATTAATATGGTCACATTGGTGTATCTCAAATGAGTGATAAAATAAGGTAAAATAATAATTTTTTTTTTTAAAACTGTACTGCTTGCATAGAAAATAAAGTACGGACCAGTAGACACACTGGTTTAATGTTCAAGTTAGATCCCGCACAAGAACCTTAAGAGATCTTGTCGATTGATTCCATTGGTGGATTCTGGATCTTTTCTGATTTCCTCTGAGGAAATCGATCACCTAAGAAATGTATGCATATCTTAATGAATCACTTTAGTAGATATGCCTGGATTTCTACTACGAAAGGTCAGCGTGCTGGAGATTTTATTAAACCTATTGATCCCATTGTCTGGAAAAATCAAAATTATTTTGGTAGATCAATATACGGTCTTCAGCTCTACAACTCTTAAAAGATACCTGAAAAAAAAATTAATTTAATATTCACTTCAATAGATGGCCCACAGTCTGATGGCCTTAATGAGAGGTTAAACCATACTCTGGTAAACAGAATAAGGTGTAAAACAGCGGCGATAAACGTGAGTGGTCAAGAGTGGCAGAAGATTGTGTGTCAGAATATAACAAAACATACAATATATTCTTTCAATAAATTCAAACCAGAAAATTTACTGCTTGATAAACAATCTTCAATTTCTCCAGTCAATGCAGTTAATAAAAACGATTTTGTTAAAGATAGACAAGAAACATTTCAAAATTCTGTAAAAAGCTTTGAAATAAATAAAAAAACAGTGAGGTAAACGTAAAAAACGGAAGCAAACTAAACATAAGGAAGACAGATAAAGTAATAATAGGTCCATTTCAAGGTTCTCATGATAATTTCAAACTCATTGTATGAAGTAGATTGAGGAGAAGAAGAAAACAATATCAAATTGTTTTCAGAGTAGCAAATTATCACTTTACACTCCGGAAAAGTGATTTCATCGGGGGGGGGGGGAAGGGGAAGGGGCTTCCCTACTAAGTATTGTAAGTACCAGCTGGTATTGGACTAAAGGTTATATTGTTAGTTACAAGTTTTGTGTTTGTTAACCCATAAATAAGAACCTGTAATTTAATTAATTCTTACAGATTTATGAAATTAGTTGCTAGTAAACCATATATATATCCTATATATTATTTTTAAAAGGTGTTTTTTTGTCTGTTCGAGTGTTGCCCAAAATCGGTCTTGGTCTTGCACTATGCAAGACCAAGACCAAGTCCGCTTAACTGTTGCAAGACCAAGACCAGGGACTGGTAAAAAAAAAATCGATTTTTTCAATAAAAAATTAAGGCAGAATAGTTACTAATACTTGACAATCATAGTTACTTTATGTAAATAATTGGCAAAACCAATATAATTTTGCATTTAACTCCTCTAATTTTTCATTCAGGCTTTTCAGATTAAATTTCTCCTATCTAAATAATTAGTAATATCTCTGTAATAATAAGGTAGTAAGTAACTGCAAGACCGTTTCGTGACTCTTACACAAGACCAAGACCATGAACGAGAGTGAGTTTGCAAGACCAATACTCGTCTCGGTCTCGCATTTGGACAACATTAGTCGGTATGCCTTAACTTCGTCAATTCTTCATCAAATCAAATGATCGACCACTCATTTTAAAGATATTCTTCTCCTTCACATGCGAAAAATAGTCCTATCCTCCCGAAATTTCTGGAAAAAAGTTATGAAGGAAAAGAAACTTTATTTGCGAATAACTCAAAAAGTATGCATTTTTTCTGGATTGTACCCATGATAATTAGAAAGATTACTAAATTACCTACAAAACAAACAAAAATTGTAAAAATCGGACAATTATTAACAAAGATACTGTCCATTAGTTTTGGTATACTTAATAATTTCTTCCTCTTTAAAGATATTGCATTTAACTATTCTACTACACTTTTTTTCCTGGCTGATATATTAACTTTATTATTTCTTAAAGGCATTTGTTTGTTCTTAATTTTTTTTTTAATAATTTAGAAAATCCCATGATCAGGCATTATTTTGTTTTTACTTTATTATCTTTCCAGTCAGAGTTTAAAAATAGGTCCTAGCAAAGCAATTTGTACAAATATTTTGGTCTATTATGCTGAATGGAATGTTGTAATCGATCATGGAGAAAATATTAATCACTTCTTTACATAATTTGATCTACTTACTTCCATATTGTTTTGCTATTTCTTCACTAAACAAAATTGTCTGCGAATTATTATGTATATAATACTTAAGATTCAAATATTTATAAGAATATCAGTAAAAAAATGAAATAAACAACGGGATATACAGCAGCAGAAGCTTTGACAATATAATTTTGTTATACGCAGATGGACAATTTCATTTATTGACAAAAACGACCTTATTCGACATTTCCTGGTATAATGGAAAAAAGGTCATGAGGGGATCGCCATTTAATTTTAATTTTAAATAATTCGATCTGGTCGTGTTGACGCAGTGACGCTGGTAATGATGGCGGAAAGAAGTATTAATCGACCACCGGACGAAAATATGGAAAATATCCTCTAAACCATTTAGATTAGACTACAGACACCCCACTTTTTGAAAAAAACTTGTTTTATAAATTTTTAGTCCATATTAATAATGCTGTACGGTCTAAATTAATTAATGTACGGTCTTATCGCGGAGCAGAATGTGGGTCGGATCATGAATTAGTAATCGCGAAACTTCGACAAAAACTTAATATAAAAAAGAGAAAAGAAAACCGTTTTGATTTTGGGAATTTTAATTTGGACAAATTAAAAAATCCATCAATTAGAACTCAATTCGAGCTAGATGTTAATAATAGGTTTGAAGCTTTAGAGCTTCCTGACGAGGACCACGAGAATATTGACAAGTTATGGGTAGAGATCAGGGATAATATTAAAGCGGTCGGTAACTCGTGTCTAGGAAAAAGGAAAATAAGAATAACAAACCGTGGTTTGATGAAGATTGCTTAAACATGTGCGAAAAACGAAAAGCCGCTAAATTAAAAGCTCTAAATAATCCTAGCGAAGACAATCTGGAATACTTCCGAACCTCAAAGAACGAAACGACAAAATTGCTCAAAAATAAAAAAAGGGAGTATCTTAAAAATAAAATAATTGAAATAGAAACTAATAGAATCGAAAATAACGTAAGAGACATGTACAAAGGTATAAACAGATCACGTAAATGTGTAGGGCCCGTAACGTCTGGAATTAGGGATGATAATAACAATATTCTGACCGATCCGGTTGACATATTGAATAAGTTTAAGGACCACTTTGACAATATTTTAAATTATGATCTGTGTCCTCCTTCTGAGTACCAGAGTGCTGAACCGTTGATAGAAGGACCGAGTAAAGAGGAAGTTGAATTAGGTATCGGAAAATTAAAATCTTATAAAGCAGCGGGAACCGACAATATTCCTACTGAACTAATTAAGGCATGCGGGGAAGCTGGAGTTTCTAAAATACATCGGTTGGTTAAAAAGATCTGGGTGAATGAGAAATTACCTGAAGAATGGAAAGAATCTATTCTTATTCCGATTCACAAAAAGGGTCCGAGGACGGATTGTAATAACTATCGAGGAATTTCACTCCTTCCGGTATGTTATAAAATATTTACTTTAATCTTAACCAGTCGAATCACGGAATACGCCGAGGAAATTATCGGAGACTACCAATGCGGATTTAGACGGAATCGTTCGACTATTGATCAAATATTTTCTTTACGGCAAATATTAGAGAAAAAATTGGAGTACAACGGTATTGTTCACCAGCTGTATATAGATTTTAAAAAGGCTTACGATTCTATTGACCGCCAGAAACTGTATAATATTCTAATCGAGCAGGGGATTCCTAAAAAATTAGTAAATCTAGTCAGGATGTGCTTGACGGAGACACTTAATAAAGTTAGAATCGGTAATAATCTGTCCGAAAAATTTGAGGTTCGTTCGGGTTTAAAACAGGGGGATTCCCTTTCGCCTGTACTGTTCAATTTGGCATTAGAACATGCCATTAGGGAGGTAATGCGTACCGAGAAAGGGTTGGATCTGGGTGGGACAACATCCGTGCTGGGCTATGCTGATGATCTGGTACTGTTAAGCGAAGACGTTGAAATTATAAAACTAAATACGACAACGTTAATGAAAGCCGGTAAAGAACTAGGACTCGAAATAAACGTGGATAAAACAAAATATATGGTTAGCTGCAAAAATGGCGATACTACGGGTGATATCGATATAGATGGTAATATGTTTGAGCAGGTAGATAAGTTTAGGTATCTAGGTTCTACGACAACTAGAAAAAACGAAATTGAAGAAGAAATTAAGGTTAGACTGAAGGCGGGAAATGCTTGTTATTTCTCTGTGACAAAACTACTTAGTTCGCGCCTCTTGTCCCGAAACTTAAAAATTAGAATCTATAAAACAATTATCTTGAAAATAAAGTATTGCGTAGAATATTCGGACCGAAGAAGGATAAGTTAACCGGAGAGTTCAGACGGTTACACAACGCCGAATTGCGTGAACTGTATCCGAGTAATATAATTGAGATAATTTCATCGCGGCGAATCAAATGGGCTTGTAAAGTTGTTGGACTTAGTAACGAGAGAATTCCTAAAAGGTTAATATTTGCTGTGCCGAATGGTAAGCGTCCGAGGGGTAGACCGAAGCGAAGGTGGTAAGATTGCATTAAAGCTGATCTGAAGGGACTGGGTTTGGACGGCGAACGGTGGAGGGAGGTGTGTAATATGCGATTGGTGGTGTCGGCATCGAACCTTCGGGTTCGCTAAGCCTTTTTATTATTATTATTATTATTATTATTAATAATGCTGAGGGTTCATTACGAAATAAGATGAAATTCATCTCAACTTGTTTACAACAATGTGATTTGATATATTGTTACCTAAAGTTATATATATATATATTAACTATAAATACACTTTTTATTCATAAAAAAATATAATGATTTCTCAAACACGTGTGAGGGTGCAGTTTTCTTTTGGCTTGTAATAATAATAAATATTATTAAATGTTAATTTGAGATAATGATTACTGGATAATCTGATTTGCGGTAATGTTTTGGTCATGAGATTAATGCGGGATATATCTGTTGCATATCACTTCCTGCTTATATATATGCAATTATACTATAAAGAATATCATGGGTTTTTTTAAACTGTTGATAAAGGAATATGTAAAGTTTGGTAAATGGCGCTCATAAATCATAAATAGATTGTACAGTGTCCCGTAAATAGAGGGAAATATTTATTGGTGTTATAGTATTTGTCAAGAGCTACAAAAAAGTTCATATAAACAATGGGCCAATTTCCAGTAGGAATGCCGGAAATTAAAGCTTTGTGTTATTTTTAGCAAGTCGCTTGTTTTGTTGAATAGAAAGCGAAAACTAAAAAAAATATTTAATTTAAGTAGTTAAAAATTATTTTACTTTTTAATAATCACTTTAGATGACACGTTTTTGAGAAATCATTATATTTTTTTATGAATAAAAAGTGTATTTATAGTTAATATATATAACTTTAGGTAACAATATATCAAATCACATTGTTGTAAACAAGTTGAGATGAATTTCATCTTATTTCGTAATAAACCCTCAGCATTATTAATATGGACTAAAAATTTATAAAACAAGTTTTTCAAAAAGTGGGGTGTCTGTAGTGTAGTTGGAGATGATCGAAAAAAGTCGCGAATAATTGATGATTTTTTTCAAAAACAGGACTTAATTTAGTTTAGCCCCCTCAAAAGTCCTATTTGAATGGTTTCGCCAATGACAAATTCCACATTATTTTGAAGTAAATTTCGTCTATTTTACGGTGAAATAATTGGTAATTACTTAAATTGAGTACTTTTTTGGATACCGCTTCCTATTCAACAAAAACCGTTACTTACTGACAAAAAAAAAAAATATATATATGAGTGAGTGAGTGGATGAGTGAGAGAGAGAGTGGGTGAGTGAGGGAGTGAGTGTGTGTGAGGGAGAGAGAGAGATTATTATAATAAAAAAGTGTGAATTACGTTCATTCGATCAGAGTACTATAAATGAGCGAATTAAGAGCTATTTGATAATGTAATTATACTCTTCAAAACGAACAAATATTTTGTTAGACGCTTCGTGTCGGCTACGATGCGACAAAAGTAAGGACAACGAAATAATAACTTCTCTTCGAATGTTCTCTCCCGGCTTGTTTCGCAAAAAGTCTCTATTTGTCGAGTCTCTATATATTTAACAAAGATATATTCCTATTATTATTTATTTGTCAATACTTTCACAAAAGGATTTTGTTTACCTAGAGAGTGAGAGAATCAACTCCAACCTCCTCAGGTATGTTCTATTTTAATTTCTATTAAATATCGAGAAAACTCCTCAAAATAATGGCAGCATTCATAAACACAGCCTTCTATAACATTTCTATAGCAACCTTATAGAGTTGGGAACACCAGGCTGTCAGTTGTTTCCACAATAGAGACTAGCTTCCACGATTAACTTAAGAGTTAATTAAGCTAGGTTTTAGAATAATATTAAAGGTGTTATTGAATGCAAGAAACAGATATTTTCCAACCAGTATATTTATATTAATATTGAGCATTGATTTTTACACTAGCTCATTAATTTTTAAAGTAAGGATGACAGAAGTTATAGCACAGAAGTAGGACAAAGAACGTGGTAATTAATAAAATAAGGAATGGAAGTTATTAAATCAGTAATAATGCGGCTGGTAGATGGCGTGGAACTGAGAGCGGAATTACTGGCAGCAAGTGTGGGGCAGAAACTGTGCATTCGACCGTTTTCTCGAATAATAGGATCAGTACGATATTAGGCAGAGCAGACCGTCCATTGGAAACTCATAGAACTCATCACAGCCGCCCACCCCCTCCCACTATCACTCCACCTTCCCACTTCACTAGCTTTGTTTTTGTCACTCCATTTGATCGGCAAGTCAGGAAAGGATCTCTCTCTTGGTAACCGAGCGTTTCCACTTTGATCGAAATGCAGAAGCCAAAATGAGACATAGTTACATTCTTTATTTTATTGGAGCATTAATGAAGGGTATTACTACTCTAATAGGCTGTCTGCAATTGGAGAGCTATTCCCACCAAACTGGGCTCCAGTGACTTCTCATTTACTTTTATTGGGTCTATATTTACAGTTTTCATACAATTTTATAAGTATATCTTACAAATGAAAAAAGAAAGGTAATATCTATTGTTAGCTCCCTCTTAGTTTATGTCAAACTTCAAATGAAGCATAACTATTTAATTTTGATTTAATAAAAGAAAAAAAAAAGAATGAAAGTGGACTGTATCTTCAAACATTTACGAAATCTAATATTGAAAACATAAAAACAAAATGAATCAATTTTACACTTGTTAGATAAGTAAAAAAATAACAAACTTTTAGCATAAAATAAAGACCAGCTGAACAAACAATTGTGACAATATTAATGAAATATCTTCATGCTTGATCATAAAAGAAAAAACTATTTCTATGGCCCAAATTACAATAAAAATAAAATAAAAAAAACAACTTCTCTAGAGTCCCAATATGAAATTTATATATATAACAAATAATTAGATTGTACAACGTTACGTGGACAAAGCAGGGCGTTCTTAAACCTCTGTCTCTTAAAACTCTTCAATGAGCGTCCTCAAAACGAACTGCAAATGGGCAGCGGCGAGCACGAAGAGAGAAGTACGTCTCTTCACAGTAGAACTTCAGTGGGCAGTGGTGAAGTTGGCAGTACTCAGCTCAGTGGCGGGCGGAGTCAGACCGTCCCTTGTCAATTCTACCGCCTTATGAGTTTAACCTAGCACTTGTTTATAGCTAGTGCTACAATCCATAACAAAGTAATCCAAGTATAAACTATTGATCTATTTAATATAATCAATATAAGCTATGTGCCTATAATGCTTAATATACACACATCTTATACATAAATATACATATTGATTTCAGTTTGCTAAAATAAAACAAATCAACAATTAATCAAACTAGTTAAGTGTAAAATAAAATGAATTAAAGCTGTGACGTTTTTAACTGTAAAAATAAAATAAATTAACGCTGTGGCGTTAACATCTATTATCTATTATGTTTGTATATATGCTTTATCACAGTTGTAACATCTCCTGCCTTGCTCATTTTTCCTGGATGATCTTCTTCCTGAAAAGGCAAAATATCTCAGGCATCGCATCAAGTCTGCCCAGAGACCGAGAGGGGCACTCTAGTAAGAGACTAGGAGCTAGCGACCATTTAACTGAACAACACGTAACCAAGATTATGGAAGCATTGAAAAAAAAAAAAACTCTTCTCTCTTTTGTTTCCTGTGACTGATTTATTAATTCGTTTTTTAGCATATGCATGTGCTCTTACATCTTATATCTTGACTTTCGCTACTTGATGTTTATATGTGGCATGCCATACTATTTTATATCGAATAAGTATCTTTTTTGTTATTTTTACTATCTTAAATATCTTTCTATTTATCTTTAATCATATATAGTAACTATGTTTAAATTCTCTCTTTTTTCTTGTATTTTATTTCTTTTTATTGTACATAGTATTAATTCTGTAAATATTTCTTTCTGTAAATAGATCTCTTAACCTTTTTTTGCTGCTTTATAAAAATATCCAACCTAACCCCTTCTCACCTGAGCTAACATGGTAGAATAAATATTTAATGATGGCCAAATAATGGGTAAGTACCTTATGTTTTCTAGATTTATCTCTTTAGAGATGAAAGGCTGGTAAGCCAGGCGCCCAACAAGTAAAAATTCCTATGGAAAATTATATTTGTTAAAACTTATTTTATTATTTTTTTATTTATCCTTTTTTTGGTTTGTAACCATTTTAAATTCTAGATAAACCTCATCTGAACACACAACTTCTGTCAGTCGGCTGGAAACTGTTGCTTTCTATGAGAAAATTTAAATTACAAAGGCAAAATTTGACGGTTCATTTAACAGACGAACATACGGTTGAAATTTTGATATGATGTCAAGAATATGTTCTATGTCCTATGTTATATGTTATATAACGAATATGTTATATGTCCCAAAAGAGAATTCACCTTGGCTGAATAAGTCAGTCTAACTCTAGCAGTCGCCGAGTAAAGACACTATAACTTCTGCTATAATTGTTTTGTTTTGTTTTAATGTATTTCATTTTTCAGATAGTATTATTTATAATACGGATATATTTTAAATATTGTGAAACTCAGAACTTCATATTATTTTTGGTAACAATTTTTCAAGCACTTTCGGGAGTAAAGGGAACATGGAAGAAGAAGCTACTTCAAGCACTTAATAAAAAGATGGACAGTTAAATTCAGCTCCGAAAAGAAGAAGAGGTGATTCAACCTTACATGACATCCATACTCAAAATAGTCAATCGCTTTTGTCCGATGAGGAAGAAGATAAAGAGACCTCTGCCCAAACTATGAAAAATCCTGACTTACAAGAATTTCTCCCAATAGTAGTTAATTTCTCATTTTGAATTCACAAGGAGATAACTGCAACACTTAAAAATTCAGTTAAAGATAAAAATACCAAATACGGTGGAAATTAAAATATTTTTAATGTATATAATAATGAAGACTTCATGAGCGTCAAAAATGAACTTAAATTACTTAATTATAGCTCCCAT
Source organism: Nezara viridula (assembly GCA_928085145.1). NCBI lineage: Eukaryota > Metazoa > Arthropoda > Insecta > Hemiptera > Pentatomidae > Nezara > Nezara viridula. The sequence continues at coordinate 35,044,065 of OV725078.1, forward strand.
ACCTATTATTCTATGCATGAAATTAAGCCTAAATTGGTATTAAAAGGCATGCTCCCGGACTATCCTATCGAAGACATTCAGGCAGACCTAAATAGACATGGCTTAGAGATTTATAAAATGTTTCAAATTAAAAAATCTGATGGTGTTGAAAAAAATTTACCATTTTCAATTATTATACTAAATAATAAAGAACAATGGGTTATACTTAATCGTATAAAGTATTTTTTTAAAAATTTGGACACACTTTTATTTATTTCAAGAATATAATCATGTAGCTCGAAACTGCTTAAAAAGACCAAAATGCCAGAAGTGCTCAACACTTATCAAAAAACTGTCCTAATATCATCAAGCTCAGATTAAGTATCCCAAAAAAATAGAAAACTTTGAACTTTGAAATTTGAAAGAGAAGCAATAATTATAAATGATTCCAAATACTACAAGGGGAAAGGAAGGAATAGGTACAGTTAAGGATTATAGTAAGGTGGTACTTGAACGTTTACATTTTTAACAAGGACAGATTGTACACCGACTTGTCGGTTAAAGTATTCATCTTGTGAGTTGTCATATTATTAACTTCTTGGAAACGTTCTAGATTTATGATATACTTCGACTTCTATGCACAGATATACTACTATAATTATATTATAATTATCATAAGTAATAACTTTCTCCGCTATTCTTAAATTTTCTATAAAAGCGGAACTAGCCTAGAATAATGTTTAAGTGCATTCTCATACAAAATATTTTCTGTTTTAAACTATGCTCTCTAAGATTTATGTTATCAGCTAATGGAGGAGGAAAAATCCATTGCAAAGGAAAACACTTTTTCACCGAAGAGATCAGCTTTTGAAGTTAAGTCTTTGAAGCAATTCTTTTCATTCATCTCTACTAGAAGAAATTTTTGCTTTTATAAAAAAAAAAAAAAAAATGGGCAAAACCCTTTTAAAAGTTTCAAATATTCTTTTAGAAATCTGTTTGACTCCCAAATCCTTAGTCACTTCTTTCACGAGTTCTGTAACAAACTTCTACGTCTTTGATATTTTGTAGGTAACGTTGCTAAAAAACAAAATCTGCTATAATGTTATGTAAAAAAAGTCTTTTACAATCTTTCACGAATAAATGTTTATTTTTTTCTTTAAGTAAACAAATTGTTAGACAAGTGCAATGAAGATAAAACTTTATCGTTGACTGATATACTGTGCATCATATTTTATCTAAGTCGCTTTCACTGCACCAAAAATAGGAAATTCGACTTTAAGCTAATTCTTAAAAAAAAAATGTATACCCATTCTATACTTTTTGAACAATAGGCAAGCATGGAGTACTCAAATTTTCAATAAATGATGCTAGCTAAAAATTAAATTTTGAAATTGTTTTTTCTTTGCATTTTTATTTTAATCAAATTTAAATAGTTATAAATATACTCAAATAGTTTAATTATTTTTTTCACAGGATATGAGATACGTAATTTTAAAGGATTTTAATCTAAAAACTGCATATTTTAGTGTATGTTTCAAATAATACAGTGCTTTATATCCATGTTTTGGGAAAAAAATTATGATTTAAACAGGTCATTATTTAAATTATTCTTAAAAACTAAAAACATCGAGAGCCAAAATATTGAATTTTTTTTATTGATGTTTTAATATTTTTTTCTTGATATTTTCTTCCATATTTTTCTCAAAGACTGTTCTTTTTTATTGACATAACATTCACATCATATTTATAAAAATTAAATAAAACAAAACAGAACCGAAGTAACGACTAAATAATAATCTAAAGTATATTCAGTCGACTCTCGATAATTCGAACTTATCAGCTGTTAACTTCGGTAAATCAAAAAAATGCAGTATTTTGGTACAATCGATAACTCGAAATCCTTTTCATATCAAGAAGGGGAAGTGAACGTTCTATACCTCGAAATTTTCCTAGTAATATTTTTTATATGAGGATATGTATATATAAATAATATTTATTTAAGCTAGTATATATTTCCAGAAATATACTAAAAACTCTTAATAATTCGAAGTCTCGATAGTTCGAATTAGTCTTGTAGTCCCTTATATTTCGAACTATCGAGAGTAGACTAAACAATAAATAAAAGAGAAATTACACAGTCGCATTATTATTATATTATAGCATTATTACACAATAAACATCTATATTGTTTAAAAATAGACATTTTATCTATCTATATTGAAATATCGATATTTTTCATTATATCGAAGTTCTATTCCGATCTATCCGGAAATTATCAATATATAAAACTTTTTTTCGCATTTGTTTTCTCATAAAATTAATTTAATGGCCCTTCCTAATTGTATTTATTTATTTATTCTTATTTTATATCTCTTATGCCGTGATAATGCAATATTGTATTCTTGTTGCTCATCTTGTGCCATTAATATATTTTTACTAGGTATATATTTTCTATTTTTTAGCTGGTTATGCTTTAACATAAAAAGTCAATACTTTTTATTTACCTACTTTTGATATTTTTTCTTTTCTAGATGTTTTGCTTTTTCTATCTTTTCATGTAATTTTTTTCTGTTTTTTCGAGTACAATTATAAATATAGTTGAGATGATTTTATTTTTTAGTTATTTACATACTATTATTTAAGTTTTTGTATATATTGTTTGAATCTTTATTATGTTCATTATTGTTATTCTAAGGGGACATCATCCCAGAATAAAGTATATTTTCTATTTCCATATATATATATATATATATATATATATATATATATATATATATATATATATATATATATATACCGATTTTTTGTCGATATTCAAATCCTTAGGTGGCAGTTACATATTTAGGTTAGGCCTTGTCAGTAATCTGACAGTTCACCATGGTTGTCCACCAATAGTCAAACACGTAACAATACTTCCCCAATTACAATTCATATATTCATAACGCACAAGCCAATCTGGAAGAATTCTCGCTACAGATGTCACAAGGCCCTATGATCGCCCTGGAAATCGGTGGTTGTAACTGTAAGTCCAGAAGATTTATTCCCCTGCAGTACTGTACAAGAGGAGGACGACGGAACTCCGAACTGGAGGCAGACACAACTCCAGCTCTCAGGTAGCTGCGCCTACGATCCCAAGCCGAAGAGAGATCACTCCCGAGGGACGCAGTGAATTTCCAGTTGGTCCCAGTGTTCTTCATCCGGAGTCTCCAGGGGCGGCCGGGGCATTCTATTCTCCCCTCTTCCTTTATCTTATAAATTACACTGGAACCTTACACTGCTTCCAACCTGTAATTTCTGTTTCGGCTTCCAAGATATGATCACAAGGGCCGCAATGAAGTCTCTTTTTGTGATATCTGCTAGTCAGTAAAATCTTTCGTTGTTGAACAGTTTTATGTTAGAGAAATATGTTTCTGTATTGCATCAAATATCAGACAAAGATTTTTCTGGATTTAAATAACTTTGAAAGGTAGATGAAAACTCTGTTTGTGCTAGTTATACGCTGGTCTATTTCTGCCCGTTCGTCATTCATCGAGGTTATTGTGGAGCCGAAGTATTTGAATTTTTCTACTCCCGGGAATGATTTTCCTTCTAAGCTGATCCTGTTATTGGTGTGGAATTTTCGGCTTGCTATCATATATTTTTTTTCTTCATTTACTTGTAGGGCGATCTGAGATGTTTCCCCTATCAGAATCTTAGCGAATTTCTCAATGTCATCTAGATAACTTATTATCTAATATCTCGTTTAAATTACTACAATTAATCAAGATACGATCAGTGTTTTTTAAAAATACATCTCATTAATCCCACAGTTTTTATTTCATAATTAAAAAATCCTTATACCAAGAAATTTCACCTCCATAATATATAATGTTTCCACCCTACAAGCCATTTTAAAGCAGTCCAAAAAAATAAATAAATAAGAAGCAGATTGCTATCTTACTCTTTCTTAATTTACAATTTCTTTAGCTTTTATTTATTTCTAATTTAAAAAAAAATCTTTATTTTCATTTTCATACACACTTGTATTCTTATTCACAATATAGTTCCTACTCCTAAGATGTTATAGCTTAGACTAGAATACTATCATAGATTTGTAAACTATATATAAAAAAATAATTATTAGACTGTTGATGTTATTTTAATAAAATACAATTCCCTCTTTTATTTATGGGTTTAGGTGTATTCCGAATTCCGAACAAATCTTCTTTTTTATATACAGTGGTTCATAGTCAGAATGATACACCTGGATATTAATAGAAATTATTGAATAAAGAAATTGTTCAATTTATATTACATTAAAAATAATAATTTATTTTAATCGATAAACATACTAGTAAAGTGTTATTTTCTTATGTTCTTTTTCTTGTTCTTATGTTATGCTATGTTTTATGTTATTTTTTTATGCTATCTTTCTTGGTGTGGGCATGTATGGTGGCTTCTGGCGTAGGAAATCTTCACTTTATAGTGGACATATTCACATAGCATGATGAATAAACAAGTTTAAAAAGACATGAGAAGAAACTTTGGAATTTTGTTTTTATCAGGATAACAACTCCAAACACTCTGCCATCTTATGTAAGGAATGGTTACTTTATTACTGCCGTAATGTTATAAAAGCACCACCACAATTACCAGATCTTAATGTGATAGAACACCTTTGGGCAAAACTCGTAATTTCTAGCAACGAAGACCTTAAAATATCTCCTCCAAGAACAGAACAGGCTAGCCTAGAATCACGAAAAAATTATTCGACTCCATTAAAAACAGATTTAAAGGAGTGGTAGAAATTATTGCCTTGCCTACAAGTTATTGAAATAAATTAATAGTATTTAAAAGTTAGTAAGAATTGAGGTGTATCATTCTGACTGTGGAGTAAAATCATTCAGTTTTTTTTTTTATTAATATTTTAAATAATCACAGTTGAATATTTTAATTTCATTGGGTCCGCAGTTATTTAAAATGAGATGATAAATAAATATATTGAAGAGTTTCTGGTTTTATTTATTTAATATAACTATCGAAGTATTTTTTCTACTTTTATATATATATATATATATATATATATATATATATATATATATATATATATATATATATATATATATTATATATATATATATATATATAAAATAATGTACACAAAAACAATAAAATTAAAATATAATATTTTTATAATTAAAAATATTAAATTTTATTTCCACTTACCTATATATGAAATATATAGTGAGGGAAATTATTGCGATCGTGAAAATTTTCGAATCTAAGTTTTCAACGGAAATACACGTTTTGGGAGCCCCTGAGTCGAAGTCCCGCAAAATGGTCTGTGTGTGTGTGTGTGTTAACAGTCTAGTTCAAAAACGAAAAGTCATACGAAAGTGAAGTAGGATATTTAAGAGTTTTAAATAAAATGTATATTTTATTCTGATTGATGTTCCCTAACAGGGGTTAAATGGCTAATTTTCAATGTTAGCTTCCCCTAAAGTACCCTTAATTTTTTTTTTTATTTGAAACAATTAACTATTTCTAGTGTGAAAGATAGTTACATATAAAATATGAAAGAATTTTATAATTAACTAAAGGAGAAATAAGATATCTTAACAGAATATAGTTGTAAGGAAGCGACCAAAGGGATAAGAGAGCTAGCCCAAAGATTAGAACATTCTTCCATAGTAACATTAGCTTAATTCAACACCGACAATGTTATGTACATATACATATGCGGTTTTCCTAAATGTTTTCGTTGGTATTATTTAATATTTAATTGTATAGTTTACAGCGATATAAATATTAAAATTTGTATATTTATAAGAATACTTGAATAAATAAAAATATCCACAATGGAATATAAATCAACATAGCATTTATAATTTTTACTTTCACTTCCCCTCTGTGTGAAAATACTTATTTCTGCTATGAATAGGATAGTTAGTCAAAGTTGTGTGATGCGCGCACCGCACCAGATTTTTATATTAAGAATAAAAACACTTCAAAATTATTGGAGTAAAAAATATTAAAGTATTTAAAATCAATATATTATATTAAACTATATCATTACTAGGGACCAGATTTATTTAAATATTTTTTCTAAACCTTTCACATCCTTTTTTGTTTGACATATTTAAAGAATATTACTATTTTTTACATATTTGAATATTACATATATAATTACATATTTTGTGAGTCGTAATTTTAATATTAGGTACTAATTAAAGCTTCTTGAAAATTTTATTTTAATGTTTTGAATTATTTTTTCATAAATGATTTTTGCTCAATGCATAGGTTTAGGAAATTTTCTTTATTTTTATTTGTATACTCTTCAGTAAATATTACACAGATAAAATAAAATTATTGTTTATATTCAATTCTACTTATTAACATAATTTATAAAAAAAAAGTCATTTCTTTTTCTAAATAATGACAATAAATTGATTATCCATGACATAACTTTTACTTGGTTTTATTTATATTTCAATGGAGGAGAAGAGGTTTTAAACTAGCCTGTGTATATGAAAGAAAAAGTATAACATCTTTTACTTCAACAAGAACGTTTGAACCTGGGACTTACTTTTCCAACTCTTTGATAACGATTTACTAATGTTTTTTTTTTCGTCTGGAATGAAGGCTAAAGCACTAATTTCTCGTTACTGGTAATTAAGTTGATTAGATTATTATTCTGTTTCATTTAGCCCAGTTGAGATACTAAAATGGGGAAATGTAAAACCTTTAAATTAACTCCTACCATTAGTTTCATTAGGATTCTCCGACACGTTCCTCCCGCGGACAAAACCAAAGCCATGAAATAAGGTTCAAAGAAAACAGTCTTGGATTAACTAATTTGTCAAGGAGAAAGTTTAGGGAATGAGTTTTCCTCCTCCCTTTGCCAAAAAGAAGACTTTGTGAAGAGGACTGAATTGAAAGCGAATAATAATAGAAATTATTCTCGGGAAGAACCTCTTGGACCAATATCATTCATTTTGGAGCCGCTCTGCTGAATACAAACTAACCTTCCCACATCTCTTAACATTCAGCCCCTTTTATTGCGTTTGATCTAAACGGGAACGAGTATTGCCTCTTGTATAACGTGCATGGGATAGCGTTTCTCTTTCCATATTTAAATAGGTTGATTTTCTAGGTTCGTGCATCCTACAACAAAAGGTTTACAAGGCATCGATGTGGTCAGGAGTCGAACATAAACGCTAACATCGATAACCCAATAAAGAGTCAGGTTATCCCACATATAGAGATATATAGATAGAAAATAAACTTTATTCTAGGAAGAGGTCCTTTATGAATAACAATTATGAACAAAAAAATATAAACCACATCTGGCCAAAAATTATACTAATCAACATTAAAGAATATATACAGTCTCTTCAGTGAGAGTATATTAAAACAAATAAAAATAACACCATTTTGAAAAAAAAAATTAAATAAAAAGAAAAACAGTAATAAGTTTTTTTTTTAATTGTTTTATTGAGTATTAATACAGTCAGCCACACTGAAGGGAATTGGTACTAGGGCTATAGTATTCATTCACACAATATGTACATAAGAAAGGAAAATAAATAAAACTAACCAAGTAAGAAGAGAAAGAAGAACAAAATTATTTAAATGAAAAGAAAAACAGAAATAAGGTTTTTTTTTTTTTTATTGTTTCATTGAGTATTAATACAGTCCGCCATATTGAATTGCATTGGTACTAGGGCTATAGTATTCATTCACACAATATGTACACAAGCAATGAAAATAGATAAAAATAACCAAGTAAGAAGAGTAAGAAAAAAAAAGATATATATAAATAAAAATATAAAGTAACATACAAGATAAGTAAAATAACAGATTAGCCGAATGATAACAAAATAAATAAAACACTTTCACACTTATGTACAATAAGAAATGAGGTAAAAATAAATAACTAAATAATATAAGCAAGGGTTGATTTAAATTTTTTTTTTTCTTTATGACATTTACAACTGTATTACATAAATACATCAAGTAAATTTGGACATAATTGATATAATGATATGAATACACTTGCTGAGTAACTACCCAATGGTAGCACTCTAATGATATGACTACATTAGGAGATCACGGGGCCATCTTCCGGAGGGTTATCAGGAATTGAAGAGGAAGCAAGGTTAGAAACGAGAGGGTTGGGATGATTCTGAAGTTTATTATGGAAGGATAGGTATCTGGATTGGGCCAGATCTGAAACATAAGGAACATTAAGATCTTTATGGATAATTTTATTAGTGACAAAGTAAGGAGCATTGAGGATTTTACGAAGGATTTTGGATTGTAAGGATTGGATGCGAGAGGAATTCGATGGTTTAGTGGAGCCCCATAGCTCAACTCCGTAAGTCCAAATAGGTCTTATTATAGTCAAGTATATGAGTCTTTTGTAATTAATGGGAAGTTTAGAGCGTTTGTCTAGTAAGTGCTGAAGTAATCGGAAACATCGAGCGGTTTCTTGTCGTTTCAGTCTATTATGAGGATTCCAAGTTAGTCGTTTGTCAAGGTGGAGTCCTAGGTGTCGTATTTGCTCAACAGGGATATGTGGAGTATTGTTAAAGGAAACTGTAGGACAGGAAGTCGTTGGTTTACGACGAAGGGTAAAGGTAATTTGGTGGGATTTATTGGAGTTTATTTTAATTCTCCAGTTTTGACCCCATTCTTCTAGATTTATGATGTGTGATTGAAGCATTTGGGATGCAATTGCTGGGTCATTGTTTACTGATAGGATACATGTGTCATCGGCATATGTGGTGATGACAGTGTTGGGACAGGTAGGGATGCCAGCTGACTGGGAAAGATTTTTAAAATTAAAACTCGTCTTGACACCTTTTCCTATTAATTAGAAAACTTGAACCAAAATGTTTGAGTAAAAAAAGAACGCTTAAATTTCATGAACTACCTTTACGGTATGATTTTTTTTTTTTTTTTTTGAAGTTAAATAGAGGGAAACTTTAGGCTCCATTAACATTAGGAAAGATCACCAGAAAGGCAACAATTATTAATTACACAAGATGTTCTTATAGTGAATGGTAAGGTAATGAAGTCGGACAAAGAGTCCGAAACGTTGGACTAAACAAATTGACATATATAAGGAAGAGAAAAGTTTCATGCTTTAAACCTAAATTAATATCAATAAAATAATATATTAGATTGACATTTAATTTTTGGTTTGTTACTAACCCTTTCATACTTTTCATATACTCATGATATGAATGGAACAGGAGTGTGATATCCGATTATTTATTAATCAAAGTGAAATCGCCGGGTTCGGTTCCCGTCCGATGCACCAGCCTCACACTGCATAAGCGGTAAAGAGGAACATGGTGATGATGATGCTGATGTTGAAATCGCAGGGCACAGATGGTAGTTCATAAAGGAGCTTGTAGTTAATAAAGTAATTCCGTGCTATGAATTACTTTATTCGTATTTAATAAAGAAATTTCCACATCACAATCAATAAAGTAATTTCGAAATTTGAGTCTCCGTGTGAGATGAGATTGTATTTGAAAAATATGATTCTTTCTTCTTACAAAATTAATTTTTATGCCCAATCTATGATGAGGAAAATAAATTTATTGGATATAACTACTTTTTTCTGATATAAAGAAAATAAACAAAAGTTATAACATTCAAAACTTTACTCTGGTAGAACAATGCAAAGCTAAATTTTTAGTTCGTATTTAGTCTCATGTCTTAAAAATTATTTATTTAAATAACTATTATCTTATGCACTCAATTTTAGTTTTGAGATGTCGTTTACTGATTGGTATATGTTGAGAAAATGAAAACTATAATTCAATGGTTTGAACAATATATAAATCTCTTATACCCGTAGTAGCTATATAAATCTCAGGTAAAAGACGAGCCAGTGGTAGAGTGCTTAGCTAGCAAGCAGCTTGACCAGTCGAAGAATCTAGAGGGAGGATGGGGAGGAAGAGAGAGAGAGAGAGAGAGTGTGAGAGAAAGAGTAGAAGACGTGGACCTGGGCGGCTCCTTATTAGAGGAGGTTGGAGAGATATTCCTCCTCGGTCTGTTCTTTACGCCCCTCCCTATTTCAGCCTAATCCCCTCCTGGGAGGCTACTAAAGCGACTATAAAGCAAAAATAAGTATCTCCGCCCAGTTGCAACCCCCCGTACCGAGAAGCCACCGATTCTTTAGATTATATTAATCAACTCTTTTGTCTCTTAATTAAGACGCCAGAAATTATTAGCAACAACTACTGAAATATGTCATGTAGCATGCATTAAAAATTATGATAGACGCCATCGAAGACAATGTGGCCCAAAAGGAGGTTTCATTGCAACTTCAAGTTGCACTATCAAAATTTTTGCAGGATTTTGAATTTATTAAGGGGCACATTTCGACGAGATTAAAATTAATCGGATTGAAAATTTCAATCCTGGGAACAAGAGTAAATAACGAACCAAACTACCTCAAGTTGTTGGTTTGTTTATTTTGGCTTTAAGGCATAAAACCCTAGGGTCATCAACGCCTGTGAGTCGGTTATATTTGTAAATTCTTTAGAGGAGAAATAAAAAAAAAGAATGAATAATCAAAATTTAGTAATAGAAAGAGTAATAAATGGAAAAGATTTTTAAAAACATATAAAAAATGAAATAAAAATAAAAAAAGAAAGAACAATAAAATAAAAATTATGTTTATTTTTATATTTTATTTAATAGCCTATGGATTTTAAGAAATTTTATCACTGTTTTTATGTTTGATTCGTTGTTGCTTAATACTGCTGATATATCCGGTTTTAGAGATAATCGATTTAGGCTTGAAGTATAGTAAGTGCATTCTTGGAAAATATGATTGATTGTGAGAGGGCTATTGCAGTGTTGACAATTTGGCGGTGGCTGCTTAGTGATGAGATGTACATGAGTTAGGTTCGTGTGTCCTATTCTTAACCTGGTTACGGCGACCTATTCTCTACGATTAGGGCGGTTTGATGTGGTCCAGGGCTTCACTGATTTTTAACAACTTCTAATTTGCTAGGTGGGCTTTCGTTCCACATAGATTGCCAACTATCCAATATTTCCATTTAAGAGGAAAACTCAAACTACCACAAGTGTATTTGTTTCTCATATACGAGTTTTTAAATTCTACTTTCATTTTTTTTTTTTTTTTTAAAGATATGCAATACGATTTTTTGGGAGAAAATGGAGAGTACATACGCCATCGACCTTGGGGGCAACCTCAGTTTCAGGGATTTGGAAATTTAGGGAGTTTAGGCCCTCAGAATATTCGAAACTTCTTTTAATCAACGCTTATAAAGCTTTTGCATTTATGCAGATTCCAAAAATAAAAATGCGTTGTTTTTTTTCGTTACCTCAATCAAATTTTAATTTTTGTTTGAAGGGCTCATTAATAAACATTTATTAGCCTCAAAATACATTATAGCTAATGAGTGATATTAATTAATGAGATGTCGTCACTCAATGAAAAACGAATAAATGAAACGTTCTACACCGAATCCCAGTATTTTTTTTTTTTAAATTTATTGGTATGGGCCTTAAAGGATTTGTTCCAACAATTCTTAAATACAAAATAACTAGGTTAAAAAAAGCAGAATACATTATCTTATTGCGCTATACGCCTTTTTAACTTTTGCGATTTTTAATTGTTGAACACTCTTCAGGTATATCCTGATATAGTCATCTCATTCAAGGGGTTACATTCAGTGCCTTAGGGCGGGGCAATCCTGACCACGCGCTCACCACTTGTTAAGAATTAAATATATATCTATATATAATATATATATATATATATATATATATATATATATATATATATATATATATATATATATATATTATATTTGTTTAAAACTACACATGTGTAAATATCAATCAAACAAACGTATGCTGCTTGCAGGAGCTCAGATAGGCTGGAGGGGGTCACCCAACCTCACGTAGCTTCGAACCAGGGTCTCCATGGTGCAACGGCAGGCCACCTTTAGCTCCATAGCCGATCCCTTTGGAGCCAATCTGGCAATGTCCTTCCCGCCGACTTATTGGGGTTCAAGGACAGTGACAAATCGGTCTAGATCCATGGATTATGGCTGCTTGGAGTCAGCAGGCGCATGAGGACCTATATTTCTTTCCCCGAAACAGACCGTCTATGGACCAAACCTCAGGGGGACTAATAACATCCTGGTACACAACATCCCGATTCCCGATTTAAGTACTCGGAGGGGCTACTCGTTCACTCGTTGACTTGCGCAGGGAGGAGGCTTTCTAGCTGAAGCCTCTACCTCCGAAATATAGTTTTTTTTTCCTTATTTGTATCTGTGAGTGATCTAAGATTAATGCTTTAACAATTACAAAATGCCCTCTTTTTAAATTATAAGGCTTGTACAGATAATGATAAATGTTAGCATGTGTCGAGAAAAAGAAATGTTTATTTTTAAAACTATGATTGTTCCTTTATTTTATTTTTTCTAATATAGTCCTAAAGGGTCACTTAAACATAATTTCATATAGGTAGTTTCTTTAGTTGTTTTTTTTCTTACACATTTTTAAAAACTACCTCTCCCCCCCAAAAAAAAAAAATCATACCCTGGATTCGCTACTGCCTTGGTTTAACAATAAAAGCGAATAATATTAAATATTTTTATTCATTAAAGTACGGTTATGACCCCAAATTTAGTTGATATTTTAAAACAAAGGTTTAAAAATAAATTTTTTCAGACTCATAGTTAAACTAGGTAACATTTCTCTAAGGTTAGGAATCTTAAATCGATTTATTGGTGAATTAATCATTATCGACTTGTACTTTGGAGATAGAGATGAAAAGTGCGATCGTAATGTCTGAGTTCAAGGCTCCAGAAACTGTTGGCCCTCCCCTCAAGAAGACAAATCTCCCCCCCCCCCTCCAACCTCCCCACCTCCCACCCCCTTACACAGTTACATTAGCAGAGAATAAATTTATTTTCCAGATAGGAGATAATTGCTAAAATATCATCAAAAATCCATTTAGCTCCCTGGAGCGGCCGATTCTCCCAGACCCCATCAGCTCGCCACATCTTAGCTCTTGCCCTCGCGCCGTAGGACATGCATTGCGCCAATCTTAATTCAAGTCTAAATAAATTTCTTTCACGGACTTATCTCAGGATTCTATCAGCGTAATGAAATTTAGCCCAGTAATCTTGTACATCGTAAGTTGCATAGAATAGGGGTAGAAGATTTATTTTTATTTTCTTGTGTAGGATATGATTGAGATATAAAATACAAGTTTTTGACTTCGCCACCCTCCTCCCACGGATCACTTTTGAATATAAAAAAAAAATTGATATATTTTTACGCTTTTTTAGGTTCTCCCAATTTTACCCGTAAAACTGCATGCTTTCAACAAAAAACAAACTATATTTTTTTAAGCTATATTAAATATTGAACGATTTAAGACCAAACCAGGCTCGGTAAGTCAACAAATTTACGAGATGCGGGTTTTCAAAGTTTGGACAATTTTACTTGCCATATAAATTATACTTCATGTTCGATCGTATACAATTGTCTTTTATCTTCATATGAGTAAGTGAAGTAAATATTTATTCATTTTAATATTTTGAAAGAGGAGTGATGGGAGGGAGGGGAGGGGAGAAAGGTTTGGTGGGAGAGAGTAGTCCGTGGGCTAGATCCCTCTCCCGTGTACCCTCCACCCACATCACTATAAATTGCATATCATTGTTTTTTTAAACTAAATATAAAAAAATTCCACATAAAAAAGTGGTTGCACTGTGCCAAAATGGCGCCCAAACATAGCGGATTGACGACTTTGACTTGCGTAAGTTTTTCGGTCACTGAGATGCAGCAGTTGGTTTAATTTCGCCATAATTGATCTTTTAATAAAGCTGGATAGTCAAACAAGAATAGAAAACTTAAAAAAAAAAAAAATTCGTAATAAACAATACCAGTAAAGTCAATTTTTTCATGTCGTTCAAAGTTAAAATCAAGCGTCGTTTGTTATCAAACGTCCAACGAGAACAAAAACACCTCCTAATAAAACATTTGGAGAATACATTTTTCTTTATATATCACTGAATAATTTTTAAAATATTTGAAAATATTTTTTTATAAAATACACTTAATCAACGGAAAAGCGGTAACGGCGTAGGCGCCAACAGTCCTCTGCCACCTCATTCGGTTCTTATAAATGGCAGAGTTATAGTGCTACTCTCTTCATCTGTTTATTAAATGTTTCTTAAAAAGATTTTAGACTTTCCTGATTCACTCCTTCAAAATAATAAATTAAATGAATGTTTACTACACTAACTCTTATAAGGCACGTTATTGAAGACACAAAGATGGGAATTAGCATAACCTTTTCAAGTTTCGAAAGTTGTATTCACTTAATTTACAATTTTTGTATGCACTTGATGTAAATGCTTGTTAAATAAATTTTTTATTTCAATTTGAGTCTTCTGGTTGTGAAAAGTGATCTTCCCCTCCCCCACCAAACATTCCCTCTCCCTCACCGTTCCTTCAAAATGTTAAAATGAATAAAAATTTACTTTACTGAATCATATAAGACAGTTTATTGAATATATAAAGATAATGGCATACGATCAAATATGAAAAATAAGTCAAAATTTTCAAGTTTGAGAAATTTCCAAAACTACGAAAACCTGTATCTCAAAACTTATTAAACTTGCCTGACCTATTTTCGTCTTAAATTGTAGCATGTTCAATATAGTTTAAAAATATATAGAGCGTTTTTGGTCGAAAGCATGGTCGCAATGGGGGGGGGGACGAAGGCAGTGCGAAAATATAACGGTTTTTTGGATTTTCAAAAGAGATCCGGGCCACGGTAAAAAACTTGGATTTTGCATCTCAGTCACATCCCATACAAGAAAATAAAAAGAAACTTATATAAGTAACAATATTTTTTTCAACAGTGATATATTCTCCCATTTTTTTCCCACTGGATTATATCATTACATATAACGTTTCGGGACCTACTTATATCCCATCTTCAGACAGTATCCTGCATCATCTTAGTTCTCCATAAGACTTTTCATGTTAATAAAATGTTTTATTTTTTGTCTTATTGCTGAAAATCTTATTTAAATCTCCTGTAGGGAGAGTCTAGTCAGGTACTATGTAATGATATAATTGAGTGGGGAAAAAATGGGAGAATATATCACTGTTGAAAAAAATATTCTTACTTATATACCTATAAAATAAGTATCTCCCTTAGGATAAATGAAGACGATAAAAAGAAACTCCCCATTCGATACAATTTCCACCTTCTTTTCATGAAAAGGTTACTGGGCTAATTTGTAAGAATATTTGAGCTTACTGATGTGCAAATAAGACTTATTTCCAAAACATGAATTTTTATGCAGTAAAAATCACAAAATGTGTTTATATATTGGTTATACGGAAAATAATGCAGGAATTCATTTTTTCATTATGATAACCTACCGTATTACAAACTACTTACGTTTGAGGGAATATTCTTTTGTATCGGTGTCAACACTAAACAAAAATACCTCATATTTTTCAATTTATGACAAAAATGAAATTATACAGAGATTATTATTTAAAAAGATGAACAAAATTTTGGTAAGGAGGGCCCGTTGGGGAAGCTCAGTTGAGTTGCCTGTTTTAGCAGTTATTCGACTAATTAAAGTGTCTCAGTTCAACTACAACGGGAAGCCGTCGGTGAATCCTTCGACCCAGCATCATGCTCAAACTCTAAGAATAATCTGCTCATTTAACATTGAATTTTTAAACAAATTATTAAATAATAAACTATGAAATTTTATCAAAATGTTGTTGGTTTGGTTACAGAAAAATATTAAATTAAAAATAAAATATAATATATAGCGTTACAAACAAAGAGCATATTTATAGATAAAGTATTTTCAATGTATTTAACAGTGGTTCATAATATGTTTTTTCTGAGTATGTAGTGTAACCATGATTAAGGAAGCATTGAAAAAAAAAAACTTTTCTATCTTTTGTTTCCTGTGACTGATTTATTAATTCGTATTTTAACATGTGCATGTGCTCTTACATCTTATATCTTGACTTTCGCTACATGATGTTTATACGTGGCATGGTATACTATTGTATATAGTATAAGTATCTTTTTTGTATTTTTATTATCATCCAATTTATCTTTAATTGCATATAGTAATTATGTATAAATATTCTCTTTTTACTTTATTTTATTTCCTTTGCTTGTACATTGTATTAATTCTGTAAATATTTCTTTCTGTAAATAGATCTCTTAACCTTTTTTGCTGCTTTATAAAAATATCCAACCTAACCCCTTCTCACCTGAGAATAAATAGATATGGTAGAATAAATATTTAATGATGGCCAAATAATGGGTAAGTACCTTATATTTTCTAGATTTATCTCTTCAGAGATGAAAGGCTGGTAAAGTCAGGCGTCCAACAAATAAAAATTCCGATATAAAATTATATTTCCATAATTGGTAAATGGTTGACTGTCGTGGATAATGAAGAGAAGAATAGTTGGGGTGGTCAGTCAAAAAAGAAGGCAAAAATAAATGATAATATTTATTTTTACATATGCCGACGTTTCGACCTGAAGTTCAAGACATCATCAGGGCTAAGAAAAGAACCAGATAACAAGGTATGAGAAACATAAAAATTACAGTAAAATGAAGTTGTTAGAATAATGACAATAGTAAGAACAAGAGACAAATAATAATAACAGGTACAAAGTGTGGAATGATGAAGTAAAAATAGTCAAAAAAGGTGACATAAGTATTGTAAAGGGAATCTTAGAATAAAATGTAAAGCAGAAAAATATGAAGTTATATAAGAAATGGAAATAAATAGTAAAATTAAGATATAGTGAATAGAATATTTAGATCGAAAATTGAGATGTTGTAAAGTCTATCAATATTTACAGACAAAGTATGAAATAATAAAGAGTTATAACAGAGAAAAGGAATGAAAGGAATGAGGAGAGAAACTGAGGAGGTTGAAATAAGAAAGAGAATAAGTAAGAGAAATGATAACAACCTGACTGCTCTAAGGTAAAAGATGCAATGCTCGTGTTATTGAAGAAGGGAGGTGGATAGAAGGGATGTATAGTGGCGTCATCTCCAACGGTTATCTGACGAAGTTTGAACTAAAGTACTGGAAGCGTAAATAAGAACGAGAGATATATTATCCATAAATATTAAGGAATAAAACGAAAGTTGATAGAAAGAGGCAATAAAATAGTTTAAAATAAAATAAATTTATAATAAATAAATTATAAATAAATAATTTACAAATTATAACTAAATTTGTAATACATTTAAATAGTTGATAGGAAATTCTGGAGAGGCAATAAAACGAAGAAAATAACTGTTGAGTAATAATGGAGAATAATTGAAATTAAAACAGATCATATATGTACATATCATATATGTATCATATATGTACATATATGATACATATATGATATGTATTATATATATGTATGATCATATCTTTACAACTTTTCCTTCATCGACCTTTGAGTATTAAATTCAAACTTCACTATTTAATTGGGAATAAGGTCACTTAATTATTATTCAATAAACTATTGAATGTTCATTTCTTCTGTTTATTGCTTAGCTACTCTGAACCACAAAATCAGTAGCTTAATATATGTGCTAGTGGACGGTGCTGAGACTGTCGGTGTGTCCCTGGCCTGATCGAAGCTCTATTTTTTTAAATTCTAGCTTTGAAGAGGATCCCATGGTTGACTAATAAAAAGAAAATACCGGGATCGAAACGTCAATAAACAGAAGAAATGAACATTAATTAGTTTATTAAATAATAATTAAGTGACCTTATTCCCAATAAAATAGTGAAGTTTGAGTATGATCATATATGTATCATCATATGTATGATCGTATATGTACATAGCATATGTACATATTGATAAACTTTACAACATCTCAATTTTCGATCTAAATATTCTATTCACTATGTCTTAATTTTACTATTTATTTCCATTTCTTATATAACTTCATATTTTTCTGTTTTACATTTTATTCTAAGATTCCCTTTACAATACTTATGTCACCTTTTTTGACTATGTTTACTTCATCATTCCACACTTTGTACCTGTTATTATTATTTGTCTCTTGTTCTTACTATTGTCATTATTCTAACAACTTCATTTTAATGTAATTTTTATGTTTCTCATACCTTGTTATCTGGTTCTTTTCTTAGCCCTGATGATGGCCTGAACTTCAGGTCGAAACGTCCGGCATATGTAAAAATAAATATTATCATTTATTTTTGCCTTCTTTTTTGACTGACCACCCCAACTATTCTTCTCTTCATTAAAATTGTATTTACTAAAACTCATTTTACTATCTTTTTATTTATCAATCTTTTTATCATTTTTTTTTGTCATAGTAGGAACCCAATACAGCTAGGTAGCACTCTTTTTTATGATAACGAAGTTTTATAAAATGAGACTGCATGTAGATATTTTGAAAAAAAAAAAATACATACGTGCTAAGATTCACCAAAGAGATTTTATCAAATTAACGGCAACATAATCATACTGCATCGAATTCGAATATTCGAATTATTCAGTTGGACATGAAGGTTTTTTAAAAACATCCAATAGACAGAAAAATTGCAGTTTTTTATCAGTGTCTACAAAAACAATTACAATTATTATATAAGAGCTAAAGAAGTAACGCAGTAACAAATAAAACATTTTTTTTTTGGAAATTGTTGATACCAAACTTATTGTATCATCATATTTTTGTAATATGTTTGTTATTCATCCCGTTGTTTTACGACATTGATCAGGTTTAACTTCGCTTAAACTTTTAATGGTTTTAATTTTGGAGCAGTATTCATTATGAGAACGGCAAGATTAAATTGGATTTGAAATGAAAATTTCACTCCACGTTAGAAAAGATATTCAGAGAACCTCACTCCCGTGAGTACCGCAATTGTTCCTTTTTAAAAACATTCTCTGAATTTCAATTTTTTTTCTTACTCGATTGTTTCATTTTCTTATTAACGTAACCTTAGAGTCCTTCTTGATTATAATTACTTTTTATATATTTCCCAGTGCACCATTTCGTTCATTGTATAGAAATGTTATTTGACAAATAGTCTAAAATATAAAGTATAAAGTGTCCTGTATGTAAAGTAAAATATTTAAAGGAATGATAGCAGACCTCAACAGCTACAAAAATAGTTTATATTAACACTGTTCTCATTTTCAGGAGAAAAATAGGAAATTTAAGTTTGTGTTCTCTTTTAAGCTTGTAACGTATTTTTTTAATTGTAACTGATAACTAAAAACATGTTTGTTCTAGGCAATTATCAATAGCTTCATAGTGAACAATGCAAAATATACTACAAATGTAAGTATATTTTGTCTTTGTTAAAATCATTTGAATTGGACTTCTCAAATGTTCCAAATTTTACCAGAATCACACTCATCACCCTAATCCTGTAGCACAGTCTCTATCTACCTCCAGTCATCCCTATAATCCTCCTCGGAGGTTAAAACGACAGTGGCTCCGCGACCTTTTATAAAAATGTACATATTGGAGTACTGGCACTGGCCAGATTCTTCAATCAAGTCCTGAGCGTATGTTACTCTAGTGCCCTCCATCAGTCTTCACTGGCTTACAATTCCAGTGACGCGGCTGGGAGAGAAGTACTGGGATCACCAGGAGTCCTGCTTTAGCTTCCACATTTGGGGGACAAAGCTTGATTCAGAGTCCCCTAGGCCAATGTAAATACTGTACATAGGTGTTAATGTGTTTTATTTATTTTATTATCATTTGGCTTTAATCTATTATTTTACTTACACAGTAATATACAAGTACTTTATCTTTTTATTTATATATACATATATATATATATATATATATATATATATATATATACATATATATATATCTTTTTTTTTCTTTCCCTTCTTACTTGGTTATTTTTATTTATTTTCCTTTCTTATGTACAAATTGTGTGAATTATTACTACAACCCAAGTACCAATGCCCTTCAGTGTGGCAGACTGTATTAATACTCAATAAAACAAAAAAAAAAGAAGGAAAAAGAAAAAAACGGCTAAACTGGTCATGTTTTTCATAAAGAGAGAGAGAATCACTTTATTATCATAAAAGGGTGCTGCCCAATTACATTGGGTTGCTTTAAACACAGCATACTTATTAATCGCTACAGACAATTTTCCAAAACTAATATACAATTATATAGTATTAACAACATATATGAGCATAATATACATTTTTTTTTTTTTTATCTATATATATATATTTTTTTTTTTATCACAATTTTTTTCCTATATTTTTATTTATTTATTTATTTTTTTATTTATTTATTTTATTTTTACTATTTCTTTAATTCACTTATTAGCACTATACATCCCTTTCTGTTCCTTCTCTCACTCTATACATTTTTCTCCTCTCTTTTCCTAACCTAATTCATAACATGCATACAAATACATAAAGTGCAGTGGACGTGGTCAATAAATAATGTAAAAATGCCGCAAAACACGCATGCCTCCCCCCATGAAAAACTCTCTATCCATGCACATGGTGATGGATAATTCCCAGGGAGTCAAGGATTATGTTCTCTGCCAACCTTGCCACGTCCTTTATGTCGACACCAAGGCCCTCCATGAAGCTCCTTGTTGAGTCTGGTATCGTTCCGCGAGCTCCGAACCAAAGGCCTCTCACGTGGAACTCTCTCGGCCCGAAACTCTCGCGGAACTTTTCACTAAGGAAAGGGATGCATTTCTCATATGTCTGTTTTTTCTCCCTTTCCACTTTTCCTGCCTGATCGAGGTCGTTGGTCTCATATCTCACGGTCGGATCCAAAATCATCGCCGACTTTCCCGTCTTAGGGAATGCCACAATGTCGGCATATCGGGTGGATCCATCCGTATCTATACAATATACTTCCTCGAAACAGGCGTAATCTCTCTCTATAAGGAGCCTCATCAGTTCATGTTTGACTCTGTGGTGACGGCGCGTTATAAGGAGGGAGTTGTTGGGGCATTTTCCAAGCACATGTGCTGGTGTTTCTGGCTCTCTGTCGCATTTGCGACAGAGGGACCCAACTTCTCTTACCTGTCCGCTGACACCTGGGACTCCACGCAGGGGTGCATAATTAATATTCAGTTTCAGGGCATTTGACCATTCAGACCCAGAAAGTACTTGCTTATCATACATGTATTTGTTGGCTTTCGGGGTCTCTTTAAAATGGCGAACTCCAATGCCCTGCCACCTGCAATTGGTCCATTCCTCAAACGAATTTTCTCGAAGCGACTGCCGTAGAGCTCTCATATTCCGAATACCCCGATCAACCCCCAATCTCTCGGCACATTCATCAACCTCAGCCGAATAATCAAAGATCGACTGAAAAAGGGCATCGGGCACATTGGACAGTCGCTGAGCAATGGACCAATGTTGTAGAGGAGCCTCCCATTGGCAGCGGATTAATCCTAATCCTCGATACCTCCTGGGAGAGTACAACATCGCCGTGGAGGTGTTCGCAGGGAGTCCAACAATAGCCTTCACACTCCTGCGAATCATGGTGTCGATGCCGTCAAGTATGGCAGGACGCAGCTTTGTGAGGGGCGCAGTTTGGAGAGGGTAAGTAAGACCCGGGAACAGATATTGGTTGACAATGTTTAGCTTCTGCTCCGGCTTCAGCAAGGGAGAGGTAACCAGTTTATTCAGATTTTCGTTCAATTTGGTCACCGAATCTTCGTTGAACTGTAGCTCTCCCGAGAATGTACATCCTAAATACTTGATTGTATCTCCATTCTGCAATGTTTGGATGTACTCTCCGTTCTCAAGGGAGAGCATCGCTGTTTCCAGCTCTCCTTTATTTAGAACGATGCCCACGCTTTTTTGAGGATTAATAGCCAAACCAATTTCCTCAAAAGTCCTCTGAACGCTGTCGATCACTCTTTCTGCAGCCCCCTTGTCACGCGCTGACACGGCCTGGTCATCCGCGAAACCTGTGAGGACCACACAACCTTGGTCACTTTTTAACTTGTATCCAAATTTTTTGGAAAATTCTTCATCGCACAGGTCGCGATAGAGATGATCGATGGCCAGGTTGAAGAGCGACGACGACAAGGGGCCGCCTTGGGGTACCCCGCGCAGCACTTTGATTTGGCTAGTTGCGTGAACACCGTTACTAATTTTGATTGTGTTGGTGCAGAGGAGAGCCGATATAACACGTTTAAGATCCGGCGACACACCTCTTGCTTCCAAGGAGCTCACGATATGATTGTGGCCAACATTGTCAAAAGCACCGACAACGTCAAGGAATACCACCGCACAATCTTTTTTCATAATCTTTGCATCTTTCAATACAGCGTCGATAATCCTTGCGTTGACGTGCGTTCCCGGGAGGCCTTTTATAAAGCCTCTCTGATTCCTGTGGAAGGTGACCTGCTTTCTTAGTTCATGGTCCAGAACCTTCTCTATGATTCGGCGCACAATAGAATAAATGGTGATGGGCCTCCAGGAAGGGATTTTATTTACATCACCTTTCCCCTTATATATTAGTATTGTGCGCCCCTGTCGAAGTGGTTCTGGGACATAGGCCACCTTCAGCATTATCTCCGCAATTACTCTGATAATATTTGCTACATCAAAATATTTAATCGTGCGGATCAGAACTCCATCAGGCCCCGGCGATGTGTCCATTGATGTTGATTTAATGGCTCTCTTGACGGCTTCTAGATCAATGGACACCAAATTTGGCATCGGGGCGCACTGTTCGTAATCCGCACGCTTGCGGAGATTTTCGCTCTCAAAGAGGTCTCTATAATGTTTTTCGATATCGGCCATCTTCAGAGGACACCGCTTAGGAGCGTCGGCATTCATTACGGTTTGCACGACCTTTTTCCTTTTATTATAATAATTATATTGTGCAACCTCATATTGATACTGTTCTTGCCGACGACTCCTGTCTACTTTGTTCGCTCTTTGCGGATTTGAGACTTGTCCAGCACCCTTGTCAGTTACTTTAGTTTTATTTTTTTTCCTCAATCTGTAAAATTTGACGGCTGGGTGCTGGGGACCTGGCAGTTCCGCATTGATATTCTTGAGAAATTTCAGGAACCTGCCTACGGCCTCATCAAAATCCGCAATATTTATCGTGCTTTCTTTTGAGAGGTTCTTGAACACAGTAGACCATCCGATAATGTCCTCTTTTATTTTTGATACCTCACCCTCTCCATTTTTAGGCCCTAAAACATTTTTCACTATGCCCCTCAGTGTATTGGTATTAGCCTCCCTGGGGTGCTTCTTGGCAATATGGGTTCCTAGACCTCTTTCACCCTTAAAAGAAAGCCCACATATGGGACAAACTTTATTATTAGGGCGTAGAACTTCTTTCTCCTGCTCTCTGTTCGCTTCCTCGACATTCTGTGGAACATTTGGCAATGCTGGGAAGACATCATCTATCGAAACTGTCTTTCCCAATAGTACACCTTCTGTGTCTGGCCATTCGACTTTTACAAATTTCTTTTCGCCGCCCTCCGCGGCATCCACAGACATCACAGAGGCAACAACAGCCTCCTGAGCAGGTCCTCCAGTTCTCAGAACCCATACCCTCTGGCCAATCTCGACTTCATTCATTGTCCTTAGGTCCACTCAAAATCCAATATCCCCCCTAGAGACCATGCGTACTACACGCTTGGTTAAAACAAACCATCTAAAGGAGAGTGGACCCGTATACAAATAAATAAAAACTAAACGGGAGAGACATGCATATATGCCAACATACACACATAAATATCAGATTAATAATATAAAATGCTTAAAAGTAGTTAAAATGTAAAATAAATAGAGCCCAAGTTAAAAAAGTTAATCAATAAGTTAAAATCTATCTTAAAACTAAGCTAAAATATAAAATGAAATTAAAATCTATAGACTCTATTGCTTAAAATTAAGTTTAAATATATAAAATAAATTATGGTAAAATGTTAAAATCTATAAAATCAATTTATTAAAAATAAGTCACAATATAAAATCAATAGAGCCCAAGTTAAAAAGGTTAATCAATAAGTTAAAATCTATCTTAAAACTAAGCTAAAATATAAAATGAAATTAAAATCTGTAGACTCTATTGCTTAAAACTAAGTTAAAATATATAAAATAAATTATGGTAAAAAGTTAAAATCTATAAAATCAATTTATTAAAAACAAATTGAAATCTACAATTAATATAATATGAGTTGATCAATAATGGATTAATAAATAAGTTAACAAGTAAAAACAAATTAAAATATACAATTAATAAAATCTAGGTTAAATAGTAATGTATTAATAAATAAGTTAATGAATAAAAACAAATTAAATATATAAAATATATTGTTAAAAATTAAATAAACACACCCACGTCCACTTAATAAATAATAAATAAAATTGAATAAATAGATCAATTGATAAAGCTAAATACTAATTCTTTTAAATAATAATTCATTAATTTCAATAATCTAGCTTTCCTGTGATCAGTTTTTTTTAAATAAGAGAGGAGAGAGAAAAAAAATGATAACAACAAAATAGGTTGGGCTCTTTCGGTGACAGCTGTTGGTATTGATAAGACGCCACTGACCTTGCTGGATGGAGGCGGCCGCTGTGAGGTGGAGGGGGCCGACAAGTCCTATTCTGCACAGCGATAAGGACCCCGGTCCCACAGGCACGTTGAGTTCTTTACCTCCTGGTCCTGGCGAAGTTCTTTGCTTGATTTTTTCGAAATTCAAGCAGCAGGTCTCCAGCATACGTCTTCGGTCACATGTCAAGTTTTGGCTCAATTGGGCGAATAAAACTCTATCAAAAAGGACACCGCCACATTGGCAATCAAAAATATTGGCACATTAAGCAATACGAATCATTTAATGACTTTGGAGTAATGTTATCCCTTAAAGAGAAAACAAATCCATTTGGACGGTATGTACAAACCGAAGTCTTGAAGCCATTTTCACAAATTTAAATACCGATGATAACCTATACATCAGTCATTTGATCGCCGAAAACAACGAAAGAGCCTTACAAATGAGGCTTGAGGAAGAACAAAGGATGACATACCCAGGAGCGTCGGACAATTTGAATATGCCATACTGCAGCTATGTATAAAATGCTTAAAATATCTCCTAGCAGCTATACACCTGGAATCACAAAGAGGTTCTAAAACGTGGACCCAGACTTCGCCATACTTGGAAGCTTGAAAACTGTCAAACACCTTCAAAAAGCGTAAATGGATCGCTTCCCAAAGAGGTTATTTGCCCAGTAAATTTGATTTACAAAGGGCTTCAAAGCAACTATCACATAACAGAAAATATAAAATTTATAATTCCAGGTTTCTTTTTATCAACCTTCTTCTCAACTACAGTTACCTCACTTTTAAGAGAACTTCCTCGTATCATAAGGTTTAATATTATTATTAAAAATGATTAAGTTGAGGTTGGGTTTGAAATTTCTTAAGATCCACCTTAAGTCATGCAAAACACATGATATTATTTGATATCCTATCACCCCAAAGTACCTGTGCTTTGAGAAAAATAACCATAGTAATTTATTGATAAGTTTTAATTTGTTTTCTTTTTTAAATTACGTGAGATGAATCTTTGAATAAATTAATCAGAAAATTACACGTTTTATTTACGTTATTTTTATTTATAGCCTGATTTTAGAAATAGAAATAGAAAATCATCTTTATTTTGGGCTAGGTCCCTTAAGAATAACAGTATTATTTACATAAATTAACAATAAATCTGACAAAAAGACCTATTACAGTACAAAATAACTAAAATACTAGTTATAAATTAAGAATAATAGCTCTTAGGATTAAATTTTTCTAAACAATTTTGCGTTGCTTAATTTTATATTCCTGAATGCTTTTTTAAAAAAAACCGTTTGCACCGTCTATCATTTTAATAGACTTCATAGATTACAACAATTATAATCTTTGTAAAATATGTAAATGTTGCATATTTATATTTGATAAAGTTATGCTATAAAAATATAAATAATTTATATTTAAATTATTTACATAATTAATATACTAATCACTTTAGCTTGACCTTTGCATATAATTAAATTAACATGGAAGAAAAACTTAATTTTTTAAGACAGCCATTAAATGCATAGATTATAGTGCACAGGTGCGGGAAGTAGAGAACACGAGGAGGTAGAAATAATGGAGCACTATTTCATTAAAAAAATATTAAGTTCACAGCGGCATATCCAAGCATATTTAATCTATATAGACACCCAATTAGCACCCTTTAGTTTGGAAAATAAAAAAGTATACTATAGCTATATATGCAGAGTTATGCATTATCTAGAATAAATGTTATCTAAGATGATAGCAGCAAAAATAATTATTAGAAATAATAATAAGAATTAGATTTAGTCAAAAAATATCATATTAGTTTTGACTTCAATAGCGGCTTTTCAGAAAATCAGAGAACATTTAAAATTAGAATTAAAACATAAAGTCAAATAAAGCAACTGTATAAAAAAATTCAAATCGCGATATGTTACAATAAAATTGTTTTGATAAGAATTATAATGATATGTTTGTAAAATTGATACGTAGATGGAGAATAAATAAAACTAAACTGCATTTTATTTCATTAAAGAAATAATAAATTATGTTCTCAATGTAATAAACATGAAATATAAATTATTATACATATCCTATGACCACAAAGATTTGACAATAATATTTTGGGAAAATCTCTTATTATATGAATAAATATTAAGTATTAATATAGGAAAAAAATGTTTTAGTCTTGCAAATTATTGTGAAATAGGCTGACGACACAGGTATTCCTTCTGTTAAGAATTTTATTAAATTATTATAAATATTAATTCTTGAAAACTTGTATTAATTATGTATTTATATATTATAACGCTGTACTTTTATTTCATTATGTGTTTATATATTATAACTTTGTATCTATACTGTATAATAGATTTATAATGTAAGTGTTATATGTTTTTATAGAAATTTATATTTTCATTTATTATTAGTTACATTAACAAAAAAAATTAAAATAAGTATTGTATATATATTTTTTTTCTCTCTCTTTCTCGCCTCTAACCTCAAGTTGTATATTTATATTTTTCTTAAAATTGCTTAGAAGCGTTAACTGTTATGTCATATAGATTTTAGTGTACTATTAATAATACTTCGTGGTCAGGGCCAACATCCGGTCAGTGGTTCTATAACACAGTCTATATTTAATATTACTAATGAATTATGTTTTTTTTTAATATTCATTATTCTATAAAAGCAAAAAATTCATTCTCCCATTAACTATACCTGATGATTTTTTTTTTCCAAATATATTAATCCGTGGTACAAACCCGTTTTTATCAAATTATTAACATTCGCCTGACACTTCGTAAATAACTTTATTTTATCGTAACCTACCAATATTTTAATTTTTAAAAAATCTCTTAATTTGGGCCTTTTCAATCCAGTGATCAGCGAACTTTTATTTAATTAGCTGCTAAAAACACATGAACACCCATTTGCTTTCCACTTGAATCGTAGATAATGTGATCACAAAAGTGAAAAAAAAAAAAAAATATATATATATATATAAGGTGGCGTACAAAAATATTGGTAGGCCACATATTATCTACGAAACTAAATAAATAAAAAGGAA
The DNA here is from genome assembly GCA_928085145.1 of Nezara viridula. Taxonomy (NCBI): domain Eukaryota; kingdom Metazoa; phylum Arthropoda; class Insecta; order Hemiptera; family Pentatomidae; genus Nezara; species Nezara viridula. The sequence continues at coordinate 35,071,712 of OV725078.1, forward strand.
ATATTACAATGTAGCGACTATTTCAGTTTAACTTAATTTTCATTAATTGTACATTTAATTACATATATTTTTTAAATAACAGATGTAATTGTTTTAATCGTTAATATTATTTGCTTGTAAAATTTAGATGTAACTTTCCTTTCTTATTTTTTTTTTTTTTTTTTTTTTTTTTACTGCAGTAGCGAATATTTTCTTAGATCTTTCCTCATTTTTTTCGACATTGCAGCCTTAGTTCTGGTATTCTACATGTTTATTTTCCATGTCGATCCACTGATAGGCAGAAAGATTAAAGACTACGGAGTCCGTGCCCAATTCAATTCAGGGATGACGGGTAGTTGAGCCGATACAGATAGGTTAGGATATCGTGTAGAGCCGTAAGATCCCAACATTTTCTGAAACCCCCTCCCCTCCCCCCCATCAGTCGAGAGGAAGGAGTTGCCATCAAAGGGCCGATAGCTAGCACCATCCTTCATTCTCACGTCTGATTTATAACTTCCTGGCGGATTTTGCCTCACTTTATTGCTTCTCTCTTCGCCCTAGTTTCGTCTTCCTCCTTTCTTATCCCCATTTTTTTTCTTAAGCGTTTATGAGATTCGATAACCTACTTGTTATCGCGTCGTAAAAAGGAACATTAAATCCTAGATATGGAATAATAGCCCCTCCCATTATTTTAAAACTGAATGGGTACGGAAAATAATTGTAGCCATTAATATTCTTGTAATTTGTTTGCTTTGCAATATAATATATTTTTTCCATAAAAATCATACAGACGAATTCATAAAGTCTTAACTTAACGATAAATTTGATGGAATAGACAGAATCTGACTTCACTTTTATTTTTTAGAAATGGAACAAAATTATAATTTTTTTAAAATAATTTGTATTGAGTGATTGGTAACAGTTTATTGAAGCGCATTGGTAATGGTGCGAAAAAAGTTAATTTACACAGAACATTATATTGTATAGTATATACACAGAATATAAAATAAACTATTGAATATTTAATAGTTGACAGCCGCATTATAAAGGAAGGAGATGGTCCGGGGTGGCGGTCATAACTAGGCTAAATAGTGGCAAAACTATTTTATTAAAAGCCAACGTTTCGACCCGACTTTGGATGTCTTCTTCAGGGCTAGAACGGACAAGACACAAAAAGATAGAGAATTGTGGCAGTTACGTAATATTTAGACACAATTTATAAACAATGTGAATAAGGTTATTAAAATTATAAACAGTAAGTACATTAAAATATAAACAGAGTAAGCTAAGTAACAAGATCCTGAACTGAAGTAAATAGGTGGTAACAATTGTTATAGTGTAATATATAATATATGCAAATGTGAATATACTTCTACAGATCTACAGGAGAGATTGAAACAAAAGGAAAAAGGATATAATATGAAATAATAGACATAAAGGAATGTGGAGAAAGAAAAGAAAAAAGAAAACCAAAAAATTAAATAAATAAGTAAATAAAATTAGATACTTACAGGTGTGTTCAGCAAGGAGTTTCACTTAGAACTGGAAAACCAGGGTAAGGTATTGGGGAATTAGCTGACTTGTTTGGGTAATGGGAAAAAACCTAGTAAAATTACAGTATCTAAAATTTGTAGATATAGATGGATACAAGGGAAAATATTATATCTATGAAATATTAAATTACAAATATATACATATACATATAAAGTAGAATTAAGAGATTATAGATAAGAGTACAATGTGACTAAAAACAAAAATGGAAGAAGTATAGTTTACATAGAAGTAAAATATAAATATAGAAATAAGAGACCATACATTGTAAAACTAACTTAGAAGTATAGAGAGAGAGAAAAAAAATGAATAATTACAATTATATTTGGTTGTACATTTGTAAGAAAATTACTTTTAAATATTAGATAATATTGAGACGTGGTTAAAGTAAAAACGGATCATCATACATTGATAAAGGAGAGATCATACAAAGCGGAAATACTTAGAACAATGAACAATTAAATTAATAGTCTGCGATACATACCCCTTTTTATCAAATTATTAAGATCCGTCAATGGCTTCAAATTATCGTAAACTACAACTTCTATTATCTTCGAACATTCTCCGTATTAGAGTGTTTTCAATCTGTAGATCAGTAAACTTAGTCTATTTGGTGAGGTAATAAAAACTCATAAACATACATTCACTTGAATCTTTAGATAATTTGATGAATAGATCGATAACAAGAGTGGCACGCAGAATATTGGCCCGTTTGGCGTGATATCCTCGCCTAACATTTCAAAATAACGAGGTTATATTGACCAAACGGCCCAATATTTTTGTATGACAACTTTTTTCTCCATTTTTGGATCAAATTATCTAACGGTTAGAGTGTAAAGAAATGAGTATTAATGAGTTTGAAGTGCCCCATTTCGTAGAATATTCTAGATAAAAAAGTTGACGATTATGAAAAGATGAAGACATTCACGAATCTTTCGACGGATGTAAATAACTTGACATAACGGGGACTGTGCCGCGGACTAAAAGTTTTCCACTGATACTCTAGCTTCTCAGCTGCTCAATTATGGAAAAAAATTTCTGAGTCGCTCCAACGAAAACAATCATACGTTTCACTTTCAATATGGTGAAGATCTAGCTTGGAGGAGAGACCGAAACGAAATCGGCCGTGTGAAATTCCGATCTGAGAAAAGATACAGCCATCGTAAAATAAAGTACGCTCTTATAAATCTCCATTTAGGCAATCCAGCAGAAGTTGAGTTAGAGAAGGCTGTTATAGGGCGAGGAAGTTGCCAGTATAAGAGACCTTACTGTCTAAGGGCCAAGATCTAAGAGGTCCTTGTTCTGCATATCCAATGCAATATGAATCCATGACGGTCCTACTTGCCAAGCATCTTCACGGTTCACTCCTTGCCTTTGTAAGTCTAATGATAAAACTTTACATTAGAACTTTAAAAAGTTTACTTTTCGGTTCGACACTGGTAGTGAATATGTAATTTCTATTCTGAGAGCTGTAGCAAATACATATAAATATTATTTTATATTATATTATATGTAGAGGATATATTACTGTCATTTTTTAGAATGCAGAAACCTAACAAACCCCGAATGAAAAGTTGAAAGAGATAAATGCTAAATTATATTGGTTCCACCAATTCTTTACAAGTTGCTCCTAAAATTGTATAGAAGTAGTAACTTTTATTTTTATTCACAAAAAAAATAAGGACAAGACCAAGTCCGATTTTGGGCAACACTAATTTCAGAAGATAGCACTGCTTCTTTCCCAAACACTTCATATATATATATATATATATATATATATATATATATATATATATATATATATATTATATATATATATATATATATATATATATATATATATATATTGAGTTACATATTTGGTAATTATAGCAATGACGTGTTTGAGAAAGAAGCAGTGCTATATATATATATATATATATATATATATATATATATATATATATATATATATATAAACCTGTACCACTACAATCCATGAAGGATCTCTTGGGTTCAGTACTATTTAGGGAAAGCAAGGCCAACGGTTGTGCTGGGAGGAGATCGGGCCATAATCACGCTCAACCGCCAGGTTTTCCCGCTTCATCAATCATTTAATTAAGGGTATCTACTTTGTAGAGGCTGGATGTGCCCCAGGAGGGTCTTCTTACCCCAGGGTCACCCCACTACCAATGAATAACAGAATAAATATTTTTTCTACTATGAGCCGGGATTCGAACTTGGAACCTTCAGCATCGGGAGCTTAGTGTTTTACTACTGAGCTACCCCACTCTCACTCTCTCTCTCTCACTCTCTCTCTCTCTCTCTCTCTCTCTATATATATATATATATATATATATATATATATATATATATATATATATATATATATATTTTACTATACAGTATATAATGGTTATTAAATTTCTGGCAAAACTACAAAAAAAACTTGTCTAAATCAGATCGGTTTTAGCAATATTACAGTGTATTGAATTTTATACACTAATTTTAATAATTGTTCGCTTTCCCGTTTACATTGCTTTAGTTCATCAAAGAAATCTTAATTAATGAAGTTATCAGGAAAATTAGTCCAATTTAATTGTGCTATTTTTAATGAACATATCGTCGATTTATTGAAAATAAGATTGAATTGACATTTTCTAGCCATAACTAAGTAAGAACTTTGAACAATATTCCTTTTATAAAATCAGAAAATTGTGCGATCGTTATAACTACATTTTATATATAAATGGGTTTGTTTAATTTGTATGCCCTTAGTGTTTTCGTATCAATAAATAAAGCAAAAATCTATAAAAATATTTTTTTAAAGTTATCCTGTATCAAAAATGGACTTATTGACATTTATTTTCCAATTAACCGATGATATCTAAAATTGAAAAAAAAAATGGTTTAAAATCGGTAGGAAAATCATGTGAATCAATCTACCATATTTATTATTAAAATAATATGTGATATTGGATAGATTGTCTTTACGCTACAACTATTTCATTTCTTGGTGGGAGCTATCACAATCTTTTTGACAATGCCTTTAATGTCTTGTGAAGTTAATTTTTTTCTTGACAAGTGCTTACATTAAGTTGTTGCATATGCATTATAGTTTTTAAAAGGGAACATGTCTAGGTTGTTTAAGTATTTAGCTTAAGTCGCTCAAGGAAACAAATATGAACCAACCGAATTAAATATATAGGTGTCTGTAACATAACAGTAAAATGAGTCTGACTGCTATAAAATTCGAAAATATTATTTTTACATATATTCGGATATATTTGTTATTGAGGTGATGAAAAAATGAATAATGTTTAAATGAGGTCAAGGATGAGGATTTCTATATGGGTGTAGGTAGGGACTTCCAAAACAAGGTAGCGCCTAAGACAAAGGATTTTTACTTTCACTTACCCATATATGAAATATATAGTTAGGAAAAGTATTGGGATCGTGAAAATTTTCGAATATTTGTTTTCAGGTTTTTCCACGTTTGATGTCCCCTTAGTCTAAATAACTAAGTCCCGCAAAACGGTGTTAACAGTTAACAAAGGGTATGTTAACAGTCTAGCTCAAAAATGAAAAGTCGTAGGCAAATGAAATTGTATATTTAAGGTTTTTATATGCTAGGGATGTTACAGCAACTTTTTCGTCAAAATCAGCTAACCAGTAGTGGCACTTTATATAATATACTATACACATTTTTGCGATTTTCTTGAAAACGGCTCAAGTAATTTTGATTAAATTCATTACATCAGTGTAAAATTAAGCAGTTTTAAATAAAATGTAGTTTATATTCTGATTGCTGTTCACTTATAGGGCTTAAATGGCTAATTTTCAATATTAGCTTCCCGTAAAGTTCCTTTAATTTTTTTATTTGAAACTATTGACCATTTCACATTAATCTCTTATATAAAAGATAGTTAAGTATAAAATATGAAAGAATTTGATAATTGACTAAAGGAGAAATAAGAGATCGTGACGGAGAATACTTGTAATTGAGGAACCATAGATTTAAACACGTTTCCATACGTAACATGAGCTTAATACAATATTATGTAAATATACATATGCGATTTTCATAAATGCTATCATTGCTATTATTTAATACTTAATAGTATAGATTACATCGACATAAATATTAAAGTTTGTATATATAAGGGTACTTATAAAAATAAAAATACCCACAATGAAATATAAATCAACATAGCGTTTATAATTTGTACATTCACTTCCCCTTTGTCTGAAAATAATACTGCTAAGAAGAGGGGTGGTAAGTGAAAGTTGCGTGATGCGCGCACCGCATCAGTTTTTTTTAATGGACACAGTTCTATGAGCATTTGGGGGGAGGGGGAAAGGGGAGACTGAATATAGGAAAATCTCAGCTAGATTTTCATGATTTCAAATTCTTTTATATTATAGTGTATAGTTTATTGTTATTACAGTTTATAAACATTTTTATGTAAAACACAATATATACATAGAACAAAAATTTTTAAAAATTATTTTTCTTGGAGTATCGGTAAAACCTTCTTGTATTATATTATGATTTATTCTATTTCTGATGTTTAAGGTTCTACAACCCCTCCCACTGCTCTCCTCTTCGTATGCCCATGTTTATAAATTTTAATACAAAAAAAAAATTAAATACAAAAATCCATTGGTAATACCATTGATGCGGCTGAGTAAAAGACGCTGGGATCTCTTAGAGTCCTGCCTTTCCCTTCACGAGTGTGGGGAAAGCCTTGGCTCGGAGATCTTGAGTAACTGAATATTGTAAATATTGTATAAACGCATGTGTGTATTTATTTTGCTAGATTAGTTTATTTTTTTTTAGTTTAGTATCTTTTAGTTTATATACATCTACTTTAGTATTATTATATTGCTGTTTATTATTTTTATTTATTGTGCATAGTATGAATGATCTACTCTATATCACTATTACTATTGTCCTTGAATGTGACATCAAGAATATTTTTTTAAAAAATACAAAAATGAGTAGTAGGCTGTACATAATTGTTCAATATGTTAATTATGACTATGTCTGATAAATATACTAATTTAAAAAAAATAGAATAGGTGTAAATTAAAAAAAAAAAAGAAATAACTTTCACATAATATGTTTACTGACACTCGACCCATTTGTTGTAAAGAAAAGTCTCAACTACCCTCCTCAAATAAATAATCACCTTTAATAAAAAAAGTTGAAGTCGGCGGTAGTGTAAGGGGGTTCCGGCAGCATACTCCAGACAAGAAGTTTCTCAGTCTGAAATATGTCGTTTGCTTCGAACAGGGTCCTTCCCACTTCTAGTTTTCTTATAATGTTTCAGTGAAATATTTCCCTCAAAAGTAGCCACATTGTCCCATATAGCCAGATTAAAATAAAGTTCTCTCCAAAATTAAGCAGTTGTTAAAAAAACGGAAATAAATGTCTTGTTTATTTCTAAAAATCTGAAGCATTTATTTCATTTTACAATAACTATAATGTCTTATTTACAAATAAACAACATATGATATGTATCATATATATATATATATATAAACAACATATGATATGTATCATATATATATATATATATATATATATATATATAAAATTTAAATAAAACGTAGTTTTTATTCTGATTGATGTTCTCTAACAGAGCTTAAATGGCTAATTTTAAATATTAACTTCTTCTAAAGTACCCTTTTTTTTTATTTGAAACAATTGACCATTTCACATTAATCTTTTACAAGAAAGATAGTTAAATATAAAATATGAAAGAATTTGATAATTAACTAAAGGAGAAATAAGAGATCATAACGGAGAATAGTTGTAATCGAGGAACAATAGATTAGAACACGATTCCATACGTAAAATGAGCTTAATACAATATTTTTATATAGGTATGACTGTATTTTTATGTTTTTGATTTACTTATATGTAGGCTATTTTATTTTTTTATTGTATATAGTTTTTATTTATTATTATTTAGTTATTATTTTACTTTTGTTAATTTTGTTTCTTTTTTGTATATACGGTGTGAATGTGTTCATTTATCAATATAATTATTGTCCCTGTGACAGAATATTATATGTCTGAATAAATAAATAATATTTTGAACCCCCCAAAAAAAAAAAAATACAATCTTATGTAAATATACATATGCGTTTTTCATAGATGCTATTGTTGCTATTATTGAATATTTAATTGTATATATTACAGCGATATAAATATTAAAATTTGTATATATAAGGGTACTTATAAAAATAAAAATATCCACAATGAAATATAAATCAATAAAGTATTTATAATGTTTACATTCACTTCCTCGTAATCTGAAAATACTTCTGGTAAGAAGAGGGTGGTATTTTATATATGATATGTATCATATATATATATATATATATATATATATATATATATATATATATATATATATATATATATATATATATCGTCATACTTAAATAAGTTTTAATTCATCTGTTTACGGCGATTTGTCTCGAGACAGATAAGAACAAGCTTTAAAATTCAAATTCTTGACAGCCACTTATACGAAAAACAAATATCAAAATTAACTCTGGACTAAAACTTTCAACATAGCTTAAAGACAAATGTTCGTAAATATTACGTTTTCATCGTCTAACTATACTGGAGTTACCCTAACTTACATTTTAATTTACACTTTTGGAAAAACTTCCTAGTTTACTTAGATTTAAGTTGTTTTTTTTTTTAATTTTTATTATTGAAATTTACAACTGTATTAAATGATAAATACAACGAGTAAATATATAACAAGTAACACGGCATGTACAACATGAAGAGAAACTACCCATCGGTAGCACTCCAATTATATTTTTACATTAGAAGGTCCTGAGGCCATCTTCTCTTCAGACGCCTCGGATGGTTATCAGAAATAGAAGAGGAATCAAGGTTGGAAACAAGAGGGTTCGCATGGTTCAGAACTTTATTATGGAAGGATAGGTATCTGGATTGAGCTAAATCGGAAACATATAGTACATTAAGGTCGTTATGGATGATTTTATTTGCGACAAAGTAGGTAGCATTGAGGATTTTACGAAGGATTTTGGATTGTAGGGATTGGATCCGAGAGGAATTTGATGGTTTAGTAGAGCCCCAAAGCTGGATCCCGTAAGTCCAAATTGGCCTTATTATAGTCTTTTAGTATTTATGATAATAGTCAAATATATATGAGTCTTTTGTAAATATTTTTAAGTTTAGAAAGGTTGTCTAGTAAGTGCTGCAGTAGTCGAAAACGTTGGGCGGTTTCTAGTCGTTTCAGTCTGGTATGAGTGTTTCAAGTGAGTCGTTTGTCCAGGTGGAGTCCTTGGTATCGGATTTGTTCAACAGGAATAAGTGGGCTATTCCTGAAGGATGCTGTAGGACAGGAAATCATAGGTTTACGACGAAGAGTAAAGGTAATTTGATGGGATTTATTGGAATTTATTATAACCCTCCAGTTTTGACACCATTTTTCAAGATGTGTGATTGAAGAGTTTGGGATGCAGTAGTTTTAAGACCTTAAATTTAAGAACCCATTTTTCATCCCAAAACACATAAAAATTCTCATCTTCTTATTTTTCTTTTTGTAAGAAGCCTACGTTTATATATATTTCAGAATTAAGGCAAAAAAAACTTCCAATTACCTTCAAATCTCTTTATTCACATTAATCACCTCTATCGTTTCGGGACAATTTTGCCATCATCTGAGCAATCCTTATATTCACTTGCTTTTTTGATGTGGCACCATTTGTCAAAAATTTAAATATTTGTCACGTTCATTATAAATTTATTTGGTGTTACACATTTTTTTTTAAAGGATATATATTCGTATCCAATCCATATATCCAAAAAAAAAAAAAAAAAAAAAGGATGTGTAACGCCAAATAAAAATATAATGAACGTGGCAAATATTTAAATTTTTGACAAATGGTGCCACATCAAAAAATCAAGTGAATATAAGGATTGCTCTGATGATGGGAAAATTGTCCCTAAATGTTAGAGGTGATAAATGTGAATAAAGGGATTTGAAGGAAATTGGAAGTTTTTTTGCCTTAATTATGAAAAATGTAAAAATTCTTTTATTGATATTAAAAAGAATTTATTTAGTTAATAATAAAAGGCATAGCGAACCCGAAAGTTCTATGCCAATACAACCAACCGCTTATTACACACCTCCCTCAACCGTTCGCCGTGCAAACCAAGATTATTTATATCAACTTATATTTTAGTAACCTTTTGACCACTTGGTTAATTTCAAACATTTCATTACATATATTATTTACCACCTGTTTTTTAAAATCATTTGTCAATTTCTTCTAGACACAAACAATTTTTTTTGTCAGTCAGGATTTTTATTGGTGGTTATTTTTTTTTTTTTCTTTCTTTCGAAGTATTAGTATTACATTCTGTTTCTTTAAATATATTAGTATGTAGTATTTAGAAACGGAGAAACAGTTTCAGTCATGTGTGACTACTACTTCCCAGTTGAAATCCTAGGACGCCAGTCCCGTCGAATACTTTTGATACTAAAATTTAGTCAACTAGATGGATTAGACTTGACAAGACGGGCTGAAGTGCACTCTCTAACTTTAAAATTTTACTACTGCAGTTAAAATTAAAATTAAGGATTTAAGGCGACCGTTCTTTAAAACTACTTTTTCATAATGACTTTCAATACTTCAAAATTTGCATGAGATAATTATAATGATGCTATTTTAATCTTCACTACAAACAACAACGAAACGACGGAAATCTCTACGAACAATTTGAAACGTAAGACTCTTCCTTTGGCTTGAAGTTATTCCTTATGCAACTTCAAACTTAATTAAAAGATACACTTTGCAAACTCAATTAACGAGGCCAACATCCCTCACTCAGCCTCCCAACCGTACTTTTCAATTTGGATCAAGTTCCATCAGTGTGATTCTCTTATTTCTTTTTTGTTGTAACCATTTGGCTCCAAAATTAGTACCTGTAGATACATCTATATATAGCATTGTTTCATATATTCCTTGCTACCTTAAAACTTATTAATACATATTTTCCTTAACGTAGGTTAAAATATTAAATTTTATATTTTAATCGTAAATTACAGAACTTTAGTTGACAAAATATTCATCTCGAGTACGAGAAGCGAACGCGCTACCCAGAAGGGTTATAGCAGTTCTAAGTCCATCAGAATTAAGGAAACCCCTGAAGACTAAATTAAAGATGCATGGAAGTCCATGTGGAATGAAAGCCTACCGAGTAAACTAAAAAAAAATATTTAAATCTCTGGGGCACCTCTAACTGCAAGTCTCGTAAGAGGAAATAATTCTTACCCGACTGAGAATAGGATTATTACTAGTCTTACTCACTCCTACCTCATCACAAAGGAAGCTCAACCGAAACGTCAACATTGAAATAGTATCATAATAATATTCCATATTTTTCAGGAATGCCCGTATTTTACATCAAATCTAAATAGTCTTAGATTAAAATCCAAAATCTTCAAATTTATAAAACTCGAAAATATGTTAACAAACATATAACATCAAACAAAAAAAAAAGAAATATATATACATATATATATATATATATATATATATATATATATATTCTTCGTCTTAATTTTGCTCTCTCCTACCGCGGAGCAGATTCTGTACGAGGTGATTGCGCCTGTTCCAGTCCATGCCTCTCTTGTTGAATGCAAAAAAGTACTGGAATATGATAATAGAGATTTTACGGTACTAAAATACCTGATGGATTCTGAAATATATATTACTTCCGAACCTCAGATTAATTAATGTAAAACAGTAAAGGTAGAATGAGTGAGCGGACATTATAAGCAGGGGAAATTTTCTGCATTTCATCTTCTTCGTGATGAGCTATTATTCAAAATTTTATCTTGACGCGACACCGAGAGTCAGGTAGCATCAAAAAAACAAATAATAACGACTGTTTTGAACATTAGGACTAAAATATCTCAAACTTTATATACCATAGACACCCAAGGCTGCTGTACATACTCCGAAAATTCCTATTATCTACATTATCCATTCCTACCTTACAGATAGATAATTCAAAGTAAGTCACAACAATGCCTATACATAGCTCTTTTTCCCATTCTGCAGGTGTTCATCAAAGCAGTATTCTAGGCCCTATCCTTTACACAGTCTATACAGCTGATATCCTAACCCATTCCAACACTGTCATCACCACGTATGCCGATGACATATGTATCCTATCAGTTAATAACGGCCCATCAATTTCATATCGAACTCTTAAATCACACATCACAAACCTTTAAGAATGGTTTCAAAACAGGAGAATTAAAATAAATCCCATCAAATTACCATTACCCTTTGTAGTAAACCAATGACTTCCTGTCCTGCAGTATCCTTTAACAAAACCTCACTCATCCCTGTTGAACAAATCCATTACCTAGGACTCCACCTGGACAAACGTCTTACTTTGAATCCTTATACCAGACTGAAACGACAAGTAATCGCTCGAAGATTCCTACTACTTCAACACTTACTAGACAAACGCTCTAAGCTTCCAGTTAATTACAAAAGACTCATATACATGTCTATAATGAGCCCTATTTGGACTAACGAATTTGAGCTTTGGGGCTCCACCAAACATCAAATTCCTCTTCTATCCAATCCTTACAAGCCAAAATCCTTCCCAAAATCCTCAATGCTCCCTACTTTGTTACAAATAACATTATCCATAATGGCCTTAATGTTTCAGATTTGGCCCAATCCAGATACCTATCCTTCCATAATAAACTTTATAACCATCCCAACCCTTGGTTCCTCTTCAATTCCTGATAACCCTCCTAGGCGTATGAAAATTAGATGGCCCCGTGATCTCCTAATGTAGGCATATTATTAGAGTTCTACCAGTGGATAGTTTCTCAACAAGTGTTTCATGTCATTATATCCATTGTACAAATTTACTAGATGTATTTTTATATACAATTGTAAATATCATTATAAATAATATTTTTAAAAAAATATAAAAAATTCAGAAATCAACTTGCAGAAGTCAATATGGATTTTTTTTAAAATTAAAATAAAAAATTGAGTGTTTCTATTCGATTTTCTATTGCACTTGATAGTGTTCCGAAAAATTACTCACTCATAATTACAGTGTAATCACTACCATTACAGAAATTTTGTTTTGAATAATGTATCAGTACTCTATAATTGTCGTCTTATTTTAGACGAATCAATAGATATTTAAATATTTTCAGTTATTCTGTTATAAAATATTTTCTATTACAGAATATGGATGAATAAAACCACAATGAAGTGAATATAGAATAAAAAAAAATCAATATCATTATTGATGTTGATGTTTTCACTTCTATCGTGTGGCCTTCAGCACACAATATTTTTTTTTTTTTTTAAAGGTTTGAAGAATAATAGTAATGTATAATGCTTCCATGCAAGTAACCATTTCCTTTCATCTAGTTTTGTCATTTAAGAAAACAACAGGTCCTTCGCCTGCCGTAAATTTGCTCAAGCAAACCGCAAGTTTGTAGCTAAATTCCGAGACGGGGGAGGACAAAAAGCGGTCTTTATGTCTTTTAATTAGAGAGGAGGAGACGGACCCTGGCCGGCCTCAATATTTTTTTTTCGAGTTAGACTTCTTTTAGGGAGAGAGAAGAAAAAAACACCGGCTACGCTTTGCACGATTCTACCTCACCTTTAAATTCACAAACGTCAGGCATATTAGGAAATTTTAACTTCCGTACTTTTTACAACATATACTTGTTTTAGAAGGGAAAAAGATTGATGAGTTGGTTTGAAAATTTAATTCTTAAAAAATATACATGAAGAGTGGTTATGGTTATTTGTTTTTGAGAAAAAAAAGTTTAAAAATGATTTTTAAAAACATTATTTTTTTAATTAGTTGCTATAAATGTTTGTATATATAGTTGAACAACAGTCAGAAATAGCCGAGCAGTAATCAGATCTTTCTCTCTAACAATAATTTCGACAAAATTACTTAGTGATCTAATTGATCGTTACTTAAAACTAAGTGTTCATTACTTAACTAGAGTGTTCATAATAACCCTAATTTAATACTTATGATTGAACAAGACCCTACACCATGACCTTAACATCCCATATGTCCATGACATCATCCCATCCAGATTCTCCAACTTTCACCAGAACCTCATTCATCATCCCAATCCTCTAGCGCAATCCCTATCCAGCTCCGAACATCCATACCATCCCCCTCGAAGGTTGAAACGGCAGTGGCCTCGAGATCTTTTGTAAATATGCCTTTGGAGTCCTGGCAATGGCCAGCTTCTCCACGTCCTGAGCGTCTGTTGCTCTAGTGCCCTCTTTCAGTCTCCATTGGCTTCTAATACTAGTGATGCGGCTGGAAAAGTGGCGCTGGGATCTTCCGGAGTCTTGCTTCGCCTTCCACGTGTGGGGGAAAAAGCCTGGCTCGGAGATTCTTGGGCGAAAGTATATATTGTATATAGGTATGATTGTGTTTAGAAATTTTTATTTTATTTTATTTGTTTATTTTATTTTTATTTAACTTCTTCACCAGTATTATTTATTTACTTATTATATTTATATTTATTTCTTTATTATTTGTATATATTGTATGAATGAGAACTTGTAGCCCTAATGCTTATAGCCCTCCAGCAGTGGCTGATTGTATTATTATTCAATAAACAGATTTAAAAAAAATAAATAAAAAATACGTATGATTGATTTCAACAATTCTAAAATAATTTAAATTAATTTATTAATGTTCCTAGGATTGATGAGTCTTCTGATAAGCATCTATATATATATATATATATATATATATATATATATTATAATTTTTTTTTTTATTGAGCTACATAACATTCTGTCTGTTTGATAGTAGTTATAGTGAAGTAAGACTACGTTCAGTCTATACAGTGTGAATTTTTTTCTCCTTAAAAATAAAAAGTATATTTAAGCGAAGTAGCAAGTGTCATGGCCGCAAGTGCAGTATAACTTCAATGTCGCTCTGTATTTGTTGCTTTGTAATGTGCTCAATATTCAAAGTTGTGGTGTAATACTTAATCAACAGTGAGTTAATAAACAGTTTTACACTTTTACGTTGACGTACACGCAGGTGAGGTACTATTTATTAACAATAAACAATTGATAAATTGGTGCTCATTTGGTTAGATCGAGAGGCCGTTAATTCCCTTACGTGCCTTATCATACTCCGATAAGTTCACGGCCAGGGGCTCTGTTTACTAACTTCCTTCAGTCATCAGGTCTTCAGTTCGAACCCAAGACATTATATTTACGTTTCCTTATTTTTTTTTTCTTTCTTTTTTTTTTCTTTTCCAGAGACTGTTTTATTTTTATTTAAATATTTATTCTAAGAAATGTTTTATTTTATTTCTGATTATAGTTATGTATATAGTTTATTTTTTAATAGCTTATTTCGTAATCTTCAATCTTTTTAATTATCATATTTAGGAGTAAATATATATATTTTTTTCTCTCTTTTATCATAATATGGAAGATATGAATTTAGATAAGAGTTCGTCAGGTGAAGATTCGGAGGACGAAACGCCGTTTTCTGAGGTTAGCGAAACAGATTCGCAGTATTTAAAAAGACGAACACTTCAAAAACGTCATCGAAACACTCCTCCTGGGTCGGGAGCTAATTCACCCAATAAGAAAAAAAATAAATCAGCTAAACCTAAACAGTTAGCAGAGCAAAATAAATCTAAAAAGTCAACTGAACAAAGTAAATCTACTAAAACTAAACAATCAGCCGAGCAAAATATATCACCACCTCAAACCAGAAGCAAATCAATTACCATAACATCAGAGCCAACTGCACCAACCACCACTAACACCAATAATCCTGTTCCCGTTAATAAAATATCAAGCAAGGTTCCGGAGCCTCAAGAGTTTTCTGAGCCCGAGCCGCCACCTATTTTCATATCAAAAGTCGATAACTTCATTACATTTGGTCAAGAAATAGCCGGTCTGATTGGACAGACCAATTTCCGCTGTTTCTCCAGAGTTAATGATATCAAAATAAACACAAACTCTCGAGAAAATTACAAAGCACTTATAAATTACTTTACGTCCAAAAACTATGATTTTCATTGTTATCAATTAAGACAAGAAAAGCCATACCGAGTGGTGTTAAGAGGACTACACTCAAGCACCCCAATATCTTTCATCAAAAGTGGCCTAGAAGAAATAGGTCACAATGTTAGGCACATATCATGCGTACTACACCCAACGGAAAAATATCCTTTACCACTATTTTTCGTCGATTTAGAGCCTGCCAGCAATAACATCGAAATTTTCCAAGTGAAGAGGCTTATATATTCCACCATTAAATTCGAAGAGCCTAGACAAAAGCCTATAATAGTGCAATGCACTAAGTGCCAAGACTTGGGGCATACAAAGACTTATTGTCATCACCAGGCCAGGTGCGTGAAATGTGCCGGCCCCCACGCATCTGACACTTGTCAGAGACCTCGAGACCTGCCTGCGAAATGTGCCCTTTGTGGTGAAGAACATCCAGCAAACTACAGAGGATGCAAAGTTTATAAACATTTTTATAAGCAGAGAGCTCAGAACATTGCCTCGAAAAGCGTAAAACTGAACCAAGAAAGTGTCACCCATCTACCTGAAATTGATAATCTGTCAAATTTTCCTGAATTGCCAAAAACGTCTACTCAAAATACACAGCTAGCGACTACTTCAAAAGAAATTGATCAACCTCAGCAGGACTTTAGAAAAACACCAATCACCATGAAGAAGCAGCAGCCTCAAATTCAGGCGCCTCAAATCTCCCAATGCAAACCTCAATCTCACAATCCCCAATCTCATCCTCCACGTCAGCAAATTCTCCCTCATCATATACCCTTACGAGTCAAATTACCACCGCAGCATCCTCAACAGTCCCATCCTAACGCCCAGAAAAAAAGTGCAGCACAAGTACCTTCCAATCTAGACCCACCTCGTGCACAACGACGGATCCCGCCCTCAGCTAACACTCCTAATCCACCACAAGAACCTATCCTGAATCCAATTCACAATCAACATCCATCCGACCTAACCTCCATTCTATCATCCTTCCTATTGGACCTGCAAAATACTATAAAACCACTTATCACTCTTCTCACCAGAATCCTGACCGAAATTCCGTTCAATTTCCAACGATGAGCACAAAGCCCCTAACTATCCTTTTATGGAATGCTAACGGACTAAGTAACCACCGTGACGAACTTGACTTATTTCTTCATAATAATCACATTGACATTGCTCTATTGACTGAAACTCACTTCACTAAACGAATACATTTCTACATACGTGACTACTTCACTTATAGAACTGATCACCCAGACAACACCTCCCATGCCGGTTCTTGCATCCTTATACATAAATCATTACCCCATTCCCTTATTCCTTCCACTCCAACTGATGCCATTCAATCAACTTCCGTAGTCCTTTCAACTCGCCCTTTCCATCTCACATTCTCAGCTGTATACTGTCCTCCTGGTAATTCCCTCTCCTATAACCTCCTTGATTCCTTATTCAAATCCCTCGGATCGCGCTTCATTGCTGGAGGGGACTACAATGCTAAACACCAACGATGGGGTTGTCGAACATCCAACCCCCGCGGTAACATCCTATCACGTGTTTCATCTTCCAACAATTATTCAATCCTTTCGCCCATGAGTCCTACTTATTGGCCAACATCCCTCAAAAAACGTCCCGATATCCTAGATATATTTATAACTTCTCAGATCTCCTCCTCACAAACCATAATCAAATCCCTTGATGACCTTTCTTCAGACCATAGTCCAGTTCTACTTTCACTACATTCGAGCTATGCTCCTAAACCATCACCTCCTAAATTGATCACAGGACGAGTGAACTGGGACCAATTTCGTGAAGATTTGGAAAACAAACTAGACTTAAAAATTCCGCTAAAGACAAAAGAGGACATTAATGGTGCCATTGAAAAACTGACAGCATCAATAACAGACAGTATAAATAATAACACTTTTATCAATAAGTTCAACAATTCACAAAAGACTGACTTGCCACAGCATATTCGTATCTTATTGAAAGAAAAACGCAGAGCAAGATCGAAGTGGCATAGAACCAGATATCCAACAGATAAAACTCACTATACCCAACTGACTAACAAACTAAAATCTGAAATTAGAAAATACAAGATTCAAAATTTACTAAACTTTACTGAAAAACTTACACCTACCGACAAATCACTATGGACGACCACTAAAAGGCTCCTGAAATTTAAAGACTGTAATCATCCACTTCTTACTGAAGCTCAAACCTGGTCCAAATCCGATGAAGAAAAATCACAAATCTTTGCTCATCACCTCTTTAAAACCTTTAATCCACACCCTGATATTCATAACCCAAATCACCTTGAATGTATTGAAGCAGAACTGGATATCCCACTCCAAATGTCTCTTCCACCTAAAGCCTTTCATCCTTCAGAAATATCCGACATCATTCAAAGGTTACCTTCCCGAAAAGCTCATGGACACCACCTAATTACATCCCAGATCCTAAAACTGCTTCCTCGGAAAGCCATCCTATTCCTTACGTATATATATAATGCTGTTCTGCGAACCACATACTTTCCTAACCCTTGGAAATTATCTATTATCAAAATGATACATAAACCCAAAAAGCCACCAGAAAACCCATCCTCTTATCGCCCTATCTCCCTTTTACCCATCCTAGGCAAAATCCTGGAAAAGCTCATCCTAAAACGCCTGCACCCCATCCTAGATTCTAATCACATTATCCCAGATCATCAATTTGGATTCCGCAGATCCCATTCCACTATCCAGCAATGCCATCGTGTGGTGGATGTTGTCTCCTCTGCATTGGAGCGCGGAATGTACTGCACGGGAGTCTTTCTCGATGTAGAACAGGCTTTTGATCGAGTCTGGCACCCAGGACTGCTTTACAAACTCCGTAAATTCCTACACCCTACATACTTCCTCATTATCCGTTCCTATCTAACTGATAGATCCTTCAAAGTAAATCATAATAATGCCTATTCATCCCTTTTTTCCCAGTCCGCTGGTGTTCCTCAAGGTAGTATCCTAGGTCCTATCCTTTACACAGTTTATACAGCTGATATCCCAACCCATCCTAACACTGTTATTACCACGTATGCCGATGATACATGTGTCCTATCAATTAATAACGACCCAACAATTGCATCCCAAACCCTTCAATCACACATCACAAACCTTGAAGAATGGTTTCAAAACTGGAGGATCAAAATAAATTCCAATAAATCCCATCAAATCACGTTTACCCTTCGTCGTAAACCTATGTCCTCTTGTCCTACAGTATCCTTTAATAATACCCCACTTATCCCTGTTGAACAAATTCGATACCTTGGACTCCACTTAGACAGACGTCTAACTTGGAATCCTCATACCAGACTGAAACGACAAGAAACAGCTCGACGTTTCCGACTACTCCAGCACTTACTAGACAAACGCTCTAAGCTCCCAGTCAATTACAAAAGACTCATATACATGACTACAATAAGACCTATTTGGACTTACGGAATTGAGCTCTGGGGCTCCACTAAGCCATCGAATTCCTCTCGCATCCAATCCTTACAATCCAAAATCCTTCGTAAAATCCTCACAGCTCCTTACTTTGTCACAAACAAAATCATCCATAACGACCTTAATGTTCCTTATGTTTCTGACCTGGCCCAATCCAGATACCTTTCCTTCCATAATAAACTTCAGAACCATCCTAACCCTCTCGTTTCTAACCTTGCTTCCTTTTCGATACCTGACAACCCTCCGAGGCGTCTGAAAAGAAGATGGCCTCGAGATCTCCTTTTGTAAATACATTTTTAGAGTGCTACCAGTGGGTAGTTTCTCACCAAATGATTTCATGTTATTATATTCTATTGTACACATTTACTGAATGTATTTTTACTTGTAATACAGTTGTAAATATCATTAATAAATAAATAAAAAATAATAATATTTAAGCAATTATGATTATTATAGAACATCCCAGATCATGGAAATGTTAGAAAAAAATTTTTTTCAATAATCAATTGTAGTGGATATTTGCAGAAAACAAGGATACTTTTTTTGACTGAATAAAATATCGCATAATTTTTTAATATAACTTTAGGTGAATCTCAAATTTTTCCCTAATAAACCTCAACTTAATTAATAAAAGCTTACAGTTTATTAAATGACAAGGTTTTATAGAGTGTGGAGTATCTGTAGGATATTTGAATGATGGAGAAAAAAATCACGAATAATTTATGATATTTTAAAAACAGAACTTAGCTTAGTTTAACCGCTCAAAATTCCTCTTTAAATAGTTTTAAAAATGACGAAATCTATATTTACTTTAAGTAAATATTTTCTAGTTTACAGTGAAGCAATTTTTAGTTACTTAAATTAAATATTTCTTTAGCTATTGCCTCCTTTTCAATTAAAAACACGACTTACTTTTTAAATAGTAAAACTTGGATTTCCTAGTTTTCTGCTAAAAATTGGCCCATTGCTTGTATGAACTTTTTTTGAATCTTTTGATGTCTACGATCATTCCTTAAAAGATTCTCTCTACTTAAGGGACACACTGTATATATGCTGTTCCTTAGTTAGAGGGAAATATGTTAAAGTTTGATAGCAGAATTCAAGATCTACAAAAAAGCTCAAGTAAACAATTGTCCAATTTCCAGCAGAAAATAAGGAAATTTAAGATTTGTGTTTTTTAAGCGAGTCACATTTTTTTTGTGAAACTTTGAAGGAGAAGTGAAAGCCATTCTCTTAGGCCTTGAGAAGTTAACTGAACGAAAAGATAAGAAAGTTGCTTTCTTTGTTGACTCACAGGCAGCCATTTTGTCCCTAAAAAATGGATATAGTATAAATCCAAATGTTCCTAAATGCCATCAATATTTGAACCAATTACAGGAAAATGGGACAGAAGTCGCTTTCCAGAGGATGCCAGGCCATTGCGGGCTCCACGGAAATGATGAAGCTGATAAACTGGCCAGAATAGGTTCTGGAATGATCCAACCCGATATTCCTCTGACCATGGATTCAACAGAAAGAATCATAAAGCAGACCCTCCAAAGTTCACTGAAAGAGAAATATGTACAAACAATTGAAGGGAAACGATGGAGTGGATGGCTGGAAGAAAGTGTCAGGATTCCTAGAGACCTCCCTAGAGGGCAAGCCGTGGCATGCTTTAGAATACTGACAGGCCACGATTTCCTTCAGAAGCACATCCACCGCATCGGTGTAAAAGATAGCTCGACATGCCCCCTATGTTCCTCAGACATAATGACAGGAGAACTTCTGGATACATGCCCTGCATTACAGGACATAAGATGTTGCTTTAATGAAATGGA
Organism: Nezara viridula; assembly: GCA_928085145.1. NCBI lineage: Eukaryota > Metazoa > Arthropoda > Insecta > Hemiptera > Pentatomidae > Nezara > Nezara viridula. The sequence goes on from OV725078.1 coordinate 35,092,638, forward strand.
CAGCTATTATGCTCGGAGAGCAAAATTGTATTGGACTGCAAGAGCACGCATGGCTAACGAAGCAGGCGTTACTTAGGCGTAGGAAAAAAAAAAAAAAAAAAAAAAAAAAAAAACTTTTTTTTTATAGGAAGGGATAAGTAAAAAATTACTTCATTTAAGTGATTAAACATTGCTTCACTGCAGTCTACATAAAATTTACTACCAATGAGAGTAAAGGTTGTCATTATTTAAACCATTTAAGAGGTCTATTGGGCGGACAAACTCAGCTAACTTTCGCTTAAAACAAAATCATAAATTATTAGTGATTTTTGTATCATCCTTCAACTAGCCCACTTTTAGAATAGCTTCCTCATCACATAACCTTAAAGTCCATAGAAATTAAGTTGAGGTTTATTTTGGAAAATCACTAACTTTTTTAACAATGCCTTCAATTTTATTTATTTGGTTGGACTTCACCACGTTTAGGTCAATAAAAATATCTAAATGTACCTATTCTGTAGCGTTTTTATAAAATATGCAGGAATATTTTTAATAAATCGCAATAAGCTAATAGGTAACCGCAAGATTCTTGTGAGATTCTTGCGCAAGACCAGGACCAATACATCTGGCATGACAAGAGTCTCACAATAATCTTGCGGTTAACTATTAGCTTATTGCTATTTCTAAAATATGTTACTTAAGATCTTAAAAAATGCTACAGAATAGGCACATTTAGATTTGGGTAACACTAGTTGTGCAGCCACTGCCACTGGAAAAAATCTGACGGTTGACAATGATCCCTGATCACCTCGCTGCACCACCGGTGCACTTGACTGGTGGACTTGACTTACATGCAAAGTACTGAACACAAGATCCTTCATGGGTTGTGGTAAATGTTCTTTATTTATTTATATAAATTCAATTAAAATATTAAATTCAAATCAGAGACGGATCCATGTATGTTCTAAGGGGAACAGGGTCACTTACGAAACAAGTGAATTACATCCACTTAAGGTTTATGCCTCGCTTTCAAAGGTATATACATCCAGTACAATCTCTAGGAATCTCGAATTAAAGATGTTCAATTCTTTGATAAGGCCACTTTGATGTGCGGCTGCAAGACCTGGATACTAGCGAGCTCTCCAGAAAGAAGTATTAAAAGATTTGAAAAATAAAATAACAGATTGTCCCAAATAGTCTAATAAATTATAATAAATAAATTGTCCCAAGGGACAGTAAAATAGAAATATGATTAAAATTATAGAATTAAACCTCAAAATGTAAATGATACCCAAAATTCATCAGCTGTTATGCCTATTGCTCTAGAACTAATGTATGCTCCCTCACAACCGACCAAACCAATTTTTATAGGAAAAACAGCTACAAATGAAGACAGTGAGTCTTCTACGCAAGTACCAAAATAGGTACTTCTAAGATAAATAAGGATTAAAAAAAATAGAAAAAAAAATGGAACTCTAGGGTTTGATGACTGAAGAGAGCTCCTTCGATTCTGTTTTATTATTTTTGAATTGTAAGAAACAATTCAAAACTCCTCAGTATGTTAGGAATTCAGTCAAAACTTATGTCTATATAAATATTTAAATGATTTCACATTGTTAAAAGTATTCATATGTGAAAAAATTATTATTGTTGTGAAAAATCTAAAATCTAAAGTATAGTTTGTGTCGGAATAAAAGTGAGTTTATTTCGATCCAGAGTACTCAAATTTATTCTATTTGAATCTAGAGATCAGATATAAGGGTTAGTTATTGAATGGCTCTTACCCAGAAAACCGTTTATTCGGATTATGTTGACTATTCCGAAAGATGTGAAAATCATTATAAGATACTGTAAGATTTTTTGATATTGATGTAATTTATTTAAGTAATGAGCAAAATGTTTGTTTGATAGACCTAAAAAAAAATAAAATAACACAACCCATAAAGAGGCTTGGGTTCAGTACGTAAGGAAGTACTATTTCAAGTCCACCTGTGGTGGAGAGAGGAGATCGGGATGAGATCACGCTCATTTGTTAGTTTTTCCCCTTAATTAATTATTTAATTAAGAGTTTAATATATATTACTGCTCGTTTTATTCGAACATACATGTCACCACAAGATACATGTTTTTTTTTAATTACTAATAAATAAAAAACTGAGAACAAAACTCAGACATTGATCAACTGAATTCTTAGTTTAAATGATATGATAAATTAAATAAAATTTAAAAACTTCTATTATAAATTTATAACTCTATTTTAATAAAAACTGTAAATAACTAATTAAGATTTGCTTTTATGATAGATACATAAGCCCTTTTTTTTTTTAAGATCTTCACGTAATGTATATTGAATGAAATTAGATTTAAAATATATTTATGGATATATTTAATTTTTCATGAATTCTTTAATATTATTTTTTTAAATGGCTAATCGAATTCAAAAACCCATTTAATTTCTTGAGGAATTGTTTCAAACCTTTTTATTAAGTTTGCATAAAAAAAAATGTAATAATAAATATTATTTTATTAATTTAATAAATATAATATATTTTAGTCAAAAGATTATGTATGGTTAAATACGACTTCATAAGATTTTTATTTTTATTTCATTTTTATATATATACATATATAATCGGTCTTTCTTCATATAGCTATAGCAAACCAATGTCCATATTATGGTTAACAAAAGCAAAGTACCAATAAGTAAATTAAAAATTACCGTGTAATCCGTTAATAAATGATTTTTTTTTAATTAGACATATAATATTCTGTCTCGTGGACAATGATTATAGTGATAAATGAACACATTCATACCATATATACAGAAAATATAAAATTAACAAAAGTAAAATAATAACTAAATAACCACAAAAAAAACTATGTACAATAAAAAATAAAATAACCTAAAGATAAGTAAATTAAAAACATAAAAACACAGCCATACCTATACAGTACCTATAAATGATAAATACCTAAGACATAATCATAAAAAAGTTCTACAAAAACATATAAAACATAACACATTTGTGTACTAATTCGATAAATAAAATTTTGATACATCATTAATAAATGTAATACAGCTTTTGATTAAACTTGCCTCCATAAAACAAGTACGGCATCATCTCTTCTCGAGCATGAGGACAGTCGGTGTTAGATCAGCTGAATTTTCGTCAAAAGGACGATTTGCGTAGGACATATTGATCCATGTGGGCTATTTTAAAATACAAGATGACACACGCACACTCACACTTTAGAAGCTCGTAATGGATATTAAACACAACCCCATGTTTACCAGCCATCAGCCCCTCTTCGACGTTTTTCATTCACGAGGACATCGCTATACCTCATAAGAAAATATTTTCCTCCCCGGTTATATATTCCCAGTAACATAGCATTTACCTTAATACCCACAGTATATAAATTCTTTTTAAATTCTTCACATACTATCCAACATCGACCCTTTCATTACATACAAAAAAATTACCATAGAGAAATCCCAAAAATATTACAATAACTTTTATAAATGGACTCATGACGAATGGCTTCTAATAATTTGTTTTTATTTAATCATAGAGTAATATAATATTCTGTTACTTCGGCAATAATTATATTGAGGTAATACTACATTTAAAGCCCTGGAGCCAGGGACCAAGAATCGCAGGCGAAGATGTGAATGTAAATTATAAAAATGTAGGTTATTCTAAAGAAAATGAACCTTGTCTGCCATTACAGAGCCGCTGTTTTCAAAAATGGAGGCTGATTTAAAGAATATTAGGCCAGTAACTTGATAATCGGAACGGGAAATTTATTGTGGAAAATGTGGGGAAAGTTTTTATTTATTTAGCTTGTATATATGGGTTTAAATATGTAAAAAAACAAAATTCCTAACGTGGGCCACCAAGGGAAAACTTGGTTCAGCCAAAAAAGACAGATTGTTTCGATATTTATTTGTTTTTTCACGTATAACTTCTAAACGATGTATCAAAGCGAAAAATGTACTCTTTAAGTAATTAAAGAACGTCGAATTGCGCGTCGAACGAGTATCTAATTTTGTTAAGTGGTATGATAAAAAACCACAGTTAACTAATGCTAATTTTTGCCAAATTGGTCAACAACTGAGACAAATTACATTAAATTGCCCTGTAGCTTGAAATTCAGTCTCCTAACAGAAAAAATCCATACTCAAATGTTCCGTCCACTGAGTACCAACAGTTATAATGTAGGTCTCTTAATCGGGAAAAAATAGGTAATCTCTCGCTGGCTAGGAATTGGTAATGAAGCTATGTGTAATTTTAATGTCTATTCTACTGAATTGTTCTTGCTTAGAGTTTCATGCAATATAAGTTTCTTTTCTTCCTCTTAGCAGCGAAGGATTTTGGTGTCGAAATAAACCGAATTTCACGAAGAAATAACGAATCCCGATTCGAGATATATAATTGAACAAACATTCAAAATGTTAGTACTCAGTGCTGGTACAAGGTAAAAAAATAAAACTTTTCACACATTTTTCGCAATGAATTTCCCGTTTCGATCCTCAAGTTGTTGGCCAAATATTCTTAAAATCAGCCACCATTTTTGAAAACAGCGGCTCTGGAATGACAGACAACGTTCATTATACTTAGGATAATCAAAACTTTCGTAATTTACATTCAAACCGTCCCCTGCGATCAGGTCAATATTGGAGTCCTGGATCCCAGGGCTATCACACCTCATATACAGAAAATATAAAATGAACAGAAGAAAAATAACAACCGAATAATTATCAGAAAATACATAAATTAAATCAAATTTAAAATAACTTAAAAATAAGGGAATTAAAACGAAGAAAAAAACACATACATACCTATATACAATCAGGCGTGAGAATCCCGTGCCAGGCTTGTCTCTCTATGGAGAGAAAACAGGACTACAAGAGATCCCTACACTATTTTCTCAATCTAAACCCAGTGGAGATTGGACGAGAGCGCTCTAGCCACATTCATGCGTGTCTTGAGTGGAGAATCTGGCCATTGCCAGAACTTTAATACATATTACAGTAGGTTGCAGGGCCGCTGCCGTTTTAACTTTCTTGGAGGATTAAAGGGATGAATAGTGCTAGATAGGGATTGTGCAAAGGGATTTGGATGATCCGTAAGGTTCTGGTGAAATTTGGATAACTTTTTTGGAATAACTTCTAGGACAAATGGGATGTTGAGGTCATGGCATAGTAGACTAGTATCATTTTCTTAAACAACTGCATTGGGGCGCCGAAAAATAGGGGTTTTACCCCAATTCATTATCTTTCTTTTGTCTATTTTTTTAAAATAGAATACAATCAAGCGAAAAAAACATTAAACGTATTTCATTGTTTCACATTTCTTATTATAATCCTCGCTGAACGTTCGCGTTTAATAATATGACCGCTAATTACTATGCATTACCTATGAATGCGTTTATGCACCCCTTGATTGATGTATTGATTATTGAGGCTTAATATATACAGGGCTCTGAGGTGAATTTGGCAGATTGGAATGGACAAGGTTGAAGGAGGAGAAGGGGAACCTTAGGCAGGGGGCCTAAGTAGAGAAGGTTTACATAAAATCGATTCCTGGAACTAGTTTCTTGGTCTATGAGTTCCAATCATACAACCGTACTGAATAGGTCCAATTTTAGATGCCTATTCAAGTTTCATGTAATGAAGACTAGAAGAGAACCTATACAGAACTCTATATGTAAACTCATTTTTCGGAAGTTTTCTACAAACCAAAATATTGTCATTATTTCATTATCATTATAATGATTCTGGCGGATATAAATTTATTAAGCCATTTTATTGTATATTAAGGCAATAATGATTATTATAAAACATCTCAAATCTTGGAAATGCTAGGAAAACAAAAGTTTATAATAATCATTGCAGTCATTTTTTTGCTGAAAACAGGTGTGCTTTTTTAAAAATAATAATAAAAGGCTTAGCGTACCCAAAGATTCAATGCCGACACCACCAATCGCTTATTACACACCTCCCTCCACCGTTCGCCGTTCAAACCTAGTCCCTTCAGATGGGCTTCAATGTAATCTTCCCACCTTCGCTTCGGTCTACCCCTCGGACGTTTACCATTCGGTACAGCAAATATCAACCTTTTAGGAATTCTCTCGTTACTAAGCCCAAAAATTTTACAAGCCCATTTGATTCGCAAGGGATGAAATCACCTCAATTATATTAACCGTATACCGTTCACGCAATTCGGCGTTGTGTAACCGTCTGAATTCTACTGTTAATTCATCCTTCTTCGGTCCACATATTCTACGCAATACTTTATTTTCAAAAACCTTAAGACGTTGCTCATCCCTTAATGTAAGCGGCATCCATAAAGAGCTGTACCTGAGATAATGGTTTGATAGATTCTAATTTTTAAGTTCCCGGACAAGAGGAGCTAAGTAGTTTTGTCACAGAAAAATAACAAGCATTTCCCGCCTTCTGTCTAACCTTGATTCCTCTTCAATTTCGCTTTTTCTAGTTATCGTAGACCCTAGATACCTAAAATTCTCTACCTGTTCAAACATATTACCTTCTATATCGATATCACCAGTAATATCGCAATTAACTATATATTTTGTCTTATCCGTGTTTATTTTGAGCTATAGTTCTTTACTGGCATCCATTAACGTTTTCGTGTTTAGTTTTATAGCTCCCATGTCTTCGCTTAACTGTACCTGATCATCCGCAAAGCCCAGCACGGGTATTGTCCCACCCAGATCCAACCCTTTTTCGGTACGCATTACCTCCCTAATGACATGTTCTAATGCCAAATTGAACAGGACGGGCGAAAGGGAATCCGCTTGTTTTAAACCCGAACGAACCTCAAACTTTTCGGACAGATTATTACCGATTCTAACTTTATCGAGTGTTTCCATCAAGCACATCCTGAATTTTTTTTAACAGAATAAAACATCAAATAATTTTTAACATATGTTAAATATTCTACAAATAATAATATGTTTAATATTTTATTATCCGCCAGAAGGTTTGTAATGTTTTGGCTCCCTGGCAACGCCAAAGAAGTTAGCTAATTAACGCTGTTTATGTAAGAAGCTCTCCATGTTTAGAGTCGGAGCCGATGCTAGCTAGTCTTTAACGTTGGTGAAAGAATTAGTTCTGGAAATAATTACAGAAAAAACAAAGTATTTTAGTAGAAATTACGACGATTTTGGAAATCTAGATATAGCAGATAATAATTAAGTTGAACATTTTAAGTATCTGCGGTATATCATTGTATTTATTTTTATACAATTGTATAATTATTTATCATGAAGAGAAGAATAGTTGGGGATCTCAGTCAAAAAAGGAAGGCAAAAAATAAATATAATATTTATTTTTTACATATGCCGACGTTTCGACCTGAAGTTCAGGCCTTCATCAGGGCTAAGAAAATAACCAGATAACAAGGTATGAGAAACATAAGTAATGATGGTAAAAAAGATAATAAAAAATGAGAAAAAAAAAATTATAAGAAAAATAAAATAGATAGATATAAAGTAAAATTAAATTGTTAGAATAATGACTAAGAACTAAGAGATAAATAATAAAAACTGTTACTTAGTGTGGAATGATGAAGTAGGCATAATCAAAAAGGGGTGACAAAAGTGTTACATGGGGAATCTTAGAATAAAGAAATTTCTTCCCTCCTTCCTTTCATTCCTTTTCTCTGTTGTTAATTATTTATTATATTATACATTGTCTGTACATCTTGATAGACTTTACAATATCTCAATTTTCTATCTAACTACTCCATTCTCAATGTTTTTAATTTTACTATTTATTTTATTTTCATTTCTTATATAACTTTATATTTCTTTTTTATGTTTTTACATTTTATTCTAAGATCATTCCACCCCTTCATCATTCCACACTATGTAACAGTTTTTATTATTTATCTCTTAGTTCTTAGTCATTATTCTAACAATTTCATTTTACTTTATATCTATCTATTTTATTTTTCTTATAATTTTTTTTTAATTTTATTTTCTCATTTTTTATTATCTTTTTTACTATATGTAAAAAATAAATATTATATTTATTTTTTGACTTCCTTTTTTGACTGAGCACCCCAACTATTCTTCTCTTCATTATCCACGACAGTCAACCAATTACCAATTATGAATTATTTATCATATAAATAATTTTTAAAAAAATCGTAATAGTGTTCGAAGCTAATGAAAGCAAAAAACGATTATTCGGGTAATTTATTAATTGAAGATTTAATAGGTGGACTTGAGTTTAATAATTAAACATCATTGTCTCGAGAATATTTTTAAAAAAATATAGCTTCAAGAATAAAGGTACTAAATTTATTTAGAGTCAAAATTTGTTTTATCTATTTTACAATTAGTACAAATTACATAGTATATCCTCTATTAATATATGTTTAAAAAATATTTCTTTTTTTCTACGTCAGTAGACTTCTACGTGTGTGTATATAAGGTTTTTATCCCAAACAAAAAAAAAAAAATCATTTCAGTTATTATGAAAACTTGAAACCTAATTTTAAATCGTACATTAGGGGACATTAAGGGCAGTAACTTTCATAATTAAATGACATTAAACCCTTATTATACATTTAGGCTCAACAGCATAAAGCAATGATATAAGAATAAGTGATGGAATGAGTTCTAAATAACTTGGCTACTTCAGGAGTAATTTTGCAGCAGCAGATTTTCCACTATCATAATAACAGAAGGAAAACTTTGTTAGCTTTTAAGGCTAATTTTGGCCTTATGGGACTATTAACACGACACAGCTCGGCTAGCATGAGAGAGAGCCTCGGGCAAATGGACTTCTACTTACCCCCTCCCTCCCCCCCCCCATCCTTACCCAGGATAGGGGTCGATAATTTGCAATTTTTAATATGACAATTTCTTTAATCTTCATAGCAGAATTCCCACAAAATTATAAATTAATATATTTTATCTGAATAACTATTCGCCAGAAATTTTTTTTTGTAATTTCTTTATTGAGTATTACAACAATCTGTCTCTTGGACATTGGTTATAGTGAGTTTGGATAACATTCACACTATATGTACAAAAAAAATAAAATAAATAGAAACAAAACAATAATCAAAAGTATATACAATAGATAATAAAATAAAATAGCCTAAAAAGTAAGAAAATTAAAACTAAGCAAAAAAAGAAAAACACGTGCATACCTATATACAATCAGGCGAGGGAACTCCAGGAGAACCCTGCGCTAGTCTCTCAACCGCGTCACTGGTACTAAAGCCAGAGGAGATTGATCGAGAGCACTTTAGCCACATACACTCATTTCTTGAGTGGAGAATCTGGCCATTGCCAGAACTCCAATATATACAATCTACAAAAGGTCACGAGGCCACTGCCGTTTCAACCTTCTTGGAGGATTATAGGGATGGGAAGTGCTTGATAGGGGTTGTGCAAGAGGATTTGGGTGGTACGTAAGGTTGAATGAATGAATGAAAAAATAATTTTATTCTGGAACTACTGTCCTCTAAGAATAATAACAGAGTTACAAATTTATGTATCTTAGTCTGAAATAATAAAAATACCAACTAATTTATTGTTAATTGTTATTTCAATTGTGCAATGGATTGAAATTAAACATTGTATAGATGCAAGTAATTGTACATGTTAGGGGAAGTTTGAATGTGGATTAGGTGTTGAAACAGGAGTTGTTTGAAGGAATTTGTGGATGAGAATTGACGGATGGAGGTAGGAAGTGAGTTCCATAAGGAAGCAGCACGAATGACGAAGGATTTGCTGAAGGAGGAAGTTTTATGGGAGGGAATATATAAGTTTATAGGTTGAGACCTAGTATTGAGATAGTGGATAGAGGAGCACAGAGTAAGGAGTTCCAGGATGTTCTGGTGAAATTTGGAGAATTTTTCTGGGATAAGGTCTAGGACAAATGGGATGTTGAGGTCATGATGTAGGGTTTTCTTGGTTACATAGAAAGGAGCATCGACTATTGTTCGAAGGACTTTTGACTGGAAGGATTGGATGCGCTTGATGTTACAAAATTTTGCTGATCCCCACATTTCTAGTCCGTAAGTCCAAATAGGTTTCAGTATTGTCTTGTAGATCAGTAGCTTGTTTTCAATGGAAAGTTTAGATTTTCTGTTTAGTAGTCGGTATAGTTGGCAGTATTGTCGGTTTAGTTCTTGTCTTTTAAGTCTAGTATGAGTATTCCATGTTAGTCGTCGGTCTAAGAGAAAGCCAAGGTACCTGACTGTATCTGAGAAAGGAATCGCCAAAATTATAAATATTTCTGACTGAAGGAAGCTAGTCGAATGTTCTACATGCCATGGGTGATAAATATTCAGGACGCAGTCATTATAAAAAATTTTTATTTGTTCGACGTTTCAACCCAAACATGTGGGTCATCACCAGGGCTGAAAATTTTAAGATACAATAAGAGATATAATATTATACGACCGATAATGGTAAATAATAAACTATATTGATTAATGGTACATAAACCTTAACAATTATTACAATACACAATATTAAAAATGAAATATGTAAAAATTTATACAAACTAAAAATAATGTATATAATCCATTGATATATCCATTGATGTATATAATCCATAATCCTTTGATGATGACCCACAAGTTTGGGTTGAAATGTCAGCATAAATAAAAAGTTTTTATAATGACTGCGTCCTGAATATTTATCACCCATGATAAATATTTCTTATTAAAACTATTTAGGCTAAGTCAAATTTTTATCATATATATATTGTATTCTTTATTGTTTTTCTTTACATATGCGATTGGGCTGTCCGTTATTTAATGCAAGCTTGCTATTTCAAAATTTAAAAAATAAATTTTTTTTTTATTTCTTTATGACATTTACAACTGTATTACATAAATACATCAAGTAAATTTGGACATAATTGATATAATGACATGAATACACTTGCTGAGTAACTACACAATGGTAGCACTCTAATGATATGACTACATTAGGAGATCACGGGGCCATCTTCTTTTCAGACGCCTTGGAGGGTTATCAGGAATTGTAGAGGAAGCAAGGTTAGAAACGAGAGGGTTGGGATGATTCTGAAGTTTATTATGGAAGGATAGGTATCTGGATTGGGCCAGATCAGAAACATAAGGAACATTAAGATCTTTTTGGATAATTTTATTAGTGACAAAGTAAGGAGCATTGAGGATTTTACGAAGGATTTTGGATTGTAAGGATTGGATGCGAGAGGAATTCGATGGTTTAGTGGATCTCCATAGCTCAACTCCGTAAGTCCAAATAGGTCTTATTATAGTCAAGTATATGAGTCTTTTGTAATTAATGGGAAGTTTAGAGCGTTTGTCTAGTAAGTGCTAAAGTAATCGGAAACGTCGAGCGGTTTCTTGTCGTTTCAGTCTAGTATGAGGATTCCAAGTTAGTCGTTTGTCCAGGTGGAGTCCTAGGTATCGGATTTGCTCAACAGGGATAAGTGGAGTATTGTTAAAGAAAACTGTAGGACAGGAAGTCGTTGGTTTACGAAAAAAAATAAATTAAATGATACGAAATTGTTTTTATGAATCCAAGATACGCTCTATTGCTCTTGATACATTTCTGCTAATGTATTGGTAACTTTTCCATTCCCCCTGGATAGAATTTTGGACCAATTAACCATTAACAAATTATGAAGATGCATTTTTGTATTTTCAATTTTTTATTGAGAAATATTAGGATCTGTCACATGTAAGGACAATAGTAATAGTGATAGAAGAGTAGCTCATTCACAATAAATAAACAGCAAAATAATAATAGGAAAAGTAAATGTATATAAACTAAAAAACAAAACAAACTAAAATAATAAAAATAACTGCTTAAATACACACAAGCTTTTATACCATATTTACCAAATTCATTCACTCAAGATCTCCGTGCCAAGCCTTTCTCCCCACTCGTGGAAGGAAAGACAGGAACCTAGGAGATCCCAGCGCCTCTCGCTCAGCCGCATTACTGGTATTAAGGAATATAGTGGAGGTTAAGCCGCTATAGGCACACATAAATGGCTTGAGTGAAAAATCGCTTCGACCTTCGAGGAGGGTTGTAGAGATAGGTAGAGCTAGATAGGAATTTGATAAATAAACTTTCTACCGTTTGAGAAGCGGCATAGATGTCTAAGAAAATTGTCGACGTAGGCAAGAGGTCTGGTGAGTAGGTTGGGTTAGGCTTGTGTCTCTTTCGGCAAAGGAGTGCAAGCAGTCATTTAATGCTTAAGGAATCCAACATTCGAGCTTTCTATCTTTCCAATTGCGTTGAGGTGGTCATTGATGGACGATTAGCTAACTCTCACAACATCTTTATCAAGGAAAAAAGTTCTTCCACGACCATCTTTGTCTTTAAGGCTGAAGTCGCCCTCTTGAAATTGTTTAAACCATCATGAAATGGTGCTCTCAGTCATACTGCCATCGTTTAAGACTTCATTGATGTTTCTGGCATTTTATTCATTTTTTTTTTTTTTTTTTTTTTTTTTTTTGTATTGACTGGCCTAGAAAGCAACCAAGAGAACTTTGAAAAAATCGCCACGACTCTGATGAAAGAAGCAGATCAAATCGGTCAACAAGTAAATGAAAATAAAACAGATTATATGATGATAAGCCAACGATTCCAACCCAATGACAGTATCTGCGTACAAGGTTCCTGAAAGTAAACAAATTCAATTATACCTCAACGAATGACTAACGCTCGGAAACCAGCATCCTAGAAAAAAGTATTGAAAGATTTTATAGGAAAATCCTCGACACAATAACGGGAAAGATCTTGGGTCAGAGCACTATCGCATGGAGGAGATAGAACAATAAAGATATATTTACTGAAACTGGTCAATTAATTAATATCCAGTGGTATAATGACAAGGGAGTTAATGGGAAGGGTATGTAGCACGGAGCAATCCATCAGGAAGCCTATACGCAACAATGAATACCTCAACAATAGTCAAGATACTGGATTCTCTGCATGCAGATAACTGGAAAAAAATAGCCCGAGGTAGACAGTAGTGTTTCCCAAATGCGAGACGAAGACGAGTCTCGGTCTAGCGCACTCAGTCTTGGTCTTGCACTAGAGTCTCGCAACAGTCTTGCAGTTACCTGTAAGCTTACTACTATATAGATATTACTGTATTTTTTTAGATAGGAAAAACCTAACTAAGCCCTAATTAAAAATTAGAAGAATCTCACCCAAAAGTATGATGATTACTCCAATTCTTTACAAAGAGTAACTAAAATGGTCAAGCATTAATAACTATATGGCCTTAATTTTTATTCAAATAATTATTTTTTTTTCACCAGTCTTGGTCTTGGTCTTGCAACAGTTTGGCGGTCTTGGTCTTGGTCTTGCATTTTGCAAAACCAAGACCGATTTTGGGCAACACTAGTAGACAGAGATAGCAGAGATAGGAAAGGATGGTTAAGGCGGGAAAAGATTTAGAAGATCTGTAATGGCAACAGTAAACTTTTAAAAAACAATATGACGAGTTAACCTTATTTGTAAAATGTATATAATGTCTCCATGTTTAATTTTTGTCTAATTAACTTTTGTATGATAAAATATTTTAGCTTTAAAAATACACATATATATAATATATATATAAAAATAACAAATAAATGTAACTGATATGTTTTGTTAAATAAAATATGCCGACTTTGGAATTTACACCAAGCTATTTACCCGCCTCGATATAATCTTCCCTAAACTTCTACTTAGGGCGGGGAATTCACTGGAAAATTAAACAAGTTAAATAATTTCCCAACGTCAAACTATTATAAATAAGGGACAGTTCCAATTGTATTAGGGTATTAGGGGGCCTCAAAGGCTCTTTGACCGTGGAGTCTGGGGGAGGGGGCTAATGGGGGTCCTTGAAGTCCCCTTTGGTGCACTGCGGTCGCCCCAAACGAATGCTCAAAATATTGTCACAGTCGCTTTAATTATTCTAATTAAATACATTTATTTAATAATACACAATATGCATATCAAATAAGGATACTACTTACCCACTGGCTTAGTTATGATAAATGCAAATGCCTATGAACCTAAAATTTTGAATAGTAATATCCCTTATGTTGTGGAAGTGCAATAAAGTTGCATTTGAAAAAAATCTTACTCAAAATAAAAAATAAAAAAAAGGAAGAAAACACACTTCTTCCTTTAAATTTTAGGAGTTCCTCCTATAAGTTATAGTTTAAAAAAATTATAAGTTTTTTGATGTAGAGATGGTTAACCGTGATATAATATGAGAAGGAGTTGATCGGAGGGGGGGGGGGGAGGGGTGTGGTCAAATAAATACTAAATTATATAAATAGTATTATTTAATTTTTTTCCCGACACTGCAGTGTTTCAACTGCCTCCCACAGTGCTACATCCTACGCCCTGATGAAGACCTGCAAAGTGGGTCGAAACGTCGGAAAAAAAATTAAATAATACTATTTATATAATTTAGTATTTACTTGACCGCATCCCCCGACCAACTCCTTCTCATATAAGTTTTTTGATTAATTTATAGGTAGTCATCTGAAAGATGATTAAATTCTGTATCAAATCGAATATAGTGAAAAAATTCAAATTCAAGTCTTTAATGGAATTACACGTTTTGAGATTCTCTAAGTCCAAAAAATAAAGTTACGCAAAATAGTTTGTCAGTGTTTGTATGTGGACAGTGGCTCAAAAATGAAAAATCGTACGAATCTAAACATCGCGTATTTTAAGGTTTGTACACGTCTGATATGTTACACCAACGTTTTCGTCAAAATCGGCTATCCGGAAGTGTCTTTTTACATCATTGATTTTAAACATTTTTAAAATTTTCTCGAAAACAACTCTAACGACTCGTTTGGCCAATATTATAAAGTGTACTTTAATTTAAGATAGGTTTTATTCTCATCGATTCTGTGAAAATGGTAAATTTTCAAAGTTTGTTCCTCTAAAGTACTTCTGATTTTGTTAATTTGAAATAATCAACCATTTCGTATTATAACTAATAATAAAAAATGACAAAATGTAATTTATAAAAGAATTTCATAATCAACTAGAGAAGAATAGGGACTAAGGTGGGACCGACTACACACGAAAATAATCGAGTGCCCCCGAAAATTCCCAACTATTCCCCAGTTGAATTGGTTACTCGTCTCGTTGTACCAGAAACGGTGCATCCATAAAAGCATGCATGATGTCCTTAATCATAGATGAGGACGGTTACAACTCAAATAATCTTATATACATAAACATGTGTGGTTTTCATATACGTTGAAATTAATTAATAGTTAATTATATAGGTAAATGACATAAGAAAATTAAAGGTCTATAATACCTATAAATTACAGACATTTTAGATATTTTTCCGATTTAACAAGCGTTCTACAACTTAGCCTATCTTGGGCTTTTTGTGACTATCTGCATGTATCTTTACCGTATCTATATTTATTCCATATATCCATCTGATTTTTGGCCTTATAATTTAATTGGACTTAACAATTAAAAATACTAACAATGAAATATAAATAAATTTAACAACCTCATTTGTCATTGGCACTAAAAATATTGAAGTACTGTTATAACTACATAAATAACAAAATATAACTTTAGAAGGAAATGGAAAGTGACGAAAATTTAATGAATTATATCCATTAGAAAAATCTAATTAATTGTTTCAAATTAATGTACAATTAACGTCTACAATTTTTATTTTCTCCTATTTTTGCTCAAAATAGGGGGGGAAGCGAAAGTTGCGTGATGCGCTCACTGCACTATCAAATCCTCCATTCGATCCCGTTCCACCAGATCCCGTACATCCGACAGAGAGGTACTCACCGAACTGCTATATTAGACAAATTCTTTTTAAATCAAACCGTCTCTCTCTCTGGAATTCGATCCCTTCTAATATTCGACACGTATATTCAATATCTTATTTCAAATCTCTCCTCTTCAAACACCTACTCCATTCCCAATCCGATTGATCATGAAATTAACTTAAAAATCTAGGTTGTAAGACTCTCAAAATACTCAAGACACTTTGATTATTTTGCTATTTATTAATAGTTTGTTTATTTATTTTACTTTTCTCTGTTTATTTTATATTTATGTACATTTTTATATCATTTCATTGTCTGTACTTTTATGTTATTAGCAATCATCTTGTAAATATTTTATTTTGTTTTATGAAAACACCAACATGTTTATTTATATTCTGTATTTATAATTTGTTCTAAAGGGACACTAGTCACAGAATAATAAGATTATTTTCTTTCATTAATTAACTATATTTTTCCTTTGCAGCTTCATTTTCTCTATAAGTTCTAATAGAAATCTCCTAAATTAAAATAATAATAATAAAAGCTTAAAAACCGAGGTTTTCACATTTTAAGAATTTTTATATGAGAAAAGTTTCACGAATTCCGATTCATTCATAGTTTATATCTATCTATTCTTTATTATACACAAATATTCATTAATAAAGGCTAAAGTACCTTTGTTAATGAATAATTTTGAAATTCGGCATTAAAAGTCTGTAAGACTATTTCAATAAGGATAAGATCTAGCCGGTATTTAAGAACATTAAATTTAATATTGATAAAACGAGTTTAATCAAAATCATTAGAGCGATTTTCAATAAAATTGTAAAATTGATGATATATAGTGGAATTTCTGTTGAGGAGATTTAAGTAAAAATGTTGATGTATCATCCCAGGCAATGACATTTAAATCTGATAGAAATGAAAATCTTCCTGTGCTAGTTAAAAATAATTTCAGTAAAAGCCCTTATCTTCGGTGATATTTTATAAATAAATGTTAAACCAAATTCATTAAAAGATAAGCTTTTGGAAATTTCTATGGTCGAATTTTTAATTTAGTTAAAATAAAATGCAGCAATCTGCATTGTATTTAATATAACCAACCATTACTATAAGAAATTTTAGGATACCTTTGAATTTTGAGCATCCCTTACTCCTAGAGATCGGCTCGTTTGAAGTCTTAGTGAAATTAACCTGAGGGTAAGTTGCTCCTACATTTGCAAGTCCGTCGGCTGCACCGTTCCTATTAATTCAACAGCTGGGTCCAAATTTTGTGATTTAGGAGAAAACATTTAGTCATGAACTGTTACACGAGGTATAATAAATAATTAAACTGATGCTTTAAAATATTTTATTTTGATTTCATACATATTTACTTAATATCACCATCAATATACACCTCACCTCTATCCCTACAACGCTACTCGCGAAGCTTGCATTGTCTAAAACATTGCTTGAAGTCTTCTTCTCCCTTCTCTTTTAGCAAGGACTTGAATGTAATAATGTTGATTATTGTATGATCTTCAGTTACCCATTGGAGGTGCACAGAATTCCATATATATTGAAGAAAAAAACATGCCATTGCTTTGAATTTTGGTATGATCATTCGGGTTTTTTGGTTCTCGGAGAAGTTGGGCTCTTACAATGCATGGACTGGCGCTTCGTTTCAGGGCCATAAATAAAACATCTGATGCGCGCAACACACAACTTTCACTTACCGCTCAACTTTAAATAAAGATCACTTTCTGGCTATGTTGAGCTATTATAAAAATTTTGAATTGCATTTTTAACCGAGCTAAAGCTATAAAATTGCAGCTAACAAATCATAAATACCATTAAAATAACAAAAGTCCTATTTATTATATCACCGGTTGATTATGATTGTACGATCCCTTGCTTATGGATTGCACGATCCGTTGGTTATGGATTGTACGACTATTAGTTGTTAAACTGTTATTTTCCATTGCAAAGTTTACTAAAACGGAATTAAGAGATTTGCATTTTCTGTCATAGGCAGGTCAAAAGTTCTCAAACTTGACCTATCATAAGTACATAATATCAGTTTCGTACTACTTTTCGTTTTTGAGCTAGACTGCTAACATACACACATACAGACACACAGACCATTTTTCGGGACTTGGTTATTTGGACTCAGGGTACCCCAAAAGTGGATACTGTTGGAATATCACAAAAGGAAATGTTATCAAATTATTCACTAATTTAATATTCTAAAAGGTTATATGATGACTTTTCGGAATAAACGGAGGATAGACACCTAAATATTTAAATATAATATCAGATCTAGAGCTTTAAACTAAAGCAAATACATTTAAGGTTATAAACGTATCTATGATATATTTTTATATTTTACTTCTTCTTTCACACGACTACAATGAAATAGTAGTGGATACTGTGATACCATATCACATATGGAAGATTCATCTAATTATTCACTAATTTAATTTTCTAAAACGTTACATGACAATATTACGGAATAACTCTTTATATATATATATATATATATATATATATATATATATATATATATATATATATATATATATAAAGAGTATTATACACATAAATAGAGCTAAGTCTGTGTATAATACGATTGTTTGTAGAGACCTTTTTGTAAGCCTTAAAAAGTTCTGTCGGGATCTCGTTACTCCGGGTTCGTTTTTGTCGACGAGGCCTATCCTTCTCAGCTTATTGGTGTATTTTTTTTTTTTTACGACAGATATTGACTAAGATTTTATATAATTTCAGGTATATGTATATATATATATATATATATATACAGCAAATTTATAAACCTGGTATGAAATTATCGTATTTTCTCTCATTATATACTTCTATTTGTTTTTCAACAGAAAGTACAAGTTATATAGTAAAATGAAAGTATCTAAATATTAAAACGAAGATTTTATTAGTTGCAAATTATGACAATAAATCTTTTTTAAAAAAGGATCACATCTTATTGTATAGTAATTATTACCAAATTTTTATTTAAAAAATAAGCTGTATACATTGCATATAAAACATATACACTTTGCACGGAGATTTCAATATGATGAGTATAATCAGTCAATTGAGGTACTTTAACCTGGTAATATACATATCAAATCTACCAATGAGATTTTCTTTCCCATCTTACTCGTAGTACATAAACCTGTGTATTATTGCAAATAAATTGTTTAATAAATGATTAATTTTAACCTTATCAAATAGATAATATTTTCTTTTAAAATAAAAATATAAAGATAGCAGTATCTTCTAGAATGGACATAGTGTTTATAGTTTACTACTTTTCTAAAAAGTCTCAGGTTTGAAGAAAAATAAATGTCTAATTTTCTTTTTTTGATTTTTCGTTTAATGATTTTCTGAGATAAGGTGTAAATCGGAAGCAGGCTTAGGAAGTATCTCAAATGACATGTTTTAAAATACAAAATAAAATATGAGGTCGATTTCGTTTAATTTTACCACAATTATCTTTGTCTACAATAATAAAAAAATATTAAAAAATAGTACAATTTATTAGCGTTCAGCTATTTATGCAGGACTTCGGGGTCATATCATAGGAAAGGGTAGAAGAACATATTTTATTAAATAAATAAGAAAAGGTGGATCGACAGATTTTTGGTTCGGAAAGAAAAAACGTAATATTTTAAAGTAAATAATAGCAAAGAAAAATGAAGCATTCAATTTATATAATATCTTAGAGAATACTGAAAATATATTAATTTGACAAAATATCCATTTGTTCAGAATAAATCACTTTTAATATAAAATTGAATAAAATAATTTATTCTCAAATATTTTTTTAAAATATTGTATCCACCGCCTTATAATTTCATAGCTCCTATTTCTCTTTATATTAAACTTATTTCATAATAAATTAGTTGTTAGCACGATTTCATGAGACGTACTTTGTTTTTGTAGAGTGAAATACAAAAACCTTTTTTATTTATTTTTTTTTTTTGTTTTTGAAATTCTTTCTCCGAAAACAATTCAAATACTTTATTATTAAAATACATTGTATTTTAAAAACCAAGAATACTTGCTATTTTGATTACTTTATTTTAAAAGTATGATTAAAATATTTTTTGCCAGGTCTCTAGATCAGTCTTGCTACAATACTTTAAGGGAAACCCACACAATTCGATAATTTGTTTAGTGTATTATATATATATATTTTTTTTTATTATTCATGAAATTTACAACTGAACATTTAAAATGCATTCAGCCAATGTGATATTGATAAATACATGACATGACAAGGCTTCAAGAGAATCTACCCATTGGTAGCACTCTAATAACGTTTCTAAATTAGAAGATCACGAGGACTTCTTTTCAGATGTCTAGGAGGGTTATCAGGGATCTAGGAGGAAGTAACATCATACATGAATTCATTTTATGTATTTCATTATTTTAGAAAAAAAAATACTAACACTTTTTTGTATTTTGTAAAGGAAATAATAATACTTTTTTGTATTTTGTTAAGAAAATACTAATATTTTCTGTATTTTGTAAAGAAAATACTAATACTTTTTTGTATTTTGTAAAGAAAATACTAATACTTTTTTGTATTTTGTAAAGAAAATACTAATACTTTTTTTGTATTTTGTATTTTAAAAAGAAAATATAGTTACAAACAATATATTTTGTATTTTATTTCTTAAGTTTAAAAATACAAAAAATGTATTTTGTTTTGTATTTTAAAAACCAAGAATGCTTGCTATTTTGATTACTTTATTTTAAAAGAATGATTAAAATATTTTTTTGCCAGGTCTCTAGATCAGTCTTGCTACAATACTTTAAGGGAAACCCACACAATTCGATAATTTGTTTAGTGTATTATATATATATTTTTTTATTATTCATGAAATTTACAACTGTACATTTAAAATGCATTCAGCCAATGTGATATAGATAAATACATGACATGACAAGGCTTCAAGAGAATCTACCCATTGGTAGCACTCTAATAAAGTTTCTAAATTAGAAGATCACGAGGACTTCTTTTCAGATGTCTAGGAGGGTTATCACGGATCGAGGAGGAAGCAAGGTTAGAAACGAGAGGATTAGGATAGTTCTGAAGTTTATTATGGAAGGATAGTTATCTGGATTGGGCCTATGTATTAAAAAATAAAATTCATTTTATGTATTATAGTATATTAGAAATAAAATACCAACACTTTTTTGTATTCTGTAAAGAAAATACTAATACTTTTTTGTATTTTGTATAGAAAATACTAATACTTTTTTGTATTTTGCAAATGGAATACTAATACTTTTTTGTATTTTGTATTTTAAAAAGAAAATATAGTTACAAAATATTTTGTATTTTATTTCTTAAGTTTAAAAATACGAAAAATGTATTTTGTTTTGTATTTTAAAATATTTCATTTAAAATACTGTCCAGATCTGATTAAAAGTAAGCATTGTATAATTCAATACAACACCGTTTAGTTTCTTCTTGATTTTTTCTGCCCGTTTAAAGCTGTAACTTTTTTTAAAAATAAAGTTGATACCTTATCTTCTTTAACTGCCCAAAAGTGATTGGTACAGTCCGAGCAAGAAAAAAATGGGACGCCATTGAAGAGGGCAGTAGATTCATTTATTGGGGTAAGGTTGCAATAATTATCCCGGGCCTAGCTAAGCCGTTGGAAGCAGGAGATTGTGCAATTAGGCTGAGCCAGCGCTTTCCTTTATCTTATCCGCTAGCTATACCGGCCGATATACTTCAGTCCGCAATATTGTCCCCTGGGGGACACCTTTAGTCCCGGTTAATTTAATGAATATTTAGTTTCGAGAAATTACACTAAGTTAAACGGGATCAAATTGTTCTAAATGAATTTAAGAGTTTATCTGTACTTAATGGTTAATTAAGGTTCAGCCTTAGACCGGTTTAATCATTCAAATTAAATAGATGTGAAATTTATTGTAGTAAGGTTGGTCTATCGACGGCGTTTAAGTTGGAAATAAAATAATTTTTATGTTTTAATTTTTTTTAATTTAGTTATTTTACAAAAATTTTATTTTTATTAATTTTATATTTTTTGTATATATGGTGTGAATGTATTCATTTATCACTGCAATTATTGTCCTCGAGACAGAATATTATATGTCTAAATAAATAATAAAAAAAAAATTATTAATTTCATTATATTAAATATTTCCTGCATAATTTTTTTTTTTAACTTTTATTATGATATTTACAACTGTATTAGTATGAATACATCTAGTAAATTTGTACAGAGAAATATTATTACATGAAACACGCTTGTTGAGAAACTACCCACTGGTAGCACTCTAATAATTTGTCTACATGAGAAGATCACGAGGCCATCTTCTTTTCAGACGCCTCGGAGGGTTATGAGGAATCGAAGAGGAAGCAAGGTTAGAAACAAGAGGATTCGGATGGTTGCATAAATTTAATTTGGAATCCTCATACCAGACTGAAACTACAAGAAACCGCTCGACGTTTCCGACTACTCCAACACTTACTAGACGAACGCTCTAAGCTTCCAGTTAATTACAAAAGACTCATATACATCACTACAGTAAGACCTATTTGGAATCACGGGGTTGTGCTTTGGGGCTCCACTAAGCCATCGAATTCCTCTCGTATCCAATCCTTACAATCCAAAATCCTTTGGAAAATCCTCAATGCTCCTTACTTTGTCACCAATAAAGTAATCCATAATGACCATAATGTTCCTTATGTTTCCTATATGGCCCAATCCAGATACCAATCCTTCCATAATAAACTACAGAACTATCCGAATCCTCTGGTCTCTAACCTTGCTTCCTCTTCTATTCCTTATAACCCTCCGAGGCGTCTGAAAAGAAGATGGCCTTGAGATCTCCTATTGTAAATACATTTTGTTTTTAGAGTGATGCCAGTGGGTAGTTTCTCTAAAAATAATTTCATGTTATTATTTTCTGTTATCAAATTTACTAAATGTATTTTATTTATTAATACAGTTGTAGATATCATGAATAAATAAATAAATAAAAAAAATTTAATTTTTCTCAACATTGACTGGAATCAAACACACACACACACACACACACACACACACACACACACACACACACACATATATATATATAGACAAAGTTATTGAAAGATAATACAATCTGCCACATTGAAGGGCAACAAGTATATGGGCTATATGTGTTCATTCATACTATATGTACATACAAAAGGCAAATTATATATGTTTTTTCGTTCCTATTTATTTATTTAAGTAATTTTTAAAGCTATCATTTTTCAAAAGTTGAGAAAAATCCAATTTCTGTAACACAGCTTCAATAAAAACCAATTCTAATGATTTTTTTTTATGGTTCAACTGGAACGTTCTTAAATAAAAACAACAGAAACAGTTTGAGTTGAACCTATAAAACCAGAATTGACCTTTTCTCCACTTTCTAAATATGTTCGTCTTTGATATTAAGCTACTCATGTATTTAAACTAAATTACCAAATAATAATAGCAATAAAACAATAGATTTGAAGTTAAGTTTTTTTTTTCGGTGATATTTACAACTGTATTATAAATAAAAATACATTCAGTAAATGTGAACAAAAGAGTATAATGAAACCACTTGTTGAGAAACTACCTACTGGTAGCACTCTAAAAATGTATTTACAAAAGGAGATTTCGAGGCCATCTTGTTGATGGTTCTGAAGTTTGTTATGGAAGAATAGGTATCTGGATCGGGCCAGGTTAGAAACATAAGGAACATTAAGGTCGTTACGGACGATTTTATTTGTAACAAAGTAAGGAACAGTGAGGATTTTACGAAGGATTTTGGATTGTAAGGATTGGATACGAGAGGAATTCAATGGCTTAGTGGATCCCCAGAGCTTAACTCCGTAAGTCCAAATAGGTATTATTGTAGTCATGTATATGAGTCTTTTGTAATTGACTGGGAGCTTAGAGCGTTTGTCTAGTAAGTGCTGGAGTAGTCGGAAACGTCGAGCGATTTCTTGTCATTTCAGTCTGGTATGAGGATTCCAAGTTAGACATTTTTCTAAGTGGATAATACACTCTTCCAAACTTGAGGACAACAAGTAGGTATGAGGACTATATTTGGCATACCTATACCATATATACGACAAGACAATAGAAAAAAACATAAGAACAACAAAGGCAAAGGAAAATTATGAAACACTGAAATAAAATGTAATAAAAACATTCATACTTATTTACAATTAAATGGCTGCATTTTTAACATGCATGACATCATAGAAACAAAAATTTTGGCAAGCTATCTGGACAAAAGAGAGAGAGAGAGTGAGAGAGAGAGAGAGAGAGAGAGAGAGAGAGAGAGAGAGAGAGAGAGAGAGAGAGAGAGAGAGAGAGAGAGAGTATAAAATAAAATTTTCCAATAGTTGATTAGAAATAAAACCAACCCCTAGAAAGTAGATAAAGTTTGTAAGTGTGAAACGGCAAGGGTGCCACATGTAATAATAATTGATAATATAACTTAAAATTTAAAACAAAATATATGTTAATTGATTGATATAAAGAGTAATAAAAAAATCATGCAAGGATTGCAGATTTTTGGTCAATGGTTACGCAAGAAGGCGATTTTACCGAGATCACGCTCACTCAACCTCTACGTTTTCCTCGTAATTAATTATTTTATTAAAGTACTTTTAAGAGGCTGAGTGTGCCACAGAAGGGTTTCCCAAACCACAAGGTCGATCAACGGTTGATGTAACAGAATAAGTTACCTGCCAAAGTCGGAATCGAACCCAGAACACGGACCATAGTAGCACATTACCTTAATCACCAAACTATCCCATTATCTTGACCACAATAAAGAGTATAAAGTAAATTAATATACTCAATAATTGTTAACAAAATTTTAATTGTGTGTAAAATATTTTTTTTCTCATGCCAATTGTCACTATTGTTTTTCGAAATATTAACTTCTACCTTAAAGTGTGTTAAGAATTCGAAACGTGGAAGAAATGATGTAACATTACTGTATTTTGCTTCCTCTTTTTGAAGATAGAGAAGCTTTGTATTTTTTAATTAACAAAAATAAACTAGAATACATTTTCTTCAGGAAAGTACTAAGTAGAAAATATTACATTACATTTTGAATATAGCTGATTGAGATATGGCATTTACTAACATCTCTGATAAAGTTAATTTTTGGAAATTCTAACTTAAGATGCCGAGACAATTATGAGACTATGCCTGGGCGAGCGAGCGAGGTGTGTACAGTCGAGACTGAGCGAGTCTCCTCTCTCCCTCCTACCCTCCCCCCCCCCTCACCACCGGCAGACAATGGAACAGACAAACATTTTGCGGGGCCTTCCTTGTTCTCCTTCCTTTTGTTCCCTTTCGTTTACTTTAGCCTTTGTTTAATTTTTCCTTTCTTACGGCCCTTTCTGCTATTAAGCAAGAAATGGAAGTCGATTCTTGATCAGTGCCTCGGTCCTTCACCATCCGGGCCAGTCTGGAATCGGAGACAACCGACCGAAAATAGTATTAAGAAAAAGATCGTTTGATCAGCTGAATAATCCAAATAAATATATATGTGTATTTTTCTGTACGCATTTCCATTGTATTGATGCATTCAAAGTTACTTAAAAAGTGGAATGGCAATAATAAAATGGTTTTAGCACCAAAACTGCGAGATCAGATATCTCCCCTGATCTCTCTTAAGAATATAAACATATATTTGTACTAACTTAACTTATTTGTATAAATATATAAATTAAAAAATATGTTTATTTACAACTGTATACAAGATATTGGGATGGAAGTCCTTTTGTTTTTTCGGGGTGAAATAAAACTCAATGTATTATAGACATAAAATTTATTTTAATCTACAATATATTGGCCATTATTTAATATAACTTTTTCCCATCTTTCCACTAACTATATAATGCCATGTTCATAAAATGTCTGGAGTTTATTGTTAAAAAACTGTTTTTGATGCCTTTTTTTTGCGATTTTTTTCCATTCATGAAATTCCATCCATGTTCATTATATATCTGGAGATTATTGTTAAAAAAACTGTTTTTGATGTCCTCTTTCTTTTGGATTTTTTTTTCATTCATGAAGTTCTCCAGAGATCGCCATTAATGGTAGTCACTTGGAGCTAGGTCTGGTGAATAGGGAGGGTGGGGTAAAAGGCCCCATCCAAGGCTCAATAATTTATTGCGAATGAAAAATGATGTGTGGGTTCTAGCGGGGTCTTGGTGGAACACTACACCCTTCCAATCATTCATAACTCTTCAGAATGTTCTCCAAATTCGATGTTACTATATCAATTGGAAAGCTGAATTATTGCTCTTAAAAGCCGTATGAAAGTTTTTTTGATTTGATGCCTTATAGGTTTTTATTTTTTATCTCGATTTGTACTTTGTTTACAAAGGTTCTGTGTCATGTTTAATTATATAAGGTACATGAATAAAGTTAAGAAACAGTTTACTCTCCCAAAAAACAAAAATTCTTTATTTTAATGAAGTTTTGGGATCTCTTTATTATCCCATCTTCAGACTAGAAACAATTTTTGTTATTTGTATCTATATATTTTCATTGCATATATTCTTTTAACTTATAATATCAATAACAGGTTTGCCAGTCTTACCCATACTCAGCTTTCTATCATCTAATTTAAAAAAAAAAATAATTGTCATAATTTTTATTTTTATAAATCATCCCTAAAAATGAATTAATTTGTTTGTGTTATATTATAATTTGTATGTAAGTAGCATAGATTCTGTAATGAATTCATTTACCTTAATTATATTGTGGATTTTAAAAAGGCTTACGATTCTATTGACCGCCAGAAACTATATAATATTCTAATCGAGCAGGGGATTCCTAAAAAACTAGTAAATCTAGTCAGGATGTGCTTGACGGAGACACTCAATAAAGTTAGATTCGGTAATAATCTGTCCGAAAAATTTGAGGTTCGTTCGGGTTTAAAACAGGGGGATTCCCTTTCGCCTGTCCTGTTCAATTTGGCATTAGAACATGCCATAAGGGAGGTAATGCGTACCGAGAAAGGGTTGGATCTGGGTGGGACAACCTCTGTGCTGGGCTATGCGGATGATCTGGTACTGTTAAGCGAAGACCTTGAAACTATAAAACTAAATATGACAACGTTAATGAAAGCCGGCAAAGAACTAGGACTCGAAATAAACGTGGATAAAACAAAATATATGGTTAGCTGCAAAAATGGCGATACTACTGGTGATATCGATATAGATGGTAATATGTTTGAACAGGTAGATAAGTTTAGGTATCTA
The DNA here is from genome assembly GCA_928085145.1 of Nezara viridula. NCBI lineage: Eukaryota > Metazoa > Arthropoda > Insecta > Hemiptera > Pentatomidae > Nezara > Nezara viridula. Next base: position 35,119,713 of record OV725078.1, read on the forward strand.
GGTTCTACGATAACTAGAAAAAACGAAATTGAAGAAGAAATTAAGGTTAGACTGAAGGCGGGAAATGCTTGTTATTTTTCTGTGACAAAACTACTTAGTTCGCGCCTCTTGTCCCGAAACTTAAAAATTACAATCTATAAAACAATTATCTTGCCTACAATTCTTTATGGGTGCGAAACTTGGCCGCTTACATTAAGGGATGAGCAGCGTCTTAAGGTTTTTGAAAATAAAGTATTGCGTAGAATATTCGGACCGAAGAAGGATGAGTTAATTGGAGAGTTCAGACGGTTACACAACGCCGAATTACGTGAACTGTATCCGAGTAATATAATTGAGATAATTTCATCGCGGCGAATCAAATGGGCTTGTAAAGTTGTTGGACTTAGTAACGAGAGAATTCTTAAAAGGCTAATATCTGCTGTGCCGAATGGTAAGCGTCCGAGGGGTAGGCCGAAGCGAAGGTGGGAAGATTGCATTAAAGCCGATCTGAAGGGACTGGGTTTGGACGGCGAACGATGGAGGGAGGTGTGCAATAAGCGATTGGTGGTGTTGGCATTGAACCTTCGGGTTCGCTAAGCCTTTTTATTATTTATTATTTATTAATTATATTGTGGACTCCTCTAGGAAAAGTCTGGTCAGACACTGAACCAAACCATGCACCAAGGGTCAAATTCCAAGAAGTTTTATTTATTTTTATATATTTAATTTGTTAATTATATAAGCCCAATGGCTCCCTATTTCAGCTGCATCCGTTTTATAATTTATTGCTTTATTAATATGTTTAGTGATGAAAATAGATGCTTTTATTTTTCTGTGTGTACTATTTGATTTTTATATAATATTTGAGGTTGTGTGAAATTGAATGTATGTCTATTTAAAATGCTATGATGGTCTGTTTTATTGTCTAATTTAGTATTTTTTGAATCCTTAAAACATTGGTTCATTCTTTTTTCAATCATTTGTCTGGATTCATCTATGTATATCGATTTGCAATTATTACATCCAACCTAATAAACATCTTTTTGATTTAACATATTTATTTTATATTTCATAGGACTTAGATGCTTATTAATTTTGTTTTGATTATATACTCCTTTCTTTATCTCAAAATTATTTTCAATAAATATTTTTTTAATAATATAAGATAAAGATCCCCTACTTTATCTCATAAAATTAATTTTTAGCAAAATAATTTTTTTTTCTTATGTATTTACCATCTATAATTTTATTAGAATATTTGTAATAACTAAGGTAAATGAATTCATAACAGAATCTATGCTACTTACATATAACTATTGCATTTTTAGGGATGATTTATAAAAATTATAACAATTCTTTTTTAAAAAAATTAGATGATAGAAAGTTTTGTACGGGGTAAGACTGACAAATCTGTTATTGATATCATAAGTTATAAAAATATATACAATGAAAATATATAAATACAAATACCAGAAATTATTCTTGTTTCTATTCTGATGATGGGATAATAAAGATATCCTTTAACGTCATAAAGAAAAATTGTTTGGGAGAGTAAACTATTATTTGACTTTATTCATATACCTTATATAAATAAACATCTCCCTTATGACTTATGAGCAAATTATAAAGTAGAGTACAGTGAAGATCTCCAGTTTTACAGAAAAAATTCCATGAAGAAAATGAATACCATAAAGATTTGAAAGAAGAAATTATCAAGAGTTGTGAAACATGTAATGCCAATCTTATAATTACCTTAATAAATAAAATTAAAAAAAAATAAATTAAGATATATTATCTAACAATCTCAAATGTCAAAAATGTCCTAAACATATCTTACATCATTTAACAAAATTAGATAACTTATTTAATAATGAATTTTTTGTAAATAATAATAAAATCAATTTTATCAATAATATTAAAGATAATATTTTAAAAATGGAGTTGAAACAAGCATACTGGTTACATAATAAAATACTAAAATTTATTTTAAACGAATTTGAAGAAAATGATAAAAAGAATGAAATAACAGAATTGACTAAAATATTAGAGATTATTATTGATAAATTTAAACAAAAACATAAAAATATAAATTACTTAAATTTAGACAATAAACTAAATATAACACTGGATCCACACATGAATAAACTGAAAATACCAAAACCTATACAAAATAATAAATCATAGATCATAACATAACCTCCATAAAAAATAATAATTAAAAAACTCCTGTTTTGGTAAATAGTAATAATTGGAGAAATTATATGGAAAAACTACAGAATAATATAACTCACTACATACTGAAAATAGAGTAAATAACCTGCCTAAAATAGAAATAAGTGTTAGAATAATCAACTTTTTATTACTTTGTGAAAATTTCTGCATGAATTTTGAATGAAATAATAAAACTATAAACAGAGAAATATTAAAATTAATAGCCAATATTGAAAATGTACTTACCAGTAAAATTATTACAGATAATCATATAACTTGTATAACAAATCATATTAATCGTGAAATCAATAATTATTTAACTAAAAGTAAACATAAAATTGAAAATAATAAAATTATGAAAATTATAAATAATGACTTCTTATAGATTCTTAATAATTTTAGACAAGACTACAAAAATATATGTTTCATTAAATCAGATAAAACAAAATAAATAGCCATTATGTATGTCGAATAATATGATGAAAAAATGTCAGACTTACTAAATGATAATAATACCTACCATAAATTAAGAATAGACTTGGGACCTAAATTATCAATTGAAATAAAGGAATATGTAGATACAATATATAAAAAAGGATAAATACCAAAATTAACAATACATCAATTAACACTTAATAATTATATAACACCCCGTATACATGACATTATCAAATTACATAAAGAAATAAAAAAAAAATCTGAGACCTATTTTAAATAATATATCAGCACCAACTAACAAATTATCTAAATTTCTAAATAATTCTCTTAATAAATTAAATAAAAATAATAATTATGATTTAAAAACTTCAATTGAAAAGAAAGATGTATTAATTAAACTTAAATTAAATAAAATTAAACAATACGCCATGATAAGTATTGATGTCCAGAGTCTTTTCACAAATGCAGGAATAAATTTATGCATAAAAAAAAATTAAAAATGGGAAGAAATATAACCTTATTAAAAATAATGATAATTCTTTTAGCACAAAATGAAAAAAAAAAAAAAATTTATCATGTAAATTTCCATAGACAACATCCAAAATATCAGATAATAAACATAGAAAAAAATTTCATTGGTAGAGCTTGTAGAATTACAGATAATAAATGCATACAAGAAATAAAAACAAAAATTTGTAATATTTTCATTGAAAATATGTTCCCTAAATCAATCAGTAACAAAATGTGGTTTAAAGTTAATAAGCAAATAGAAAATACACCAAAACCATCTGATAATACAACAAATAACCGTAACTTGTAACCTGTATTGCATAATAAAATCCAAAACAAAATAAAAACTAACCGAAAATTCATAACATATTTTTTTATTTCCAACAATACATACAATAGTGACAGAAAACAACATTGCAACAAACAATAATAAAAAAAAAACTGAAAAATAAATCTGGATAACAACTAAAAAAACATTATAGATTAAATTATATCCCTACTTTATCTCATTAAATTAAAAAAATATTTAGTGAAAATAATTGTGAGATAAATACAGGAGTATATAATCAAAACAAAATTAATAACCATCCAAGTCATATGAAAAATAAAATAAATAGGTTAAAGCAAAAAGATGTTGTCTATAAGGTTGAATGTAATAATTGTGAATTGATATACATAGGAGAATCCAGACAAATTATTGCAAAAAGAATGAACCAACATTTTAAGGATTCAAAAAATACTAAATTAGACAATAAAACAGCCCTAGCCCGCCATATAGACATTCATTCAATTTAACACAACCTCAAATATTACAGAAAAATAATAGAATCTATATTAATCGATGAACATATTAGTAAAGCAATCAATTATAAAACATATCCTGCTAAAATTAGGAGTGAATAATTTTGCATAATTAACAAATTAAATATATAAAAATAAATAAAACTTCTTGGAATTTAACCCTTGGTGTATGCTTTGGTTCAGTGTCTGACTAGACTCTCCCTAGAGGAGTCCACAATATAACTAAGGTAAATTAATTCATTACAGAATCTATGCTACTTCCATAAAAATAATAATACAACACAAAAAAGTTATTGTATTTTTAGGGATGATTTATAAAAATAAAAATTATGATAATGCTTTAAAAAAAAAAAAAAAAACATTATGGAAAGATGAGTACAGGTAACACTGGCAAATCTGTTATTGATATCATAAGTTATAAAAATATATAAATACAAACAACAAAAATGTTTCTTTTATGGGAAGAGGTAAATTGTTAATTAACTTTATTTTTACACTTTTAGTATGTTCACATATATAGTTGAACTATCCAGATATACTCAGTATAGATGCATTAACAACCCACTTACATATATAAGCAGATATGCATGTATATTCGTCTCTTAGTACAGATATAGTTATTTCTTAAGTCATCAAAATTATTTAAAAACTATTCTAAAAAGTTATAAGAACAAAATATATGCCATTTGCTAATAAATAAATTCGAAGAAGTGAAATATTATTTTATTCAGTATAAATAAATATCTGCTACAATCAGATTATAACTCGTTTTCAGGACATAGCAGCACAGTGACTGAATTAAAAAAAAGTTGTTTATTTGGTCTTATTTAGTATTTAAAGAGAGTTCGTTCAATAGTCTCTGATTAAGGTTATGATTTCTTATGGAACCTTTATAAGGTTATGATTTTCTTTTTGATGTTGATGTTTCAAAAAAGAAAATCATAACCTTATAAAGGTTTCATAAGAAATCATAACCTTGATCAGAGACTATTGAACGAACTCTCAATGAATGACTTTAATCACGCAGATGAAGATAAAAAAAAAAAACCAAACCAAATTAGCCAGATTTATAAAACTTGCCAAAGATGTTTAACGACACCAAATAAACTTATTCAACTTTCTACTGTCAGTCCTATAACGAATAACATTATCCAGTATCTTTGCAATATGCACAGTCTCAAATCACTTAGAACTATTCTTCTGTTTTTGTAGCAATCGGACATCATCAAAATCGAATTCATATTATAATATTGTAGAGTGGTCAGCTAACGCAATATTAGGCTCTTTTTTGATAATATTCCTGCTATCGTATTGATTCTGATACATTCTTCTATTCACAGTTTGGGAAGTTTTACCAATATACACTTTCGAGCTATGCACGCATGTTATACACTACATCAGATTGTTGCTGAGTTAATATTTTATCTTTAAGATGGGTACAAAACATGCTCTATAGTTAGCTTATAGTTAATATAGTATTAGTAAAGCTTGCTAAATCATTCAAAATTAATTTTTATTCATAATGAAGTGTTAAGTGAAAGTAGTGTGATGCACGTAAACATTGTTTCTTCTCATCTCTTCACCAGATCCTTTACATATCTTAAAGAAAATGGTCCGTATTCTATCTTAAATATTTAGCACAAAATAGATATTAACCCTTCAACATTAAATGTATGCCTAAAATATCCTATTGGGATCTGGGTTTGCCCCTCATATAATCTCCCTTGGCTTATAAAAGAATATGCCCTCACGATTTTTCTGTAAATATGATGGATGGTCCGGTTACCTTTGGCCGCTTCCTCCTCTACATTCTCAAGTCATGTATCAAATAGATCATTCTATCTACTCAATGTATAATAAATTCTTCTATATTAAATGTGTGAGTGGCATGCGGAAGTAATCAAACTACAGAATCTTTAAATTATTTTAATAATTGTAATAAGTTCAAGCATTACATTCTTTGTATTTATTTATAAAAAAATGCATCTCTTACTTGAAGTTATTTGAAGAGTTAAATACATTACGCCCATGTGGGATTTTTTTTTTAAAACTCATTTCAGATAAACAAGTCACACAAGTATTATGACAATATCAAAATCTAAGCAGCTCTAAACATCATTGATAAAAAAAGAAGAAGTAAAAGTAATTTGTCGAAACACTATCAAGTGCAATAGAATGTCGAATAGAAACACTTGAATTCTTTTGTTTACGGATACTTAAAAAAAAATGTAAACTGACTTCTGTAAATTTGTTCCTAAATTCTCCATGATATATAAATTTCGATATATTTTAGTCCAAATTTTCAAAACTTATTATTTGGTTTTCTAAATTTATCCTTGCTGCCTCTCTAACACAAAATACAACAGCTTCAAGGCACGAATTTGAATAATATCTCATTACAAAGAGAATGAAATGCTGAATATTTCCCTCGGTTATATTATATAGGTCCGATTTTTAGTTTCTGAAATATTTTAATATAAATGGAAAAATAATCGACTTGAGCCGATTTTACTTGAGTGAGCGTTAAATAGCCGAGGGAAGGCTATCTCAATCATTACTCACAAAATAAAATTCTAAGTATTCAAATATGAAAAAATATTAAACTTTTTAACGATTCAAAGTGTTTCACATAAAAAAACAAAAAACAATAAACACGAAAAACAAAACAAACACCATCCATTTTTCATCATATATTTTAATAGTTATAATTTTATAATTATATCAATTATCTGACTTAATCTAACTGAAAATTAAAGGTTTAATTTTAACTGACAAAGTATCCTCGAAATAGGAAGAAGTGTCCTACAATGTATTACTTACATTTTATTGATTTTAAATATAATTCATATTTTGTAATCTAAAATGGCAAGTAGAAAATGTTCTTAGTTTTTTGGGGGCGAGGTGGCCGAGAATAGAATGTGATAAAATAATACCGAGTTCGCGTCCCGAAGCCAAGGGGGGCTTTTAACTCTGGCATTAATTCCTCGCCCTCACCCTCTGCAACGAGAAACCCCCGTAAAAAAAGTAAAAAAATTCTGATGATGACTTCACCGAAAAAGTCAACCAGCAATTACAACTATTGAAATATATGATAAAATAATAGGTGCTGTTTGAAATTCAAAATACCTTAGATAGGATTAATATGGATTCCTACTACATTTGAATATATGACACACAAAAAAAAATTCATAATCATAAAAATGGTCCGTGATTCATTTGATAGTAGATTAAAAAAAAAAATGTTTCTGGACCATCGATATTGGACTTTGGACGTTTTGAAGCAAATATTTATCAGTGACTTAATTTTTTCTTCACCAAAACCTTTTGGTAATGCACGGGAAAACAAGATGAATCAAAAAATTTATAATAAATACCGCCATAAAGTAAAAACGCTGCAAATTATTTCACAATGGTTTATTATTTCCAAACAATTATACATCTAAAGTAAAATTACTTTCCTCGTGACAAAGAAAAAGAAATAAAAGGTGATTCCAAATATTGGACTAAACATTTTTTTTTTAATCATTAGTTATATACTAAAAAAAATTAGCATTACTTCAGTAACACATTCAAAAATCAAAAACCAAAACAAAGGATATAACCTTTGCAGTAAAACATATAAAAAAACAATAAAAGCGGTTAAAATCAAAGGTTCCTAATTGTCCGCTTTTAACGATTTTTTTGTTTTGTTTAGGAACTTCCGTAAACTTTTATATAAACATATACAATATCAACAAAAAAGATTTATTCGGAATCTAATTTTACCATCTCTCGTAACTTTTTTCCCAGCTTCTTTTCGTTGAATTATGTTATATAGATAAATTTAAAGGTCATCGAGAAGAAGACTTTAGCGAAGTTTCATTGAAATAGGTACATTCGTTTAGGCACTACAGTCTATAGCAGCTCGGGTTTTTCGGTCGCCATCTTGAAAGGAAAAGGTTGATAGAAATGAAGGAGGGTCATCCTCGGGTGACCTCTAATGATAAATCCGAATTTGAAAACTTAATCCAGTAGTTTCGGAGGAAAGGCGCGGACGGCGGACGGACAACAAAACTTTTATACGTTTTTCGAATTCTACGTATCCTGAAACGTAAAACCTTAAATTTAGAGAGGGGGTTAAGTTTTTGAATTTTTTGTTCGATCACAATGGATTATTATTGGAAATAATAAACCGAAAATATTTTCTATAAAATCCTAAGATAAATCTTCTGTCAAGGAAGATATGATTATGTATATATTAGAAAGAAAAATAAAATAATCCTTAGAATGAGACAAAAACTCCAAACATTAATGATATAAGAAGAAAGAAAAATAAATGAAAGAATAATAGCACAATTTAAATAATTTTATATATAAATGCATATATATAAAAACATTATTCTATCCCATCCTACACCCGTCGCTCAAATACCCTCCCCACCTTTAAATCCCGCCTGTTCAATCACCTCTTATCCCTTCAGCTCTTGTATTAATTGAAAAATTGTAAATATGTTTATAAATAATTAGGTTGTTTTAAATACTTTATTTTATTTTATTTTTTTAAATGAAGATTGAAGGTAATAATATTTTTTTTCTTTTATTTATCCATTATATAAATCAGTTTATTTTGTAATTATTCTCTGTGGCTTCAAAGCCCACATTTTTATCTCCGTTCATTATTCTAAAGGGGCTTGTCCCAGAATAAATAAAGAGGAATTATTATTATTATTATTTAGTGGGCACTTCTCTAAATGAAATTTAACGCAAAAAGCCGTCTTCAGGTGTCGTCCACACTGATCAGAAAATGCTGAGGTGCTGCTTAGATCGACTGGCCACATTGACCTCGGAAAGAATTTTTAGCCTGATTTGGCCATCACTGGAAGCTAAGTAACGACGAAAGAGAGATGCTAATTAATTAAAGGAAATAAAAAAAAAATCTTTTGCCCAAGACGGCTGACTTGATGGGAAACTGTCTTCTTTGCTCGTTGAAAAGCTCGAGAGAAACCACTTCAAAGCTGGACTATCGACCGCTTGGTCCTTTATGCAACAAACCCATTTAAAAAAATCTTAAATAACCAAAATTATTGAATTAAACTATGAAAACATTAAAAATAAATGGATGAATGTTTTATCAGTAGATAAATAACTGAGTCCACGGATTCGGTGTTCGGGTATACAGATAGTTTATTTATTTTGTTACATTAGTCGTGAATTGACTGAGATATCAAGAGACCCTCCGTTGAACAATTGTTATTATTATTAAAACACTTTATTCAGAAATATTACAATTTGTCACAGTTTAAGGACACTTATAATAGAGTTCAGAGATTGCATTCATACCGTATATACAAAAATATAAATAAATAAAGTAATAACAAAAGAATAAGAAGAAAGAACAAAAGAGTAAAGAAAAAAAATATATATATACACATAAGTAAATAAAAATAGAAATAAAAGTAAAACAAACACCTTATATAAAACATACCTATATACATTATTTACAATTTGCCAGGTGATCTCCGAACCAATCCTGTCCCCTCCACATGTGGAGGGAAAAGGGAGGCTTAGGAGATCCCTACGCTTCTCCCTCAGCCACTTCACTGGTATTTTAAACCAGCGGAGGATGAGTAAGAGCGCTACAGCCACAGACACTCATGACTTGAGTGGAGAATCTGGCCATTGCTAGAACTCCAAAATATCCATATTTACAAAAGGTCTCGTGGCCACTGCCGCTTTAACCTACGAAGGGGATTGTAGGGATGGGTGGTGCTTGATAGGGATTGTACAACGGGATTTGGGTGATGAGAAAGGTTCTGGTGAAATTTGGAAAATTTGGCTGGGATAAGATCAAGAATAAATGGGATATTAAGGTCATGGTGTAGGGTTTTATTGGTTACATAGAAGGGAGCATTGACTATTGTACGGAGGACTTTAGACTGAAAGGATTGAATGCGTTTGATGTTAGAAAATTTGGCTGTTCCCCATAGTTCTAGTCCGTAAGTCCAGATGGGTTTCAGTATTGTCTTGTAGATCAGTAATTTGTTTTCACCAGAAAGTTTAGATTTTCTATTCAGTAGTCTATATAGCTGGCCATATCGTCTGTTAAGTTCCTGTCTTTTAAGTCTAGTATGTGGATTCCATGTTAGTCGTCTGTCTAAGAGAAAGCCAAGATACCGGACTGTATCTGAGAAAGGAAGCTGGATGGAGTTAAAATAAACTGGTGGGCAGGTATTACGCCGAAGGGTGAAGGTAATGTGTTTACATTTAGATTCGTTTACCTTAATGCGCCATTTCTTACACCAGTGTTCAATCAGGAAGAGGTGCCTTTGTAAGTTTGCGGACGCTGTTTCAGGATCTGAGTTGGAAGAAAGGATAGCAGTGTCATCAGCGAAAGTTGCCAGGAGGGTATCGGGATGGACAGCAATATCAGCGGTAAAGAGAATGTAAAGTAACATTCGGAGAATTCGGTGCCACAGCGAACTCGGAAGGAGCGGTCGGAAAGATAGGATCGGAGTACTAGGTATAAGGACTGTGGTAGGTGGATTTTAAGCTTGAAGAGTGATCCGGCGTGCCATACCCGGTCAAAAGCTTGCGCTATGTCCAGAAATGCACCCGAGCAATACTGCTTGCTTTCGAGGGTTGAGGATATATGGTCAACAACTCGGAGTCCTTGTTGGACAGTGGAATGTTGGGAACGAAATCCGAATTGATGAGTAGGAAGGTTATAGGATTCAATTATAGGTAGGATTCGTTTCAGTAGGATCTTTTCAAAAATTTTTGAGAGGATTGGGAGTAGGCTAATTGGTCTATAGGATGCTGTATTGTTGGAAGGTTTGCCTGGTTTCAAGAAGAGGACGATGGTGGAATGTTTCCATAAAAGAGGGAAGTGGGTAGTTCGTAGGATGCAATTGTATATATATGTAAGAAATATGATGGCTTTAGATGGAAGTTGTCGAAGGATCTGTGGGGTTAGAAGGTCATATCCAGGAGATTTGCGAGGAGTGATTTTCCGTAAAAGGTATTTGACCTCAGAGGGATTAACAGCTTTAGGTGGTAAGGAGAGTGGGATAGGTATTGAGAGGGATTCTTCTACTTTTACTGTGTGGCTGGGATGGGATTCTGGATGAGGAGCGAAAGTATAGGAAAGGTGTTTGGCAAATTCCTCGGCTTTATCTTCATCAGATGCTGCCCAGGAGCCATCATCTCGTCGAAGAGGGTGGGAAATATGATGGGATTTGAGGATTTTTCTGGTGATATTCCAAAGGGAATTGTCATGAGTAGAGAGTGTGGTGAGGTAGGAATTGAATGATTGGAATCTGAAGGTGGCTAATTCTTGTTAATTTTTTTACAGTGATAATTGAAGGAGTGGCGGTCGGCTGGATGTCTGGTACGTTGCCATAATAATCTGGCACGGCGTTTTATGTGGATTAGGTCAAGGAAGTGTTGAGGTAAATTATGTTTCTTAAGGATTTTTGAGGAGTGATCAGGGGAGGAAGCAGTCCAGACTGCTTCTTGAATTTTGGTAGTGAAGGAATGTACTGCATTGTCCAGGTCTTCAGGGGTTTTCAGAGTTACTCTGAGGTCAATTTTATCGGAGAGGATTTGATGAAAGAGTTTCCAGTTAACTGGGCCTCTGATGAAGGACGGAGGAGAGGGTTTAGGAATAGGAGCTAGTAATACTTGGAGTATTAATGGGCTGTGGTCTGAGGAAAGCTCGTCAAGACGGGCAACGGAATGGTTGAGAGCACCTAAACCATTATGGATAAAGAAATCGAGGATATCGGGATTACGGTTAGGATCAGTGGGCCAGTAGGTAGGTGAGTTGGGTGGAAGAAGGGTAAAATTTTGGGAATTGAGTACAGACAGCAATGTTCGACCACGAGAATTCGTGGTTCTTGAACCCCATTGTTGATGCTTGGCGTTTAAGTCTGCACCCAAGATGAAATGATGTCCTAAGGAAATGAGGAAGGAACTAAATTGGATATTGGAGATGGATTGGTTTGGAGGGCAATACGCTGATGCAACGGTAATAGGAAAGGAGAAGGTTTTGATTACGACTGCGGTGGATTGCAGGAAATCGTGTGTAGGCAGTGGGAGTAGGTGATGGGAGAGGGATTGGTGCACAATGACTGCAGTACCGGCATGTGCTCTACCGTCAGGATGGTCGGTACGGTAAGTTATGTATTGTGGTATTTTTAGGAGCTGTTTTTTAGTCAGTCGAGTTTCCGTTATTAGGGCTACGTCTACGTTCTTGTCTTGTAGTAAGGCTGTTAGTTCGTGTATGTGATTTCTAACACCATTCGCATTCCAAAGGAGAATGGATATGGGTTTAATGGAAGTCATTTAAGGATTTTTTAAAGGAGGGATAAGGTGAGATACTAGGTTAGTGAGAAGTGATATCAGTGGGGTAACAAGGGATTTAAATTCTGAAAGAAAGGATGTCAATAAGCTGGTTAGATCTGTAGCATTAGGCGGTGTAGGAACATATTGGATTTGATGTTGGTGAGGTTGTTGTTGATTAGGTACATTAGGTGGGATAGGATATTGAGATTGGGGTTGAGTTTGTTCTTGCGGCAGGGCCTCACATTCATTAGTCGGGTCTCTACCCCCAAGTAGCTTGGCAAAAGAAACCTTAGAGTTCAAAATTTTAGCGGGTCCTCTTTTTGGTTTAGGTGTATCATCAGGGTCCCTGGGTTTCATATATCTCGCTTTAAGATTTTTATAAATTTGGCAGCCTTTGTAGTTGGCTGGATGGCCTTCCAGGCATAGGGCACAGACTGCTGGTTCTGTAATTGATTTATTACACTCGCCAGACTTGTGTGTTTTACCACATTTCACGCAGCGTGGTAAGTGGTGGCAATAAGACTTGGTGTGGCCATATGCTTGGCAATTATGGCACTGGATGAACTCTCTTTTTGGGTACGGTTTTTCGACCTTTACGCTGGTGTAGAAAATTCTATTCACATCGTATATTTTTTCGATCCCAGGCGATGGCTCTAGATCGACGAAAAATAAGGGCAATGGGATTTTATACTTTACACCTGGTTGTTCTTTATTTTCTTTTAATACATTGGTTATCTCACGTATTTTGAACCCTAACGCCGTTAACTCTTCTTTAATCACTTATATTGGGGTTGAGGAGTGTAAATTTCTTATTACAACTCGTAGTGCTCTTTCTTGTTTCAACTGGTATGTGTGAAAGTCCGCATTTGTGTCTGTTAAATATTTTACGATTTTTCGGTACGCTTTAGATGTGGCCGGTATTATTTTTGTATCATTTATTCGTTTTAGGCATGTGTTAGGCATGAGGAGTTCCGGGGGGTGTTAATCGCTTACTACGACGTGTTTTCTGTTTAGGCGGTGAATTACGTGGGGTAGAGCCAACTGAATGGGACCTCTTAGTTGACATTACTTGGTGGTAATATCGCATATAAAAAAAAGAAAGGAGAAAAAAAATAAATAAATAAAACTACGTCTGCGTGTTATTACAATGGATGAACCGCCGACTGAGAACCAGTCAGTTACGTGGCGAGGCCACAACTGGAATGGGGAGCCGTCAGCTGTTATGGCTATAGAGATTAAGCCTATAGACGCTAAATCACTAAATTCACTGTCTGTAATAGTACACAGTAAATAACAACACTACTCACTGTGGTGTTAGTCCATTGTTGTTGTTTTGATGTCTGCTTAACTAGTTTTTTTTTAAAAAAGTAAAAATGAGCACTTATTCTACTAAAAAATAGTAAAACTGTGGGACACGACGTGAAATGTGGGTATTCAAATCAAGCGCATGCGCAGAACTGAACAATTGTATATCTCGAATCGGGATTCTTTATTCCTTTATAAAATTCGGTATCTTTCGACACATCGCCGCCATTTTTGAATGCAGCGGATCTGGAACGGCAGACAAGGTTCTTTTTACTCAGAATAACATACACTTTTGTAATTTACAATCAAACCTTGCCCTGGCTCCAGGGCTATAGGGCATATCAAGCCCCTTCATTGAGATATGCGGTTGAGCATGCATGCCCATGTCATTCTGCTTCCGACTTTCAATTACTACACTCACTATAAAAATCCTCAAAAAACAATATTTATCCTACAGCTAGTTATTTTGATGATGTAGGTTAGCAAAACTTGAAATAACACCAGTAACAAATAGCAATTTTTACGATTATTTAAATAACTGTTGATATTGTGTTACTAGAAGTAGCTATTCTAAATAATAGACTATTTTCATTTTCATTCATTGCATGGGGGAAAGAAATAACGCTAATGCTTTATAAAAACTAAAATGGAAAATAAATTAGCAGTTGATTTCCATTTTCTTTAGTATATAGTAGAATGTTTTGTCAACTTCTTTATATTATATTAACTTCTTTATCTTTATAGAAAAAAAAAACCGTTGCAGTGCTCTTCACGCGATTTTCACTTTCCATTTTAACATGAGTTGAAATTAATTTTAAATCAATAATTAATAATATAATAACTTCAAGAGGAACTTCTCCAGCCTCTTCTAGAAAGGTTGCAAACAGAAAATCAAGGGTTTCTGGGCTGATATTGAGGAGGAAGAATGGAACCATAGCACAGACCAGTGGGAAAACTGTAACATCTTTGCGAAGTATTATCCTAAAAGCTAGGATACGACATTATAACACGGTCGTCAAGCCAGTGGTACTCTGCGCAACAGAAACTTCCTGTCTTCCCAGCCTAAAGAGCCTTCTGAAAATAGAAAGAAGAATTCTCAGAAGAATCTACGGACCTTGAAGAACACCTGAAGGATACAGGTTGAGGTCAAATGAAGAAATATATAAGGAAACAACAGATCTAGAAACTGACACTAGAGTGGGAAGGCTGAGGTTCTATGGCCATATGATGAGGATGAATTCTCAAAGACTTAACCATAAAATTTTATTTCAATTCCTTCAACGGCGGTCAGGGATATTGACATAATAATTCTGCTGTAATAGCTGGTAATAATTCATTGCTGTGGACTATAAAGTTAAAGAAGTTAATGGACTAAAAAAGTGAAGTTGATGGCGTTATTTTATAATTTTGAATTTTATGCAGTGTTTGAGTATAGATGGGTTGGGATACTTGCATTTTTTTCTTCTCTTCTATTTGCCAGTCTTATTGTAATTTTTTATTCCGTGTTCAGCAAATCAGTGGAATAACTAATTTTCTAACTGGCCAGTCTAGTGAATCTCTCGCGCTACGTGAGCTGCTACGCTTCAGTAATGGTGGACTCTGCCCAAACATCTGAGGTATATAGTCAGTATGCTCAAGACCGCAGCTGAGTTGTTTTTCTTGATTTAATTTAAATTTAATTTAAATGGGAAATTTGCTGTGTTCCCTAAACATAAACACATAAACTTTACGTTTTGATTTACTAAGTAGTGCACCTGTCCGATCCGTTTCCACTCTTTCCTCTCCAATGCTACTCCCTTCAAGGATGCTCCTCCGCAGGATTTCTTCATCTCCTTGTCCAAGCCTGTCGGTAGGTGTACATGTTATATCATTCGTCCTCAAGACAAGTCCGTTCTAGGTCCACTATCTTATGAGTACTTTTTCCACAATATGTCTCTATCTCTAATCCGTTTATTTGATTTGTATGAATTAATAAATTTTAAGAATATTTCTAGTTCTAAATCTACTTTGAATTATTTAATATCATGGAATATTTATCTTTTACGAGATCCAAGGTGATTGCACATTAATTTCTGAAAGGCAGGTCGTTGAAGGCCTCTGCTAACAGAAAGGAGTAGAAAAAGCAGATGTTCGGGCTTAGCTCTGAAGGGAAGTTATTTAGCCGCCCAGCTCTCCATTTCCTTCCAATCTCCTCTGTTTTCTTTCTGTGGTTTGCATTCTTCGACTTCACTTCTCTTTCTGTTAGGTGACCCAAAAAGTGATGCTTTCTGCAATTTATAAGCTATTTTTGGATTTCATCGCATTATAAAAAAAAAGCTGGTACGGTATGCGCATCACAAACATTTCACTTACCACCCTTTTCTAAAGAGAAATAAGTATTTTCAGACGAAGGAAAGTAAAAGTTATAGACGGTACGAAATATTATTTAAAACAATTAATTACCATATGTTTTTCATAGTCGTCTAATGTATTCTATTTTATTTGTTATTTTACAACTATATTTCAATTATTTATTTGATTATAATAAATAATTAAAGTGCCACGAAATCTTTTTTATCCGATAAGAGAGCCACTGATAAAGATGGCCGCTATATTTATTTATATTTCGTTGTGGGTATTTTGAATTTGTTTCATTTCCGGTAAATCCACACATTTTATTTTTATATTACTTCATTCTACGCAATTAAATAATACTAACGCTAGCGATTATGGAAACTGCATATGTATATGTATTTAATATTATCGGAGTCCGTATTATATTAAGTACATGTTACATATGGAAGCCTTTTTTAACCTTTCGGCTGAGCTCGGTTGCGCTCGTATTTCTTTTTTCCCTTTACTACTACTATTCTCCGTTACGATCCCTTATTTCTCCTTTAGTTAATTATCAAATTATTTTATATTTAATATTTAATCATTTTTTTATATCAAGTAAAAATGCGAAATAATTATTTATTATTTCAAAAAATTAAAATTAAAAAAATAATTAAAGCTACTTTACAAGGAGTAATTTTGATAATTAGGCATGTAAGCCACGATATAGAACACCAATGAGAGAGAATAAGACCTACATTATATTAAAAACTAATTAATCTTACAACGATATAATGACTCTAATCAAAATCGTTAGAGCCGTTTTCCAGAAAATCGTAAAAATGTGTTACATTGATAATATAAAGTGCCATTGGTTAGCCTATTTTAACGAAAAAGTTGCTGTAACATCCCAGGCATATAAAAACATTAAATATGCAATTTTATACGACAAACAGACAGACACAAACAAACGGGAATGTATTTCTGATGAAATCTCGGATTCGAAAATGTTCACAATCGCAATATATGTTACGTATATATGTCAGTGAAAGTAAAATGGTTATTATCAAAATTTTAACATTTCTAGTGCACTGGTAATGATTGCTCAAAAATAATATAGTTTTTATTTTAAAACTACTTTAATTATGTTTTTATTTACTTTATGGGTGGCATTTTTAATCACTTTATGTTTATATTCATCATACATCAATAAACACGGTTATTTAAATAAATGTACATTCCCTCCGATGCACAGTGTAACGTCCAATGGACAAAAACCTGAATTTTTATTTTCTTATATTTAACTTTAAATTCTCTAGTTACGTTGAGAAACTATTTAAGGAATTAGAATCGTACAAAACCAATAAATATTATTTTTATTTTGATACACAAATATATTAGCAGTATTGTAAACCAGACAAAGTCTTCAAAATCGTTTTCATACCAACAATCAGTTTAAACCTATCTCGTTGAAGATAGAACAGTGTTTTTATCAAGTGATCCGAAGGAAATAACGTCAAAATAATTCCTTTTTTATCTGATATCATTTATTATGGGTAAGTACTCTCTTATTATTTATCCTGTATTATTCTTTATTGATCTTTGACATTTTTTTTAAGTTCACAATTTTGATGGACCATAGCAAAAAAAAACTTCACAAAACACCTTCCCAAGTTTTTTAGAGCATAAAGTTAACCTCAAGTATAATGTACTGAGGGCAATTTAATTTGCCGATTCCAACAAATATTGTTTTTTATTTTCAGACCCATCACATAATACAATTTTCTTTCTTACAAATTTGGAAAAATGTTGATAAATCCAAGAAAACTGAATCAATCTTTGAGCAAATATTGAGTCAATTTGATCTGCACGATGCTCCTAAAGAAATATTGAGCAATATTAGAAACACTGCCAGTTTACTCTCATTTAAAATGTCAAAAATGTGGGAGCGTGTTCGCCGGACAGAAAAAAACATTTTTAACCTTATATAAAGACTGTTTGGAACAATATATCAATAAAGAAGTAATTGTTATCAATTATTATCAAGAAAAGGGCAATTCATGTCCTGATGGTCCTTCAGGCTTACTTGGAGGGAGACCTAAGAAAGAGTTTGCAGCGTTGTGTGAGAAAGATATTATGACAATGATTCTTCTGACATCTGACCTAGAGCTTGCTTTATGGAGAAAATGTAAAAAGGCAAAGCAAAATCAGTCCAGACATTAATGAATCTATAAAACAGATTATATATTCTTATATAACAGAGATTATTACAAAAATCAAATATACATTGGTTTCGATATAAGTTTACATTCTGACGAATCCACAAACGATCCAGACTCTGAATAAAGAAATGATTTAATAATTTCATAGAAAATAATAAAATATTATTATTCTATGGCAATATTACTATAAGCATAATTTACTACATTATATGTCACAGTTATATTACATTTTATATTACATTTATATTATATTGTTATTCCTGAATTATTACCTCCTATATTATTTCTATTGTTATTGTTGTATAGTATACATTATTATACTATGTTTACCTTGTTTTAAGTTGAAATCAATTAATAAAAATGTTTATTTGAAAATAACTAGTAGTTTTTGTCCATTATCCCTACTACTTGGTTACACTGTGCGATGGGTCCGTGAAACCAAGTCTACTGCAGTCAACTTACACTGACTGTATTTTAATCTTGCCCTGCTGCGCTGTGTTTTTCCTGGATCTTAATGGCCTCCAGAGGTTTGGTTTCTGAATGGTCTATTCCAGGGAGAGAAATGTAAAACATAGGAAAACTGGTCCGTTCCAATGTGAGGTAGAGTGACCCCCTCAAGGAGATTTTTTTTTATTTGAAATTTTTTAAAGACTTTTACCTAAATGGTCTATAAAGCCAACAATAACTGACTAAAAGATTTCTCTCATATGTTTTTATTTATTATCCACAACATATACATATTAATTGATTTGGTTAAAAGTTTATCTCTAAGTCAAAGGACATTTTCTTTATTGACTATTTTCAGTGTGTGATATCATATTAAAGAGCAGAAATACATAATCAATCTCTGAGCTAAATGTTTGCACATTAACGTTCATTACTACAACAAGATATGTAATTGGATGAAAACTGTCGAGGAGTGGAATAGATCAGTAGCAGATTGGTTTCTGTTGACATTAGGTGAAGATCCGTCTTGTATAAGACAGTTGTAACAAGTCGACGCGGAGCTCTAAAGAAAACTGATTAAACTTACAGAGCCTTTTACAAGTTAAATTATCCACCTGCACCTACTGAAGCTATTACCGACTCAATGCCCTCCCCCCCTCAATCCAAAGCTAAGCCCTATCAAAAGAAATAATTTAAGTTGGCTTTTAACCCCACTATTCTATCAGCGGATAAGCGTGCATTCAAGCTGACATTTAAAAGGAATTTAAATCGACTTCAGTGAACCGTTTTAAGTTTTGTTGGTTTTTTTTCTTCTCTCTTTCTCTCTCTCCCTTTTATATCGCTGATATAAAACACTATGATGGTTCGTCAGTTATACGTTATGATGAACTTTGTTAAGCAAAAAATTGAGGTTATGGTTGTACTTTAAAAAAAAAAACTTAGTTTAATAACAACAACAACAGAGTGAAAAAGTTTAATGACATTGCCATATTAATTTTAATAACTCTTTAACGTTTATGTCATTCATCAAAAATGTTTATTCAGTTTATGTTGACCCGATACCTGAGTCGATTTACGGAATAGATAGTGGCCTATATGATAGGCCACGCAGTTCAAACCGGATTCAAACAAAACGAGCAGCAAGGTAACGATAAAAACCATTAAAGTCGATATAAGTAATATAGCTCTATCTATATTAATATCTAAAAATAAATTTAAAAAAAAATCGATTTTTCTATTCTAGGCCTCAAAACTGTCAGGATGATCTACCGTGTAGACTACCGAGCATTTCATACGCCGATTCACTACTACTTTTTGAATTGTTTCAAACAATATTTGTTTTTTGTTTTTTTTTATTATATATGGAGACATTTTTCACTGTAATTCCTTAAGGAAATGTTTTATGAGTTGTTACTCAAGCATCTTTTATCGATAATAAGCTTATATAAGATCGTTGTATCTTTTAAAACCGATTGCTTCATGGCCTGGCAGATTACTTTCTGAGAGACTCACCCCTTCATTAAAAAAGAGCAACATGCAGAGAGATCTGCATTTCTTAACAGTAATGCGGGATAATGTGTGAGGCAGTTGAAGGCGCAAAATAAACTGCAATGAAAAAAAAACCCAATGAGATAATCAGAATTTAGATCATCTAAATTAATTAAATGTTTTAGATATATTATTTTTTTATTTACCCTTTATAAATTTATTTTATTTATGTATATTTATTATTAGTTATTAAGATGTATCCTAGTTATTTGTTATATATGTATATATTGAAGGAAGCTAGTCCACTGTTGTACATATCATGGGTGATTCTACATTCAGGATACAGTCATTATATATATATTTTTTTTTTCAACACAAACATGTGGATCATTATCAGGGCTGAAAATTTTAAAATACAATTAGAGATATAATATCATACGGACGATAATGGTAAATAATAAACTATAGTGATTTATGGTACTTAACTATTATTACAATACACGATATTAAAAACGAAATATGTAAAAAGTTACACAAAATAAATGTATATAATCTAATTATTAAACATTGTAACATTTTCTCTTACTAACCGTGGTTCGAGCACTGAAGGCTTTCAAGTACTGACACATTTGGTAGGTAAGTGAAAAGGTCGGGGAGGATTTCCCAGTTGTACTTTTTCAGATAGCAAAAGGTAGGTAAACATAGTCAATGGGAGGTAACAGTTCTGTTTGTAGAATGTAAATAAGTTTCTGACTAAATATTCAAGATGTGTACAGGATTTGCGTCGTTTCTTATGGTTACAGAATTGTGAATATTGGCTAGTAATGAAATGAACATAAGCAAGACGTGCCAATCAATAAATATAACATAGTTTGATTAAAGGTATACAGTGGTTAGCCAAATAACATTTATAATAAAGACAATTGCAATGGATTGAAAAGATAGGTAGGATAATATATTATACAGTATTTTAAAAATAACAATATTAATCATAATAGAAGGATGTATTATATTAAGGATTACATAGTTTTAATAGTATAAGTATAAACATATCTGTATCTGTTTATAGTATATAATTATATTGAGAATGGGCATTATATATATATATATAACCTTAGGAGTAATTAGATATGTAAGTTGAAGGGGAAATAGGGAAAGATGAAAAACAAAATTTAAATGATTATAGACTATTGTTTTAGGAGGCGGAAATTATTCGAATATGTGTTGCAGATCTTTTCTTTGTCTACATTCTGGTTTACTGGATTATTTTTTTCCAAATTAATGAATATAGCTTCAGAAAGTAGTCGTTTTTGGTGATTAGGAAGTGTGGAAAGTATGGTTGGGTTTTCAAAATCAAATGTGAGGTTGAGGGTTATAGAGTGTTCGGCTAGTTTGGAGGTGTGCGGGTTTCGTGTGGAGATGCTGTATTTGTGTTGATATATTCGTTTTTTTAAATAGTTTTTGGTTTCTCCTATATAAGAAAAATTGCAGTTTGGACTAGAGCATGTGATATGGTATACAATATTTGATTGTTGTAGGAGCGGAACAGGATCTTTGAGTTTGGTGTATAGATTTCTTAATTTACTGTTATTTTTGAAAACTATTTGTAGATGGAGGAATTTGAAAGTTAAAGCTTTTTTTTTTTAGATAGGACCGGGATGCATGGAATGGATCTGTAATGGCGAATCTTGGTGGGAGATTGAGAGCAGTTTGTGGGAGACTGGTGAAGATGAGGTTTGGATTGATTTTCAATTAGGTTTTCTATAATGTGATCAGGAAAGGCGTTGGATTTCAGAATCTTGTGAAGTTTGGTTAGGCAATTGTCATGGAATTGCGGATCGGTTAATGCTAGACTGCGGTGTATCAGGTTTTTAGCTACACTGATTTTTTGGTGGTTAGGGTGTTGGGAAAAATAGTTTAGGAGACGGCCGGAGTAGGTAGGTTTGGTGTACCAATTGGTGGATAAGGTATTATTATTATTTCTGGAAATCAGGAAATCAAGAAATGGGAGGTAATTATTTGATTCTATTTCAATAGTTAAATGGAGTTGAGGGTGGTATGAGTTAATTGCAGAAACTATGTTTGGAATAGCGTTAGGGTTTAGGATTAATAAAAGGTTGTCAACATATTTTTTAATGAAAAAAATATCCAAATTGGGAAATTCGGGTAGTATAGAATCAATTAGGTGGTTTAGGACACTACTGGAGAGGTCTGGTGCAAGGCATTACCCATCGCCAAGCCGGAAAAAAATTGTTTTGAACACATAGGTAGCCGGAGTTACAACATAGAGAGAGGGACTGAAGGAATGAGAATTGATTAAGGGAAGTGTGTGGTTCTATGGTAGACCAATTTTCTTCAATTATGTGGAAAGCATGGTCAGTGGGGATATTTGTGAAGAGAATTTCTGCATCAAGAGAGGCAAAGATGAAATGTGGTGGTATGTTCATTGATTTTAGTTGATCTAATAGGTGGAAGGAATTTTTAATACCCACATGTTTGGGTTGAAACGTTGGCACAAATAATTTTTTTTTTTTATAATGACTGTGTCCTAAATATTTATCACCCATTATATATATAAGCAAGTGAAAATTGTATAAACCATACAGATATTTCTCTTAATCTTTTAAAGGAAATTGTTTAATTTTTTTCAGTTTTCTGTTAATTTAATAAGTTCTTAAAAATTAAATACATTTTGTTGTTACACATTTATAGAAATGTTTTATGTTTCAAGTCGTTATGTTTTAGAATGATATTGAACACATTCTATTATTAAATATTTTATAATTGATGAATATATTTATTTCAAATGAAATTATTGATATCGTTTGGATTGCATTCAATATTAATAATATTCATCACAAATCCAGATTAATATGTTTTCAAGTCTTTAATAGATAAAATTAGAATCTAAAAAAAACATTATCCTACCTACACTTCTTTATGGATGCGATACGTGGCCGCTTATATCAAGGGATGAGCAACGTTTTAAGGTTTTTGAAAATAAAGTATTGCGTAGAATATTTGGACCGAAAAAGGATGAATTAACCGGAGAGTTCAGACAGTTACACGACACCTAATTGGGTTAATTGTATCCGATGAATATAATTGAGGTGACTTCATCTCAACGAATTAAATGGGCTTGTAAATTTGTTGGACTTGGTAAAGAAAGAATTCCTAAAAGATTAATATTCGCTGTGCCGATTGGTAAACGTCCGTGGGGTAGACCGAAACTAAGGAGGAAAGATTGCGTTAAGGCCGATCAGAAGAGACTGGGTTTCGACGGTGACAAGTGGAAGGAAGTGTGTAGACAGCGATTGGTGGTGTCGGAATTGAACCTTCGGTTTCGCTAAGCCTTTTACTATTATTTTTATTTTAATATTGAAAATTGGAAATATTATGAATTCCAACTGTTTGATAATATCGAAAAACTTCCTTTCTAAATTACAATATTACTGCTTAGCAATGAAGCCTTTTTCCATTCGTAATTCGTTTTTATACTGGGTCATCTTATATAAAATACATTTCACCACAAGATGCGATGTAGATACGGAAAACATATAATATATGTCAAGTATCAGGAAAAAAGGGCGAGTTTAAAACTCGGAGGTCACGTGGGAATTCATCTGGGATCCATTTGTCTTTTCTTCTTTCTTTGCCTCCTTGAAATGTTAGTGAACTACAGTAGCGTTTACCTTTTTATTTCTTTGTACCCTAATTTTCTTCTACTTCTTCTTCAACATGTTTCGACTAATACCTTTTCATTCATTATTGTTCACCTGTGTCACGGTTTTGGAATCATTTTTCATTATTGTTTTATTTTTTTAGTTTAATTAGTAATGAAATTAGTTTCATTATGCGAGTTTCATTATCTTCCAAAGATATGTTCCGTCCATGAAATCGAAGGCTAATTTGAAACCGACAAAAAAAGCATGGTCATCCTAAGCTATTTACGCATGTTTGTAAAGCACCTTTTAATATATATAATAAAATAATAATAATAATAATAAGGCTTAGCGAACCCGAAGGTTCGATGCCGACACCACCAATCGCTTGTTACACACCTCCCTCCACCGTTCGCCGTCCAAACTCAGTCCCTTCAGATCGGCTTTAATGCAATCTTCCCACCTTCGCTTTGGTCTACCCCTCGGACCCGATGAAATTACCTCAATTATATTACCCGGATACAGCTCACGCAATTCGGCGTTGTGTAACCGTCTGAACTCTCCGGTTAACTCATCCTTCTTCGGTCCGAATATTCTACGCAATACTTTATTTTCAAAAACCTTAAGACGCTGCTCATCCCTTAATGTAAGCGGCCAAGTTTCGCATCCATAAAGAACTGTAGGCAAGATAATTGTTTTATAGATTCTAATTTTTAAGTTTCGGGACAAGAGGCGCGAACTAAGTAGTTTTGTCACAGAAAAATAACAAGCATTCCCCGCCTTCAGTCTAACCTTAATCTCTTCTTCAATTTCGTTTTTTCTAGTTATCGTAGAACCTAGATACCTAAATTTATCTACCTGTTCAAACATATTACCATCTATATCGATATCACCAGTAGTATCGCCAATTTTGCAGCTAACCATATATTTTGTTTTATCCACGTTTATTTCGAGTCCTAGTTCTTTACCGGCTTTCATTAACGTTGTCGTATTTAGTGTAATATATATAATATAATAAAATAAATTGTTCCGGGCGTGGTAAAACTTCCTTTACTTCTCTCTAACTCGTCCGAACTGGTGCGACCGCTGAAAGAGCACATACACCAAGATTGGCAGACCCTATAGGACGACAGCCCTTCAAATAAACTAAAGGTCATGACAAAAGAAGTGAAGCCATGGAGCAGTTTCTATCCCAGTAAACGCAGAGAAGAAGTTGTCCTTACGCGACTAAAAAAAGGTCATACCAGGCTCATGCACCTTCACTTAATTACAAAAGAAAACCCGCCTATTTTTGGAAGTGTGGAGGGAGAATGACAGTGTTCCATATCTTTGAGAGTTGTTTCTTTTATATAAGAGAATTGAACAAACCCCTCCGTGATAGAAACCCCTTTCTATTAAATTAATAACATCCACCTGAAACTTCATAAATAGCTTCATCTCATCGTAACCTAAAAATATTTTATTTACGAAAATTCTTGAAATTGGGATGGGGGGAGGGTTTCAATCTGAAGATCAGCAAACTTTGTTTATTTAATTATTCACTAAACACTCTTAAATACCAATTTGCTTTTCACTTGAATCGTAAGATAATTTGAGCACGAAGAAAAAGGTGGCCTTCAAAAATATTGGACCATTTGGTCTATAAACGTCGTTATTTTGAAATTTTGGGGGTGTAGGTCACGCCAAACGGTGCAATATTTTTGAAAGCCACCTTTTTTCTCGAGTTCGTGATCAAATTATCTTACGATCTAAGTGGAAAGCAAATGGGTATATACGGGTTTTTAGTACGTAATTACATAGATAAAGTTTGCCGATCTCCAGATTGAAAACGCCCTAATTTCACGAGTTTTCGTAAATAAAATATTTATGGGTTACGATGAGCTGAAGCTATTCTCGAACTTTCGGCCAGATGTTAATAATTTGATAAAAAGAGGTCTGTCTGACTAAAAAGCTGAATACCTTCAAATACACCAAGTGCTCTGGGATGAAAAAATCTTGAGTAAAGTTATATGCTTTCTATCTGAAGAAGGAATCTTTAAAAATCTCTGAACCTCTCACTTAGCCCTCCCCCCGCCCCTTTTTTGAAACTAACTTTAATAACTTTAAATTACTTAACTTTAATAATCTTAAATAATTTTAAATTTAACATGCATTTTACTTACTTTTAATTTCATTTTATTTCTATTATTCACAACCACCAGACATAAATGTATATAATCTTAATAAGGACGTTGATAAAAAACATGTTTTACACCTAGACTATATAACAATCAACCAATCAAAATAAATTATTTTATAATAGTCCATTTTTTTCTGGTATGGTCACACCCAAACATCTAAACGAACAACATATGCTCTTTTTTAATTATAATTCATGTACAATAGCTACCAAATGTTAGCACATGTTAAGAAAAATGTTTTAAAAATCTCCCTAATGCCAACATGAATAATTCTATTGTTTGTATGACCATATCATAATATGGTGGGTAAATTTTAATTTGTTTTAAATGTCACATAGATTATTTATTTCATTTAATTTTGGTTCCATGCCATTATATGGTAAACCTTTTATTTGTATGGTTGTATTACTAAATATTATATACAAGCCCTAAATATTTCGTTCACTACAGAGACGTCCCAGCGACGATGCTTTCGGCCATTTCCGGGACAGCCTGCCTCTCTTCGTGTCACTTTATACCGAAGGCAAAAAGAAAACATTACAAGTTTAGTATGGCTGCTGGAAGCATTGAGATTAGAACTGCCTCCATGAGGTTCTCCGTCCCATCACAATTCTTCCTGGTAAACCCATGGTTTCATCTCATCAGGTTGTGACGGCGACTTCCCACATCTGGGGCATCATCATCCTGCAAGAGAACTCCCGTCAGCTGCAACACTGACGTAAAAACACGTAGTATGACCGGCCGACTGGAGGTTCTATTTTTATTTTAATTGTGAACATTAAATAGGTGAGCGGCGCCCCTTTAAAAAAAGTGAAATAAAAACATTATTTCTTAATATACACCTCACATTATGCTAAACTCTGGCTTGTGTAGTGCTTCATGCTCTACCTTTCAGTTATGCTTAAAGTGTAGTGGCTAGCGTACTAGTCTCTAATTGTGAGCATTCCTGGTTCAGTACCGATTCAACAACAGTTCTTTTTTTTTTATTCTATTATTATAATTTTAAATATAATTTTAAATTTATATAATTTTTTCTGTATGATCTCAAATTGATTAATTTAATTTAAAATTTGAGTTAAATTCATTTTTAAAATTAAATAAAATTAAATTCATTCATAAATGTCTAATTCTAAGGTTTCTTTCTTTTGGTTAGTACTTTAAGACAATTTTGTTTCTCTATTTATTTTATTATCTTTTTATTAAGAGCAATAGTATTAATTAATTTATTTATTTATTTTGTAACTATGTTCATTTCATTTGTTTATTGTTTTCAATATATATATATATATATATATATATATAGAGATTTTCTGCTATTCGGCATTTCATTTATGCATATTTATACTCAAAAGATTTCAGTATTTTAACAGTACAAAAAAAAAAAAAAAAAACTGTACCACTACAACCCATGGAGGGTCTTGGGTTCAGTACTATTCAGGGAAAGTACTATTTCTAGGTCAACAGGGAGATGATTTGACCGAGATCACGCTCAACCGCCAGGTTTTCCCCCTTAATCAATTATTTAATTAAGGGTACCCACTTTATAGAGGCTGGGTATGCCCCAGGAGGGTCTCCCGGCCCAGGGTCGCCCCACGGCCAATGAAATAGATAAATAAACTTTCTGCCATGAGCCGGGGTTCGAACCTGGGACCTTTAGCATTGGAAGCTCAGTACCCTACCACTGAGCTACCCCACTTCCTATTTTAACAGTTTAAGATAATTTTATTAATAAGGCAACAAACGGTGCCTATGGATTAGGTATAGCAGAATTGGCAGTTCACACACGAACGCCCGCTTCCTACACACTGTTATTAAATTCAAGAAAAAATTTGTAAAAGAACTTCAAACCTTAATTTATAATATTTTAATTTCATAGCTATAATTAATGTAAAAAACGAAACTTTTAATCTCCTCTCGTATCCAATCCTTACAATCCAAAATCCTCAATGCTCCTAACTTTGTCACAAATTAAATAATCCATTAAGACCTTAAGAAATTGCTTGACGTTTCCGCTTACTTCAAAACTTACTGGACAAACGCTCTAAACTTCCAATTAATTACAAAATACTCATATACATGACTATAATAAGACCTATTTGGACTTACGGAGTCCAACCAACAAACTTCATAACGTCGTCTGAAAAGAAGATGCCCTCCTGATATCCTAATATTGACATATTATTAGATTGCTACCAGTGGGTAGTTCTCAACAAGCGTTTTCATGTGATTATATTCCTGTGTGCATATTTACTTGATGTATTTATATTGTAATACAGTTGTAAATATCTTGAATAAATAGTTAAAAGAAAAACAAAAAAACCTTTAAGATTTCCCAGAGAGCGAGAGGATGTAATTTTGCTATGAGGTATCTCATTTTCCATAAGTCCGATGTTAACTACTCCGCAAAAAAACATATCCTGGTTCTGCTAATATAAATAATAACAACAAATTATAAAATGCACTGGTTGTTAATTGTATTACTGCATATAGTAAATATAATTTGCTGTTTCATTTTATTGTTCCAATGTTGTGCAAAAATCCACTCTAAAGTAATTAGGAGAGACGGATGTTTGGGGTGATCAGTAAAAAAAATAGTCAAAATAAATAATTATATTTATTTTTTTATATAAATAAAATTAGTTATATAAATAAATATGATTATTTATTTTTACTTTTATTTTATTTATTTATTTATTATTATTATTTTATTTTATTTTTAATGATACTCCAACCATCTTTCTCATCAGTTGTTCACTGAATCAATCATTAATCTACGACTAAAGTTATTATTTTATCCTATTAACGCCGCTGCTTTCGATCTAAAATGGTTACAAATTTTGGTATAATATTTCTTACTTTTGATTGATTAATCTGACTTTTAACTGTTGCTCTAAAATCCCATCGTTACTTCTTCCTTATAAATGTTCTTCAACGATTCGGTTCCTTCATAATATATTATCGAAAGCTAACCATCATTCAATACTAAAGTGCTTGTCGAAGTCTTAAATGCCTCGTTGAAAATTTATGATAAATGTTATGGGATGGATTTAAACCGATTCCAAAAAACCTTTCCAGAGAACAAAAAATAAAGAGTTTTCGATAGGATGCTTTTTAATAGTAAAATATTTTTCCATAAATAAATTTTTATAGATTTTCAGTCAACTATAGCCATTTTTAACATTTCAAAATTATTTTTATTTTGCTTGGCCTATGATTCGTAAAAAGTTATATAACCTTGAATAATAAAATTTAGAATGCCTTCAAATAAAACTCTCCATGAAATTGAGAGTAAAATTACATTGGCATTTCTAGTTTACTTCATACATTTATTTCATCCCTCCAGATCTACTCACCTTTATTAACCTATATTCCTTTAAACTTTTACGTCCTAAAGAAACGAAGGTAACTTTTCTTTTTTTCATTTATTCTTCAAGCATTTAGGTACTATTCGTAAATGAAAAATTCATATTAGCATGTTTAAAGGATCTCGGTATTTTATCATTAGTTTAGTTATGTAATAATGGAGTGTGAATGGGCAAGGCTATCAGTATGACTATTGTCCTTAGGTGTGACAGAATTTAATAATTCTCAATAAAGATTATTTCGAAAAAAGTTATGAGATAATACTCCTAACTCCAAAAATTTCATAAGAATCATTATCTATTAGTATTTTTATTTTTATTTTTTATTTAATGTTCCTATTTCTATTTACGAACGAATTAGATAAAAATAAAATGGACTTATATAGGGTGACCTGTAAGTAGAAAAAATATTCAAAAGGTCGATAGTAGACATCAAGATCTACACAAAAAAAAAAAAAAAAAAAAAATATATATATATATATATATATATATATATATATATATATATATATATATATATATATATAAATAATTGCCCAATTATCAGCAAAAAAGTAGAAAATTTAAGATTTGTGTTTTTTTATGCAAGTCACGTTTTTTGTTGAATAGCAAGCGATAACTTCAAAAATATTTTATTTAAGTAACTAAACATTACTCCATAGTAAACTAGACCAAATTTATTTTAAACAAAAGTAGAGATTGTCATCGTTAGACTATTTAAAGGACTATTGGGCAGACAAACACAGCTTCGTTAAGTTTAAAAAAAAGGTATAAATTAATTGGGATTTTTTTTTATAATCCTTTAACTGTACTAAATTTACCCCACCTTTAGAAAACTCCCCAGTTTAATAGGCTTTAAGGCAATACTAATTAAGTTGAGATTTATTCCAAAAAAAAAAATTGAGTTCCACCTCAAGATGTGTGAAGAAATGATGTGATTTTCTTTTACGCCACTTAAAAGTACCAATGGTTTCAGCAAAAATGACTACAATTAAATATTGCGAAGGTTTTATTTCTTTTTGTTTCGTGATATGGGATCTATTTTAATACATTTAATTGCATAAAAACACATTTTATCAACAAAAATAAAAAAATTAAAAATAATGCTTTATTAAATATTTTCAAGTAAAGTGCTTATGAAATCACCCAGATTTCTGACATAGGAACTGATGCGTATTTATAGGTGACAAACTTAATGTTTCTTGGCCTAATATTTACGTTTTTATGAAAATAATTGTAGCAATCAGTAGGCTTCTTTATTTTAAACGTAAATTTTAGTTAGAAACATTAAGTTTCTATCTGATAAATACATATCAATCCGTTTGAAGGAGGTGTGGTAGAATAATTTCATAACCATTTTACGTGAAAAAAATTTAAAAAATCATTTTAATTTTAATATTCATAAATAAAATATGTTTTAGGCAATTATCTTTATTACAATACACCCCAAATCACGGAAAAACAAGAAATAAAAAAAAGCTTTGCAACAGCTAACAGTAATTAGTATGAAGTCTTGGTATTGCGTCAACAAATCTTAGTCTTGGTCTTGATCTCGGTCTTGCTTACTCATTCTTCGTCTTGGTTTTCATCTTGAATTATCCTAAAATTTTATTAATTTTATATACTTTTTAAATATTATTTATTATTATTTTGCTTCTATTTTTTTATATTTTTGTACATATAGCTTGAATATTTTTTTACCTCACTATATCTAATGTCGAAGTGACTGATAGTAAAAAAAAAAAAAAAATAAAAAAAATAATAATCAAATCATATCCGAATGAATTTGAATAATTGGCGAAAGTATATGGAAAAGAAATATAATATAATTAAAAATTTAATCAGCGTTTCTGAAACAATAATTGATTGCTTTTCAAAAAACCTCTGGAGGTTTTATTTTAAAGCGTTTTTTGTTATTTTTAGCCATTTCTTTACATTTGATGATTGATTTTAGACTTTATTTTGAACTACTTGAAAAAATTGATTTTATTAATGTTTTTTATTACCAAGGTCAATTACATTTTATTATTTCCTACTTTTGAACTATTCTACAACCAGAAATAGTACTCTACGGGTAAAAAAAATAAATATATCTATTGTTTTTAATAGCATACTTTTAAATTTACTTGTTTATTTTAAATATTTTATTAACAATTTTTAAGTAATTAGAGAATTTTTAAGATTAGAGCTGGATAGTTATTATTTATAGTGTCTATGTTTGTTATTCACAATAAATCTTTTTAAAAAGTATTGTGTGCGTTAAAGTTCTATAACTGGCGCCCGAACATAGGGACTTGAGCAGAATTTTCGAAGCTATTTTAGTTACTTTGCGGAGCTATGAGTCGAGTGGAAGACCGATACCAAGCAGCATAAATACTTATCTCCGTCTTGAGGAAGATTACCACTGCGCACGCAAGTATAGGAAGCATTCTCCACGAAGTTTGTATCTTTACAAACTTTATAAATATTTTCAAATCTTGTCACCCAAATTTCAAGATCGATTGTTAAGACTTCGCAGCACCAAGGAAGAGGGTTTGTTCACTGAAGACAACATATTTCATGGTAAAGTTCATTTTAGGTCATATCATAATGAAAACCCGATTTCTAAGAAAAAATAGAGAAGAAAAGATGCGATTTGTATGCTTGTGTGTATGCCGACAAAGAAAAAAAAAATCAGAAATTTCTCTGTACGACCTACAAATGTCACATCACGATGTCCATAATTGACATACATCACTTACAGAATTTATTTACCATATTAAATTCGATACTATCGAAGATATTGATGAAATTTTAAGGAACAATGCCGCACACATTGTTTATAAGCTGTACGGTCAAAGTAATCGAAAATAAAAAAAATAAAAAACAACCACATAAGTCTAATTATAAAGGTAACAATTTTGATCTATAATATAAATATAATAAACAATTTTATAAACCATCTTATGAACAAAATCAAAACTATCAAAATCAAAATTACCAAGAAAATCCTAATTTTAATAACCAAACAAATAATTATAAAAAACAAAATCCTAATTATAATAATAATCAAAATTATCAACAAAAAAATGAATGTATAATCAGCAGTGGGATCCGCAAGCCCACATAAATATTTTATTATGTTTAATCTATAATTGATTATGTTCTTAATAAGACTCTTAGTGCTTCTCACAATCCTTTATTTGTTTTTAATATATTATTATACACATATAAAATTTTTCTTTTTTATATAACGTTTCGGCTTTTTTGCCATTTTCAAATTTATTAATTGAACATTTTTATACCACCTCTCTACATTTGTATAAATTTTACTCGTCAAATTTATCCAGACAAAATAAAGTTTTTCTCTTTGTCTGTCAAAAAGTTATTTGATAGTCGCTATACTTTTCTTTCTATAAAATAAGAGAAAACTTATTTTACTTTGTACATTTTATTTTAAAAATGAATCATTAAAAAATAACATTAATCTTTAAATAAACAATATTTAATTACCAACTTTATATAATAATTTTTTTTTCTATTTTAAATTTTATTAATTAAGCAATATAGGCAACATTTATTTATCCATTTAATAAAAAATCATTATGCACCCAAAACTAAAAATATATTATTTAATTCAGTTTCTATTTACATTGTTTTGTGTGCAGAAAAACAATATGAGTAGAGAAGAAATGGGGGAGCTGGGCCATCAAAAAGAGCAGCCAATCAGAAGCCAGGATTTCAGTGACGTCATCATGGCGGGAAGTTTGAATTTGAATTTGAACAACGGCACGCTGCCTTTTAGGACCTCTAACCAGCCTTAACCACCACGTGGTCAGTCAAGTGACCACCAGTCACGCCCTTTTTCGATCCTGTGACCCTCATATTTTCCCCCCACCCCTCTCTCTAAGAGGCTGAGTGTACCCGACCGCCATCTTCTTTTCATGTACTTACGAGGTTTGCATCTCCTATGACGTCACGAGGTCCCCTTTTCGATCCTGTGACCTCATATTTTCCCCCCACCCCTCCTTTAAAGAGGTTGAGTGTACCCGACCGCCATCTTCTATTCATGTACTTACGAGGTTTACGCCTTGTATATCGTCACGCCCCTTT
The DNA here is from genome assembly GCA_928085145.1 of Nezara viridula. NCBI lineage: Eukaryota > Metazoa > Arthropoda > Insecta > Hemiptera > Pentatomidae > Nezara > Nezara viridula. The sequence goes on from OV725078.1 coordinate 35,153,045, forward strand.
ACGATCCTGTGACCCTCACATTTCCCCCCCCCCACTCCTTTCTAAGATGATAAGCCCGGTCGCCATCTTGTTTTCTCCGGTAATCTTCCTAATGTTTATCTTCTATATAATCTTCCTAATGTTTATCTTTTACATAACCTTCTCAATGTTTACCTTTTCAGAGTCACGTGATCGGTCACGTGACCAGGGATTTGAGAGACAGGGAGCCTTTGTCCGCCATTTTGTTTTTCTATAACTTCTCTATTGTTTACCTTTTCCATAATGATAAATCTGGCGCTTCCCCCTCCATCCCAACCGTTATAACCAGCATAACCTTACAGTAATCTTCCTAATTTTTTATTATTGTAATGGGTTCTTCATGGAATTCTACGGACCCCCTAGAGTCCTTCGCGGGCTAGGTCCGAGGTCCTTTTTGCTCTAAAACTAACCGTTTTCGAGATATTCGATATTTTATGTTTTTATTAGTTTTTAAAATGATATATTTCTTTTTTTATTATTTATTATTCTATGTGAACCGGATCATCCGGCCGCCATTTTGTTTTTCCAGTAATCTTTTTAATGTTTATGTGATGTATAATCTTTCTAATCTTTATCTTTTACATAACCTTCTCAATGTTTACCTTTTCAGAGTCACGTGACCTGCGATTGAGAGCCGGGGGAGGGACTTTGTCCGCCATTTCGTTTTTCTATAACTTCTCTAATGATTATTTTTTATATAACCTTCTCATTGTTTACCTTTTCAGAGTCACGTGATCGGTCACGTGACCAGCGATTGGAGAGACGGTTGTACTTTGTCCGCCATTTTGTTTTTCTATAACTTCGCTATTGTTTACCTTTTTCATAATGGCAAATCTAGCGCTTCTCCCTCTATCCTAACCATTATAACCATCATAACCTTACAATAACCTTCCTAATTTTTTATTATGGTAATGGGTTCTACATGGAATTCTACGGACCCCCCTAGATCCCTTCGGGGGCTAGGGCCGAGGTCCTTTTTGCTCTAAAATCAACCGTTTTTGATATATTCGACATTTTATGTTTTTATTGTTTTTCAAAATAATATTTTTTTTTTTTTTTATTGTTCATTATTCTATGTAAACCGGATCATATATATTTGGGACGTATCTCGCGTTCCTCTCTCCTCCCAACTATTATAACCTTACAGTAACCTCCCTAATTTTTTTATTATGATAATAGTTTCTACATGGAATTCTACGGACCCCCCTAAAGTCCTTCGGGGGCTAGGGCCGAGGTCCTTTTTGCTCTAAAACTAGCCGTTTTCGAGATATTCGACATTTTATTTTTTTTTTTTTTAATTATTTTTCTAAATAATATATTTCTTTCACACTCCCTCATATTCATTATTCTAACAATTTCATTTTACTTTATTTTTTTTTTTATAATTTTTTATTATTTTTACCATCACTATTTATGTTTCTCATACCTTGTTATCTGGTTATTTTCTTAGCCCTGATGAAGGCCTGAACTTCAGCTCGAAACGTCAGCATATGTAAAAATAAATATTACCATTTATTTTTGCCTTCTTTTTTGACTGACCACCCCAACTATTCCTCTCTTCATTAATATATTTATTTTTTTTTTATTATTCATTATTCTACGTGAACCGGATCATATATATTTGTGACAAAGCTTGCGTTCCTCTCTCCTCCCAACTATTATAACCTTACAGTAACATCCCTACTTTTTTTTATTATGGTATTGGGTTCTATATGGGATTCTGCTGACCACCCTAGAGCCCGTCCGTTTTGCTCTAAAACCAACCGTTTTCGAGATATTCGACATTTTATGTTTAATTTTTGATTATTATTTGGAAAAAATATATTTATTGTAGTACTGTAAAAGACCTCTGGAGATTTCGTATTTGGATATTTTTAAGTAATTTTAGGTATGTAAACACTACACATAATTCTATTGAGCAGATAGCGGATGGGTTTTGACCCCTTTAATCCTCAAAATGTAAACAACTTCTTAATCAGTATCTAAGTATAAACAAATGACTTGAGCATTTATTCCCTTATATCTTAGTGTTCTCCTTTTTTACGTAAATGTAGACTTTGGCCCCTTTAATTATTAAAATATAAACAACCTCTTAGGTCTTCTTAATCCCAATTCAAGTATTATATTTATGGGAAATCTAGCGCTCTTCCCTCCATCCCAACCTTTATAACTCTGCAGTAACCTTCCTGCTTTTTATTATAATATTCATTTTTCACAGGAAGTCTACGTGTTAGTAATAATGTAAACGGCCTCTGGAGATTTCGTATTGGAATATTTACAAGTAATTTTAGGTACGTAAACACTACACATAATGCAATTACGCAGATAGCGGATGGACTTAGGCCCCTTTAATATATAAGATATAAACAACCTGTTAGGTCTTCTTAATCCCTATCTAATTGTAAACAATGGACTTGAGTATTTATTCCCTTATCTCTTATTATTATCCTTTACACGTAAACATAGACTTGGCCCTTTTAATCCTTAAAAGATTGGACGTTTTTGGTCCATTCCTTAAATCATTATCGAACTGTAAACAATGGACTTTTAACATTTAATTCTCTATCTTTTATTTTATTTTTTTTCATTTTCCGTCTGGAAGTAGCACTTACAGTAATTCGTAAGGAGTCCGGTATGATGCGACACTCGTTTCACGATTTTATGAAACTATTGCGAGCCAGAATTCGGTCACGTGATAAGTGCACCACATTTGCATTAGAATTAAAATATTCTTAGCGCACTCCCGTTTTTGTACTTCAACCTAATCATGAACACCCAACCACATCCCCGTTGTAGCCACATGAGCATTAGGTCACACTCCCTCATATTTCTACCTAGCAGATACAGCACCAGCTCCGAGGTTTTGTTCCGGTTGGAGATTTCTCTGTCATGTTTACATTTTTGTAAACTTCCCGATGTTTACTAAACCCATCTAATGTCTTTATAACCTTCTCAATATTTATATTTTATTTAATTTTTCTAATGTTTGCATTTTATATTTGATAGGATGAAGCACTTATTATATTTTTGTAAGTGTTGCTAGAGTACGGTAGTATATATTAGTAATATAAATCCATTTGAGAATATAAATTACATTTTATGTAATATTCCTAATGTTTTGAAGGGCCAGGTATTGACACTATAGTCTCCCAACTCCACATGTTTTCTGAGCTGTAATATTTACTATTAATGGAATCCATCTTCCAATCCATTGAAGGGTCAGTTACCCACCTTGTGGATGCTGAGTATTTCCAAAAGTCTAATAAACATTTTCATAGAAGCCATCTTGTTTACTTAACCATTACGTGTATCTTCCAATCCTTTGATTGATCAGCTACCTATTTCAGTAGTTAACTTTATACTGACTGAGTGTGCCTTACAAGAGTCTTCCGAGTTATCTCCGACCGAGCTCCTCCAAACCGTTGAAGGCTAACGTATCTACGCTATAAATACTGAACTTGCCCAACTCCCGAATCCAAACATTTTATTTGACATATCTAATGTTTATGTATTGCACAACTTAAAGTTCCTCCCAGCTAGTTCCTCCGAATATTTACATTTCACAAAACTTAAAGTTCCTTCTGGCTATGCCCGATGGTCTCGCTGATCAAAGTTCCAAATAGAATCCTTATTGATGTGAAAATATGAATTTTGATCTTTTAATACTCTCACATTGAAGTATTATTTTGTGTTTTAGTTAATTTTTCCTATTATGTAATTATGTATGTAATGTATTATGTAATCGATTAATTTTCAAAAAAAATTAAAGTTCTTTAAAGAGATGATTTATTTATTTTATTATTATTATTTTTCCCCGTTACAACTTTTTTTTAAAATTTAATATACACACTATGAAAAAATGTCCCAGTCAAGGAAGGTTCAAAGACAAGTTTTAATTTGTTTATCTTTTCCAGATTTAATTTTTAAAAGATAATAGATATCTGTTATTCTTTCATGTTGTTTATTACTGTGGTTAATGAATGAATGTATGTTATGGTCCCTGGAACGGTATTACTTTGCCCATATACCAAGAGAATGTGAATTGAAAAAATATATATTAACTGCAATATTATATCAACAAAACATCTCAATGCACTCATTCGTTCCAAGACATCAAGTCATGTTTTGAGAATAGTTGACTGTTAATGTTATACTATTTTGACCTTATTTGATCACAGATAATATTAACAATATTTTCATTAAAAGGGATCTTTACCCATCAGTATACAATTCATGGTCTGAAAAGCAAAGATTTAATGAAAGCTTCCATTGAGAATATTGATAAAACAGTTAAACATTACAAAGAAGTTCTTTACATGATTTTTTTGTAAATAGTTTTATTGTAAATATTATTGTGGGGGAGGGGAGGAATTTTATACAAGTATTTTTATTTTTGATAATGGTTATGGGATATGGTATATTTTCTCCCTCTAAAATTCTATCCCAATACTGACAAAGTTTAAATATTTGTAAATAGTTTTTTTTTTATTTTGCTTTTTTTTGTAGTAAATAGTTTACTCGCAGAAAAAAAAATAGTAATAATGAAAAAATATATTTAAAAAAAAAGTTAGTAGTTTTATTTTCATTAATATGAATATTGAATATTTCTATATTTTAGTTGAAAAACGATGACTTTTAATTAATTTCCCAATTGAAATCTACACTATGAAAGAGTTATCAAAATGGAAAAAGGTTTAAAGAAATTTACAATTTCCAGATACAAGATAATAGATATCTATTATTCTTTTAGTTGATATACTATTGTTGTTAATGGAGTGATATGAATTTGTCCTTGACGTAATGATAAGGCTCAATTCTAAATTATATGTAGGTATGTCATGTTAAAAATCGTTAGTTGAGATAGGAATAAGGTAAAAAGGGGCGTGGCCTAAGGGTCATGTGACTGGCTACGCCTGGCCACTGGGTAGAGGGGATGGAGCACCGATGGCATCGATCGATCGATAGCGTAGCATAAAATGTCGAACATCTCGAAAACGGTTGATAGAGGGATAGGATAAAGCAAAAAGGAGCTCGACCCTCGACACCGAAGGGCTCTAGGGGGTCCGTAGATTTCCATGTAGAACCTATTATCATAATAAAAAATTAGGGAGGTTACTGTAAGGTTATGATGGTTATAATGGTTGGAATGGAGGGAATGGAGGGAGAAGCGCCAGTCTTATCATTATGGGAAAGGTAAACAATAGGGAAGTTATAGAAAAACAAAATGGCGGACAAAGGTCCCCTGTCTCTCAAACCCCTGGTCACGTGACCGATCACGTGACTCTGAAAAGGTAAACATTGAGAAGGTTATGTAAAAGATAAACATTAGGAAGATTATTCATAACATAAACATTAGGAAGATTACCGGAAAAACAAAATGGCGGCCAGGCTTATCATCTTAGAAAGGAGTGGGGGGAGGGGGGAGGGAAATGTGAGGGTCACAGGATCGAAAAGGGGACCTCGTGACGTCACAGAAGTTGCAAACCTCGTAATTACATGAAAATAAAATGGCGGCCGGGCTTATCATCTTAGAAAGGAGTGGGGGGGGAAATGTGAGGGTCACAGGATCGAAAAGGGGCGTGACGATATACAAGGCGTAAACCTCGTAAGTACATGAATAGAAGATGGCGGTCGGGTACACTCAACCTCTTTAAAGGAGGGGTGGGGGGAAAATATGAGGTCACAGGATCGAAAAGGGGACCTCGTGACGTCATAGGAGATGCAAACCTCGTAAGTACATGAAAAGAAGATGGCGGTCGGGTACACTCAGCCTCTTAGAGAGAGGGGTGGGGGGAAAATATGAGGGTCACAGGATCGAAAAAGGGCGTGACTGGTGGTCACTTGACTGACCACGTGGTGGTTAAGGCTGGTTAGAGGTCCTAAAAGGCAGCGTGCCGTTGTTCAAATTCAAATTCAAACTTCCCGCCATGATGACGTCACTGAAATCCTGGCTTCTGATTGGCTGCTCTTTTTGATGGCCCAGCTCCCCCATTTCTTCTCTACTCATATTGTTTTTCTGCACACAAAACAATGTAAATAGAAACTGAATTAAATAATATATTTTTAGTTTTGGGTGCATAATGATTTTTTATTAAATGGATAAATAAATGTTGCCTATATTGCTTAATTAATAAAATTTAAAATAGAAAAAAAAATTATTATATAAAGTTGGTAATTAAATATTGTTTATTTAAAGATTAATGTTATTTTTTAATGATTCATTTTTAAAATAAAATGTACAAAGTAAAATAAGTTTTCTCTTATTTTATAGAAAGAAAAGTATAGCGACTATCAAATAACTTTTTGACAGACAAAGAGAAAAACTTTATTTTGTCTGGATAAATTTGACGAGTAAAATTTATACAAATGTAGAGAGGTGGTATAAAAATGTTCAATTAATAAATTTGAAAATGGCAAAAAAGCCGAAACGTTATATAAAAAAGAAAAATTTTATATGTGTATAATAATATATTAAAAACAAATAAAGGATTGTGAGAAGCACTAAGAGTCTTATTAAGAACATAATCAATTATAGATTAAACATAATAAAATATTTATGTGGGCTTGCGGATCCCACTGCTGATTATACATTCATTTTTTTGTTGATAATTTTGATTATTATTATAATTAGGATTTTGTTTTTTATAATTATTTGTTTGGTTATTAAAATTAGGATTTTCTTGGTAATTTTGATTTTGATAGTTTTGATTTTGTTCATAAGATGGTTTATAAAATTGTTTATTATATTTATATTATAGATCAAAATTGTTACCTTTATAATTAGACTTATGTGGTTGTTTTTTATTTTTTTTATTTTCGATTACTTTGACCGTACAGCTTATAAACAATGTGTGCGGCATTGTTCCTTAAAATTTCATCAATATCTTCGATAGTATCGAATTTAATATGGTAAATAAATTCTGTAAGTGATGTATGTCAATTATGGACATCGTGATGTGACATTTGTAGGTCGTACAGAGAAATTTCTGATTTTTTTTTTCTTTGTCGGCATACACACAAGCATACAAATCGCATCTTTTCTTCTCTATTTTTTCTTAGAAATCGGGTTTTCATTATGATATGACCTAAAATGAACTTTACCATGAAATATGTTGTCTTCAGTGAACAAACCCTCTTCCTTGGTGCTGCGAAGTCTTAACAATCGATCTTGAAATTTGGGTGACAAGATTTGAAAATATTTATAAAGTTTGTAAAGATACAAACTTCGTGGAGAATGCTTCCTATACTTGCGTGCGCAGTGGTAATCTTCCTCAAGACGGAGATAAGTATTTATGCTGCTTGGTATCGGTCTTCCACTCGACTCATAGCTCCGCAAAGTAACTAAAATAGCTTCGAAAATTCTGCTCAAGTCCCTATGTTCGGGCGCCAGTTATAGAACTTTAACGCACACAATACTTTTTAAAAAGATTTATTGTGAATAACAAACATAGACACTATAAATAATAACTATCCAGCTCTAATCTTAAAAATTCTCTAATTACTTAAAAATTGTTAATAAAATATTTAAAATAAACAAGTAAATTTAAAAGTATGCTATTAAAAACAATAGATATATTTATTTTTTTTACCCGTAGAGTACTATTTCTGGTTGTAGAATAGTTCAAAAGTAGGAAATAATAAAATGTAATTGACCTTGGTAATAAAAAACATTAATAAAATCAATTTTTTCAAGTAGTTCAAAATAAAGTCTAAAATCAATCATCAAATGTAAAGAAATGGCTAAAAATAACAAAAAACGCTTTAAAATAAAACCTCCAGAGGTTTTTTGAAAAGCAATCAATTATTGTTTCAGAAACGCTGATTAAATTTTTAATTATATTATATTTCTTTTCCATATACTTTCGCCAATTATTCAAATTCATTCGGATATGATTTGATTATTATTTTTTTTATTTTTTTTTTTTTTTTTACTATCAGTCACTTCGACATTAGATATAGTGAGGTAAAAAAATATTCAAGCTATATGTACAAAAATATAAAAAAATAGAAGCAAAATAATAATAAATAATATTTAAAAAGTATATAAAATTAATAAAAGTTTAGGATAATTCAAGATGAAAACCATGACGAAGAATGAGTAAGCAAGACCGAGATCAAGACCAAGACTAAGATTTGTTGAGGCAATACCAAGACTTCATACTAACTACTATTAGCTGTTGCAAAGCTTTTTTTTATTTCTTGTTTTTCCGTGATTTGGGGTGTATTGTAATAAAAATAATTGCCTAAAACATATTTTATTTATGAATATTAAAATTAAAATGATTTTTTAAATCTTTTTCACGTAAAATGGTTATGCAATTATTCTACCACACCTCCTTCAAACGAATTGATATGTATTTATGAGTACTGCTGATTAAGTCTATTTTCTATATACCAGCTACAAATATTATTGTATATAATTTAATCAGCGTTTTAGAAACAGAATCAATTTTTTTTTTAACTTTTATTTTAAAAACCTTTTATTTTAAAGCATTTTTTGTTATTGTTGGCTATTTATTTACAAACGACGAACGATTTTCAGATTTCAGAATTCGAAAAAAACACGTAAAGTCGCTTGCCTCTCGCAACATTCAAATAAGGCAAGATGCACTATATATACCAGGAACGAAATTACAGCTTCTAGGTGGGAACTGGAACATCCAACAGAGTTTTCCTGTTGTTCTAGTGATAACTATACCTTAAGACTTAGCTTGTAATAAGGACATTTGTCAGATGTGCCTTTTACCACCTTTTGCCACCGAATTTCGATAAGACTTTTCAAATCATATGTTTAAATTTTTAGCTTTGAATGATGCAGGAGGTAAGAGGCTTACGTATTTATTTTTATGAATAATACATTATACATTCAGTCAATTGTCAGCTAGTTTTAATGCCATATTAGAGCTAGATAATAATATTTATCGTGTCTATGTATATTATTCACAATAAATCTTTTTAAAAAGTCTTGTGTGCTTTAAAGTTTGTAACTGGCGCCCGAACATAGGGACTTAGCAGAATTTTTGAAGCTATTTTAGTTACTTTGCGGAGCTATATGTCGAGTGTAAGACCGATACCAAGCAGCATAAATACTTATCTCCGTCTTGAGGAAGATTATCACTGCGTACACAAGTATAGCAAGCATTCTCCACGAAGTTTGTATCTTTACAAACTTTATAAATATTTTCAAATCTTGTCACCCAAATTTCAAGATCGATTGTTAAGACTTCGCAGCACCAAGGAAGAGGGTTTGTTCACTGGGGACAACATATTTCAATGTAAAGTTCATTTGATTTAGTTTATTTTCATTTCTGTGACAACTTTACAAGATATATTAAACAGTTTAAGGAAATTAAATATTATTTTAAGTCCAGAAAATATTGAGCAATTATTATTAGAAACTAGTGTAAATTCAGAGGTGGCTGAGGAAATTAAAGATCACGATTTTAAATTAATTCCTGAATATGATGGTGATACTTTACTTTTAGTACATTTTATTAGAAATCCAAAATTTATTTATGAATTATATTGTAAAGATGATAATCCATATAGAAGTATTATCCATTCCAAATCAGTATTAACTTTATTAACAAAATTAAAAGGTAAAGCTGAATAAGCAAATTATGATAAAGAATTTTCTAGAGTAAGTGATTTTTGAAATTTCTAAAACGTAAAACCAAGATTCTCGTATAAGAGAACAATTAGTATCAGAAATTCTTAATACTAGGACATATCATAATGAAAACCTGATTACTTAAATAGGTTAGAGAAGAAAAGATCCGATTAGTATGCTTGTGTGTATGCCGACACAGAAATAAAAAATAAAAACTCAGATATTTCTATGTACGACAGACAAATTTCACATTGCCCTGTCCATAATCTAGATCCCTCGCATACAGATTTTATTTACCATATTGATTTCGATGCTATCGAAGATATTGAGGAAATGTTAAGGAACAATGCCACACACATTGCTCATAGGTTTTAAGGTCAAAGTAATCAAAAAGAAAAGTAACCAACAACCACATAAGTCTAATTATAAAGGTAAACAATAAATTTATTATATAACTCTGCATGGTGTTGTATAATGCAGTTTTACTTTATATTTTTGTTTTTGTTTTTCTTTATCTGAACATTCATTTTTATGCTTTCTGTACATGTAATTTTTTTTTTCCTTTTCTTTTTGTTGTTTTTTCCAGTACAATTATAAGTATAGTTGAGAAGATTTTATTTTATTTTTTAATTGTTTACAGACTATTATTTAAGTTGTTGTATATATTTTTTTAATCTTTATTAGGTTAGTTTTTGGCCAGATATGTATTTTTGCTTTTGTAACTGTTCATTATTGTTATTATAAGGGGACATCGTCTCAGAATAAAGTTTATTTTCTATTTCTATTTCTATAAACCTACTATTAACATGTCAAATTTATACGTCATGAAAGACAAAACAGAAAAAATAAAATATATAAGATAAACTGCTTAAACTGATCAAGAGTAAATTATGGCGAAAGTGCGCAATACTTAAAAGACAGAATATATCAGCATAAAAATTATTGAAAAATAAAGAAAATCAAAAATATAAAAGTAAAACAGCATTAACACACCATCATGCAGAGTTAGGCCACAACTTTGATTTTTATGAAGTAAAGATTATAAACAGTGAGAAAAATAAATATAGAAGAAAATTCTTAGAAGCCATTACCAACTAAAAAAAAAAAAACAGAGTACATTTTTCTATTCATGTTACTGATTAAAATTAATTTGTTCTTCAATACTATCGAATTTATGAAAGTTTAAGGAACAATGCCGCACACATTGTTCATTGGTTTTAAGTTGAAAGTAATTGAAAAGGAAAGTAATCAACGACCACATAAGCCTAATTATAAAGGTAAACATTTTGATTTAAATTATAAAACTAATAAACAGTTTTATAAACCACTTTATCAACACAATCAAAATTACCAACAAAATCCTAATTTTAATAACCAACCAAATAATTATCACCAACAATATCCTAAATATAATAATCATCAAAATTATCAGCAAAACTGTCAAAAATCCATTCATAATCAACAGTGGGATCCGCAAGCCCAACATAAATATTTTATTACATTTAATCTATAATCGATTATGATCTTAATAATACCCTTATTTCATCTCACAATCCTGTTTTTTGTTTTTGTTTTGTTTTTTCTCTTTAATACATTATTATACACATATAATTTTTTTCTAATTTTTGCTATTCAAATTTATTCAGATAAAACGAAGTACTTTTCTTTGTCAATCAAAAAATTATTTGTTCTTTTCCTTCTATAAAATAAGATAACACTTATTTTACTTTGTACATGTTTTTAAAAAATCAATCATTAAATAAATAATATTAATCTCTAGATTAACAATATTCAATTATCAAATTTATATAATATGTATTTTCTTTTTCTATTTTAAATTTTAATGAATTCAACTATATAGGCAAAATTTATTTATCCATTTATTCAAAAATCATTATGCATCCAAAACTAAAAACTAAATAATTTAATTTAGTTTTTATTTACCTTTTTTTTTTTGTAGAAAAAGTTATATTATATTCCTTGTTCTGTATTCATATTTTCACCTTGTGTGACATCTTACCATACTTGTCCTACTAACAACTGTATAGAGAAATGAGGAAGTGAGCAAATTTGCTGAACTCTGATGGATAAACTCTTAACTTATTAAACAACAAATTAATTTTAATACTTAAAAGGCAGAATATATCACCATAAAAATTATGCTTTTAAGTATTTTATATATAATAAATATTTTATTATATTTAATCTATAATTGATTATGTTCTTAACAAGACCTTTATTGCTTCTCACAATCCTTTATTTGTATTTAATATATTATTATACACATATAAAATTTTTCTTTTTTTATATAATATTTCTTCCTTTTTGGTCATTTTCAAGTTTATTAATTGCACATTTTTATACCACCTCTCCACCTTTGTATAAGTTTTAATCGTCAAATTTATCCAGACATAATGAAGTTTTTCTCTTTGCCAGTGAAAAAGTTATTTGATAGTGGCTATACTTTTCTTTATATAAAATAAGAAAAAACTTATCTTACTTTCTACATTTTATTTTAAAAAATAATCATTAAATAACATTAATCTTTAAATAAACAATATTCAATTACCAACTTTATATAACATGTTCATATTTTCACCTTGTGTGACATCTTAACATACTCGTCCTACTAACGGCTGTATCAAGATTTGAGGAAGGGAGCAAATTTGCTGAACTCTGGTCGATAAACTCATACCTTATTAAAGAACAAATTAATTTTAATATCAGTACCATGTAAAGAAAAATGTACTCTGTTTATTTTTATTTACAAATTCAGCATATGATTAATAAATATTTTGTTAGTCTGTTTTGAAATTAATAGCATTGTATCAATTTTCTGTAATGGTAATGGCTTCTTAGAATTTTTTCTATATTTTTATAATCTTTACTCCATCAAAGTCAAAAATTATGGCTTAACTCTGCATGGTATTTTGTTAATGCTGTTTTATTTTATATTTTTGATTCTATTTATTTTCACAATGATTTTCATGCTGATATATTCTGTCTTTTCAGTATCTATAATATATTTTTGTTATATATTGTTAAATACATTTTTTGTATTTAACACTCTCCATACTAGATATCCTTTGTATCTTGATATAAAACAACAGGAGTGTTAAAAAAGATAAACTGCTTAAACTGCTCAGGAGTATATTATGGCCAAGGTAGGCAATACTTAAAAGACAGAATATATTAGCATGAAAATCATTGTGAAAATAAATAGAATCAAAAATATAAAATAAAACAGCATTAATACAATACCATGCAGAATTATGCCATAATTCTTTTACTTTGATGAAGTAGATATTATAAAAATATAGAAAAAATTCTTAGAAGCCATTACCATTACAGAAAATTTAAACAATTACATCCATTTCAAAACATACTTACAAAATATTAATAATTCATATGCTGAATTAGTAAATATACTAAAAAAATAAATAGAGTACATTTTTCTATGCATGGAATTGATATGAAAATTTATTTGTTCTTTAATAAGTTGAGAGTTTATCCACCAGAGTTCAGCAAATCTGCTCCCTTCCTCATTTCTCTGTACAGTTGTTAGTAGGACAAGTATATTAAGTTGTAACTCAAGGTGAAAATATGAACACAGATCAAGCTTTTTCTACACAAAAAAAAAAACAAAAAAACAAGGTAAATCATACGTCTTGAATTATACGTGAAAAATATCATCAAGATTTAGAACTTTTCCATGAATTAACACATGAAAAGATTGAAGCAGTTGATAACTACCCTAGGCGTTGAAGACCCTAGGGTTTAACGCCTTAAAGCCTAACCAAACAAACAAACAAGATTGAAGCAGAAAAAGAAAAATGTACGGAAAAATCAAATAAAACTCGGGAAGATCCACCTGAGTTAACGGAACAAGATTTTGTTATTCATGGTGGCAACTATTGTTTGTTAATTATTGATATACACATCTCAATGTAGGTTTTCGAACAATTTTCAAAGAATGGTTGGAATCTAAAAATTTGCAGTAGAAGGAATGTACAGAATTGCCATGGAACTTCCAAAATTACGTTAACCGTGAAATGGTTCCTGATGAGCAAAATAAATGTTGTTTGTTTCGTATTTCTATCTTCTAAAAAGTGGAAAAGCATTTTAGTAGACATTAACAAAGATTTTATAATAATTCTGTGAAAAACTTAAATTATTGGTTACCCAAATTCAGGCTATATTGTACATATTTTTCAATACTTAAATTAAATTCAACAACGTATAACTCAACAACAACAAAATCTGGCCGTGGATAGCTCAGACCTGATTGGGTATTGGTAGTTTTAGTTCCGAGAAGAACATAAAAAGTGTTATATCCATTTGGTACCATTATGTGCAGTCCGTTATGGAGAAAGGTTTCAATCAAAATCTAAATAGAAAAAAAAAAGAGAAATAAAGTACCATATTAATAAATAGCAATAAGCTGATAGTTAACTGCAAGACTCTTGTGCAAGACCAAGACTGCCTCGGTCTCGTCTTGGTCTTGCGTTTGGGCAACACTAATGCCGACACAGAAATAAAAAACGAAAACTCAGAAATTTCTCTGTACGACACACAAATTTCACATCACACTGTCCATAATCTACATCCCTCGCTTACAGATTTTATTTACCATATTAAATTCGATACTATCGAATTGGTGAAATTTTAAGGAACAATGCCGCACACATTGTTCATAGGTTTTAAGGTCAAAGTAATTGAAAAGAAAAGTAACCAATAACCACATTAGTCTAATTATAAAGGTAAACATTTTAATCTAAATTATAAAAAAACTTTATAAACTGCCATATCAACAAAATCAAAATTTCCAAGAAAATCCTAATTTTAATAAGCAAACCAAATAATTATCACCAACAAATTAATTTTAATATCAGTACCATGTATAGAAAAACGTACTCTGTTTATTTTTTTAGTTTCTTTACTAATTCAGCATATGATTTATTAATATTTTGTGACTCTGTTTTGAAATTGATCTGTTCAAATTTTCTGTAATGGTAATGGCTTCTAAGAATTGTTTACTATATTTATTTTTCTCACTGTTTATAATCTCTACTTAATCAAAGTCAAAAATTATTACATAATTCTGCATGGTGTTGTGTTAATGCATTTTTATTTTATATTTTTGATTTTCTTTATTTTTACAATCATTTTTATGCTAGTTTAGTTTTGGTGGAATGAATACCCCAGTCAAACCTCAAATTATCAGGTCTTCGGATCTCCTCCCTTTCAGGGTGTAGACCTTTATGCAGACGTTCAGTATATGTATCATATACGCTTTTGGTTCAACTAACTCTGTTATTCTTATTTATCGAAATCCTAATACCTTTTTCCTCTAATCTTACTCCATGTAAGTAGGACGCTGATCCGTCCGCTTGCAGTCCTATATACTGAGTCTGGAGATTGATCCCTCCGTCAGAATCTCATCCTCTCACAAGTCCGGAGTGTGATCCCTCCGGTTGTGGTTACCATCCTTGCGGAGTATTAAGGCTGATCCCTTACACCGCAGACCGAGAGTGATTGGGTGCTGATCCGCCTGTCACTCGAGGCCATCCATCTAATCACCTTCCTTCATCCATTCAGTCATCTTATCCTAAATACTGAACACGCACTGTCGAGGCCTTCTGATAACTTGCATATACTGCCTCTGCTTTACATACCTCGACATCTTATATATTGAGCTCCAAAATATCCTACAGACAATTCCAAGTTTAGAAGTCAGACATGTAACATTAGTTTAGGCCTCACAAGGCTAGTTTGTAAGAAGTATCAATAACCTTGTGTCTATGTAACTTTATATTTTACAATAAAAGTAAATTTCAAAAGTCTTTACTATTGTACGAGTTCGTTAATTCGCAAAAATAACATGATTCAGTGACTTACGTGGTTATGCACCCACCGCTGGGTCGCATGACCAGCAAAAATGGACATATTTATATTCAAAAATATAAATACGAATACAATTTATATTTATAGTACTTATGAAAATAAATATAAATGAAAACTTAAAAGTTTTTTACGATCAACTATTTACCTGGCCAACCACAGCACGTGAAAATGATACAATCGTCGAGAATTATCTTTAAGAGCGTTTCACTTTGTTATATTCCTGTTTTATGATGACTTTCCAATACTGTAACTTCATTTTTCATATAATATAAAAAATACAAAATTTTAAAATTAATTAAATTCAAATTAATATAAATTGTTGTAAAATAAATTGTTAATTAGGAAAATTTAAACTTTTAATGAATGGTTACTTTTTTCTAAGTCTTCAACTGTCTGTAAAAAACAGTTGAGTGCAGAAACAGCATAAGTCCAAATCGAATTTTAAGTTTTCCAGGGCCTAATTTATGTCATTTTTTGCACAAAAGCAACATAAATGCATGTTATGACAGAAGAAAAAAAACAGTTCAAATATTTGAAAATTTCGAGGAGTTATGACGTTTTTTTCTCTCTCCTGAAAAATTTGAAATTTGTAACTAAAGTAGTTTCTGCACTCAACGATTCAATTACTGTTTTTCTTGATAATGCCACATCATTTACAACTCGTAAGTGGCATAGTGCTTTAGAAGAATATAGGAAGTAAAAAGAAAAAAAAATATTTTGGACAGTTAAATTATTGTATTTTTCGTTAACACAATCAAAATAATGTATTGAAAACATTATAATATTATTATAACGTTATTATGCCATTTATGAGTACTTCTGATTAAGTCTATTTTCTATATACCAGCTACAAATATTATTGTATATAATTTAATCAGCGTTTTAGAAACAAAATCAATTTTTTTTTTAACTTTTATTTTAATAACCTTTTATTTTAAAGCATTTTTTGTTATTGTTGGCTATTTATTTACAAACGATGAATGATTTTCAGATTTCGTCTGAACGACTTGGAAAAATTGATTTTATTGGTGTTTTTACTACCAAGGCCAATTACTTTTTAAGAGTTTTTGTGTATAAGTTTAATTTTATTTTCGAATACTTTTTCAATTATAATTACAGAAAATATATTTAAAATATGAAAATAAAAATCCATGTAAGCATTTAGAATTTCCGTATGGTAATAAAGGGAAAAAAATTGTATTCTAAATATTTTTATCAAGCTCAAGATATGTGTGATATTGTAATTATATTTCATCATTAACTTTCAGAGAGTTTAAAAATAATATGTTATTCGAAAAAAAACACGTAAAGTCGCTTGCCTCTCGCAACATTCAAATAAGGCAAGATGCACTATATATACCAGGAACGAAATTACAGCTTCTAGGTGGGAACTGGAACATCCGACAGAGTTTTCCTGTTGTTCTGGTGATAACTATACCTTAAGACTTAGCTTGTAATAAGGACATTTGTCAGATGTGCCTTTTACCACCTTTTGCCACCGAATTTCGATAAGACTTTTCAAATCATATGTTTAAATTTTTAGCTTTGAATGATGCAGGAGGTAAGAGGCTTACGTATTTATTTTTATGAATAATACATTATACATTCAGTCAATTGTCAGCTAGTTTTAATGCCATATTAGAGCTAGATAATTAGTATTTATCGTGTCTATGTATATTATTCACAATAAATCTTTTTAAAAAGTCTTGTGTGCGTTAAAGTTTGTAACTGGCGCCCGAACATAGGGACTTAGCAGAATTTTTGAAGCTATTTTAGTTACTTTGCGGAGCTATATGTCGAGTGTAAGACCGATACCAAGCAGCATAAATACTTATCTTCGTCTTGAGGAAGATTATCACTGAGCAAACATTCTCCATGACCTGAGAGGTAAATTTACAAACTTTCAAAATATTTTCAAATCTTGTCACCCAAATTTCAAGATCGATTGTTAAGACTTCGCAGCACCAAGGAAGAGGGTTTGTTCACTGAGGACAACATATTTCAATGTAAAGTTCATTTGATTTAGTTTATTTTCATTTCTGTGACAACTTTACAAGATATATTAAACAGTTTAAGGAAATTAAATATTATTTTAAGTCCAGAAAATATTGAGCAATTATTATTAGAAACTAGTGTAAATTCAGAGGTGGCTGAGGAAATTAAAGATCACGATTTTAAATTAATTCCTGAATATGATGGTGATACTTTACTTTTAGTACATTTTATTAGAAATCCAAAATTTATTTATGAATTATATTGTAAAGATGATAATCCATATAGAAGTATTATCCATTCCAAATTAGTATTAACTTTATTAACAAAATTAAAAGGTAAAGCTGAATAAGCAACTTATGATAAAGAATTTTCTAGAGTAAGTGATTTTTGAAATTTCTAAAACGTAAAACCAAGATTCTCGTATAAGAGAACAATTAGTATCAGAAATTCTTAATACTAGGTCATATCATAATGAAAACCCGATTACTTAAATAGGTTAGAGAAGAAAAGATCCGATTAGTATGCTTGTGTGTATGCCGACACAGAAATAAAAAACAAAAACTCAGATATTTCTCTGTACGACAGACAAATTTCACATCGCGCTGTCCATAATCTAGATCCCTCGCATACAGATTTTATTTACCATATTGATTTCGATGCTATCGAAGATATTGAGGAAATTTTAAGGAACAATGCCACAAACATTGCTCATAGGTTTTAAGTTCAAAGTAATCAAAAAGAAAAGTAACCAACAACCACATAAGTCTAATTATAAAGCTAAACATTAAATTTATTATATAACTCTGCATGGTGTTGTATAATGCAGTTTTACTTTATATTTTTGTTTTTCTTTATTTTTACATTCATTTTTATGCTTTCTGTACATGTAATTTTTTTTTCCTTTTCTTTTTGTTATTTTTTCCAGTACAATTATAAGTATAGTTGAGAAGATTTTATTTTATTTTTTAATTGTTTACATACTATTATTTAAGTTGTTGTATATATTGTTTGAATCTTTATTAGGTTAGTTTTTTTCCTGATAGATCTTCAACAGACTATCAAACCGCTCATAACCCTTCTAACCAGACTCCTTTCCGAAATCCCGCTTAGCTTCCCTCGATGAACACGAAGTCCCTAGCTATTCTCTTATGGAACGCTAATGGACTGCAAAACCACCGTGACGAACTAGACATTTTTCTCCATGACAATTATATTGACATTGCTCTCCTGACAGAAACTCACTTCACCCAACGGACACATTTCTACATACGTGACTACATCACCTATAGATCTGACCACCCAGACAACACTGCCCACGCCGGTTCTTGCATCCTTATCCACAAATCTTTACCCCATTCACTTATTCCTTCTATTCCAACAGATGCCATTCAGTCAACTTCTGTAATCCTCTCAACTCGTCCTTTCCATCTAACACTTTCAGCTGTATACTGTCCTCCTGGCAATTCCCTCTCGTACAGCCTACTTGAATCCTTATTACAATCCCTCGGATCGCGCTTTATTGCTGGAGGAGACTACAATGCTAAACTCCAACGATGGGGTTGTCGATCATCCAACTCCCGTGGTAATACCCTTTCACAAGTTTCTTCTTACAACAATTATTCCATCCTCTCGCCCATGAATCCTACTTATTTTCCAACATCCCTCAAAAAACGTCCCGATATCCTGGACATATTTATCACCTCCCAGATTTCCTCCTCCCAAACTATAATCAAATCCCTGGATGACCTTTCTTCAGACCATAGTCCAGTTCTGCTTTCACTACATTCTGACTTTGCTCCTAAACCATCACTTCCTAAACTGATCACTGGACGAGTAAACTGGGACAAATTTCGTGATGATTTGGAAAACAAACTCGACCTCAAAATCCCGCTAAAGACAAAAGAAGACATTAATTGTGCCATAGAAAAACTGACATCATCAATAACAGACAGTATAAATAATAACACATTTATCAATAAGATTAACTTCCCACAAAATACTAACTTGCCACAGCATATTCGTATCTTATTACAGGAAAAACGCAGAGCAAGATCGAAGTGGCATAGGACTAGATACCCAACAGATAAATCGCATTACACCCAACTGACTAACAAACTGAAATCAGAAATAAGAAAATACAAAATTCAAAATTTACTAAATTTTACTGAAAAACTTTCAACCACTGACAAATCATTATGGATGACCACCAAAAAACTTCTTAAGTTTCAAGACTTTAATCACCCACTACTTACTGATTCCCAAACCTGGTCCAAATCCGACGAAGAAAAAGCCCAACTATTTGGTCAACATCTCTTCCAAACTTTTAACCCACATCCCGATATCCTTAATTCGACTCACATCAATTGTATTGAGGCAGAACTGGATATTCCTCTCCAAATGTCTCTGCCACCCAAAGCATTTCATCCCATAGAAATATCCAACATCATTCAAAAATTGCCTTCCCGTAAAGCTCCTGGACATGATCTAATTACATCCCAGATCCTAAAACTTCTTCCTCGAAAAGCCATCCTATTCCTTACTTACATATATAATGCTGTACTCCGTTCTACATATTTTCCTGATCCTTGGAAACGATCTATTGTTAAAATGATCCACAAACCCAAAAAACCACCAGAATACCCATCCTCTTACCGTCCTATCTCTCTTTTACCCATCATGGGCAAGATCCTAGAAAAACTCATCTTAAAACGCCTGTACCCTATCCTAAATTCTAAACACATAATCCCAGATCACCAATTTGGTTTCCGAACTTCCCATTCCACTATACAGCAATGTCATCGTGTGGTAGACGTAGTATCCTCTGCATTGGAGCGCGGAATGTACTGTACGGGAGTCTTTCTCGACGTTGAACAGGCGTTTGATAGAGTTTGGCACCCGGGACTGCTGTACAAACTCCGAAAATTCCTACCACCTACATACTTCCTCATTATCCGTTCTTACCTTACTGATAGATACTTTAAAGTAAATCACAATAACGCCTATTCATCCCTTTTTTCCCAGTCCGCTGGTGTTCCTCAAGGTAGTATCCTAGGTCCTATCCTCTATACAGTTTATACAGCTGACATCCCAACCCATCCCAACACTGTCATCACCACATATGCCGATGACACATGTATCCTATCAGTAAACAATGACCCAGCAATTGCATCCCAAATGCTTCAATCACACATCATAAATCTAGAAGAATGGTGTCAAAACTGGAGAATTAAAATAAACTCCAATAAATCCCACCAAATTACCTTTACCCTTCGTCGTAAACCAACGACTTCCTGTCCTACAGTTTCCTTTAACAATACTCCACTTATCCCTGTTGAGCAAATCCGATACCTAGGACTCCACCTGGACAAACGACTAACTTGGAATCCTCATACTAGACTGAAACGACAAGAAACCGCTCGACGTTTCCGATTACTTCAGCACTTACTAGACAAACGCTCTAAACTTCCCATTAATTACAAAAGACTCATATACTTGACTATAATAAGACCTATTTGGACTTACGGAGTTGAGCTATGGGGCTCCACTAAACCATCGAATTCCTCTCGCATTCAATCCTTACAATCCAAAATCCTTCGTAAAATCCTCAATGCTCCTTACTTTGTCACTAATAAAATTATCCATAAAGATCTTAATGTTCCTTATGTTTCAGATCTGGCCCAATCCAGATACCTATCCTTCCATAATAAACTTCAGAATCATCCCAACCCTCTCATTTCTAACCTTGCTTCCTCTTCAATTCCTGATAACCCTCCGAGGCGTCTGAAAAGAAGATGGCCCCGTGTTCTCCTAATGTAGTCATATCATTAGAGTGCTACCATTGGGTAGTTACTCAGCAAGTGTATTCATGTCATTATATCAATTATGTTCAAATTTACTTGATGTATTTATGTAATACAGTTGTAAATGTCATAAAGAAATAAAAAAAAAAAAAAAGGTTAGTTTTTGGTCAGATATGTATTTTTTCTTTTGTAACTGTTCATTATTGTTATTATAAGGGGACATCGTCTCAGAATAAAG
Source organism: Nezara viridula (assembly GCA_928085145.1). Lineage (NCBI taxonomy): Eukaryota > Metazoa > Arthropoda > Insecta > Hemiptera > Pentatomidae > Nezara > Nezara viridula. Next base: position 35,174,610 of record OV725078.1, read on the forward strand.
TTTCTATTTCTATTTCTATAAACCTACTATTAACATGTCAAATTTATACGTCATGAAAGACAAAACAGAAAAAATAAAATATATAAGATAAACTGCTTAAACTGATCAGGAGTAAATTATGGCGAAAGTGCGCAATACTTAAAAGACAGAATATATCAGCATAAAAATTATTGGAAAAATAAAGAAAATCAAAAATATAAAAGTAAAACAGCATTAACACACCATCATGCAGAGTTAGGCCACAATTTTGATTTTGATGAAGTAAAGATTATAAAAAGTGAGAAAAATAAATATAGAAGAAAATTCTTCAACAAGTTAAGAGCTTATCCACCAGAGTTCAGCAAATTTGCTCTCTCCCTCAAATCACTATAAAGTAGTTAGTAGGACAAGCATGTTAAGATGTCTCACAAGGCAAAAATATGAATAAAGTACAGATCAATAAATATCATATAGCTTTTTCTGCACACAAAACAAGGCAAATAAGCACTAAATAAAATAACATTTTTTTTTAGTTTTGGGTGTATAATGAATAAATAATTTTTGAATAAATGGATAAATAAATTTTGCCTATATAGTTGCATTAATTAAAATTTAAAATAGAAAAAGAAAAAAACATATTACATTGTTTATTTAAAAAATAATGTTATTTATTTAATGATTTTTTTTTTAATGTACAAAGTAAAATAAGATTTTTTTTTATTTTATAGAGAGAGGAGTGTAGCCACCAATAAATAACTTAAAAAGGACGAAACGTAATATAAAAAAGAAAAAATTTATATGCCTATGATAATGTATTAAATATACATCAAGGAATGAGAGAATAAATAAGGATCTAATTAAGAACATAATCAACTATAGAATAAATATAATAATTATATATAATAAATCTCAATGAAAATATGAATAACCCTAATAAGGTTGTTTATCATATATCATTACTTGAATAAACCTCCATCTGGAAATTGGAGAAACAATAAAAAAAACTTAGATCCACCGCAACAAAAAGATTCTTATACTGTTTCAATGAGAACAGTTTCTAATCATGTTCCTTATACTGAAGAAGAAAAGGACACACAAATTAGAATGTTAACAGAACAGGTAAACCAATTAGAAACTCTTAAGCAGAATTTTTTAGAGCTTACTCTGAACAGTGGAAAACCACAGGATCGGATATAAAAGAATCGGAAATCGATGAAGCTCTCTGTGTAGATGATTTACCTCTGCTAACGGATCATGAAAACAACAAATCAACGAAAGAGTATAATGGAATAATTAGACAGAGTAAGTCGCCATATAACTCTCCTTTAAGGATTGTCCCAAAGAATATGGACACATCAGATATAAAAAAAGTTCATATGGTAATAAATTATAGAAAATTAAATCATGCTACAATTAAAAATAAATTCCCACTATTAAATATCGAAGATTTGATGAATCAATTAAGGGAAGCAAAAATCTTCTCAACTATATACCTTACTTCGGGATTCCAACAAATAGAGATGGATGAAGAATCCATACCAAAAACAGCATTCTCTACTGGAAACGGCCACTACAAATTTGTTCAAATGCCCTTTGGATTAAGTAACTCGCCACTTATGTTTCAGAGATCAATGGCAATGGTGATCTCAAACATCCCCAGTGCAATGGTCTATGTAGACGATATTATAATCTATTCAAAAAATGAAGAAGAACACTTAAAAAAATTTAGAAAGAGTTTTAAAAGAACACCAATTATCAATACAGTTAGTACAGTATTCAAAAAAGGATTAAAATTTCTCAGATATATTGTAACAGAAGAAGGTTTATAAACAGACCCGAACAAAACTGAAACTATTGTTAGCTTTATGATACCTCATCACCAAAAGTTTAGACAGTTTTTAGGTATGACAGGATACTGTAAACAAATTATTAAGTAAAATGCAAAAATAACTAAACCTATTTCACAATCATTAGAAACTAAAATTTATAAAACTGAAGAAATTAAAAAAACTTGTAATACTTTAATAGATTTAATGGTAAACGTACACATTTTAAAATATCTAAATTGGAATAAATCATTTACTTCAACTACAAATGCTAGTAATATAAGAATAGGAGCAGAATTATCTCAAAAAAATGATAATGATATTGAATCCCTGTAGCATTTGCTTCAAGAGTACTACGAAATGCTGAAAATAATTATAACACTATTGAAAAAGAATTATTATCAGCTGTTTGGGCAACCCAACATTTTAAACACTACTTATATGGAACTAAATTTTTGTTACATACACATCATAAACATTTAACATGGATATTTTCAATGAAAAATGGAAATACGCGAATCTTGAAATGGATTTATAATCTATAATCAATGGATTTATAAATATAATCAAAAATGAATTCCCATCCCTAAGAATAAAACATTAGTTCAACTTAATTGATGATGAAGAAAATTTAGACAAGAAACAAGAAATTATTCAAAATTATGATTTAGGAGAAACTCAACATCGTGGTATATCAAAAACATTTTAAAAATTAAGAAGACCAGTTTATTTTCCCAATATGAAATATGATACAATCACAGAATACATCAATAAATGAGAAATATGTAAGAAAAGCAAAATACGATAGAAAACCAATCAAAATTAAATTTCAACAAACTCCCAAAACGGAAAAACCTTTTCAAGAATTAATGATTGATATTTTAAAACATAAAAATAAGATAATCTTTACTGCTGTTGACACATTTAAAAAAGATTATCCCCATAAGTTAAACTGACCCATAATGCAATTAATATTTGCGATTGTTTACAAAATTATTTATCTCACTACCCTGCGCCAACACAGATTGCATTAGATCAAGGCACAGAAATGAAAAATAATTTAGTTCAGCAATTTTGTAATCATTTTAATGTTTCTTTGCATTATACTTCCACCAATCATTCAAATTCATTAGGATTTTTTTTTTTTTTTTTTTACTATTTCTCACTTGGACATTAGTTTTAGTGAGGTAGAATAGCATTCACACTATATATAAAAAAAATATAAAATAAATAGAAGCAACATAACAATAAATAATAATTAAAAAGTATATACAATAAATAAAATAGAATAACTTAAAAATAAGGAAATTAAAACAAAGCAAAAAATAAATGCATACCGATATACACTAATGATTATTAAATGGAGTTTATTTGACATTAAGTGAATTATTAAGAATAATTTCACATGAAAGAAATACTTATACATTCGAACAAAAATTAAAACTTGCTATAATTGCATACAATAATACTTTGATTAATAATTTAAAACTAATCCCGAATAAAATTACATTTGGTTTCATAGAAGAAAATAATAATAAAAATGATCTTAATATTACAGAATTATGCGTGCAAAAATATCATAAAGATTTAGAACTTCTTCATGAATTAACACATAAAAAGATTGGTGCAGAAAAATAAAAACGTACAGAAAATTTAAATAAAATTTGGGAAGATCCACCTGAATTAACGGAACAAGAATTTATTAAAAATACACAATTAAAAATTAAAAGAAGAGATAAATTCAGAAAAGTTAATGTGATAGTCCAAGGTAAAAGACAAATAACACATGATACATGTTGATAATGTTAGGAGACCCAACCAGTGTATAAAGAAGAAACATTTTGTTTCAGATGAAGATTCTCAACATGTTAACAATTCTGACACTTCATCTCCAGAAGAATTTGATGTAAAAAATATTGAACATAACATTGAAACATCTGTAAATATTAATAAATGTTTAAGTAATAAAAATCATAAAAGATATGTAGAATATTTAAAGCAGTATATAACTGTAAATATTAGGAAAATAATTTATTGTCATAATAATACTGTATTTTTACCAAATGTAGGCTTAATTAATTTATCAATTATATTGTCAAAGATTATCAAAGAGGATATTATCAAAGAGGATTGTTTTCCACAATTTGATAAAATGTATACTCATAGTATTAACACTATTTTACAGCCATTTTATGATCATGTAATATTAAATACTACAAAGTTAGACACAAATAATTATACTATACCAGCACAAGAGATATTATCATTCGTAGGCAATATTAACATTTATCGTTACTATTTTATATTATGCATAATTTTAATCCTTTTAATTATAGGTATCTTTTTTTATTATAAAAAATGTAAAAAGATTCAAGATTCTCATTTATCTAAAAATAATGTAAATATGCCAAAAGCACCAGCCCTTACTGATGATCATAAAATAATTTTAAGTAAATTATATGAAATTAGCTTTGGAATTTAAAATTTAAGAAAATATTTATTTTGACTGGAGTCCAAAATTTAAGAAGCTGAAAAAAGCTATAAACAAATTTTATTGTCAACGTTCTTTTCTTCATTCCACTTACATAGAAGTGGGTTACGGCATTGTTACCATTCGAATAACGTTGTTGTTTTATAATTATCGATGAGTGACTTGATAAATATTTAGTGCGGAAGAAATCAATTTCCTCACTTTAAAAGTTTTGAAAAGCGTAGCATTTCTGGAAAACAAAAAAACTCTTGGAAAGTATGAAGTTTGCTGTAATATATTTATCAAATGTATCAGAGATCTCATATATATTGCTTTGTTGGTGTTTACATGTTAAAAAAAGCCATTTTTAGTTATTATTTTACTGATTTCTATTATATAATTAATCACCTCCTATTAATTTTAATTGATTATGTTTGTTCAGTGTCTATAATAAAACGTTATACATATTTTTTTTTTAATTTTACTATTATTAAATAAAAGCTTGTATTGTTGTTTTTACATTTGACGTCAACATAAAAAACACTTATTAATAATATGGTAATATCATTCACTATAAATAAAATGATAATTGAGAAATAGCAAATTCAAAGATAATCAGTTATACAGGAACAGTTACCGTTATATGAGCTTTTTCAGTTGACAGAATGACTAACTCCAATTTTAACCATTTTGATTAATAATTTTAGTAATATTTCTAGTGGGGAAATTTATACTTTTATTCACAGTTTTATATTTCAACACTGCTATTACCTATTATTGAATCAACTTACTTACTGTCTTTACAGATATTATAAATTTAATAACTAGAAATATCACTGAAATGACTTTACTCAAAAAAGTTGAAATTGGAGTTAGTCATTCTTTCAAATGAAATTCTCTCATATAGGTTGTCTTCAAAAATAAATTATCAAATATTAAATTATTGTACTAAATAGGGGAGAAAAAATTAGTTTTATGAGATCAAGCAAAACCTTCAAGTATTTTTGTTCAAAATATAGTATAGTATTGCTTTGCTTTAAAAAACATATTTGTTGTCCTTTTTATATTTAAATACTTGTAAAATTGAATATTTATATAATCTTAATATTTAGTAAAATAAAAATTGTACATGCTTTTATTGTGAAATCAAGATGATTTTTTTTTTTAATACTGTAATAGTATGCAAAATGTTAATGTCAAGTTTGCCACATGTTATCCTTACTAGGATAAACCTTACACTTTTTTATTTGCTTATTTACATTTTATATTTTTAAAATGTTAAATATCAATTCAATTATATTAATCATATTAAGTTAATGCTGACCTATTCATTAAATGTATGTTTTGAAATTGCCTGCATTTTTAATGTATTTTTTATGAGTTTGGATACCAAGTATTTCCTAAATTTTGCCTAATTTAAAGTTTTATAATTATTAAAATCAACATTATAATTATATTGTTAGTTCTGAGTACATATTGTTAGTATTTGAATTGTGCTATTTCTTATTTAATATGGATTAGAGCGTACTTTGAATTTAATTTTGTAAATAAAATTTGGCTAATTATTATTTTATATTTTATCTTTTGTATCTGTTTGTCTAATTTAGAATATTGAATGGGCCGAATTTTATATTGTAAGTATGATCAGCCTAAGTGAATGTTTTTTTATAATGGTATCTGTAATCTTGGAGTGTATTTAAATTGGTTAAAAAGGTATTGCTTTTTGCTGTTATAGTAATAACTTTATTACTATTTTGAATTCTAATTTTGTTATAAATTATTTAAAATTAGAAAATATGTACCCAAAGTGGTTTCAATGAATCATTCATTAAAATAAACAAATAATATGAAGTTTAGAATTGGTGTACATTAAAACAAACTCTAAAAAAAATTGTAAAAAATATTTAAGAACTAAAATAATAACCAAGATTGCACTTCCCATAAGTTAAATATCATTAAATTAAATTAATTACTAACCAGTTCTTACAAGTATGTTTCAACTTGTAGGTCTCTCCTAATTAAGGGGGTCATTACCCATTTTCTAACTACCCACAAGGTTGAATATAAGTCATGTTAAATTTTTGGATATGCTTGAGATTACTTTGATTAGAAAAATTAACTTATAATTCTTTACACAGAAATTTATATTAATCTATACCTGCCTTTATAGTACCTCTAGTAATGTATAAATATCTAAAAGCATTACTTTTTACTTACACCACTTTCAGTGGTTCAATTATGAGTAGTTCTTAGATTAAAACTGAATCATTGTCAGTCCAAGGAAAAAATGATTTTTTTTAACAGAAAATTTTAGTAAATTACATGATAAATTAATATTGCAATATTACAACCTGTTACCATCAAAGGAACAAATTCTATATATCCACACCATAATATAACAGGTCCAAACAGATTTTAATCAATTACCTTTGTGACATTACTGCTTTTCTAATTTAACTATTTTCAAAATAAATTCTATGATCATACATCCAAATATAATAGGTATTGAAAAATATAATTAAATTAAACTAATACACTAAAATTGACATTCAAATGCATCTTTCTATCATATTTGGCTAATATAAAACTTATTCTATGAATGAACAGTATAGTATAATAGGTATTGACAAACCTAATTGACTTACATTTCAAATTCTCACGTAAGGTTCTAACTAGTTATATCAAATAAATTCTATAACTGAACATCTCAATCTAACAGTTATTAACAAATTAGAATAAATTACACTGTATAATTCACATCATTTAACGTTTATGGCTATCCAATTTAACAATAATTAAACAAATTATATATATGTAAAACATAGTATTATAGGTTCTGACAAAATTAATTGACTTCCATTATAAATAAGCTTTCTTTCTTTGCATTTTAGGTATTATCAAGCAATAGCTTAAATATTTTATTAGGAGTGTTTGTGTATACTTTTAGTTTTATTTTCGAATATTTTTTCGATTCTAATTACAGAATATATATTTAAAATACGAAAATAAAAATCCAAATGAGCAATTTTTTTTTTTTAATTAAGGAAAAAAATTGTACTCTAAATATTTTTATGAAGCACGATACTGGCGGTATTGTAATTATATTTCATCATTAACTTTCAGAGAGTTTAAAAATAATATATTATTCCAAAGAAAACACGTAAAGTCTCTTGCCTCCCGCAACATTCAAATGTGGCCAGATGCACTATATATACCAGGAACGATATTACAGCTTCTGGGTGGGAACTGGAACATTCGACAGAGTTGTCCTGTTGATCTGGTGATAACTATAGTATAAGTATTAGTTTATAGTAAGGGCATCTGTTGGTTGTGCCTTTGACCACCTTTTGCCACCGAATTTCGATAAGACTTTTCAAATTAATAATATTTAAATTTTTAGCTTTGAATGATGCAGGAGGCAAGCGGCTTACGTACTTATTTTTATGAATAATACATTATACATTCAGTCAATTGTCAGCTAGTTATAATGCCATATTAGAGCTAGATAGTATTTATCGTGTCTAAGTTTGTTATTCACAATAAATCTTTTTAAAAAGTCTTGTGTGCGTTAAAGTTTGTAACTGGCGCCCGAACATAGGGACATAGCAGAATTTTTGAAGCTATTTTAGTTACTTTGCGAAGCTATGATTCGAGTGTAAGACCGATACCAAGCATCATAGATACTTATCTCCGTCTTGAGGAAGATTATCACTGAGCAAGCATTCTCCATGACCTGAGAGGTAAATTTACAAACTTTCAAAATATTTTCAAATCTTGTCACCCAAATTTCAAGACCAATTGTTAAGACCTCGCAGCACCAAGGAAAAGGGTTTGTTCACTGAGGACAACATATTTCACTGTAAAGTTCATTTGATTTAGTTTATTTTCATCTCTGTGACAACTTTACATAATAGATTAAACAGTTTAAGGAAATTAAATACTATTTTAAGTACAGAAAATATTGAGCAGTTATTATTAAAAAATATTGTGAATTCAGAGGTGGCTGAGGAAATTAAAAATCACGATTTTAAATTAATTCCTGAATATGATGGTGATACTTTACTTTCACTACATTTTATTTGAAATGCCAAATTTATTTAGGAATTCTATTGTAAAGATGATTATCAAAGGATTTTCTAGTGTAAGTGATTTTTGAAATTTTTAAAACGTAAATACCAAGATTCTCGTATGAGAGAACAATTAGTATCAGAAATTCTTAATACTAGGTCATATCATAATGAAAACCCGATTTCTAAGAAAAATTAGAGAAGAAAACATGCGATTTGTATGCTTGTGTGTATGCCGACACAGAAATAAAAAACAAAAACTCAGAAATTTCTCGGTACGACACACAAATTTCGCATCACGCTGTCCATAATCTACATCCCTTGCTTTAAGATCTTATTTACCATGTTAAATTCAATACTATCGAATTTATGAAAGTTTAAGGAACAATGCCGCACACATTGTTCATTGGTTTTAAGGTGAAAGTAATTGAAAAGGAAAGTAATCAACGACCACATAAGCCTAATTATAAAAGTAAACATTTTGATTTAAATTATAAAACTAATAAACAGTTTTATAAACCACTTTATCAACATAATCAAAATTACCAACAAAATCCTAATTTTAATAACCAACCAAATAATTATCACCAACAATATCCTAAATATAATAATCATCAAAATTATCAACAAAACTGTCAAAAATCCATTCATAATCAACAGTGGGATCCGCAAGCCCAACATAAATATTTTATTACATTTAATCTATAATCGATTATGTTCTTAATAAGACCCTTATTTCATCTCACAATCCTGTTTTTTTTTTTGTTTTGTTTTTTTGTCTTTAATACATTATTATACACATATAGTTTTTTTCTAATTTTTGCTAGTCAAATTTATCCAGATAAAACGAAGTATTTTTCTTTGTCAATCAAAAAATTATTTGTTCTTTTCCTTCTATAAAATAAGATAACACTTATTTTACTTTGTACATGTTTTAAAAAAATCAATCATTAAATAAATAACATTAATCTCTAGATTAACAATATTCAATTACCAAATTTATATAATATGTGTTTTCTTTTTCTATTTTAAATTTTAATGAATTCATCTATATAGGCAAAATTTATTTATCCATTTATTCAAAAATCATTATGCATCCAAAACTAAAAAATAAATAATTTTATTTAGTTTTTAGTTACCTTGTTTTTTTTTGTAGAAAAAGTTATATTATATTCCTTGTTCTGTATTCATATTTTCACCTTGTGTGACATCTTAACATACTCGTCCTACTAACAGCTGTATCAAGATTTGAGGAAGGGAGCAAATTTGCTGAACTCTGGTCGATAAACTCATACCTTATTAAAGAACAAATTAATTTTAATATCAGTACCATGTAAAGAAAAATGTACTCTGTTTATTTTTATTTACAAATTCAGCATATGATTAATAAATATTTTGTGAGTCTGTTTTGAAATTAATAGCATTGTTTCAATTTTCTGTAATGGTAATGGCTTCTTAGAATTTTTTCTATATTTTTATAATCTCTACTCCATCAAAGTCAAAAATTATGGCCTAACTCTGCATGGTGTTTTGTTAATGCTGTTTTATTTTATATTTTTTATTCCATTTATTTTCACAATGATTTTCATGCTGATATATTCAGTCTTTTCACTATCTATAATATATTTTTGTTATATATTGTTAAATACATTTTTTGTATTTAACACTCTCCATACTAGATATCCTTTGTATCTTGATATAAAACAACAGGAGTGTTAAAAAAGATAAACTGCTTAAACTGCTCAGGAGTATATTATGGCCAAGGTGGGCAATTCTTAAAAGACAGAATATATCAGCATAAAAAATATTGTAAAAATAAAGAAAATAAAAAATATAAAATAAAACAGTATTAATACAATATCATGCAGAATTATGCCATAATTCTTTTACTTTGATGAAGTAGATATTATAAAAATATAGAAAAAATTCTTACAAGCCATTACCATTACAGAAAATTTAAACAATTACATCCATTTCAAAACATACTTACAAAATATTAATAATTCATATGCTGAATTAGTAAATATACTAAAAAAATAAACAGAGTACAATATTCTATGAATGGAATTGATATGAAAATTAATTTGTTCTTTAATAAGTTGAGAGTTTATCCACCAGAGTTCAGCAAATCTGCTCCCTTCCTCATTTCTCTGTACAGTTGTTAGTAGGAAAAGTATATTAAGTTGTCACTCAAGGTGAAAATATGAACACAGATCAAGCTTTTTCTACACAAAAAAAAACAAGGTAAATAAAATGATATATTTATTAGTTTTGGGTGCATAATGATTTTTGAATAAATAAATTTTGCCTATATAGTTGAATTAATTAAAATTTTAAATAGAAAAAGAAAAAACCTATTATATAAAATTGGTGATTGAATATTGTTTATTTAAAGATTAATGTTATTTATTAATGATTAATATAAAAAAAAAAAAAAGGAAAAGGGAATAGGGAAAGCACTGTTTCTAGGTTAATGGTTGTGCAAGGAGGTGATTTGACCGAGATCACGTTCAATCGTCAGGTTTTCACCCTTAAATAATTATTTAATTAAGAGTGCCTATTTTATAGAGGCTGGGTGTGCCCCAGGAGGGTCCCCTGACCCAGGGTCGCACCAAGGCCAATGAAACATATAAAAAACAGTAATAATTTTTAAAAAGATGAACAAATTAAAATTTTTTTTATTTTATAGAAAGTAAAGTATAGCCACCAACAAATAACTGTTTGACAGACAAAGAGAAATATATTATTTTGTCTGGATAAATTTGACGATTAAAATTATACAAATGTGGAGAGATATTATAAAAATGTGCAATTAATAAATTTGAAAATGGCCAAAATGGAAGAAATGTTATATAAAAAAGAAAAAGTTTATATCTATATAATACTGTATTAAATACAAATAAAGGATTGAAAGAAGAAATAAGGGTCTTATTAAGAACATAATCAGTTACAGATTAAATATAATAATTATATATAATAAATCTATCTAAAAATATAAATAACCCTAATAAGGTTGTTTATCAAATATAAATATTTTTAAAAACCTCCATCAGGAAATTGGAGAACAATAAAAAAAACATTGATCCATGACAACAAAATTATTCTAATACCATTTTAATGAGAACAGTTTCTGATCATGTTCCTTGTACTTAAGACGAAAAAGACAAAAAAATTGGATTGTTAACAAAAAAGTTAAATCAAATAGAAACTCTTAAGGAGAATTTTTTTAGAGCTTGGATATAAAAGAATCGGAAATCGATTAAGCTCTCTGTTTAGATGATTCACCTCTGCTAACGGATCATGAAAACAACAAATCAACGAAAGAGTTGAAAAATTGGAATAATTAGACAGAGTAAGTCACCATATAACTCTCCTTTATGGATTGTTCCATTGTATGAAAACGGACGCATCAGGTATAAAAAAAGTTCATATGGTAATAGATTATAGAAAATTAAATCATGCTACAATTAAAGATAAATTCCCACTACTAAATATCGAAGATTTGATGAATCGATTAAGAGGAGCCACAATCTTCTCAACTATATACCTTACTTCGGGATTCTACCAAATAGAGATGGATAAAGAATCCATACCAAAAACAGCATTCTCTATTGAAAACGTCCACTTCGAACTTGATCGAAAAAATAAGGAAATTAAAACAAAGAAAAAACACATGCATGCCTATATACTTAATGATTATTAAGTTTAGTTCATTTGACATTAAGTGAATTATTATGAATAATTTCACACGAATGATAAATTTATACATTCGAATAAAAATTAAAACTTGCTATAATTGCATACAATAATTTAAAACTAACTCCGAATGAAATTACATTTATTTTTATACAAGAAAATAATAATACAAAAGATCTTAATATTACAGAATTATACGTGAAAAATATCATCAAGATTTAGAACTTTTCCATGAATTAACACATGAAAAGATTGAAGCAGTTGATAACTAACCTAGCCGTTGATGACCCTAGGGTTTAACGCCTTAAAGCCTAACCAAACAAACAAACAAGATTGAAGCAGAAAAAGAAAAATGTACAGAAAAATCAAATAAAACTCGGGAAGATCCACCTGAGTTAACGGAACAAGATTTTGTTATTCAAGGTGGCAACTATTGTTTGTTAATTATTGATATACACATCTCAATGTAGGTTTTCGAACAATTTTCAAAGAATGGTTGGAATCTAAAAATTTGCAGTAGAAGGAATGTACAGAATTGCCATGGAACTTCCAAAATTACGTTAACCGTGAAATGGTTCCTGATGAGCAAAATAAATGTTGTTTGTTTCGTATTTCTATCTTCTAAAAAGTGGAAAAGCATTTTAGTAGACATTAACAAAGATTTTATAATAATTCTGTGAAAAACTTAAATTATTGGTTACCCAAATTCAGGCTATATTGTACATATTTTTCAATACTTAAATTAAATTCAACAACGTATAACTCAACAACAACAAAATCTGGCCGTGGATAGCTCAGACCTGATTGGGTATTGGTAGTTTTAGTTCCGATAAGAACATAAAAAGTGTTATATCCATTTGGTACCATTATGTGCAGTCCGTTATGGAGAAAGGTTTCAATCAAAATCTAAATAGAAAAAAAAAGAGAAATAAAGTACCATATTAATAAATAGCAATAAGCTGATAGTTAACTGCAAGACTCTTGTGCAAGACCAAGACTGCCTCGGTCTCGTCTTGGTCTTGCGTTTGGGCAACACTAATGCCGACACAGAAATAAAAAACGAAAACTCAGAAATTTCTCTGTACGACACACAAATTTCACATCACACTGTCCATAATCTACATCCCTCGCTTACAGATTTTATTTACCATATTAAATTCGATACTATCGAATTGGTGAAATTTTAAGGAACAATGCCGCACACATTGTTCATAGGTTTTAAGGTCAAAGTAATTGAAAAGAAAAGTAACCAATAACCACATTAGTCTAATTATAAAGGTAAACATTTTAATCTAAATTATAAAAAAATTTATAAACTGCCATATCAACAAAATCAAAATTTCCAAGAAAATCCTAATTTTAATAACAAACCAAATAATTATCACCAACAAATTAATTTTAATATCAGTACCATGTATAGAAAAACGTACTCTGTTTATTTTTTTAGTTTCTTTACTAATTCAGCATATGATTTATTAATATTTTGTGACTCTGTTTTGAAATTGATCTGTTCAAATTTTCTGTAATGGTAATGGCTTCTAAGAATTGTTTACTATATTTATTTTTCTCACTGTTTATAATCTCTACTTAATCAAAGTCAAAAATTATTACATAATTCTGCATGGTGTTGTGTTAATGCATTTTTATTTTATATTTTTGATTTTCTTTATTTTTACAATCATTTTTATGCTAGTTTAGTTTTGGTGGAATGAATACCCCAGTCAAACCTCAAATTATCAGGTCTTCGGATCTCCTCCCTTTCAGGGTGTAGACCTTTATGCAGACGTTCAGTATATGTATCATATACGCTTTTGGTTCAACTAACTCTGTTATTCTTATTTATCGAAATCCTAATACCTTTTTCCTCTAATCTTACTCCATGTAAGTAGGACGCTGATCCGTCCGCTTGCAGTCCTATATACTGAGTCTGGAGATTGATCCCTCCGTCAGAATCTCATCCTCTCACAAGTCCGGAGTGTGATCCCTCCGGTTGTGGTAAACATCCTTGCGGAGTCTTAAGGCTGATCCCTTACACCGCAGGCCGAGAGTGATTGGGTGCTGATCCGCCTGTCATTCAAGGCCATCCATCTAATCACCTTCCTTCATCCATTCAGTCATCTTATCCTAAATACTGAACACGCACTGTCGAGGCCTTCTGATAACTTGCATATGCTGCCTCTGCTTTACATACCTCGACATCCTATATATTGAGCTCCAAAATATCCTACAGACAATTCCAAGTTTAGAAGTCAGACATGTAACATTAGTTTAGGCCTCACAAGGCTAGTTTCTAAGAAGTATCAATAACCTTATGTCTATGTAACTTTATATTTTACAATAAAATTAAATTTCAAAAGTCTTTACTGTTGTACGAGTTCGTCAATTCGCAAAAATAACATGATTCAGTGACTTACGTGGTTATGCATCCACCGCTATATTTATATTCAAAAATATAAATTCGAATACAATTTATATTTATAGTACTTATGAAAATAAATATAAATGAAAACTTAAAAGTTTTTTACGATCTACTATTTACCTGGCCAACCACAGCACGTGAAAATGATACAATCGTCGAGAATTATCTTTAAGAGCGTTTCACTTTGTTATATTCCTGTTTTATGATGACTTTCCAATACTGTAACTTCATTTTTCATATAATATAAAAAATATAAAATTTTAAAAATAATTAAATTCAAATTAATATAAATAAATGAAATTGTAAAATTAATATAAATTGTTGTAAAATAAATTGTTAATTAGGAAAATATAAACTTTTAATGAATGGTTACCTTTTTCTAAGTCTTTAACTGTCTGTAAAAAAGAGTTGAGTGCAGAAACAGCATAAGTCCAAATCGAATTTTAAGTTTTCCTGGGCCTAATTTATGTCTAAATTAGGCCATTTTTGCACGACAGCAACATAAATGCATGTTATGACAGAGGAAAAAAAAACAGTTCAAATATTTGAAAATTTCGAGGAGTTATGACGTTTTTTTCTCTCTCCTGAAAAATTTGAAATTTGTAACTAAAGTAGTTTCTGCACTCATCGATTCAATTACTGTTTTTCTTGTTTCTTTTAATGCCACATCATTTACAACTCGTAAATGGCATAGTGCTATAGAAGAACATAGGAAGTAAAAAGAAAAAAAAATATTTTGGACAGTTAAATTATTGTATTTTTCGTTAACACAATTAAAATAATGTATTGAAAACGTTATAATATTATTATAACGTTATTATGCCATTTATGAGTACTGCTGATTAAGTCTATTTTCTATATACCAGCTACAAATATTATTGTATATAATTTAATCAGCGTTTTAGAAACAAAATCAATTTTTTTTTTTAACTTTTATTTTAAAAACCTTTTATTTTAAAGCATTTTTTGTTGTTGTTGGCTATTTATTTACAAACGATGAATGATTTTCAGATTTCGTTTGAACGACTTGGAAAAATTGATTTTATTGGTGTTTTTACTACCAAGGCCAATTACTTTTTAAGAGTTTTTGTGTATACGTTTAATTTTATTTTCGAATATTTTTTCAATTATAATTACAGAAAATATATTTAAAATATGAAAATAAAAATCCATGTAAGCATTTAGAATTTCCGTATGGTAATAAAGGGAAAAAAATTGTATTCTTAATATTTTTATCAAGCTCAAGATATGTGTGATATTGTAATTATATTTCATCATTAACTTTCAGAGAGTTTAAAAATAATATGTTATTCGAAAAAAAACACGTAAAGTCGCTTGCCTCTCGCAACATTCAAATAAGGCAAGATGCACTATATATACCAGGAACGAAATTACAGCTTCTAGGTGGGAACTGGAACATCCGACAGAGTTTTCCTGTTGTTCTGGTGATAACTATACCTTAAGACTTAGCTTGTAATAAGGACATTTGTCAGATGTGCCTTTTACCACCTTTTGCCACCGAATGTCGATAAGACTTTTCAAATCATATATTTAAATTTTTGGCTTTGAATGATGCAGGAGGTAAATGGCTTACGTATTTATTTATTGAGTAATACATTATACATTCAGTCAATTGTCAGCTAGTTTTAATTTCATATTAGAGCTAGATAATTAGTATTTATCGTGTCTATGTATATTATTCACAATAAATCTTTTTAAAAAGTCTTGTGTGCGTTAAAGTTTGTAACTGGCGCCCGAACATAGGGAATTAGCAGAATTTTTGAAGCTATTTTAGTTACTTTGCGGAGCTATATGTCGAGTGTAAGACCGATACCAAGCAGCATAAATACTTATCTTCGTCTTGAGGAAGATTATCACTGAGCAAGCATTCTCCATGACCTGAGAGGTAAATTTACAAACTTTCAAAATATTTTCAAATCTTGTCACCCAAATTTCAAGATCGATTGTTAAGACTTCGCAGCACCAAGGAAGAGGGTTTGTTCACTGAGGACAACATATTTCAATGTAAAGTTCATTTGATTTAGTTTATTTTCATTTCTGTGACAAGTTTACAAGATATATTAAACAGTTTAAGGAAATTAAATATTATTTTAAGTCCAGAAAATATTGAGCAATTATTATTAGAAACTAGTGTAAATTCAGAGGTGGCTGAGGAAATTAAAGATCACGATTTTAAATTAATTCCTGAATATGATGGTGATACTTTACTTTTAGTACATTTTATTGGAAATCCAATTATTTTCTATTTCTATTTCTATAAACCTACTATTAACATGTCAAATTTATGCGTCATGAAAGACAAAACATAAAAAATAAAATATGTAAGATAAACTGCTTAAACTGATCAGGAGTAAATTATGGCGAAAGTGCGCAATACTTAAAAGACAGAATATATCAGCATAAAAATTATTGGAAAAATAAAGAAAATCAAAAATATAAAAGTAAAACAGCATTAACACACCATCATGCAGAGTTAGGCCACAATTTTGATTTTGATGAAGTAAAGATTATAAAAAGTGAGAAAAATAAATATAGAAGAAAATTCTTCAACAAGTCAAGAGCTTATCCACCAGAGTTCAGCAAATTTGCTCTCTCCCTCAAATCACTATAAAGTAGTTAGTAGGACAAGCATGTTAAGATGTCTCACAAGGCAAAAATATGAATAAAGTACAGATCAATAAATATCATATAGCTTTTTCTGCACACAAAACAAGGTAAATAAACACTAAATAAAATAACATTTATTTTTAGTTTTGGGTGTATAATGAATAAATAATTTTTGAATAAATGGATAAATAAATTTTGCCTATATAGTTGCATTAATTAAAATTTAAAATAGAAAAAGAAAAAAACATATTACATTGTTTATTTAAAAAATAATGTTATTTATTTAATGATTTTTTTTAATGTACAAAGTAAAATAAGATTTTTTTTTATTTTATAGAGAGAGGAGTGTAGTCACCAACAAATAACTTAAAAAGGACGAAACGTAATATAAAAAAGAAAAAATTTATATGCCTATGATAATGTATTAAATATACATCAAGGAATGAGAGAATAAATGAGGATCTAATTAAGAACATAATCAACTATATAAATATAATAATTATATATAATAAATCTCACTGAAAATATGAATAACCCTATTAAGGTTGTTTATCATATATCATTACTTGAATAAACCTCCATCTGGAAATTGGAGAAACAATAAAAAAAACTTAGATCCACCGCAACAAAAAGATTCTTATACTGTTTCAATGAGAGCAGTTTCTAATCATGTTCCTTATACTGAAGAAGAAAAGGACAAACAAATTAGAATGTTAACAGAACAGGTAAACCAATTAGAAACTCTTAAGCAGAATTTTTTAGAGCTTGCTCTGAACAGTGGAAAACCACAGGATCGGATATAAAAGAATCGGAAATCGATGAAGCTCTCTGTGTAGATGATTTACCTCTGCTAACGGATCATGAAAACAACAAATCAACGAAAGAGTATAATGGAATAATTAGACAGAGTAAGTCGCCATATAACTCTCCTTTAAGGATTGTTCCAAAGAATATGGACACATCAGATATAAAAAAAGTTCATATGGTAATAAATTATAGAAAATTAAATCATGCTACAATTAAAAATAAATTCCCACTACTAAATATCGAAGATTTGATGAATCAATTAAGGGAAGCAAAAATCTTCTCAACTATATACCTTACTTGGGGATTCCACCAAATAGAGATGGATGAAGAATCCATACCAAAAACAGCATTCTCTACTGGAAACGGCCACTACAAATTTGTTCGAATGCTCTTTGGATTAAGTAACTCACCACTTATGTTTCAGAGATCAATGGCAATGGTGATCTCAAACATCCCCAGTGCAATGGTCTATGTAGACGATATTATAATCTATTCAAAAAATGAAGAAGAACACTTAAAAGGTTTAGAAAGAGTTTTAAAAGAACACCAATTATCAATACAGTTAGATACAGTATTCAAAAAAGGATTAAAATTTCTCAGATATATGTAACAGAAGAAGGTTTATAAACAGACCCGAACAAAACTGAAACTATTGTTAGCTTTATGATACCTCATCACCAAAAGTTTAGACAGTTTTTAGGTATGACAGGATACTGTAAACAAACTATTAAGTAAAATGCAAAAATAACTAAACCTATTTCACAATCATTAGAAACTAAAATTTATAAAACTGAAGAAATTAAAAAAACTTGTAATACTTTAATAGATTTAATGGTAAACGTACACATTTTAAAATATCTAAATTGGAATAAATCATTTACTTCAACTACAAATGCTAGTAATATAAGAATAGGAGCAGAATTATCTCAAAAAAATGATAATGATATTGAATCCCTGTAGCATTTGCTTCAAGAGTACTACGAAATGCTGAAAATAATTATAACACTATTGAAAAAGAATTATTATCAGCTGTTTGGGCAACCCAACATTTTAAACACTACTTATATGGAACTAAATTTTTGTTACATACACATCATAAACATTTAACATGGATATTTTCAATGAAAAATGGAAATACGCGAATCTTGAAATGGATTTATAATCTATAATCAATGGATTTATAAATATAATCAAAAATGAATTCCCATCCCTAAGAATAAAACATTAGTTCAACTTAATTGATGATGAAGAAAATTTAGACAAGAAACAAGAAATTATTCAAAATTATGATTTAGGAGAAACTCAACATCGTGGTATATCAAAAACATTTTAAAAATTAAGAAGACCAGTTTATTTTCCCAATATGAAATATGATACAATCACAGAATACATCAATAAATGAGAAATATGTAAGAAAAGCAAAATACGATAGAAAACCAATCAAAATTAAATTTCAACAAACTCCCAAAACGGAAAAACCTTTTCAAGAATTAATGATTGATATTTTAAAACATAAAAATAAGATAATCTTTACTGCTGTTGACACATTTAAAAAAGATTATCCCCATAAGTTAAACTGACCCATAATGCAATTAATATTTGCGATTGTTTACAAAATTATTTATCTCACTATCCTGCACCAACACAGATTGCATTAGATCAAGGCACAGAAATGAAAAAGAATTCAGTTCAACAATTTTGTAATCATTTTAATATTTCTTTGCATTATACTTCCACCAATCATTCAAATTCATTAGGATTTTTTTTTTTTTTTTTTTTACAATTTCTCACTTGGACATTAGTTTTAGAGAGGTAGAATAGCATTCACACTATATATAAAAAAAATATAAAATAAATAGAAGCAAAATAACAATAAATAATAATTAAAAAGTATATACAATAAATAAAATAGAATAACTTAAAAATAAGGAAATTAAAACAAAGCAAAAAATAAATGCATACCGATATACACTAATGATTATTAAATGGAGTTTATTTGACATTAAGTGAATTATTAAGAATAATTTCACATGAAAGAAATACTTATACATTCGAACAAAAATTAAAACTTGCTATAATTGCATACAATAATACTTTGATTAATAATTTAAAACTAATCCCGAATAAAATTACATTTGGTTTCATAGAAGAAAATAATAATAAAAAAGATCTTAATATTACAGAATTGCGTGCAAAAATATCATAAAGATTTAGAACTTCTTCATGAATTAATACATAAAAAGATTGATGCAGAAAAATAAAAACGTACAGAAAATTTAAATAAAATTCGGGAAGATCCACCTGAATTAACGGAACAAGAATTTATTAAAAATACACAATTAAAAATTAAAAGAAGAGATAAATTCAGAAAAGTTAATGTGATAGTCCAAGATAAAAGACAAATAACACATGATACATGTTGATAATGTTAGGAGACCCAACCAGTGTATAAAGAAGAAACATTTTGTTTCAGATGAAGATTCTCAACATGTTAACAATTCTGACACTTCATCTCCAGAAGAATTTGATGTAAAAAATATTGAACATAACATTGAAACATCTGTAAATATTAATAAATGTTTAAGTAATAAAAATCATAAAAGATATGTAGAATATTTAAAGCAGTATATAACTGTAAATATTAGGAAAATAATTTATTGTCATAATAATACTGTATTTTTACCAAATGTAGGCTTAATTAATTTATCAATTATATTGTCAAAGATTATCAAAGAGGATATTATCAAAGAGGGTTGTTTTCCACAATTTGATAAAATGTATACTCATAGTATTAACACTATTTTACAGCCATTTTATGATCATGTAATATTAAATACTACAAAGTTAGACACAAATAATTATACTATACCAGCACAAGAGATATTATCATTCGTAGGCAATATTAACATTTATCGTTATTATTTTATATTATGCATAATTTTAATCCTTCTAATTATAGGTATCTTTTTTTATTATAAAAAATGTAAAAAGATTCAAGATTCTCATTTATCTAAAAATAATGTAAATATTCCAAAAGCACCAGCCCTTACTGATGATCATAAAATAATTTTAAGTAAATTATATGAAATTAGCTTTGGAATTTAAAATTTAAGAAAATATTTATTTTGACTGGAGTCCAAAATTTAAGAAGCTGAAAAAAGCTATAAACAAATTTTATTGTCAACGTTCTTTTCTTCATTCCACTTACATAGAAGTGGGTTACGGCATTGTTACCATTCGAATAACGTTGTTGTTTTATAATTATCGATGAGTGACTTGATAAATATTTAGTGCGGAAGAAATCAATTTCCTCACTTTAAAAGTTTTGAAAAGCGTAGCATTTCTGGAAAACAAAAAAACTCTTGGAAAGTATGAAGTTTGCTGTAATATATTTATCAAATGTATCAGAGATCTCATATATATTGCTTTGTTGGTGTTTACATGTTAAAAAAAGCCATTTTTAGTTATTATTTTACTGATTTCTATTATATAATTAATCACCTCCTATTAATTTTAATTGATTATGTTTGTTCAGTGTCTATAATAAAACGTTATACATATTTTTTTTTTAATTTTACTATTATTAAATAAAAGCTTGTATTGTTGTTTTTACATTTGACGTCAACATAAAAAACACTTATTAATAATATGGTAATATCATTCACTATAAATAAAATGATAATTGAGAAATAGCAAATTCAAAGATAATCAGTTATACAGGAACAGTTACCGTTATATGAGCTTTTTCAGTTGACAGAATGACTAACTCCAATTTTAACCATTTTGATTAATAATTTTAGTAATATTTCTAGTGGGGAAATTTATACTTTTATTCACAGTTTCATATTTCAACACTGCTATTACCTATTATTGAATCAACTTACTTACTGTCTTTACAGATATTATAAATTTAATAACTAGAAATATCACTGAAATGACTTTACTCAAAAAAGTTGAAATTGGAGTTAGTCATTCTTTCAAATGAAATTCTCTCATATAGGTTGTCTTCAAAAATAAATTATCAAATATTAAATTATTGTACTAAATAGGGGAGAAAAAATTAGTTTTATGAGATCAAGCAAAACCTTCAAGTATTTTTGTTCAAAATATAGTATAGTATTGCTTTGCTTTACAAAACATATTTGTTGTCCTTTTTATATTTAAATACTTGTAAAATTGAATATTTATATAATCTTAATATTTAGTAAAATAAAAATTGTACATGCTTTTATGGTGAAATCAAGATGAATTTTTTTTTTAATACTGTAATAGTATGCAAAATTTTAATGTCAAGTTTGCCACATGTTATCCTTACTAGGATAAACCTTACACTTTTTTATTTGCTTATTTACATTTTATATTTTTAAAATGTTAAATATCAATTCAATTATATTAATCATATTAAGTTAATGCTGACCTATTCATTAAATGTATGTTTTGAAATTGCCTGCATTTTTAATGTATTTTTTATGAGTTTGGATACCAAGTATTTCCTAAATTTTGCCTAATTTAAAGTTTTATAATTATTAAAATCAACATTATAATTATATTGTTAGTTCTGAGTACATATTGTTAGTATTTTAATTGTGCTATTTCTTATTTAATATGGATTAGAGCGTACTTTGAATTTAATTTTGTAAATAAAATTTGGCTAATTATTATTTTAAATTTATCTTTTGTATCTGTTTGTCTAATTTAGAATATTGAATGGGCCGAATTTTATATTGTAAGTATGATCAGCCTAAGTGAATGTTTTTTTATAATGGTATCTGTAATCTTGGAGTGTATTTAAATTGGTTAAAAAGGTATTGCTTTTTGCTGTTATAGTAATAACTTTATTACTATTTTGAATTCTAATTTTGTTATAAATTATTTAAAATTAGAAAATATGTACCCAAAGTGGTTTCAATGAATCATTCATTAAAATAAACCAATAATATGAAGTTTAGAATTGGTGTACATTAAAACAAGCTCTAAAAAAAAATTGTAAAAAATATTTAAGAACTAAAATAATAACCAAGATTGCACTTCCCATAAGTTAAATATCATTTAATTAAATTAATTACTAACCAGTTCTTACAAGTATGTTTCAACTTGTAGGTCTCTCCTAATTAAGGGGGTCATTACCCATTTTCTAACTACCCACAAGGTTGAATATAAGTCATGTTAAATTTTTGGATATGCTTGAGATTACTTTGATTAGAAAAATTAACTTATAATTCTTTACACAGAAATTTATATTAATCTATACCTGCCTTTATAATACTTCTAGTAATGTATAAATATCTAAAAGCATTACTTTTTACTTACACCACTTTCAGTGGTTCAATTATGAGTAGTTCTTATATTAAAACTGAATCATTGTCTGTCCAAGGAAAAAATGATTTTTTTTAACAGAAAATTTTAGTAAATTACATGATAAATTAATATTGGAATATTACAACCTGTTACCATCAAAGGAACAAATCCTATATATCCACACCATAATATAACAGGTCCAAACAGATTTTAATCAATTAACTTTGTGACATTACTGCTTTTCTAATTTAACTATTTTCAAAATAAATTCTATGATCATACATCCAAATATAATAGGTATTGAAAATATTATTAAATTAAACTAATACACTAAAATTGACATTCTAATGCATCTTTCTATCCTATTTGGCTAATATAAAACTTATTCTATGAATGAACAGTATAGTATAATAGGTATTGACAAACCTAATTGACTTACATTTCAAATTCTCACGTAAGGTTCTAACTAGTTATATCAAATAAGTTCTATAACTGAACATCTCAATCTAACAGTTATTAACAAATTAGAATAAATTACACTGTATAATTCACATCATTTAACGTTTATGGCTATCCAATTTAACAATAATTAAACAAATTATATATATGTAAAACATAGTATTATAGGTTCTGACAAAATTAATTGACTTCCATTATAAATAAGCTTTCTTTCTTTGCATTTTAGGTATTATCAAGCAATAGCTTAAATATTTTATTAAGAGTGTTTGTGTATACTTTTAGTTTTATTTTCGAATATTTTTTCGATTCTAATTACAGAATATATATTTAAAATACGAAAATAAAAATCCAAATGAGCAATTTTTTTTTTTTAATTAAGGAAAAAAATTGTACTCTCAATATTTTTATGAAGCACGATACTGGCGGTTTTGTAATTATATTTCATCATTAACTTTCAGAGAGTTTAAAAATAATATATTATTCCAAAGAAAACACGTAAAGTCGCTTGCCTCCCGCAACATTCAAATGTGGCCAGATGCACTATATATACCAGGAACGAAATTACAGCTTCTGGGTGGGAACTGGAACATTCGACAGAGTTGTCCTGTTGATCTGGTGATAACTATAGTATAAGTATTAGTTTATAGTAAGGGCATCTGTTGGTTGTGCCTTTGACCACCTTTTGCCACCGAATTTCGATAAGACTTTTCAAATTAATAATATTTAAATTTTTAGCTTTGAATGATGCAGGAGGCAAGCGGCTTACGTATTTATTTTTATGAATAATACATTATACATTCAGTCAATTGTCAGCTAGTTATAATGCCATATTAGAGCTAGATAGTATTTATCGTGTCTAAGTTTGTTATTCACAATAAATCTTTTTAAAAAGTCTTGTGTGCGTTAAAGTTTGTAACTGGCGCCCGAACATAGGGACCTAGCAGAATTTTTGAAGCTATTTTAGTTACTTTGCGAAGCTATGATTCGAGTGTAAGACCGATACCAAGCATCATAGATACTTATCTTCGTCTTGAGGAAGATTATCACTGAGCAAGCATTCTCCATGACCTGAGGGGTAAATTTACAAACTTTCAAAATATTTTCAAATCTTGTCACCCAAATTTCAAGACCAATTGTTAAGACCTCGCAGCACCAAGGAAAAGGGTTTGTTCACTGAGGACAACATATTTCACTGTAAAGTTCATTTGATTTAGTTTATTTTCATCTCTGTGACAACTTTACATAATAGATTAAACAGTTTAAGGAAATTAAATACTATTTTAAGTACAGAAAATATTGAGCAGTTATTATTAAAAAATATTGTGAATTCAGAGGTGGCTGAGGAAATTAAAAATCACGATTTTAAATTAATTCCTGAATATGATGGTGATACTTTACTTTCACTACATTTTATTTGAAATGCCAAATTTATTTAGGAATTCTATTGTAAAGATGATAATCAAAGGATTTTCTAGTGTAAGTGATTTTTGAAATTTTTAAAACGTAACTACCAAGATTCTCGTATGAGAGAACAATTAGGATCAGAAATTCTTAATACTAGGTCATATCATAATGAAAACCCGATTTCTAAGAAAAATTAGAGAAGAAAACATGCGATTTGTATGCTTGTGTGTATGCCGACACAGAAATAAAAAACAAAAACTCATAGATTTCTCGGTACGACAGACAAATTTCGCATCACGCTGTCCATAATCTACATCCCTTGCTTTAAGATCTTATTTACCATGTTAAATTCAATACTATCGAATTTATGAAAGTTTAAGGAACAATGCCGCACACATTGTTCATTGGTTTTAAGGTGAAAGTAATTGAAAAGGAAAGTAATCAACGACCACATAAACCTAATTATAAAGGTAAACATTTTGATTTAAATTATAAAACTAATAAACAGTTTTATAAACCACTTTATCAACACAATCAAAATTATCAACAAAATCCTAATTTTAATAAGCAACCAAATAATTATCACCAACAATATCCTAAATATAATAATCATCAAAATTATCAACAAAACTGTCAAATATAATTTTTTTCTAATTTTTGCTAGTAAAATTTATCCAGATAAAACGAAGTATTTTTCTTTGTCAATCAAAAAATTATTTGTTCTTTTCCTTCTGTAAAATAAAATAACACTTATTTTACTTTGTACATGTTTTAAAAAAATCAATCATTAAATAAATAAAATTAATCTCTAGATTAACAATATTCAATTACCAAATTTATATAATATGTGTTTTCTTTTTCTATTTTAAATTTTAATGAATTCAACTATATAGGCAAAATTTATATATCCATTTATTCAAAAATCATTATGCACCCAAAACTAAAAAATACATAATTTTATTTAGTTTTTATTTACCTTGTTTTTTTGTAGAAAAAGTTATATTATATTCCTTGTTCTGTATTCATATTTTCACCTTGTGTGACATCTTACCATACTTGTCCTACTAACAACTGTATAGAGAAATGAGGAAGTGAGCAAATTTGCTGAACTCTGGGGGATAAACTCTTAACTTATTAAACAACAAATTAATTTTAATACTTAAAAGGCAGAATATATCACCATAAAAATTATGCTTTTAAGTATTTTATATATAATAAATATTTTATTATATTTAATCTATAATTGATTATGTTCTTAACAAGACCTTTATTGCTTCTCACAATCCTTTATTTGTATTTAATATATTATTATACACATATAAAATTTTTCTTTTTTTATATAATATTTCTTCCTTTTTGGCCATTTTCAAGTTTATTAAATGCACATTTTTATACCACCTCTCCACCTTTGTATAAGTTTTAATCGTCAAATTTATCCAGACATAATGAAGTTTTTCTCTTTGCCAGTGAAAAAGTTATTTGATAGTGGCTATACTTTTCTTTATATAAAATAAGAAAAAACTTATCTTACTTTCTACATTTTATTTAAAAAATTAATCATTAAATAACATTAATCTTTAAATAAACAATATTCAATTACCAACTTTATATAACATGTTCATATTTTCACCTTGTGTGACATCTTAACATACTCGTCCTACTAACAGCTGTATCAAGATTTGAGGAAGGGAGCAAATTTGCTGAACTCTGGTCGATAAACTCATACCTTATTAAAGAACAAATTAATTTTAATATCAGTACCATGTAAAGAAAAATGTACTCTGTTTATTTTTATTTACGAATTCAGCATATGATTAATAAATATTTTGTGAGTCTGTTTTGAAATTAATAGCATTGTTTCAATTGTCTGTAATGGTAATGGATTCTAAGAATTTTTTCTATATTTGTATAATCTTTACTCCATCAAAGTAAAAAATTATGGCCTAACTCTGCATGGTGTTTTGTTAATGCTGTTTTATTTTATATTTTTGATTCTATTGATTTTCACAATGATTTTCATGCTGATATATTCTGTCTTTTCAGTATCTATAATATATTTTTGTTATATATTGTTAAATACATTCTTTGTATTTAACACTCTCCATAATAGATATCCTTTGTATCTTGATATAAAACAACAGGTGTGTTAAAAAAGATAAATTGCTTAAACTGCTCAGGAGTATATTATGGCCAATTTGGGCAATACTTAAAAGACAGAATATATCAGCATAAAAAATATTGTAAAAATAAAGAAAATCAAAAATATAAAATAAAACAGCATTAATTCAATACCATGCAGAATTATGCCATAATTATTTTACTTTGATGAAGTAGATATTATAAAAATATAGAAAAAATTCTTAGAAGCCATTACCATTACAGAAAATTTAAACAATTACATCCATTTCAAAACATACTTACAAAATATTAATAATTCATATGCTGAATTAGTAAATATACTAAACAAATAAACAGAGTACAATTTTCTATGCATGGAATTGATATAAAAATTAATTTGTTCTTTAATAAGTTGAGAGTTTATCCACCAGAGTTCAGCAAATCTGCTCCCTTCCTCATTTCTCTGTACAGTTGTTAGTAGGAAAAGTATATTAAGTTGTCACTCAAGGTGAAAATATGAACACAGATCAAGCTTTTTCTACACAAAAAAAAAAACAAGGTAAATAAAATGATATATTTATTAGTTTTGGGTGCATAATGATTTTTGAATAAATAAATTTTGCCTATATAGTTGAATTAATTAAAATTTTAAATAGAAAAAGAAAAAACCTATTATATAAAATTGGTGATTGAATATTGTTTATTTAAAGATTAATGTTATTTATGTAATGATTAATATAAAAAAAAAAGGAAAAGGGAATAGAGAAAGCACTGTTTCTAGGTTAATGGTTGTGCAAGGAGGTGATTTGACCGAGATCACGTTCAATCGTCAGGTTTTCACCCTTAAATAATTATTTAATTAAGAGTGCCTATTTTATAGAGGCTGGGTGTGCCCCAGGAGGGTCCCCTGACCCAGGGTCGCACCAAGGCTAATGAAACATATAAAAAACAGTAATAATTTTTAAAAAGATGAACATATTAAAATTTTTTTTATTTTATAGAAAGTAAAGTATAGCCACCAACAAATAACTGTTTGACAGACAAAGAGAAATATATTATTTTGTCTGGATAAATTTGACGATTAAAATTATAAAAATGTGGAGAGATTGTATAAAAATGTGCAATTAATAAATTTGAAAATGGCCAAAATGGAAGAAATGTTATATAAAAAAGAAAAAGTTTATATCTATATAATACTGTATGAAATACAAATAAAGGATTGAAAGAAGGAATAAGGGTCTTATTAAGAACATAATCAATTACAGATTAAATATAATAATTATATATAATAAATCTATCTAAAAATATAAATAACCCTAATAAGGTTGTTTATCAAATATAAATATTTTTAAAAACCTCCATCAGGAAATTGGAGAACAATAAAAAAAACATTGATCCATGACAACAAAATTATTCTAATACCATTTTAATGAGAACAGTTTCTGATCATGTTCCTTGTACTTAAGACGAAAAAGACAAAAAAATTGGATTGTTAACAAAAAAGTTAAATCAAATAGAAACTCTTAAGGAGAATTTTTTAGAGCTTGGATATAAAAGAATCGGAAATCGATTAAGTTCTCTGTTTAGATGATTCACCTCTGCTAACGGATCATGAAAACAACAAATCAACGAAAGAGTTGAAAAATTGGAATAATTAGACAGAGTAAGTCACCATATAACTCTCCTTTATGGATTGTTCCAATGGAAACGGACGCATCAGGTATAAAAAAAGTTCATATGGTAATAGATTATAGAAAATTAAATCATGCTACAATTAAAGATAAATTCCCACTACTAAATATCGAAGATTTGATGAATCGATTAAGAGGAGCCACAATCTTCTCAACTATAGACCTTACTTCGGGATTCTACCAAATAGAGATGGATGAAGAATCCATACCAAAAACAGCATTCTCTATTGAAAACGGCCACTTCCAACTTGATCGAAAAAATAAGGAAATTAAAACAAAGAAAAAACACATGCATGCCTATATACTTAATGATTATTAAGTTTAGTTCATTTCACATTAAGTGAATTATTATGAATAATTTCACACGAATGATAAATTTATACATTCGAATAAAAATTAAAACTTGCTATTACTGCATACAATAATTTAAAACTAACTCCGAATGAAATTAGATTTATTTTTATACGAGAAAATAATAATACAAAAGATCTTAATATTACAGAATTATACGTGAAAAATATCATCAAGATTTAGAACTTTTCCATGAATTAACACATGAAAAGATTGAAGCAGTTGATAACTAACCTAGCCGTTGATGACCCTAGGGTTTAACGCCTTAAAGCCTAACCAAACAAACAAACAAGATTGAAGCAGAAAAAGAAAAATGTACGGAAAAATCAAATAAAACTCGGGAAGATCCACCTGAGTTAACGGAACAAGATTTTGTTATTCAAGGTGGCAACTATTGTTTGTTAATTATTGATATACACATCTCAATGTAGGTTTTCGAACAATTTTCAAAGAATGGTTGGAATCTAAAAATTTGCAGTAGAAGGAATGTACAGAATTGCCATGGAACTTCCAAAATTACGTTAACCGTGAAATGGTTCCTGATGAGCAAAATAAATGTTGTTTGTTTCGTATTTCTATCTAAAAGTGGAAAAGCATTTTAGTAGACATTAACAAAGATTTTATAATAATTCTGTGAAAAACTTAAATTATTGGTTACCCAAATTCAGGCTATATTGTACATATTTTTCAATACTTAAATTAAATTCAACAACGTATAACTCAACAACAACAAAATCTGGCCGTGGATAGCTCAGACCTGATTGGGTATTGGTAGTTTTAGTTCCGAGAAGAACATAAAAAGTGTTATATCCATTTGGTACCATTATGTGCAGTCCGTTATGGAGAAAGGTTTCAATCAAAATCTAAATAGAAAAAAAAAAGAGAAATAAAGTACCATATTAATAAATAGCAATAAGCTGATAGTTAACTGCAAGACTCTTGTGCAAGACCAAGACTGCCTCGGTCTCGTCTTGGTCTTGCGTTTGGGCAACACTAATGCCGACACAGAAATAAAAAACGAAAACTCAGAAATTTCTCTGTACGACACACAAATTTCACATCACACTGTCCATAATCTACATCCCTCGCTTACAGATTTTATTTACCATATTAAATTCGATACTATCGAATTGGTGAAATTTTAAGGAACAATGCCGCACACATTGTTCATAGGTTTTAAGGTCAAAGTAATTGAAAAGAAAAGTAACCAATAACCACATTAGTCTAATTATAAAGGTAAACATTTTAATCTAAATTATAAAACTAATAAACAGTTTTATAAACCACTTTATCAACACAATCAAAATTATCAACAAAATCCTAATTTTAATAAGCAACCAAATAATTATCACCAACAAATTAATTTTAATATCAGTACCATGTATAGAAAAACGTACTCTGTTTATTTTTTTAGTTTCTTTACTAATTCAGCATATGATTTATTAATATTTTGTGACTCTGTTTTGAAATTGATCTGTTCAAATTTTCTGTAATGGTAATGGCTTCTAAGAATTGTTTACTATATTTATTTTTCTCACTGTTTATAATCTCTACTTAATCAAAGTCAAAAATTATTACATAATTCTGCATGGTGTTGTGTTAATGCATTTTTATTTTATATTTTTGATTTTCTTTATTTTTACAATCATTTTTATGCTAGTTTAGTTTTGGTGGAATGAATACCCCAGTCAAACCTCAAATTATCAGGTCTTCGGATCTTCTCCCTTTCAGGGTGTAGACCTTTATGCAGACGTTCAGTATATGTATCATATACGCTTTTGGTTCAACTAACTCTGTTATTCTTATTTATCGAAATCCTAATACCTTTTTCCTCTAATCTTACTCCATGTAAGTAGGACGCTGATCCGTCCGCTTGCAGTCCTATATACTGAGTCTGGAGATTGATCCCTCCGTCAGAATCTCATCCTCTCACAAGTCCGGAGTGTGATCCCTCCGGTTGTGGTTACCATCCTTGCGGAGTATTAAGGCTGATCCCTTACACCGCAGACCGAGAGTGATTGGGTGCTGATCCGCCTGTCACTCGAGGCCATCCATCTAATCACCTTCCTTCATCCATTCAGTCATCTTATCCTAAATACTGAACACGCACTGTCGAGGCCTTCTGACAACTTGCATATACTGCCTCTTCTTTACATACCTCGACATCTCATATATTGAGCTCCAAAATATCCTACAGACAATTCCAAGTTTAGAAGTCAGACATGTAACATTAGTTTAGGCCTCACAAGGCTAGTTTGTAAGAAGTATCAATAACCTTGTGTCTATGTAACTTTATATTTTACAATAAAAGTAAATTTCAAAAGTCTTTACTATTGTACGAGTTCGTTAATTCGCAAAAATAACATGATTCAGTGACTTACGTGGTTATGCACCCACCGCTGGGTTGCATGACTAGCAAAAATGGACATATTTATATTCAAAAATATAAATACGAATACAATTTATATTTATAGTACTTATGAAAATAAATATAAATGAAAACTTAAAAGTTTTTTACGATCAACTATTTACCTGGCCAACCACAGCACGTGAAAATGATACAAACGTCGAGAATTATCTTTAAGAGCGTTTCACTTTGTTATATTCCTGTTTTATGATGACTTTCCAATACTGTAACTTCATTTTTCATATAATATACAAAATATAAAATTTTAAAATTAATTAAATTCAAATTAATATAAATTGTTGTAAAATAAATTGTTAATTAGGAAAATACAAACTTTTAATGAATGGTTACTTTTTTCTAAGTCTTCAACTGTCTGTAAAAAACAGTTGAGTGCAGAAACAGCATAAGTCCAAATCGAATTTTAAGTTTTCCAGGGCCTCATTTATGTCATTTTTGCACAACAGCAACATAAATGCATGTTATGACAGAGGAAAAAAAACAGTTCAAATATTTGAAAATTTCGAGGAGTTATGACGTTTTTTTTTCTCTCCTGAAAAATTTGAAATTTGTAACTAAAGTAGTTTCTGCACTCAACGATTCAATTACTGTTTTTCTTGTTTCTTTTAATGGCACATCATTTACAACTCGTAAATGGCATAGTGCTATAGAAGAATATAGGAAGTAAAAAGAAAAAAAATATATTTTGGACAGTTAAATTATTGTATTTTTCGTTAACACAATCAAAATAATGTATTGAAAACGTTATAATATTATTATAACGTTATTATGCCATTTAGGAGTACTGCTGATTAAGTCTATTTTCTATATACCAGCTACAAATATTATTGTATATAATTTAATCAGCGTTTTAGAAACAAAATCATTTTTTTTTTTAACTTTTATTTTAAAAACCTTTTATTTTAAAGCATTTTTTGTTATTGTTGGCTATTTATTTACAAACGATGAATGATTTTCAGATTTTAGTTGAACGACTTGGAAAAATTGATTTTATTGGTGTTTTTACTACCAAGGCCAATTACTTTTTAAGAGTTTTTGTGTATACGTTTAATTTTATTTTCGAATATTTTTTCAATTATAATTACAGAAAATATATTTAAAATATGAAAATAAAAATCCATGTAAGCATTTAGAATTTCCGTATGGTAATAAAGGGAAAAAAATTGTATTCTAAATATTTTTATCAAGCTCAAGATATGTGTGATATTGTAATTATATTTCATCATTAACTTTCAGAGAGTTTAAAAATAATATGTTATTCGAAAAAAAACACGTAAAGTCGCTTGCCTCTCGCAACATTTAAATAAGGCAAGATGCACTATATATACCAGGAACGAAATTACAGCTTCTAGGTGGGAACTGGAACATCCGACAGAGTTTTCCTGTTGTTCTGGTGATAACTATACCTTAAGACTTAGCTTGTAATAAGGACATTTGTCAGATGTGCCTTTTACCACCTTTTGCCACCGAATTTCGATAAGACTTTTCAAATCATATGTTTAAATTTTTAGCTTTGAATGATGCAGGAGGTAAGAGGCTTACGTATTTATTTTTATGAATAATACATTATACATTCAGTCAATTGTCAGCTAGTTTTAATGCCATATTAGAGCTAGATAATTAGTATTTATCGTGTCTATGTATATTATTCACAATAAATCTTTTTAAAAAGTCTTGTGTGCGTTAAAGTTTGTAACTGGCGCCCGAACATAGGGACTTAGCAGAATTTTTGAAGCTATTTTAGTTACTTTGCGGAGCTATATGTCGAGTGTAAGACCGATACCAAGCAGCATAAATACTTATCTCCGTCTTGAGGAAGATTATCACTGAGCAAGCATTCTCCATGACCTGAGAGGTAAATTTACAAACTTTCAAAATATTTTCAAATCTTGTCACCCAAATTTCAAGATCGATTGTTAAGACTTCGCAGCACCAAGGAAGAGGGTTTGTTCACTGAGGACAACATATTTCAATGTAAAGTTCATTTGATTTAGTTTATTTTCATTTCTGTGACAACTTTACAAGATATATTAAACAGTTTAAGGAAATTAAATATTATTTTAAGTCCAGAAAATATTGAGCAATTATTATTAGAAACTAGTGTAAATTCAGAGGTGGCTGAGGAAATTAAAGATCACGATTTTAAATTAATTCCTGAATATGATGGTGATACTTTACTTTTAGTACATTTTATTAGAAATCCAAAATTTATTTATGAATTATATTGTAAAGATGATAATCAATCAATGGTAATGGTGATCTCAAACATCCCCAGTGCAATGGTCTATGTCGACGATATTATAATCTATTCAAAATATGAAGAAGAATACTTAAAAGATTTAGAAAGAGTTTTAAAAGAACACAATTATCAATACAGTTAGATACAGTTTTCAAAAAAGGATTAAAATTTCTCAGATATATTGTAACAGAAGAAGGTTTATAAACAGATCCGAACAAAACTGAAACTATTGTTAGCTTTATGATACCTCATCACCAAAAGTTTAGACAGTTTTTAGGTATGACAGGATACTGTAAACAAATTATTAAGTAAAATGCAAAAATAACTAAACCTATTTCACAATCATTAGAAACTAAAATTTATAAAACTGAAGAAATTAAAAAAACTTGTAATACTTTAATAGATTTAATGGTAAACGTACACATTTTAAAATATCCAAATTGGAATAAATCATTTACTTCAACTACAAATGCTATTAATATAGGAATAGGAGCAGAATTATCTCAAAAAAATGATAATGATATTGAATCCCTGTAGCATTTGCTTCAAGAGTACTAGGAAATGCTGAAAATAATTATAACACTATTGAAAAAGAATTATTATCAGCTGTTTGGGCAACCCAACATTTTAAACCCTACTTATATGGAACTAAATTTTTGTTACATACACATCATAAACATTTAACATGGATATTTTCAATGAAAAATGGAAATACGCGAATCTTGAATTGGATTTATAATCTATAATCAATGGATTTATAAATATAATCAAAAATGAATTCCCATCCCTAAAAATAAAACATTAGTTCAACTTAATTGATGATGAAGAAAATTTAGACAAGAAACAAGAAATTATTCAAAATTATGATTTAGGAGAAACTCAACATCGTGGTTTTTTAAAAACATTTTAAAAATTAAGAAGACCAGTTTATTTTCCCAATATGAAATATGATACAATTACAGAATACATTAATAAATAAGAAATATGTAAGAAAAGCAAAATACGATAGAAAACCAATCAAAATTAAATTTCAACAAACTTCTAAAACGGAAAAACCTTTTCAAGAATTAATGATTGATATTTTAAAACATAAAAATAAGACAATATTTACTGCTGTTGACACATTTAAAAAAGATTATCCCCACAAGTTAAACTGACCCATAACGCAAATAATATTTGCGATTGTTTACAAAATTATTTATCTCACTATCCTTCACCAACACAGATTGCATTAGATCAAGGCACAGAAATGAAAAATAATTTAGTTCAACAATTTTGTAATCATTTTAATATTTCTTTGCATTATACTTCCACCAATCATTCAAATTCATTAGGATTTTTTTTTTTTTTACAATTTCTCACTTGGACATTAGTTTTAGTGAGGTAGAATAGCATTCACACTATATATAAAAAAAATATAAAACAAATAGAAGGAAAATAACAATAAATAATAATTAAAAAGTATATACAATAAATAAAATAGAATAACTTAAAAATAAGGAAATTAAAACAAAGCAAAAAATAAATGCATACCTATATACACTAATGACTATTAAATGGAGTTTATTTGACATTAAGTGAATTATTAAGAATAATTTCACATGAAAGAAATACTTATACATTCAAACAAAAATTAAAACTTGCTATAATTGCATACAATAATACTTTGATTAATAATTTAAAACTAATCCCGGATGAAATTACATTTGGTTTCATAGAAGAAAATAATAATAATAAAGATCTTAATATTACAGAATTATGCGTGCAAAAATATCATAAAGATTTAGAACTTCTTCATGAATTAACACATAAAAACATTGATGCAGAAAAATAAAAACATACAGAAAATTTAAATAAAATTCGGGAAGATCCACCTGAATTAACGGAACAAGAATTTATTAAAAATACACAATCAAAAATTAAAAGAAGAGATAAATTTAGAAAAGTTAATGTGATAGTCCAAGGTAAAAGACAAATAACACATGATACATGTTGATAATGTTAGGAGACCCAACCAGTGTATAAAGAAGAAACATTTTGTTTCAGATGAAGATTCTCAACATGTTAACAATTCTGACACTTCATCTCCAGAAGAATTTGATGTAAAAAACATTGAACATAACATTGAAACATCTGTAAATATTAACAAATGTTTAAGTAATAAAAATCATAAAAGATATGTAGAATATTTAAAGCAGTATATAACTGTAAATATTAGGAAAATAATTTATTGTCATAATAATAATGTATTTTTACCAAATGTAGGCTTAATTAATTTATCAATTATATTGTCAAAGATTATCAAAGAGGATATTATCAAAGAGGATTGTTTTCCACAATTTGATAAAATGTATACTCATAGTATTAACACTATTTTACAGCCATTTTATGATCATGTAATATTAAATACTACAAAGTTAGACACAAATAATTATACTATACCAGCACAAGAGATATTATCATTCGTAGGCAATATTAACATTTATCGTTATTATTTTATATTTTGCATAATTTTAATCCTTTTAATTATAGGTATCTTTTTTTATTATAAAAAATGTAAAACGATTCAAGATTATCATTTATCTAAAAATAATGGAAATATTCCAAAAGCACCAGCCCTTACTGATGATCATAAAATAATTTTAAGTAAATTATATGAAATTAGCTTTGGAATGTTAAATTTAAGAAAATATTTATTTTGACTGGAGTGCAAAATTTAAGAAGCTGAAAAAAGCTATAAACAAATTTTATTGTCAACGTTCTTTTCTTCATTCCACTTACATAGAAGCGGGTTACGGCATTGTTACCATTCGAATAACGTTGTTGTTTTATAATTATCGATGAGTGACTTGATAAATATTTAGTGCGGAAGAAATCAATTTCCTCACTTTAAAAGTTTTGAAAAGCGTAGCATTTCTGGAAAACAAAAAAACTCTTGGAAAGTATGAAGTTTGCTGTAATATATTTATCAAATGTATCAGAGATCTCATATATATTGCTTTGTTGGTGTTTACATGTTAAAAAAAGCCATTTTTAGTTATTATTTTACTGATTTCTATTATATAATTAATCACCTCCTATTAATTTTAATTGATTATGTTTGTTCAGTGTCTATAATAAAACGTTATACATATTTTTTTTTTAATTTTACTATTATTAAATAAAAGCTTGTATTGTTGTTTTTACATTTGACGTCAACATAAAAAACACTTATTAATAATATGGTAATATCATTCACTACAAATAAAATGATAATTGAGAAATAGCAAATTCAAAGATAATCAATTATACAGGAACAGTTACCGTTATATGAGCTTTTTCAGTTGACAGAATGACTAACTCCAATTTTAACCATTTTGATTAATAATTTTAGTAATATTTCTAGTGGGGAAATTTATACTTTTATTCACAGTTTTATATTTCAACACTGCTATTACCTATTATTGAATCAACTTACTTACTGTCTTTACAGATATTATAAATTTAATAACTAGAAATATCACTGAAATGGCTTTACTCAAAAAAGTTGAAATTGGAGTTAGTCATTCTTTCAAATGAAATTCTCTCATATAGGTTGTCTTCATAAATAAATGATCAAATATTAAATTATTGTACTAAATAGGGGAGAAAAAATTAGTTTTATGAGATCAAGCAAAAAATTCAAGTAATTTTGTTCAAAATATAGTATAGTATTGCTTTGCTTTACAAAACATATTTGTTGTCCTTTTTATATTTAAATACTTGTAAAATTGAATATTTATATAATCTTAATATTTAGTAAAATAAAAATTGTACATGCTTTTATTGTGAAATCAAGATGAATTTTTTTTTTAATACTGTAATAGTATGCGAAATGTTAATGTCAAGTTTGCCACATGTTATCCTTACTAGGATAAACCTTACACTTTTTTATTTGCTTATTTACATTTTATATTTTTAAAATGTTAAATATCAATTCAATTATATTAATCATATTAAGTTAATGCTGACCTATTCATTAAATGTATGTTTTGAAATTGCCTGCATTTTTAATGTATTTTTTATGAGTTTGGATACCAAGTATTTCCTAAATTTTGCCTAATTTAAAGTTTTATAATTATTAAAATCAACATTATAATTATATTGTTAGTTCTGAGTACATATTGTTAGTATTTGAATTGTGCTATTTCTTATTTAATATGGATTAGAGCGTACTTTGAATTTAATTTTGTAAATAAAATTTGGCTAATTATTATTTTATATTTTATCTTTTGTATCTGTTTGTCTAATTTAGAATATTGAATGGGCCGAATTTTATATTGTAAGTATGATCAGCCTAAGTGAATGTTTTTTTATAATGGTATCTGTAATCTTGGAGTGTATTTAAATTGGTTAAAAAGGTATTGCTTTTTGCTGTTATAGTAATAACTTTATTACTATTTTGAATTCTAATTTTGTTATAAATTATTTAAAATTAGAAAATATGTACCCAAAGTGGTTTCAATGAATCATTCATTAAAATAAACAAATAATATGAAGTTTGGAATTTGTGTACATTAAAACAAGCTCTAAAAAAAATTGTAAAAAATGTTTAAGAACTTAAATAATAACCAAGATTGCACTTCCCATAAGTTAAATAACATTAAATTAAATTAATTACTAACCAGTTCTTACAAGTATGTTTCAACTTGTAGGTCTCTCCTAATTAAGGGGGTCATTACCCATTTTCTAACTACCCACAAGGTTGAATATAAGTCATGTTAAATTTTTGGATATGCTTGAGATTACTTTGATTAGAAAAATTAACTTATAATTCTTTACACAGAAATTTATATTAATCTATACCTGCCTTTATAGTACTTCTAGTAATGTATAGATATCTAAGAGCATTAATTTTTTACTTACACCACTTTCAGTGGTTCAATAATGAATATTTCTTAGATTAAAACTGGATCATTGTCAGTTCCAAAGAAAAAATTATTTTTTTTAACAAATAATTTTATTAAATTTCATGATAAATTAATATTGTAATATTACAACCTGTTACCATCAAAGGAACATATTCTATATATCCACGCCATAATATAACAGGTCCAGACAGATTTTAATCAATTAACTTTGTGACACTACTGCTTCTCTAATTTACCTATTTTCAAAACAATATTCTATGATCATACATGCAAATATAATAGGTATTGAAAAATATAATTAAATTAAACTAATACACTAAAATTGACATTCTAATGCATCTGCCAATCCTAATTGGCTAATATCAAAACTATTCTATGAATGAACAGCATAGTATAATAAGTACTAACAAACCTAATTGACTTACATTTCAAATTCTCACGTAAGGTTCTAACTAATTATATCAAACAAATTCTATAACTGAACAACTCAATCTAACAGTTATTAATAAATTAGAATAAATTACACTATATAATTCACATCATTTAACGTTTATGGCTATCCAATTTAACAATAATTGTACAAATTCTATATATGTTAAACATAGTATTATAGGTTCTGACAAAATTAATTGACTTCCATTATAAATAAGCTTTCTTTCTTTGCATTTTAGGTATTATCAAGCAATAGCTTAAATATTTTATTAAGAGTGTTTGTGTATACTTTTAGTTTTATTTTCGATTATTTTTTCAATTCTAATTACAGAATATATGTTTAAAATATGAAAATAAAAATCCAAATAAGTAATTAGAATTTCGATATGGTAATTAAGGGAAAAAAAATTGTACTCTAAATATTTTTATGAAGTACAAGATTTGTGTGGTATTGTAATTATATTTCATCATTAACTTTCAGAGAGTTTAAAAATAATATATTATTCGAAAAAAAACACGTAAAGTTGCTTGCCTCCCGCAACATTCAAATGTGGCCAGTTGCACTATATATACCAGGAACGAAATTATAGCTTCTGGGTGGGATCTGGAACATCCGACAGAGTTGTGTCCTGTTGGGTCTGTATTAATTATAGTTTAAAACATAGCTTGTAGTAAGGGCATCTGTCAGGATGTGGCTTTGACCACCTTTTGCCACCGAATTTCGATAAGACTTTTCAAATTAATAATATTTAAATTTTTATCTTTGAATGTTGCAGAAGGAAAGCGGCTTACGTATTTATTTTGTTGAATAATACATTATTTATTGTCGTTCATACATATACATACATTATTCTAAAACATTCAGTCAATTGTCAGCTAGTTATATTGCCAGATTAGAGCTAGATAGTTAGTATTTGAGTGGAGAGTAAGACCGATATCAAGCAGCATAAATACTTATCTCCGTGTTGAGGAAGATTACCACTGCGTATACGTGTATACCATTTTCCACGACTTCAGATGTATCTTTACAAACATTCTAAAGATTCTACAATCTTGTCACCCGAGTTTCAAGATCTATTGTTAAGATTTCGTAGTACCAAGGAAGAGGGTTTGTTCACTGAAGACAACATATTTCACGGTAAAGTTCGTTTTATTTAGTTTATTTGCACTTATGTGACAACTTTACAAGATAGATTATGCAGTTTAAGAAAATTAAATACTACTTTAAGTTCAGAAAATATTGAGTAATTATTATTAGAAAATATTGTGAATTCAGAAGTGACAATGGAAATTAAAGATCATGATTTTAAATGATTTCCTAAATATGATGGTGATCCTTTACTTTTAGTACATTTTATTAGAAATGCAAAATTTATTTATGAATTCTATTTTAAAGATGATAATCCAAGATTTTTCTGCTGTAAGTGACTTTTGAAATTTGTAAAACGTAAAACAAAATCCTAATTATAATAATCATCAAAATTATAAACAAAATTATCAAAAATAGATCCATAAACAGTGGGATCAGCAAGTCCGACATAAATATTTTATTATATTTAATCTATAATTGATTATGTTCTTAATGAGACCTTTATTTCTTCTCGCAATTCTTTATTTGCATTTAATATATTACTATACACATTAAAAAAATTTCTTTTATATAAAAGCATAAAAATGATTGTAAAACTAAAAATAATCAAAAATATAAAAATGAATCAGCATTCGCACAACACCATGCAGAGTTAGGCCATAAGTTTTGACTTTGATGAAGTAGAGATTATAGAAATAGATAAGAAAATTCTTAAAAGCCATTACCATGAATTTCGAAACTGACTCACAAAATATTACACTGTAACATTAAATACTACAATGTTAGAAACAAATAATTATACTATACCAGCACAAGAGATATTATCATTCGTAGACAAAATTAACATTTATCGTTATTATTTTATATTATGCATCATTTTAATCCTTGTAACTAAACGTCATTGTTTTATAACCATATATAGGTGACTCGATAAATATTTAGTGCGTAGGAAATAAATTTCCTCACAAAAACTTTAAAAAGCGTAGCATATGTGGAAAACAAGAAAACCCTTGGAAAGTATGAAGTTTGCTGTAATATCCTTATCAAATGTGTCAGAGGTCTCATATATATTGCTCTGTTGGTGTTCATATGTCAAAAAATGCCAATTTTAGTTATTACTTTACTGATTTCTATTATATAATTAATCAGCTTCTATTAATTGTGATTGGTAATGTTTTTCACCCTCTTTGTTCAGCTTCTATATTAAAACATTAGTCATAATTTTAAATTTTTATTCACAGTTTTATATTTCAACACTGCTATTACCTGTTATTGAATCAACTTACTCACTGTCTGTACAGATATTATAAATTTAATAACTAGAAATATCACTGAAATGGCTTTACTTAAAAAAGTTGAAATTGGAGTTAGTCATTCTTTCAACTGAAATTCCGTCATATAGATTGTTTTCAAAAATAAATTATCAAATAATAAATTAATGTATTAAATAGGGAAGAAAAAATAAATTTGATGAGATCAAGGGAAACCTTAAAGTAATTTTGTTCGAAATAATATTGTTTGGTAATATATAAATGGTAAAAATAGTATTTCTTTGCATTACAAAACATATTTTTGTTACTTTTATTATTTTTATATTTAAATACTTGTTGTATTGAATATTAATATTATCTTAATATTTAGTAAATTTCTTTTCAATTTTTTTATTTATGATATTTACAACTGTATTAGTATAAATCTATCAAGCAAATGTGTACAGAGAAATATAATCACATGAAAACTCTTGTTGAGAAACTACCCATTGGTAGTACTCTAATAATATGTCTACATCACGAGGCCATCTTCTTTAGTAAAATAAAAATTGTACATGCCTTTACTTAGAAATCAAGATGTATTTTTTTTTTTTTTTTAATATTGTAATAGTATGCAAAATGTTAACGTCATTTTTATTTGCTTATTTACACATTATATTTTTTAATTGTTAACTTAATGCTGACCTATGCATTTAATTTATGTTTTGAAACTGCCTGCATTTTTAATCTATTTTTTTATGAGTTTTAATACCAAGTGTTTATTAAATTTTCCCTAATTTAAAGTTTCAACATTATTAAAAT
Organism: Nezara viridula; assembly: GCA_928085145.1. Lineage (NCBI taxonomy): Eukaryota > Metazoa > Arthropoda > Insecta > Hemiptera > Pentatomidae > Nezara > Nezara viridula. The sequence goes on from OV725078.1 coordinate 35,216,970, forward strand.
TAACATTATAATTATATTGTTAGTCCTGTGTACATATTGTCAGTATTTGATTTATGCTATCTCTTGTTTAATATTGGTTAGGGCGTACTTCAAATTTAATTTTGTAAATAAAATTTGATTAATTATTATTTTATATTTAATCTTTTGTATCTGTTTGTCTAATTTAGGATATTGAATGTGCCAAATTTTATATTTTAAGTAAGATCAGGCTTGGTGAATATTTTTTGTTACTGTATCTGTAATCGTGGAATGTATTTAAGTTAGTTAAAAAGGTATTGCTTTTTGCTATTTTAGTAGTTACTCTATTACTGTTTTGAATTCTAATTTTGTTATAAACTATTTAAAAGTAAAATAATAACCAAAATTGCACTTCCTATATGTTAAATATTATCAAATTAAATTAATTATTAACCTGTTCTTACAAGTATGTTTCAACTTGTAGGCCTCCCCTTATTAATGGGGCCATTAGCCATTATCTAACTACCCACAGGGTTAAATATAACCATGTTAAATTGTTGGGTATGCTTGAAACTATTTTTATTAGAAAAATTAAGTTATAATTCCTTACACATAAATTCATATTAATCTATACCTGCCTTTATAGTACTTCTAGTAATGTATAAATATCTAAAAGCTTTACTATTTTACTTACCTCATTAGAAGTAGTTCAATAATGAGTAGTTCTTAGATTACGCTAATTTAAACTTAAGGTATACGCTAAATGTCTCCTTTTGAAAGCAAGATAGATAGAAAATCGTTATATTCAAACTTAACCAGCTTAAAATTGTATAACATTTCTATATATAACATTTTTTTTTAAATCCAACGGGAAGCGAACTACCTAGCTTTCAAGATGGGTAAAGTTATGAATAATAGCAAAAAATATGTGCATTTTTTTGGTTTTAACTAATTCTCTGTTTTTATAAGTAACAGCTCAAAATTTTAAATTAAATACTAAACCACACACAATTTACTACACCTTTTATATGTAACATATTTTTCTAAACTTAAATACAAATCTCTCAAAACAAATTAATGTTTTTAAATCCTTATAATTTTGTTATTACCGTTTTCCACATATTTTAATGAAATTGGTCATCAACAATTGAATCGGTCAGTGCAGAAACCACTTCAATCAAAAAAATCGTTTTCGATGAAAAGAAACATAGAAAGGCAAGATGCGTGTAGAGTGCAAGAACCACGTTAGTCTGTTAAGTAGTTCCGTAAATACATTACGTCTTTTTCGATCGTTGAGCCCAGAAATAACATGATTCAGTGATTAACGTGGTTATGCACCCACCGCTGGATCGCCTGACCAGCAGAGATGGGCATATTTATATTCAAAAATATATATACGAATACCATTTATATTTATAGTCCTTATGAATATAAATATAAATGAAAACTCAAATGTTTTTTATGATGAACTATTTACCTGGCCAACCACAGCACGTGACAATAATACAATCATCGAGAATGATCTTTAAGAGTTTTTCACTTTGTAATATTCCTGTTGTATGATGTCTTTCCAATAACTTCATTTTTGATGTAAGATGAAAAAATATAAATTTTTAAAATTAATTAATTTCAAATTAATATTAATAAATAAAATTGTAAAATTAATATAAATTGTTGTAAAATAAATTAATTAAAAAATATGAACTTTTAATGAATGAATATCTTTTTCTAAGTCTTTAGCTGTCTGTAAAAAACAGTTGAGTGCAGAAGCAGCATAATTGGGATTTGTGACTGAAGTGGTTTCCGTACTCACCGATTCAATTACTGTTTTTCTTGTTTCTTTTAACGGCACATCATTCAGTATTCGTAAATGGCATAGTGCAATAGAAGAATATAGGAAGTAAAAAGAAAAAAAAAACGCTGCAAATTATTTCAGAATGGTTTATTATTTCCAAACAATTATACATCTAAAGTAGCATTACGTTCCCAGTGACAAAGGAAAAGAAATAAAAGGTGATTCCAATTATTGGACTAAACAATTTTTTTTTTAATCATTAGTTATATGCTAAAAAGTTAGCATTACTTCAGTAACACATTCTAAAATAAAAAACCAAAACAAAGGTCGGCGGACGGCGGATGGACAAAAAAATTTTTATTCGTTTTTCGAATTGTTCGGATCCTGAAACGTGAAACCTCAAATTTTGAGAGGGGGTTAAGTTTTTGAATTTTTTGGTCGATCACAATGGTTGATTATTTAAAATAATAAACCAAAATTATTTCGGACAATTAAATTATTGTATTTTTCTTTAATACAATCAAAATAATGTATTAAAAACGTTATAATATTATTATAACGTCATTATGCCATTTCTGAGTACTAAACGACATAGTAGAGGGCATCTACGTCAGTGCCACTTTTCTGCCGATTAAATGTATTTTATATATAACAGCTACAAATATTTTAAAATTTAATCAGAGTTTTAGATACAAAAATCTATTTTTTTTTTCAAAAAACTTTGATTTTAAAAATCTTTTATTTTAAAGCGTTTTTCGTTATTGTTGGCCATTTATTTACAAATGACGATTAATTTTCAACTTTAGTTTGAACGAATTGAAAAAATTGATTTTATTGGTATTTTTTATAAATGCCAAGGCCAATTACTAATTTTAATAATTTTGTCTATTCTACAACCAGAAATAATACTCAACGGCTAAAAAATAAATATATCTTTTTTTTTAAAAGCATACTTTTAAATTTACTTTTTTATTTTAAAATTTTATTAAGCAATTTTTGTTTATACATTAAGTTTTATTTTAGAATATCTTTTCAATTCTAATTACAGAATATATATTTAAAATATGAAAATAAAAATCCACAAAAGCAATTAGAATTTCCGTATGATAATTAAATGTAAAAAAAAAATTGTATTTTAAATATTTTTATCAAATGCAAGATTTGTGTGGTATTGTAATTATATTTCATCATTAACTTTCAGAGAGTTAAAAAATAATATGCTATTTAAAAAAAACAACACGTAAAGTCGCTTGCCTCCCGCAGCATTCAAATGCGGCCAGTTGCACTATATATACCAGGAACGAAATTATAGGTTTTGGGTGGGATCTGGAACATCCGACAGATTATCTTTCCATTAATCTTTTTCTAATTTCTTTCTTAGGCTTAGCAAGGAGTTTAGGGGTTCTGTCAGGATGTGGCTTTGACCACCTTTTTGCCACGAATGTCGAAAAGACTTTTCAAATTAATAATACTTAATTTTTTAGCTTTGAGTGTTGCAGGAGGCAAGCGGTTCGCCTATTTATTATGTTTTTTTTTTTTTTTTTTAACAATACATTATTTTTAGACATCCTGGAAGTTCTTTTGTAGTACATGTCTAAGAGTTCTGGTAAAGGTCAGATTCTCCACTCAAGACATGAGTATATGTGGCAAAAGCGCTCTCGCTCAATCTTCCCTTGCTTTAGCACTAGTGACTCGATTAAGAGTGTAGCGTAGGTATCTCTTGGAGTCCTGTTTTTCACTCTATAGTTAAAGGGAAGAGCCTGGCTTGTGGTTCAAAGACTGATTTTATATATTGTATATAGATATGACTATGGCTTTATGTTTTTGATTTACTTATCTTTAGGCTATTTTATTTTTTATTGTATATCGTTTTTATTATAATATAGTTATTATTTTACTTTTCTTAATTTTATGTTTTCTATATACATGGTGTGAATGTGTTCATATATCACTATAATTATTGTCCACGTGACATATTACTATATTTCTGAATAAATACAAAAAAAAATAATAAAAAAATTATGTTTTATAAATTAAACTGTCCAAAGTCCCTTTTGGAAATTTATTTCATTATTATTTTATGTGCATTAGAACGACATTCGTTTGAAATATAATGACCCAGAGCTATTTTGGATAACAGGTTACCTGATCAATAAATAAATTCTAGATAATGTTGATATTTATTTAAGTTATTGTTTTATCAGGCATATCGTTATTTTTCGTTATACATAAAGTGGAAAGTTCGTGTGTAACGCAGAATAGCAAAATGAGCAAAATACTTATGTTATAATAAAATAAAATGGAGGAAAGACTTCTGAAAAAAAAATACAATGCTTAGTTTACAAAAATTGTAACTATCCTGTTAGTGCTTGTTTTGCCAAAAGTCGCAAGACTCTTACGTAGTGGTGCCCAAAATTGGTCTCGGTCTTACAGTCTTGGTCTTGGTTTTGCACTTTTGCAAGACCAAGACCAAGATCGACCCTCCAAGTCTTGCGCACGACCAAGATCAGACTCTGCAAGTCTTGCAGTTAAGTCAAACTGAGACTATTTTCAGATATAGTATGGTGCTGAAATATTTTAATCATCTATTCTAAACAGCGTTGTTTTTTCGTGAAATTCTTTAATATTCACTCTGAGATCTCGAAAATGTATTGTAAGCTCATAGGTCCAGAGCAAGTATAGTTGTTCGAAATGATTGTGCGAACGCAGGAGGGTTAAGACGCAAGTCTGGCGAAACCATCTACATGTTACTGCAACAACGGCGTAATTAGAAAGAAATTATTTTTTTGCATTATCATTTCCAGGTTTCGCCCGCTGTTCACAGTATTCGTTATTTCTTTAAAATGTCTAACCACCAAGTTTTAATCGAGTGTCTAAATTGCGAACACTGAGCTTTCTGGCACACTCATTAATAACATAGCTTTTTCTTTGAAATTTAACCGGAACCATGTTGACATATTACAATCAAATCAGTGGAAATAGCAACAAAGAGTTAAGACTCTAAATTCTATTTCAAACCGGATTCCCTGTATTCATAATTGAACCAAGCGACAATACAGTGGATTAATGTTCTCAGAATATGAGCTTCATAATTTCCTTGGGTATAGTGATTCCTAACAACTGGATTTTTTTGATCATGATTCCATAACTCCATTATTTTTCATCATATTTCCTTGTTTCGTCGTTTTATAGCAACACTACTATATATTCCCTATTATGTGAGCAATGAATATATTATCAGAAATAATATATGAAAATAAATGACACTGTGGTAGATGGCGTGACATATCATATTATAATATTCAATTTTTTTTCGAGCATTAGAAATTCTTGTTTTATTCAGCTACTAAATACGTTATATATATGTATGTATTAAGATATTATACTTTATGTTTTTTTTTTATCTTGATAAGTTTGAAATTTGATTCATTCTACTGTTAAACTAGTTTCTCAAAAACTGATAGATTCTTTATTACAAATTCAGATGATGCCAATATTATTAGACTTTCCGCTTTCAAAATAATACTTTCATTTTTTAAATACTAGTACATGAAACAGGATTCAGAACTTTAACATAAAATTTAGTAACAAATTATTTTATCTTACCTTTTTTTTTAAACGCTTTTGTGGACACGTATCGGTTAATTCTCGTCTATGAATTGTTCTTCATTTTCCTTATAGTTCTTCATTCTTATAATTGATAATTTTTTGACTGTACATCCTACCGATTTTATATCTTTCCTTTTTTATTTTATTTGATATATAACGTATGACACAGAACTACATTAACGTTTAATGTTAATCTGGTCATAATAGTTATTATCAGGAGTGCCCATCTCCCCAAGGTCGATGGCTCGTGCCCCCTCCCTCCAAAAAATATATTAATGTTCGTCTCACTGATATAATTAATATGAATCTATATGACATGTAATTTCAATGTTAGTTTAAATGATAGTAGATATAATATTGGTTTGTTTCTCGAGAATATTAAAGGCACAATACATGAGGCAATTACAATAAACAAGTAACATCAGTAATATTTAGAGGATGCAAGGCTCCCCACTGCCTTCCTCTGCATATGCCCATGCCAGAATTCATTATTATTTTGTTTTAAAATATTTTTCCTTTTAAATGAGAATTTCATCTGAAATAATTGCGAGAGTGTTGCCAAAAGGTAGTACATTATTTTAAAATAGGGGGTATCAATTTGAAGATGGAGAAATTAGTTTTTATTTCCTAATTAGCTTATTTTAGAATGTTGAAACGACCTAACATTTCATAAGTTATTGTTTTGTTGCTACATTATTTTAATTTTGTTTTTCTGTGTCTGATTACCAAAGACAAGGAATTAGTTGTATTTATTATAAACACACAATACAATACAATGAAGGTACCGCATACCAATATTTCAAACAAGCGGCGCCCTTTCAGTTAATGCTGAAACTGGATATACGGAAGACAATGCCCTGCTTGTGTTGAGTACTAGAATAAAATAATATCTGCTGCTTTTCCAAGTATGCGGCGCCCTTAGATGTTTTTTTATATACGCGCTAACCATAAAATCGGTAGGATGTACAGTCTAAAAATTATCAATTATAAGAATGAAGAACTATAAGGAAAATGAAGAACAATTCGTAGACGAGAATTAACCGATACGTGTCCACAAAAGCGTTTAAAAAATAAGGTAAGATAAAATAATTTGATTCTAAATTTTATGTTAAAGTTCTGAATCCTTTATCATGTACTAGTATTTAAAAAATGAAAGTATTATTTTGAAAGCGGAAAGTCTAATAATATTGGCATTATCTGAATTTGTAATAAAAAATCTATCAGTTTTTGAGAAACTAGTTTAACAGTAGAATGAATCAAATTTCAAACTTATCAAGATAAAAAAAAACATAAAGTATAATATCTTAATACATACATATTTATAACGTATTTAGTAACTGAATAAAACAAGAATTTCGAATGCTCGAAAAAAAATTGAATATTATAATATGATATGTCACGCCATCTACCACAGTGTCATTTATTTTCAAATATTATTTCTGATAATATATTCATTGCTCACATAATAGGGAATATATAGTAGTGTTGCTATAAAACGACGAAACAAGGAAATCTGATGAAAAATAATGGAGTTATAGAAGCATGATCAAAAAAATCCAGTTGTTAGGAATCACTATACCCAAGGAAATTATGAAGCTCATATTCTGAGAACATTAATCCACTGTATTGTCGCTTGGTTCAATTATGAATACAGGGAATCCGGTTTGAAATAGAATTTAGAGTCTTAACTCTTTGTTGCTATTTCCACTGATTTGATTGTAATATGTCAACATGGTTCCGGTTAAATTTCAAAGAAAAAGCTATGTTATTAATGAGTGTGCCAGAAAGCTCAGTGTTCGCAATTTATACACTCGATTAAAACTTGGTGGTTAGACATTTTAAAGAAAACAAAATATTTATGCTAGATCAAACAAAAATTACAAATTAATATTTTTTTTTTCTATATACAAACAAGTTTACCGTTGTTATGTGCAACATTGTTGTGCAAAATATATTATTTAATTTCTCATAAAAATAGTTTTAATTTTTAAATTTTAAAAGAAAAATGCTTTAATAGTTTTCTAGTTATTTTTTAACACGTTTTCTTCCAATTTTCTTAAACATACATCTCTCTATTGCGGACAATTTTTGATTCCCCGTGAGTGTCCACTGAAGAGAAGTTTCATTATAGTAACTAAAACGAGCTACTATTTTTAGTCATTTTTCTAGGCTATTAATTTTTCTTAATGAAAACCGTTCTTTGTTTTGTTCTCTTATCTTGCTCCGGTTCTCGGAAATGATTAATTTTTAGGGGCAGGGTGGCCGAGCGGACTAAAGAGTGTGCACAGCACTGCGCGTTGCCCGGCAACCTGATAACCGAAGTTGGAGACAATAAAATAATTATGAGTTCTTTTAACTCTGCCATTAATGCCCCGACCTCCCCCCCTGGCCCGCGAAAACCCCCGTCTAACCTAAATGGTAAGGTAGGGGAGAACAAAAAAAAGATTAACTTTTTATTATTATTTGGAAAGTTATACTCAAATATGTATTTCAACGAGAAAAAACAACGCTGTTTAGAATAGATGATTAAAATGTTTAAGCACCATAATATATCTGAAAATAGTCTCACTTTGACTTAACTGCAAGACCTGAAAGACTTGCAGAGTCTGATCTTAGTCTTGCGCAAGACTTGGAGGGTCGGTCTTGGTCTTCCAAAAGTGCAAGACCAAGACCAAGACTGTAAGACCGAGACCAATTTAGGGTATGTAAGAGTCTTGCGACTTTTGGCAAAACAAGCACTAACAGGATAGTTACAATTTTTGTAAACTAAGCATTGTATTTTTTTTTTTCAGAAGTCTTTCCTCCATTTTATTTTATTATAACATAAGTATTTTGCTCATTTTGCTATTCTGCGTTACACACAAACTTTCCACTTTATGTATAACGCAAAATAACGATATGCCTGATAAAACAATTACTTAAATAAATATCAACATTATCTAGAATTTATTTATTGATCAGGTAACCTGTTATCCAAAATAGCTCTGGGTCATTATATTTCAAACGAATGTCGTTCTAATGCACATAAAATAATAATGAAATAAATTTCCAAAAGGGACTTTGGACAGTTTAATTTATAAAACATAATTTTTTATTTATTTTTTTTGTATTTATTCAGAAATATAGTAATCTGTCACGCGGACAATAATTATAGGGATATATGAACACATTCACACCATGTATATAGAAAACATAAAATTAAGAAAAGTAAAATAATAACTAAATTATAATAAAAACGATATACAATAAAAAATAAAATAACCTAAAGATAAGTAAATCAAAAACATAAAGCTATAGTCATATCTATATAAAATATATAAAATCAGTCTTTGAACCACAAGCCAGGCTCTTCCCTTTAACTATAGAGTGAAAAGCAGGACTCCAAGAGATACCTACGCTACACTCTTAATCGCGTCACTGATGCTAAAGCAAGTGAAGATTGAGCGAGAGCGCTTTTGCCACATATACTCATGTCTTGAGTGGAGAATCTGACCTTTGCCAGAACTCTTAGACATGTACTACAAAAGAACTTCCAGAGTGTCTAAAAATAATGTATTGTTAAAAAGCAAAACAAATAAAAAACATAATAAATAGGTAAACCGCTTGCCTCCTGCAACACTCAAAGCTAAAAAATTAAGTATTCTTAATTTGAAAAGTCTTTTCGACATTCGGTGGCAAAAAGGTGGTCAAAGCCACATCCTGACATGTGTAGGTAGGTGTGTACATGTGTAGGTAGGTACATGTGTAGGTAGGTGAAAGTAAAAATTCTGCCCAAGTCCCTACGTCAGTTATAGAACTTTAACGCACACAAGACTTATTAAAAAGAATTATTTTGAATAACGAAAATAGACACGATAAATACAAAATATCTAGCTCAAATGTGGCATTATAACTAGCTGACTATTGACTGAATGTATAATGTATTATTAAAAAAAAATACGTAAGCCGCTTCCCTCCGGCAACATTCATAGCTAAAAATGTAAATACTATTAATTTGAAAAGTATTATTGAAATTCGGTGGCAAAAGGTGGTCAAAGCCACATCCTGACAGAAGCCCAACTACATACTAAGTTTTAAGCTATGATTATTACCTGCTATCAGGACAAAACTCTGTCGGATGTTCCAGATCCCACCCAGAAGCTTTGATTTCGTTCCTTGTATATATAGTGCAACTGGCCACATTTGAATGTTGCGGGAGGCAAGCGACTTTACCTGGTTTTTTTTTCGAATAACATATTATTTTTAAACTCTCTGAAAGTTAATGATGAAATATAATTACAATATCACACAAATCTTGTACTTGATAAAAATATTTAGAATATAATTTCTTTTTTCCTTAATTACCATACGGAAATCATAAATGCGTACATGGATTTTTATTTTCATATTTTAAATATATATTCTGTGATTAGAATTGAATAATATTCGAAAATAAAACTAAAAGTATACACAAAAACTCTTAATAAAATATTTAAAATAAATTCAATAGTATGATGCTATTATAAGACTAGATATATTTATTTTATAAGCGGCAGAGTATTATTTCTGGTTGTAGAATAGACAAAAATATTCAAAAGTAATTAGCCTTGGTAATAAAAAATACCAATCAAATCAATTTTTTCAAGTAGTTCAAACGAAAATTGAAAATTAATCGTCATTTGTAAATAACTGGCCAACAATAACGAGAAACGCTTTCAAATAAAAGATTTTTAAAATCAAAGTTTTTTGAAAAAAAAATAGATTTTTGTTTCTAAAACTCTGATTAAATTTTAAAATATCTATAGCTGTTATATATAAAATATAATTAATCAGCAGAAAAGCGGAACTGGCGTAGACACCTTGAGTCCTCTACTACGTCGTTCAGTACCCATAAATGGCATAATAACGTTATAGTAATATTATAACGTTTTTAATACATTATTTTGATTGTATTAACGAAAAATACTATAATTTAATTGTCCAAAATAATTTGGTTTTCTTTTTACTTTCTATATTCTTCTATTGCACTAAGCCATTTACGAGTACTGAATGATGTGCCATTAAAAGAAACAAGAGAAACATTAATTTAATCGGTGAGAGTAGGAACCACTTTAATCACAAATTTCAATTTTTTTAGGAGAGAGAAAGAACGTCATAATTCCTCCAAATTTTCAAATATTGGAACTTTTTTTTTCCTCTGTCATAACATTCATTTTTGTTCTGTCGTACAAAAATTACCTAATTTAAAATTTGATTTTGATTTATGCTGTTTCTGCACTCAACTGTTTTTTACAGACAGCTGAAGACATAGAAAAAGGTAACCATTCATTAAAAGTTTATATTTTTTAATTAACAATTTATTTTACAACAATTATATTAACTTTACAATTTTATTTATTTATCTTAATTTGAATTTAAATAATTTTAATAATTTATATTTTTTCATATTAGATCAAAAATGAAGTTACAGTATTGGAAAGTCATCATACAACAGGGATATAACAATGTGAAATGCTCTTAAAGCTCATTTTCGGCGATTGTATCATTGTCACGTGCTGTGGTTGGCCAGGTAATTAGTTCAACATAAAAAACTTTTAAGTTTTCAATTATATTTATATTCATAAGTACCATAAATATAAATGGTATTCGTATTTATATTTTTGAATATAATTATGCCCATTTCTGCTGGTCATGCGACCCAGCGGTGGGTGCATAACCCCGTAATATGTTACGGATTTTAATTTAGAAAAATTGTTTCCGCAACAAACTTGCCGGATGCTCAGTGGAGACGGTAGAGTTCGCAAAAAAATAAATAAATAAAATAATAATCAAGAGCTAATTAAATATTACTAACTATCTAACAGACGCCAGGTAATAAAAAACACCAATAAAATCAATTTTTTCAAGTCGTTCAAACGAAAGTTGAAAATGCGCTCCGACGCAGATGTTGTCCACCAGTCCACTTTAATTCCATTCAGCTCACAGACCGGTATCTTGGCTTCCTTTTTAGGTAGAAGAATAACGTG